>JAIUSX010000978.1:1438471-2157707 GCA_026573805.1 Hesperophylax magnus | reverse complement strand
AATGTATACTGTTTCTATCGATTCTAAACTTTTTTGGCACTTAAATTTTCCATATAAATACTGTTTGCACACGAATTCGGAGGTTTTTTTTTAGTTTTTTTGCAAGAGCAAAGTGTAAACACGAACTGTTGTCACTGCGATTATTGTTACAATTGTAATTAAACGACAATAATCCACATAAATACTGTTTTTATACAATTTTTGAGTATTTATGACGTTTTTTACACATTTTGCATGGTTTTTCAATATTTTTCAGTTTTTTTCGACGATTTACGATGTTTTAGCCCATTTTTCATGTTTTACACAATTTAACACAAAATAAGGTTTTTCTGTATTTTTTCATGTTTGACCACAATTTTACACAAAAATTACGTTTTTCTTCATTTTTTCATGTTTTAGTACAAATTTACACAAAAATAACGTTTTTCTACAATTTTTGAGGTTTTATGACGTTTTTACACATTTTGCATGGTTTTTCAATATTTTTCAATTTTTTTCGACGATTTACTTTGTTTTAAAACCGTTTTTTTTTATTTACTACAATTTTACACAAAAATAACGTTTTTCTGCAATATTTTAGGTTTTTCCACAATTTTACACTAAAATAAACGGTTTTATGACGTTTTTACACATTTTGCATGGTTTTTCTTATTTTTCAGTTTTTTTCGACGATTTACGTTGTTTTAAACCCGTTTTTCTTGTTTTACCACAATTATAGACAAAATAACGTTTTTCTGCAATTTTTCCTGTTTTACAACAATTTTACATTAAAATAAAAAGTTTAATGACGATTTTACACATTTCGCATGGTTTTTCAATATTTTATAGTGTTTTTTCGACGTTTTACGATGTTTAAGACCATTTTTCATTTTTTACCAAAATTTAACACAAAAATATGGTTTTTAAGTATTTTTTCATGTTTGACCAATATTTTTTCATTTTTTAGCACAATTTAACACATAAATAAGGTTTTTCTACCGTTTTGCATGTTTAAGCTCAATTTTACACAAAAATAACGTATTTCTACAATTTTTGAGGTTTTATGACGTTTTTACACATTTTGCATGGTTTTTCAATATTTTTCAGTGTTTTTCGACAATTTACGATGTTTTAGACCATTTTTCATGTTTATCCACAATTTAACACAAAAATAACGTTTTTCTACATTTTTTCATGTTTTAGCACAATTTAACACATAAATAAGGTTTTTCTACCTTTTTGCATGTTTAAGCTCAATTTTACAGAAATATAACGTTACAATTTTTGAGGTTTTATGACGTTTTTACACATTTTGCATCTTTTTTCAATATTTTTCAGTGTTTTTCGACGATTTACTTTGTTTTAAACCGTTTTTCTTGTTTTACCACAATTTTACCCAAATATACCGTTTTTCTGCAATTTTTTTGGATTAAGTACAATTTTACACAAAAATAACGTTTTTCTACAATTTTTGAGGTTTTATGACGTTTTTACACATTAAGCATGGTTTTTCAATAGTTTTCTACGATTTACGTTGTTTTCAACCGTTTTTCTTGTTTTACCACAATTTTACACAGAAATAACATTTTTCTGCATTTTTTCTGGTTTTACAACAGTTTTACACTAAAATATACGGTTTTATGACGTTTTTTTACATTTTGCATGGTTTTTCTATATTTTTCAGGTTTTTTTGACGATTTAGTTTGTTTTAAACCGTTTTTCTTGTTTTACCACAATTTTACACAAAAATAAAGTTTTTCTACATTTTTTCATTTTTTCATGTTTTAGCACAATTTAACACATAAATAAGGTTTTTCTACCTTTTTGCATGTTTAAGCTCAATTTTACACATAAATAACGTGTTTCTACAATTTTTGAGGTTTTATGACGTTTTTACACATTTTGCATGGTTTTTCAATATTTTTCAGTATTTTTCGACAATTTACGATGTTTTAGACCATTTTTCATGTTTTACCACAATTTAACACAAAAATATGGTTTTTCTGTATTTTTGCATGTTTGACCACAATTTTACACAAAAATAACGTTTTTCTTCATTTTTTCATGGTTTAGTACAATTTTACACAAAAATAACGTTTTTCTACAATTTTTGAGGTTTTATGACGTTTTTACACATTTTGCATGGTTTTTCAATATTTTTCAGTTTTTTTCGACGATTTACTTTCTTTTAAACCGTTTTTTTTGTTTTACCACAATTTTACCCAAATATACCGTTTTTCTGCAATTATTTTGGGTTTAGTACAAATTTACACAAAAATAACGTTTTTCTACAATTTTTGAGGTTTTATGACGTTTTTACACTTAGCATGGTTTTTCAATATTTTTCAGTTTTTTTCTACGATTTACGTTGTTTTCAACTGTTTTTCTTGTTTTACCACAATTTTACACAGAAATAACGGTTTTCTTCAATTTTTCTGGTTTTACAACAATTTTACACTAAAATAAACGGTTTTATGACGTTTTTACACAGTTTGCATGGTTTTTCAATATTTTTCAGTTTTTTTCGACGATTTAGTTTGTTTTTAACCGTTTTTCTTGTTTTACCACAATTTTACATAAAAAAAAGTTTTTCTACATATTTTTTTTTTTTAGCACAATTTAACACATAAAAAAGGTTTTTCTACCTTTTTGCATGTTTAGGCACAATTTTACACAAAAATAACGTGTTTCTACAATTTTTGAGGTTTTATGACGTTTTTACACATTTCGCATGGTTTTTCAACATTTTTCAGTTTTTTTCGACGATTTTCGATGTTTTAAACCGTTTTTCTTGTTTTACCACAATTTTACACAAAAATAACGTTTTTCTACATTTTGTCATGTTTTAGCACAATTTTACTCAAAAATAACGGTTTTCTACTTTTTGTCATGTTTTAGCACAATTTTACACAAAAATTACGTTTTTCTACAATTTTTCAGGTTAAACGACAATAATCCACATAAATTTTGTTTTTCTACAATTTTTGAGTATTTATGACGATTTTACACATTCGGCATGGTTTTTTAATATTTTTCAGTGTTTTTCGACGATTTATGATGTTTTAAACCATTTTTCTTGTTTTAGCAATATTTAACACATAAATAAGGTTTTTCTACATTTTGTCATGTTTTAGCACAATTTTACTCAAAAATAACGGTTTTCTACTTATTGTCATGTTTTAGCAAAATTTTACACAAAAATTACGTTTTTCTACAATTTTTCAGGTTAAACGACAATTATCCACATAAATTCTGTTTTTCTACAATTTTTGAGTATTTATGACGTTTTTACACATTTTGCATGGTTTTTCAATATTTTTCAGTGTTTTTCGACGATTTATGATGGTTTAAACCATTTTTCTTGTTTTAGCAATATTTAACACATAAATAAGGTTTTTCTGTATTTTTTCATGTTTGACCATTTTTCTGCAATTTTTCTGGTTTTAGCTCAATTTTACACAAAAATAACGTTTTTCTACATTTTTTCATGTTTAACTACTATAATCCATATAAATTCGGTTTTTTTAAAATTTTTGAGGATTTATCACGTTCTTACACATTTTGTATAGTTTTTCAATATTTTTTAGTCTTTTTCGACATTAGTTTTAGAGTCTTGTCACAAAGTATTTAAAGTTTCGTTGACCAAACGTAGTATGTGTTATCGGATTTTGTAGTAAGATTTTGTTGTTGCTTCGAGTACATCGTGTATTTGAACTTTTTACGTAGTAATTATGTATATTTTAGTATAGAGGATTTAGTATTAGGATAGTTTTTGCATATAGCTGCCGAACATCAAACACATTCATAATATTAAAAATTAGATTCGAGTCTGTAATTATAGGTAGCCTTAGAATTATTTTTAAAATTGTTTTCTGAGCCTTTATGATTGGGTCTAGTGCAGATGAAGTGCCGCCTCCCCATGCTATGATACCATACTCAATAATAGATTGGCAGACTGCAAAATAAATCATTTTCAGGTGTCGAAAGCCGAGAAAGTTTCGTATGATTCTAAAAAATTGCATGGTTTTTCTTATTTTGTTTGCAATTATTTGGGTATGAAGGTTCCATTTGAGATATGGATCAATGGTGAGGCCGAGGTACTTCATCTGAGTAGAGCGCTCAATGTAGGGGCACTGACAACATTCATCGGAATTCAAACACGAGTGTATTCTGATGGAGGCATCATCAGGAGGTTGACCAGTAATATTAATACTAGGTGTGACATATTTAGTTTTCTCTGTGTTCATTGTGAGCGTGTTTATATCCAACCATTTTTCTACCACGCTTATGTCCGTTTCATCTTTTTTGTAGACAGCTAGCCAAGTGTCAGCTTCAAATAGTAAGACGGTGTCTTCGGCAAAACTAACGATTTTCCCCTGAATATTAATGTTGCATAAGTCGTTAATATACAACAGGAACAAAGACGGACCTAATATACTACCTTGTGGTATACCGTAGTTAGATGAACAATTGTTGCTAAGTATGTTATTTATTTTAACTTGTTGCTTGCGCTCATTAATGTAACTTTTAAAAAAGTTAAGTTCGTTTCCCGTAATACCGATTTGTTCAAGTTTGTTTATTAATTTACTGTGTAATATTGTATCAAAGGCTTTGGAAAGATCTAAGAAGATTGAAATACATTTTTTCCTTTTATCAAGGCGTTTTACAATGAAATCTGTGACAGCGGCAATAGCGTCCGAGGTGCTCTTGTTTTCTTGAAACCCGTATTGATTTTCTAAGATCAGTTTATGGCTCACGAGGAATCTTACCAGCTGTGAGTTGATGACTTTTTCAAATACTTTTGATAAGCTTGTTAGTAGGGTTATTGGTCGGTAATTATTTATATCAGTCTTGTTTCCTGTTTTATGTATAGAAATAACGATACCTTGTTTAAGATTTGAGGGGAAGTGGCCCTGAGTGATACTAAGGTTTATTAAATGTTCTAGGGGCAATGCAATTTCCGTAGACAGCGTTTTCAAGATCTTGGTTGTTATGCCATCAACCCCGGCTGAAGAAGTGATTTTTAGGGAATCTCTTCTTCTGACACCGTTTGGAAATTGAGTCTTCTGTTGGAATATTGAAGTCCTGCTTCAGTAAATTGAACATTCCCATAATTTGGTAGACGAGAAGCAAGATTTGAACCAATATTAATAAAGAAAATATTGATGTAATCCGCACCGAGCTTAGGATTTTTCGATGTGTCAATAATTTTTCCATCAATGCAGAGTTTTTGTATGTCCTGTTTGTCTTTGGCATTTTGAGTATTTGTGGCTTCTCTTAGAATTTGCCATATTTTTTTGGGATCGTTATTGCTTCCTTTGATTTTGTCTCCATAGTAGATTTCTTTTGCCTTTCTAATGACTTCCCCGCACGTATTTCTGTATCTTTTATAGATGTTTAATGAGATTATGTCGTAAGGATTGTCTTTCACTTTTTTGTGTAGTGCATTTCTTCTGCGAATGCAGTTGATGTTTGAATGACTTATCCATGATTTCAAGGGTTTAATTTTGTTTGGAATTTTTTTTGACAAAATTGTGGTATTATTACTTAATTCGTTTTTTAAAAAGTCAACAAAATATCTACATGCATCATCTGAGTTTTTTATTTGGAAAAGCTCTTGCCAAGATTTATTTTTAATTGAGGTTTTTAAATTTTCAAAGTTAATATTATTGTATATAAGAGACTGATCTCGTCTATTTTTTGTGGTGTCGGATTGCAAAGTGAAGATTGTTGTGTAATGATCTGTAATTGTTGATTTGTAAACGATGCTTTTGTTTTGTTTATTAGTTTTGACCATTATGTGATCAATACATGAAGTTGATTCATTGACTATTCTTGTTGGTGTATTGATGGTACTAATTATTCCATGGAATTCTAATATGTTCAAGTAGTCGTAACATTGGTGATTTGGATTATTTGGGAGTATGTTGATATTTAAATCTCTCATAATTATCAAATTTTTAGTATGGGAAAGATTGGATAATATGCTATTAAGACTGTTTAGAAATTGTGTAATATTACGATTCGAAGGAGAGCGGTATATTTCTAGAATGCAAGTGTCATTATTGTATGTTATTTGCAAACAGTTCGCGCCAATAATGTCTATTTCCGTTAGAATGGGGTTAAGATCATTTTTTGTGTATACCACGACTCCATCGTTCTGGCTATCATGTTTTGTCGAATTGAAGGAAGAGTAGTGGTTTATTAATTTTGGAGTATAAATGTTTGACAACCAACATTCCGTGAGAATAATTATATCAAAGTCTATATTAAGGTGGTTAAACTGTATCTGGAGTTCATTAAAGTTTTTATTAATTAACCTAATATTTTGGTGCATAATTGTAGTGTTTTTTACCTCTGCTATAAGGTATTTGCAAATTTTGGCATCTGAAGTAGTAAAAGGGTTGATTTGATCACCATGTTCTGCATATACGCGATTAAAGTTAATAGCCATTATAAAATTTATACTAAACAAAAAAAAAGAATTGTTTAATTCCCTTGAATGAGAGCTCCAATAACTACTATAATAATAAATTTAAAAACTGTTTTAATGATACAAAAAAACCTGGGATGAGATAAATAATATTTTAGTACGTAAACACAAAAACGATTGTGATGAAACAATAACACGATATATGTTAAAAGATAGAACTGAGGATTCTGTGTCAAATGATTTTGTGAATTACTTCTCGGATAGCATCAGCAACATGTTACATAAATGCAATCACAAAGCTATTAATATTGTACTGGAAGAACTGCCTCACAGTTTATTTATACCAAGAGCTACTATAACTGATATTGAGATAACTGTATATGTTCGAAGAACGAACAGGGGTTGGAATAGCCGCCCTTTACAGGGCTATTCCACACAGATAAAGTATAAATGAATTCTATGGTTTATGACAGGCGATGCGAGAACACAATGCATAACGTTAATTCACAATCAACTTACCGGGAGGAGATGGTGAAATCTGCATAGTGAGCATCATCTGTCAGCACTGGAACGTTTAGCGTGGTTGTTAGCACTCGTTATTTAAAATTAAATTGCGATAAGATACGTAAGATAATTATTTCGATAAAGAACCGACAATGTTGTTTTGACGGGACGAACGGTTTTGTGCAACTAGTTCGGCTCACGGCACTCCGTGGATATAGCTGACGTGTGCGAAATTTAAACTATACAGTTCAAACTCTGACGGTACGATTGGTCAGTACACAGCCTGTCAAAAGCAAGCGACGTTACGGAACATTCCGCCCACCAAAATATAACAACGTGTATTTTAAAGAAAATTTAGAAACCAAAACGAGCAATGCTGTGGAACGTTGCGCGAACAAAGAAACAGTGAAAAGAGAGAAGAAAAAGAAAAAAAATATATTAATGATAATAATGAAAATGATAAGAAAAGAAAATAATGAAAATAAGAATAACGAAAATCGATAAGAGAGAATGCGCCGCGGAAGCGAAGATGATTAGTCACATTGACTAGGCAATGGACATAATTTGGTTAATGGTCTCATGAGAAGAGAACCATTCGATGTACGAACCGTAGCGATACGCACAACGCCGTCGGGACCTGGGTGCAATTTGTCGACTCGTGCAAGAGGCCAGTGCAAAGGGACAGTATTTTCGATTCGGATTATCACTACATCATTCACAGAGAGTGAATTGCAATTTTTGGTCCACTTGGCGCGCTGAGTTAGCGATTGGAGATATTCAAACTTCCAACGTTTCCAAAAATCCCGTTGGAAACGTTGAATGAGTTGCCAGCGACTCAGACGGTTGATTTTTAGATCAGTATAATCCTCGTCCGGCACGGAAGTCAAGGGTTCCAAAGTCAAAAAATGACCTGGAGTCAACACGCGCAAATCGTTTGGGTCAGAACTCAACGGGTAGAGAGGCCGAGAGTTTAGCATGGCCTCAATCTGCACGAATAGTGTCGTCAGCTCCTCGAAAGTTAACGTTTGGTTACCGATTAAGCGATAGGGATGAGTTTTAACTCCAACAAAATTCGTGCCGCAATCTGAGTGTATGACGTTTACACGACCTCGTCGACCGAAAAATCGACGTAGCGCTGCAATAAAAGCTTCGGAAGACAGGTCAGAAGCTACTTCAAGATGTAGAGCCTTGGTGGTAAAACAGACGAATAAGTAAAGATAAGCCTTCTTTATCTTAGCGCTGCGATAGTTGCCGGCCTTTATACGAAACGGACCACCGTAATCAATGCCCTCAATCGAGAATGGCTTAACCTGATTAACACGAGCGGCGGGTAGGTCACTAATGAAAGGTTCTAGAGGTGCTGGATTTATGCGATAACATTGTATACACCTTGACAGACAATGTCGGATGGCGCGCTTGGGGTACAGAATCCAGAACTGCTGTGTCAAGAAATATTGCTTTGTGTTAATGCCTGGGTGACAATGTTCTCGATGTAGAGCGTTTATCACAAGAGAAGTAAGCTTAGATTCGCGAGGAAGTAGGGCAGGATGTTTATGCTCGAATTCGAGCCCAGATCGAGATAACCTGCCACCCACCCTGAGCACACCGTGGTCGTCAATGAAGGGATTAAGCTTCCGCATTTGTTTCGACAAAAGGTTGCCATCCTTCAAGCGCGTGATATCATCATTAAAATGTAGATGTTGAGTGCGTTTAACTACTGTCAAAATTAAAGTGTGAATTTCGGCACGGTATAATGGAAGATACGAACGACGAGATTCGTTATTCTGTAGGTTGTAGATGAATTTAAGACAGTAACCGAGAATGCGTTGGATCTTCTGAATCGAAGAAAATTTAATTAGTAATAGGTCCACCAGATTTTCGTCCTGTTGGAGAAATAACGATCGAACTCGTTCCTCAGAGTGAAGTTCAATTTCGTCGACATTGCCATCGAAAGACGGCCAAGAATCGAATGACTGGATCCGCCACGAAGGCCCCGCCCACCATAACGTGTTATCGATTAGATCGGCTGGAGATTGACCACGAGAAGCGACATCCGCTGGATTATCTCCAGATGACACGTGATGCCAAGGAGTCCCTTCGAGGGCATCTTGAATGCGACTGACACGGTTGGCCACGAAAGTCTTCCAGCGACACGAAGGAGAACGTAACCAGGCGAGCACGATGGTTGAATCCGACCACGCAAATGTATTGGATATCGGAAGCAATTGGTGCTCTTGGATGGGTTCCGACGAATGAAAACGCCAAAATATTCTTTGAAAAGCACGATCTGGTTCTTGAACCAATATTTGGCGATACATTTGTCGTACATCAGCAGTAAACACTACCGATGGTGTACGGAATTTTAGCAAAAGCTCCAACAGGTTCTTTTGAAGCTTTGGACCGATAAGCAAGGTATCATTTAACGAGGGTCCGTTCACATCCATCGCTGAGGCGTCGAAAACCACTCTTAACTTAGTGCTAGCGCTGCCTGGACGAAGAATGCAATGATGAGGTATGTGATACTTTCTCTTGTGCAAATCTTTTCCAGGAACACGAGTCATGTGACCACTGTGTAAATAATCAGTCATGAAAGCAGAATATTGTTCACGTAAGGTTGGATTTGCTATGAGTTTGCGCTCGAGTGAATGTAATCTGCGTAAAGCGATCTCATGCGACCCTGGGAAAGAGATATCCCTTCCCCTTTCTCGGAAAGGCAAGGATACGATGTATCTTCCCGAAGATCCGTCCCGTGAGTGGTCAGTGCAGTACATTTGTTCACAAAGTTGTTCCTCAGGAGTAAGGTGTGAAGACTGGGGAATGGTGTCTAACTCCCACAGTCGCTGGACCTCTTCGTGAAGTCGGTCCTCGTTAGTAACGATGAAAGATTTCGTTTCGTAAGCAGTGTCCGAACCAACTGAACCTAGAAGAAGCCAACCAAATGCAGAATTGAAAGCTGATGGCTGACGTGGACCACCATTCAAATTACCAGGTCTCAGAAGAGAAGAGAAAACCTCAGCACCCAGAAGAAGATCAATCGGTCCCGGTTTGTGACAGTCAGGATCGGCAAGAGGCAAGTCTCGCACCTGATGCCACGATGACTTATCTAGACGAACAGTTGGCATGTTGCCGCAGATACTAGGTAGCGTAAGTGCCTTGATGTTGAAGAGAACCCGTCCCTTAACACCGATCTCTAATTGAATGACTCCTGACGTGTTTGCGGAAGATTGGCCTAAGCCGCTAATTCTCTGAGAACTGGCTTGACGAGGGATGCCTACGAGCTCCGCAGCACGATCGGTGATGAAGTGAGCTTGACTGCCCGAATCGATCAATGCGCGAAAGGTTTGGAAACGGCCGGATGAATCGCGAATGCCAACATTGGCGGTTGACAATAGTACTATGGACTTGTCTCCTAAGTTGGTGAGGACCTGAATTTTAGAGTCGGAAGACGTCTCCTGGTCCGTAGACGTCATGGGGTGTTGATGCTGATCTTCTAAAGAAGCGTTTTCGTCTCGATGGAGCAAAGTATGATGTTTTTGCTGACATTTTTTACATGTAAACAAAGATTTACAATCTTTAAGATAATGAGAAGAATGAAGACAATTGAAACACCAACGGTGTGATTGAACAAACTGTAGGCGATCCTGAACTGGCTTGAGTGCAAATACCTTGCACTTGGAAATGGAGTGGTCTTCCCCGCAACAGGAGCATTTCAGGTAAGTGGTAGAGTTCGAGGTCCTATTTTTTCAGGCTGTCCTTTTTTAAGATTGCAAAGAAGCGCTGAAGTTTTTTGGCAGCCTGATTAAAGTTCCGTGCAAGAGGTTTGTCAATATTACTGCTATCGCGAGTCGAAAAATGTAAGTCTCGTACAAGAGCTTCGCATTTGTTATAAAGAAACTCTTTGAGTTTCAAATATGAAGGCAGCTTGGTAGGAGACTGAAGTTGTTCGAATGCGCATCTTGTAGGTGAATCTAATTTCGACAGAATTAAATAACAAAGCACGAAGTCCCAATTATCTGTTGGGAGATCCAATTCTTTTAAAATTGTTAAATCCTCATTAAATACATCGAACACGCGACGGAATTCAAAAGGATCGTTGGGCGGAAAATTTAAATTTAGCATTTCCCGCCAACACGTAAATGCGAGTTCACGCGCGTTACGATAGCGCGCGATTAATCTTTGATATGCTTCAACGTAGTGAGCTCCTTGTACTGGAAATGTCCGAATTAACCCTAAAGCTTCTCCAGATAAACATGAGAACAAATACTGCATGCGTTCGATGTTGGATAAAGATTTGTTTTCATGAATCAGAGCGTTAAACATGTAAAATTCGGGCCATTGCTTGACATTTCCAGAAAATATTGGAATGTTTATTTTTGGTAATTTAACGTTTGTGCACGCATTCGCGGTCTTACAATCGAGAGGCTGACTGGTTAACTCCTGGTAAATTTCGACAATTTGATAATACATCTCGTCAAAGGTTTCGTGAATTTTATCTTCATCAATTTCGTTTGTGTCATCTAAAGCTAATATTTCCGCGTGAGACGTTTCAAATTCAAGAACTATCTTTTCCAGAGTAGTATAATGCGCTAACAGTAAGTTGCACTTAGTTGCATCGTGCAAAGCGATTTTTGCTATTTCGTGTGTCTTGAGTAACCTATTATTCGCTAATGTCCGTTTCCGGCGCAATGTTTGAATTGCTGGCGCCATTATGAATAAACACGATTGGAAACGTACCCAAAAACGAAACGAAAATAAATGATAATAATATAATCTATTATAATTATAAGCACGGTAGGTCGTAAATACTCAAGAGCTAGGTACCTACTTAATTACTGTTCGAATTGATTATTATTCAAAATTTAAGAAACATTCCACAGCACTATCTGTTTTGGCATAGATAGATTATAATTTTAAAGTTCCCTGGTTTCGGCACCAAAATGTTCGAAGAACGAACAGGGGTTGGAATAGCCGCCCTTTACAGGGCTATTCCACACAGATAAAGTATAAATGAATTCTATGGTTTATGACAGGCGATGCGAGAACACAATGCATAACGTTAATTCACAATCAACTTACCGGGAGGAGATGGTGAAATCTGCATAGTGAGCATCATCTGTCAGCACTGGAACGTTTAGCGTGGTTGTTAGCACTCGTTATTTAAAATTAAATTGCGATAAGATACGTAAGATAATTATTTCGATAAAGAACCGACAATGTTGTTTTGACGGGACGAACGGTTTTGTGCAACTAGTTCGGCTCACGGCACTCCGTGGATATAGCTGACGTGTGCGAAATTTAAACTATACAGTTCAAACTCTGACGGTACGATTGGTCAGTACACAGCCTGTCAAAAGCAAGCGGCGTTACGGAACAGTATAACTGATATCAGACTTTAGCCAAGAATCAAACCAACGAAAAATGCCACCTGTATCTGTATTGAGTAATTGAAATATCCGACAGATGTCTCCCCTAAGGGCAATAATTCTGATTATATATTCCAATACATTCAAATGAATTAGGTTATAAATAGGCTTGCAAGCCCATTTTCTTCCTCTTCTCTCTCTAAATAACGGATCAATAACAACCATGAAATAATTAAGGAATTCGAGGGTCGTTGTTTTTTGTTACCAGTGATGTGTGTTTTAAAGAATAAAACTTATCAATTATATTTATTGGTATCATTAATTTAACGAGGCCATTACTGTAACATATGGTCCAATCGAGCCGCATCGTGCACCAGAAAGAGCCGAATTATGAACCAGCAAAAAACCAAGAAGATGCAGATCATCATCAGATAAGTATCCCAACGCCATCCTATCAAAACTGTGACCGAATCCCGAATCCTTCCTATTTCAAATTATCCCAAATGAAATATTTAAATATGCAACAAAGATTAAAAAAAATTATTGTTGTTTCTGATTTTTCAGTTGCATAAAATTTTAATAGCTACCTACATTGCAAATTGATACGATTATTGTTAAATGAGCATCTCAATTGTAAGAGTTTTGTCATTGGATTTATTTAATTAAAAATAATTCACGCGAATGTTCAAATTTACCGGGCAAAATAATTTCAGCGAATTTCTGATTTAAAAAGTTGTCAGTGGTGAGTGGTTGTTCTGATTTAAAAAGTTGTCAGCCCTGGCAAGCATTTTTACTAACACCGCCGTGTTTTCATTCGTAAACTGTCAGTTGTTTGAGGTTAAAAGTTAAATTGTTTATTATTTACCAAAAGATGGAAAAGTTAAAGCCGTTAATCAACAAGCGTGGAATTTTGAAAGCGAAATTGACAAGGTTTAATGATATTTTAAAGACACTCGATAAAACGGAACTAGAATTACGTTATCAAAAGGTCGAAAAATTGTTAGATGTCTTTGAAAAAATTCAATCTCAAATCGAAGAACTTTCGGATGACGAGGCAGAACACGTAAGTCAACGTGAATCCTTTGAAAATCAATATTTCTCTGTACTTGCATTAGCAAAAGGTTTATTGAATTCAGTAAATCATGAAAAATGTGAAATTAAATTACCAACCTTGAAACTTATTGAATTTCATGGTGAAATTACTGAGTATGCTAAATTCGCTGAGACCTTTAAAGCATTGGTTCATGAAAATAATACGTTAAACAATTCTCAAAAATTCTTTTATTTACAATCGTGCCTTAAAAAAGACGCAGCTAAATTGATTGCCTCCTTGACCATATCGCACGACAATTACGAATCTGCGTGGCAGATACTGCAGGAACGTTACGCGAATAAAAAAATAATAGTTCATAGGCATGTTGCATCTTTATTTCAGTTAAAAGATATGAAACAAGAATGTCCAGTCGCGTTAAGGCATATTATTGATCAGGCTAATATAAATTTAGAAGCGTTAAAAAATCTAGGATTACATGTTGATTCCTGGGACGCGATTATGATATATTTAATATCTAATAAATTGGATGGATCAACTCGTAGATTTTGGGAAGAGCAGCCAATAGATGGTGCACTCCCAACGTTGAAAGAATTTATTACATGTCTAACCAAACGTGTTGAGGTACTGGAGTTCACAAATTTGCAAGAAAAAAGGCCTACTTACAAGAATGTTACAACACGTGATGATCGCAAGAAAGATTTGTCTGTCTCATTGATAGCAACCAAACACGGATGCATCGTATGTAAAGAAAATCATCCAGTGTATTATTGTAAAAAATTTCTCAAATTAAATATCCAGGGAAGATTAGAATTTTTAAGAAAGGCCCGAGCCTGTTTCAAATGTTTGAGGGTAGGACATTTTACACAAGATTGCAAAAATAAATTCAAATGTAAAATCTGTGCAAGTGATCAACATAATACTTTGATACATGTTAATGAATTAAATAGTGAAAACACAAATGAAGAGGCACACAGCTCGACATCAGTGGCAAATCATACGGTGTTAAATAAAAATGAAAAGATAATTTTATTATCTACAGCGATCGTGAATATCGTAGGTAGCGACAACTGTTTACACAAAGCGAGGGTATTATTGGATTCAGGCGCCCAATCGAATTTCATAAGAGAGAGTTTTGCAAAAAAATTAAAATTAAAAACAGAAAAAATAAATACGCCGGTGTCTGGAATACAAAATCGCATCACACATATCAATCGAAGAGTTACAATTGACATGTTAGCAGTGAATAGTGATTATAATAAGAAAATTTCTTGTTTAGTATTGCAGGCTATAACAACCGACCTACCCCAAATGACCTTCAGGAAACAAGAGTTGAAGATCCCATCTGGCTTGCAACTAGCGGATAAGGATTTCAATGTCACGTCTCCAATTGACATCCTGTTGGATGCGGAAGTTTTTTGGGAAATAATGAATAATGATCGAATACGCTTAACGGAGGGCGGGCCAACTATTCAAAGGACTGAACTCGGTTGGATTGTTTCCGGAGCGATCGACATCATCACTAAAACAAGGCCAGTATCAATTAATTGTAATCTAGCCATTAATAAAATAGGTAACCAGATGGAAAGATTCTGGAAACTAGAAGAGGTGGATGCCATGAAACCTCAGAATTTTGAAGAAAAGGCTTGCGAAGTCAACTTTACAGAGTGTCATAGTAGAGACACGGAGGGCAGATTTACGGTAGCCTTACCAACCCGCCCTTGTATAGACCAACTAGGGAGTTCTTTGTCAATGGCTGAAAAAAGGTTTCATACATTGGAAAGAAAATTTTCCACCAATAAAGAATTGAAATGTCAATATAGCATGTTTATGAGAGAATATTTACAATTGGGTCATATGGAAGAGTGCCGAAAATCCGAATGCGATGCGAGATCATATTTTTTACCACATCATGCGGTGATGAAGGAGTCAAGCACCACTACTAAAGTTCGCGTGGTGTTCGATGGATCGGCAAAAACATCTTCTGGTATTTCCCTTAATGATGCTCTGATGGTCGGACCTAACATACAAAAGGATTTAAATATGCAAATTTTACATTTCAGAAAACATCCTGTAGTCATAACTGCGGACATAGAGAAAATGTACCGTCAGATAAACGTGCAGGAAAGCGACCGCAATCTACAGAAAATTGTTTGGCGCTTTTCACAGGATGAGGATTTGAAGCATTACAAGCTAAGGACAGTGACTTATGGATTAGGACCGTCATCTTTCCTGGCGACAAGATGCCTGAAGCAAATAGGTATTGAAAATAGACTTTCATTTCCTATAGCAAGCAATGTCATTGAAAATGACTTTTACATGGACGACCTATTAACGGGAGGAAATGACGTTGAATCGTGCCACCTTCTAAAACAACAGGTAATCAGTTTACTAAAATCTGCAGGGATGAATCTAAGAAAATGGAGATCGAACGTGGCAGAATTATCTTCCGAACCAGGTCAAGATATGCAAGGATTGATATCTAAAGAACCCCAAGAAGAAAAAATACTAGGATTAATCTGGAACAGTGAGTTTGATTACTTTTCATATGTAGTGAAAAAACCAGTATGTACCGTACAAAGCAAACGGCGGATATTGTCAAGTATCGCCTCAACGTTCGATCCTTTAGGACTGCTAGGACCAGTAACGGTTGTAGCAAAACTAATTATGCAGAGATTATGGAAATCTAAGACTTCCTGGGACGAAGAAATACCCGAGGGAATATTAAAAGATTGGGAAAATTACATGAAAAATTTATCTCAAATAAACCTGTTGAAAATAAAGAGAAGAATCTTGTGGGGTCAAAACAGCCTACAAATCCATGGTTTTTGCGACGCATCAGAAAAGGCCTACGGAGCCTGTGCGTATCTAGTATCCAGGGACGCCGAGGGTAAGATGCACTCTCAGTTAATATCTTCCAGGTCCAGGATAGCGCCATTAAAAAACATATCCCTGCCAAAATTGGAACTTTGTGGTGCGGTGCTGTTAACGAAATTATTAAAAAACATCAAAGAAGCGCTCAACATGGTTGAGGTGGATACATACTACTGGTGTGACTCTACCATCGCACTATGCTGGATAAGAGGACAGCCAGCTAGATGGAATACCTTTGTGGCCAACAGGGTTGCCGAGATACAAGAGGCCGGCGATCCCGCCCATTGGCGACATGTTTCATCGCAGGAAAACGCCGCTGATATTTTATCAAGAGGAGTTACAGCAAACAAACTATTACAAGCAGATATTTGGTGGAAGGGCTAATAAGAGAGGCCGATCACTGGCCGAAGCCAGAAAATTCCTGTATAAATCCTCCAGAGATAAAAACCAAGGCGGTATGCGTGTCTACTAATGTCACGGAGTGGGACATCTTTTCAAAATTTTCCTCTCTCAACAAGCTAAAGAGAGTAACTGCATATATATTGCGTTTCTTTAATAATTGTAACACAAAAAACTGTAAATTAACCGGGAGGTTAAGCGTGCCGGAGCTGGACAATACATTGCATCGTCTAATAGCAATAATTCAACGCTACCATTTTAAGGATGAGTTCAGGGCTTTGAGTAATAAATGTTCACTGGATAAACGTAGCGTTATTTTGTCGCTTAATCCATTTATAAATAATGGATTAATTTGTGTCGGGGGCAGGCTAACAAAGGCGAAACATTTATCATACCAGCAACGACACCCAATAATTTTACCAAAAAATAATAAGTTAACAGAATTAATTATTCGACATCTTCATTATGTACATTTACATGCAGGGACACAAACTTTGTTATCTCTAGTGAGATTACAGTTCTGGCCGATTGCCGGAAAAACCACTGTTAAGCAAATATTACATAAATGTATAGTATGTTTCAGAAAAAATCCAGTAACCAGTCAAGTTATCATGGGTGACTTGCCGGAAAACAGAATAACACCTAGCAGGCCATTCGAGGTTACCGGGATTGATTACGCAGGTCCTATCATGATGAAAAGCGGTATCACCAGGAAGGCTCCATTGGTGAAATCTTATTTATGCATTTTTGTTTGTTTCTCAACGAAAGCTGTGCATTTGGAACTGGTAACAGACCTCACCACTGACAACTTTTTAAATTGTTTAAAACGTTTCATTGCGCGGAGGGCAAACCCTTTAAAATATATTCAGATAATGCGACCAATTTTAAGGGAGCATATAATCAACTGAGAGAATTGTATGATAAATTAAAGGAATCTGATGACAAGATTCAAAAATATTTAGCTGATTTGTCAATACTGTGGGGATTTATTCCACCACGGTCACCGAATTTCGCTGGACTCTGGGAAGCAGCAGTGAAATCCGCCAAATATCATTTAAAAAGAATAACCGATAATTCAAGTTTAACCTTTGAACAATTATATACTTTATTGTGTCAGGTAGAATGCTGTTTAAATTCACGTCCGCTCACTCCTCTGTCCAACGATCCGACTGACCTGAATCCTTTGACTCCAAATCATTTCCTGATTGGCGGAGGGATAGCTTCTATCTCTGAGAAGGATGTTCGGGAGATACAATATAATCGATTGAATCAATATCAAAAATTAAATGCACTGATTCAAACATTTTGGTGCAGGTGGAAACTGGAATATCTTGCAGAATTACAAAGACGTACCAAATGGAAGGAAGACAAGGGCCTCAGGACTGTTGAAAGGGACGACATGGTCATACTAAAGGAGGACAACCTGCCGCCTAATATGTGGAAACTAGCCAGGATCCTAGCTACTCACCCTGGAGCTGACGGGAAAGTGTGGGTGGTTACCCTCAAAACCGCACAAGGAACATTGAAGAGACCTATCAGCAAAATATGTTTATTACCCATGGAAAGGGATTCAAGCCTTGCTACAGGGACGCCCGATGTACCCCCCGGACTGAATAAATAAGTTCCTGCAGTCATAAACAAGAGAAAAATCAACAACCTACCTGAAGGATGACCTTGGACCATCAAATTTTTGCTAGCAGTCATAAGAAGGAGAAGAATTAGCAACCTAACTGAAGGATGACCTAGGAACATCGAATTAACTTGTTCATATTATGATTCTCTTATTTTAGAACTTTTTTGTTCATATTCATCTCATGATTGTTTTTCAAATTAATTTGTCCATATTTATATTATGTTTATTTTTCAAATTATTTTTGTTTATATTATGGTTATTTTAAAAAAATTATTTTTTGTTTATGTGTAAAAAAATAAATTCTTCCGTGCCCTGGCAGCATGTTCAGACTTTAGCCAAGAATCAAACCAACGAAAAATACCACCTGTATCTGTATTGAGTAATTGAAATATCCGACAGATGTCTCCCCTAAGGGCAATAATTCTGATTATATATTCCAATACATTCAAATGAATTAGGTTATAAATAGGCTTGCAAGCCCATTTTCTTCCTCTTCTCTCTCTAAATAACGGATCAATAACAACCATGAAATAATTAAGGAATTCGAGGGTCGTTGTTTTTTGTTACCAGTGATGTGTGTTTTAAAGAATAAAACTTATCAATTATATTTCTTGGTATCATTAATTTAACGAGGCCATTACTGTAACAAAAACATTGTTAAAAAAATGAAAAACTCTAAAGGCACAGGTATTGACAATATAAGAATGTTTGATTTAAAAAGAAATATAAAAACTCTTGGGCCAATAATTACTCATTTAATCAATACGATAATAAAGCAAGCAAAAATTCCACAAGAATTTAAATGTAGCATTACTAGACCAATATTTAAACGTGGAAAACACATTGAACAGGGAAATTATAGGCCTATTAGTCTACCTGCGTTAGAAAAAATTCTCGAAAAATTTTTATCAAATAAATTAAATAATTACATTAAAAAATTTGCTATCATAGATCCAAATCAATATGGCTTTCAAAGAAAAAAAATACTGAAAAATTACTGCAAGATTTTTCCAATTACATAAATAATCAATTAAATAATAAATTACATGCTATTGTGTTATTTATCGATAACTCTAAAGCTTTTGACACAATTAACTCTAAAAAACTGCTAGAAACCTTAGAAAAAATTGGAATAAGAGGAAATGTGTTAAATTTATTTAAAGATTATCTTAGAAATAGAAAAATATGTACCAAAATAAATAATACTTTTAGTAAAACAAAGAATGTATCTGCAAGAGTTCCACAAGGTTCCATATTGGGACCTACACTATATATAATTTATGTAACTATAATGAAGAGATTGCAACAATAACATTTGGCTGTCATCAGTTGTTTTGTTTTGCTCCATCTAAAATTAATTTTTTACCATTCTTTTTTGTTTTCTGGCAAAAAAAAAGTGTAGTGTGTTGTGCCTTGAGGTTTCTTCTCCCTCCTGATCTTCCAGGAGTCACTTTTCGCTGCTGATTTCCAGATATTTATAAACTTTTTTTACTTCTGTCATTTTCCATACTATTGTTGTAGTTGTTTACTGTTGTGAATAATGGAGGAAGATTTCCCTCCTGGACTCCCTACAAAGCCCCCAGATCCCTCTCCAGACCCCCCCAGACGGGGATAATGTAGAAATTTCTCACAGTGATTCTGTCATTTTGACTTCTACCAAAAAAAAGGAAATTTACTCCTTCTTCCCCAATAAAACTTGATTCGCCTTCGACTTCACAGTCCCCACCAGCACTTTCTCAACTTCCTCCAACAAACTTTTATTCTCTTCATTCCCGTGGCCCATTCATTGTATACGCCCAAAAAACTGAGCAAGGAAAAACCATCCACCCTCTTGAATTTGGCAAATTCCTATCAAATAGCAAGAATCTTTCAATCAAGCCTGGAGGTGTAAAAGCCGAGGGTCGCTTCCGAATCTCCGTTGAATTCCTCTCAGGGTCAGCTGCTAACAGTTTCATCAAAAATATCTTCATTTCATCAAATTCAAAGTTCAAGGCATATATCCCTACTTTCAATGTCACTCGCATGGGCCTGGTCAGAGGTATCTCGACCGATCTGTCCATCGAAGAAATTCTGTCTTCACTTTCAACCCCCCAACACATTGGCAATCCCATAAAAGCCAGGAGGCTAAATTACAAGGACTCCTCTGAGGGTATAATTTCCTGGAAGCCCTCCCAATCTGTCGTTATCACCTTTGAAGGTCAATCTCTTCCCTCCCATATATATTTATTCTTCAACTCATTACCAGTTAAAATGTATACTTATCCCACCACTCAATGTTTCAATTGCTGCCGTTTTGGCCATACCAAAGCTGCATGCAGATCTCAACCCAGATGTTTTAAATGTGGAGAAAACCACGCAGCTGACCAATGTCCTTCTTCCTCCTCACCCAAATGTTTTAATTGCTCAGGCTCACATACAGCTATCAACACTTCTTGCCCAGAACAATCTCGCCAAAAAAATATTAAAATTTCTATGGCCTCTCAGAACTTGTCTTTTCTGCAGGCTTCTAAACTATTCCCACCTGTCAAAAAATCATTTGCTGAGGCTTTATCCAGCAACTCCTCATCCAACCCTCTTCCCTCCTCTACAACAACTTCTTCTCGTTCAACTAAATTCACATACAAAAACGCTATCTCTAAACCGGCTCCTGGATACGATCAGCAACAACACAACTCACTGCTTTTAAATCCCAATGGTTCATCTCTTTCAAATGCCACAAATGGGTGTGCAAATAATTATAATCCGTCCTCAATGAACTCTCTAAAACTTTCTGAAAAACTCTCCCAAGACAATTCTTTATTTATCCAAACTCTTATTATGCTTCTAATTGACCTTATTTCTTCTCAAACTAATCTACCGTCCAACGCTGCTACTATTATTTCAACATTAAAATCATTTATTCAAAATGACTCTTCAAGATGTCAGAATACTTCAGTGGAATAGCCGAAGTGCTATTTCTAACAAATCTGATCTCCTTAACCTATTAAATTCCAACTTTATTTCTTTGGCTGATATCTCGGAGACTTGGTTTACTCCATCCACCCACTTTAATGTGGGAGAGTATTCCTGTCTCCACGACGACCGCCCGGAAGGTTCGGGCGGCGGTGCTGCCCTTTTTATTAAAAAATCCATATCATTTTCCCCAATAAATAATATCAAACCCCCCAATGCTGACTTCCAAATGGTTGCAGCTAAAATAAAGGACACATCCTTTATTTCAGTCTATCTTCCCCCAACAGCCTACTTCAATAAACAAACTTGGTTGCAAATTGTAAGTCAACTAAGCCCTCCCGATTTTAATGCCCATTCCCCCGTCTGGGGTTCTGCTTTCTCCGACCGAGATGGTCGAAGTGTGATGGATTTCCTAGATCAATCCAACCTTTTCCTTTTGAATGACGGATCTCCTACTAGGATCTCACGCCCCAGCACAAACCCCAGTGCAGTGGATCTCTCGATATGTTCTACTAGTCTGGCTTCTCTCTCCTCGTGGGTGGTGTCCCCCGACCCTTGCTTCAGTGATCATTTCCCGATCACCATTACTTATCAAACTTCTTTCCAATCGAACAAGTCTCATATTTCGACAAAGATTAAAACAAACCACACCAAATGGGATGAATTTAACTCTCATATGGTCAAGTTCCTACTAAATTTACCCGCAACCGAAATATTTTCCGTCAAAGATGACTATAATAACTTCAAATCAATGCTCATAACTGCAATAAATAAATCAAATCCTCCCCCTAAAACTAAATCTCTCAAAAAACTCCCTCCAACTCCCTGGTGGGATGAGGAATGTTCCAAAGTAGTAAGAATTCGGAAAGCTAAATCTCTTTCCTATCGTTACAATATGACTATGGAGAACTATCTTAAATACAAAAATGCTGAATCCAATGCCAAAAGGGTATTGAGGTCAAAAAAAAGATCCGGGTGGTACAACTTCTGCAGTTCAGTATCTCCGAACACTCCAATTTCGGAAGTTTGGTCTATGATCCGAAGATTTCGATCCTCCTTCAGTTCACTATCTCCTCGAGCGTCTCATTCTAAATGGATAGATGAATTCTTGGACAAAATTGCCCCCCCTTCTGTTCCTAACTTAGATGAAATAACGCCCATCTATAATACTCCCATGTCTAATCATTGGCTAGACTCTCCATTCACCTTAATTGAGCTAAAAAATTGTTTATCGACAGTCAAGGACTCATCTCCAGGCAGAGATGGTATACCTTACAGCATAATCAAAAATAGTAATGATAATGTTCTAAACCACTTCTTAAGCATCTTAAATAAAATCTTCCAGACTGGTATAATGCCTGATGACTGGAGTTCTCAAATAATCATCCCTATTTTAAAATCAAATAAATCTCCAAATTTTGGATCCAACTACAGGCCAATCGCTCTTTCATCCACCCTCAGTAAACTTTATGAAAATTAATTAAAAACCTATTAGAATTTTTTGTCGAGAGTAAACAGCTTCTCTCTCCATCTCAATTTGGATTTAGGAAAAAAAATCCACTCAGGATAACCTTGCCATCATCAGCACTGATATTAATGTATCAATTTCTAAGCAGGAAGTTTGTCTTACCGTCTTTATGGATATAAAAGGCGCCTTTGACAATGTTTCCATCCCAATCCTGAAAAAAAAACTTCTAGGCCTTGGCCTTCCCCCCATGTTTGTCCAATCTATTATTAATCTATTTCTAGATGGAAAAATTTTCATTGAACTTCCAGATATTTCTCCTCAAAGTAGGTCTATTTGGAAGGGTTTACCACAAGGCGATGTATTGTCCCCTTACTGTATAATATATACACATATGATATGCATGTCACTATTCCCCCACAAATAAAAATTATCGAGTTCGCAGATGACATAGCTTTCTTCTTATCATCCAAAATCATCCCTCTTGCCGTCAAATATCTTAACGAAGCCATGAATGCCCTTTGCACATGGCTCACGTTAAATGGTCTTGAACTTTCAATCCAAAAGACTCAGTGTGTCACCTTCTCAAACCGCCATAAAAACCCCCCCGTTCAAATTTTATTTGAAAATTCTCCAATCTCCAACGCTTCTGAAGTAAAATTTTTGGTAGTAACATTTGATAGGAAACTTAAATGGTCTTCCCATATTAATAATTTAGTTACTAAATGCGAAAAAAATTTAAATATCATCAGATCATTATCTGGCGTTTGGTGGGGAGCTCACCCTACTTGCATTAAGTTGCTTTACAATGCACTTATTCGAAGCCATCTCGACTATGTCTGCCCACTTTTTAGTACTGCCTCAAAAAATGTACTTAATAAATTAGACAAAATTCAATCTAAATCTTTGAGAATAATAACTGAAGCTATGCAATCGTCACCCATCAATTCCCTTCAAGTAGAATGTTCTGATCCTCCTCTTTATTTAAGGCGTCAACTATTTGCTGACAAATTTGTTCTTAAATTTTTAAATTCTAAATGTCATCAGGTTATCCCCAGCGTCTCGTTGTTCATTGACTCAACCCATTCATCTACAATCAGAGCTTCAACTCAACCTATTCCTGACATCTGTAAAAATTTTAAGTCTCTCTCAGAGCTCCACATCATCCAAAATGATCTACTTCCCTTATACAAACTAAAATATAGTCACGTCACCCTATCCCCGACAATATTAGAAGGGATCGGAATCTTTAAAAGTCATTCCAATCTCCCGGCCCGAACTGTCAATAATATGTTCAATGACATTATTTTATCTAAATGGCCCAACTTTTCTCTTAGATTTATCCAAATCTCTCGACTCTCCTAACTGTGGTATAGGTATTAACGTTTACCACAATAATTCTAATGATAGAATATTTCATTCAATTTCAAATCAATTTTCAATATTTTCAGCTGAGTGCATTGCAATAATAGAATCTCTCAAATTGTAACCAGATTATAACGTGAAGGGCGCGTTGCGCGCCGATTATCTCAGGAAAAGTTGTAACATAAGTGTAGTAAATAAAAGAAAGGAGGAAAAGATTCCTAAATACAACATTTATTTCTACATCTTTTAAATAACACAAGAACTCTTTAAATTATAGCAAATATCTCAGGCGTGTGCATCAGCCGAAGGTTGAATGCACGATTGGAAATTTAAAATTGCATTGAGAGCGAGAAAATGGATGGTGACATTTAATATTTAACTAACCTGATGATTGGTAATAATGGGCGCCAAGCATTGCCGACGGCAAAGCTAATATTTATCTGAAGAACGATGGATGACCAAAGGCAAATTACTAAACTGCGGCGACATCATCGCTCGTAAATTATGTCGTGTCGGCTCATGGCGTGGTTCGTGTCCTCTCTGCTCACGACGTTCCGGAAGCGCAGCCTGTTGAATACTGAATCGTCGAGCTGCTCGTCTTGACCGCGAGCCCGTCCCTCGTTGTCGCGGAGTTGCCATAGTTGCGGAGTTGCCATAGCTAGCAGCTGTAAATCAGAGATGGGCACTTAATGTTGCTAAGACTCTGTAGCGGGCTTGAAATAACTGCTACAATGCCCCCTCAGCCATAGGACTTATGGCTATAAGTCTGAGGTTCGCCTGACACCTCCTGAGAAAGTCGATACACCCTCCAGCAGCAGAAATGTGTGGTGCGGATTAGGCGGGCAGTAAGCGGCTTCAGCATTGAAAAGGTTCCGTATCCAAATATTTCCCTGAAGTTCAGTATGGTCTGGAGCGGTTGAAACCCCGAAGAATGCAGCATAGATATGAAGACGGAGGCGTAAGGTCCGAAAGTCTTCAGTTGACCCAGCATGGAGATGACGAGAGAAGAGAGTGGTCCGGATGTCTTTAGTTGACGTAGTATGGAGATGACGAGAGAAGAGTGTGGTCCAGATGTCTTCAGTTGACGTAGTATGGAGATGACGAGAGAAGAGTGTGGTCCAGATGTCTTCAGTTGACGTAGTATGGAGAAGTTTCCTTGATGGTTGAAGAAGTCTAATCCTAACCAACCCTTGGTCACCGTTGAAATAAATAAAAAGAAATATTGAGCAAATTGGCAGGCCCTTATCGAAGAAAGAGTGTATATAAAAGAATCATTGTTCTAAACACAAAAGATTTAATAGTAATAGCTTATAAAACAAGCTTAAAAAAGTTGAGCAAAACTTGCAACAGAGTTGTGATTAGGTAAAATGAACAATACATAAATATATGACAAGTCAAAACCACCCAAAGATTTAGATTCACTAAAAAAATTTAAAAACTTTAGCAAGAGTATGTTGTAAAAATTAAAAAAAAAGGATTTTAACAAACTTTGTTGTAAAAACACGAAAGTTATCACAGAATTGTACTTTGACAATAATATTATAAAAATAAATAAAAAGGTCAAAAACCTATAATAGTTAAACGTCATGATGACTGATATAATGATAATAAATAAGTAAAAGAATTTTCATAAACGAAAAATTTAAAATTGAAAATGAATTATGCAAATATATCACAGTGTACCCGTAGATAATAAAAGTTAATAATCAAACCAAAATACGCCTTTGTATTTAAAAGGTTACGCACATCTTGTCAATAGATGGCAGCAAGTTGAAGATGAATGTTCAAACTGAAATCAGAATTTGTTATTAAAAATTCGGCTCATCTTGTCGACAGATGGCAGTTCAAACCAAAGCAATGGTAATTAAAAGTTTTGCACTACTTGACCATAGATGGCAGTAGAGTAGAAGTGAATATTAAATAGAAAATCAATATGAATAAATTTTCTTGTAATAAAAATTGAAGAGTATGCCAAAAGTAAATAGAAATAATTTAGAAATTAATCTATTAATTAATTTCATTTTCATGCACATATTCCTCCGTCACGGAGCGAACCAGTCAGAGACTGAGGAATACCATTGAAAATCGACGAAACATAACACAAAACATGAAATACGTAAACATATACATGACATAATAAATAAACACATAAAATATATCTGTTATCAGCCGATCAGCTATCATGGTTTGTATCTATTATAAGCTGAATAAGCTATCATGGTATTGTATCTATTATGAGCTGAATAAGCTATCATGGTAATGTATCTTTTTTTTTTTTTTTTTATTATCAATATAAAGTTTCTTTTAAAGGTTTTTTTTTTCGATGTCTGTCTCACTAGGATAAACCTGTGTCGAGACAGACGTATTTGATACATTAAAAATGTTTACATATTTTTTGATACATTAAATATTTCACTACATTAAATGACATTGTGAAAAAGATAGAAAATAATAAATAATAATAATAAATGATACATTTGTTAATCAGCATCTAGTTGGAGTACATACTTATGTAGGGATTTTTATAAAAAAAATTATCATGGATCTGTCTTGGCTGATGATCCAAGATTTGATGTCTGTTTTATATTTCAGAAAAAATTTGTTCAGTCTAATGGCTAGTGGGAGAGCATTATATAGCCTTGTTGCAAAATATCTAAAATTTCTCTGGCCAAAAGTTGTTTTAGCGAAAGGGATTTGTAAGAAATTATGTCCTTTTGTTCTAGTATCACGAGCAGTTTGGATATTGTCAAAAGTAGTTTTGTGTTTGAAGAGGTATGTTAGTATGTTTTTGGTATAAAGTTGCCTAATATCCATAACACAGATTTTCCTAAAGATTTCATCCGAACTGCTTGTGATTGGTAGTTTGAGGATAATCTTTATTATAAGTTTCTGAGCTTTAGATATTGGATCAATGGCGGCAGCGTTTGCTCCTCCCCATGCTATGATACCATACTCTATTAAAGATTGACAAAGTGCATAGTAGATTGTTTTGAGCTGGCTTAGGTTGAGAAAGTTGCGAGTTTGTCTAAAAAAATAAATGAATTTTCTAAGTTTGTTTGCTGTAGAGGTTATATGTTCTTTCCACTTTAAATTGCTATCAAAAATAATACCTAAGTATTTAATTTTAGTTACCTGTTCTAAATAAGGGCAATCACATATTATCGGATTTGTCAGGTTGCAAGCACAAATTTTAATTTGATTTTCTGGGTTTCTTAAGGACGGATTAATATTAAATTCAATGTATTTAGTTTTGGTCACATTCATTGTTAGTGTATTATTGTTTAACCATCTTTTAACCACAGTTATGCCCCTGTTAGCTTTTATGTATACATCATTCCAATTGCTTGATTTGAAGAGGAGAATCGTATCATCAGATTTGTTAAGGGAGTGGTTATTTCTGATACAAGTTTTTTTAAGGCAATATTTGATATATCGTCCAAGCCAGTTGAAGACGACTTTTTAATGAGTTTATGATCAATCTAGTATCTTCATTTGAAATTTGTTTTAGACTAAAATGCAAGTTGTTGGGCAAATTTGTATTACAGCTTAGTGAACTGGAGTTGGTATGGTTTACATCGATATTTTTTGCGAGTTGTTCACCTATTTTTGAGAAGTATTTATTTGCATGATTAACAATAATATCGGGATTACTAGAAAAACTAAATATTTTATCATTTACTTTTAGTTGTTTTAAGTCATTCGTAGGATTAGGTTGAGAGTGGGTGGCTTCTTTAAGTGTTTTCCAAAGTTTTTTAGGATCATTATTACAGTTTTCTATTTTCTGTTTGTAATATATCTCTTTAGCCTTTCTTATTATTTGGGTACAAATGTTTCTATATCTTTTATAAAAGTTTCGAAGTTGTATATCATAAGGATTGTTAATAACGTTTTTGTGGAGTTTGTTACGTTTACGGATAGATTTAATAATAGTGTGGTTAATCCATGGCTTAATTGGTAAAATATTATTTGGTATATGTTTTATAATTATGTTTGTATGTTCGTTAATGGTAGTCTGTAAGTAATTGATAAAGTACGTCCAGGCGTCTTCTGGATTTATAATGTTAAGTAATTCTGACCATGATTTACTCATCAGAGATTGACGAACACAATCATAATTGATTTGAATGATGTTTTTCTTATTTGTTGTGTTTTTATGTTTGTCTTTTCTGTTGCATGTTTGTATGGAAAGAATAGTGGTGTAGTGGTCGGTAAGTGTAGATTCATATACAATAGATATTACTGGGCAGTTGGATTTGACCATGATGTGGTCGATGCATGAAATGGAGTCTAATGTAGCACGTGTGGGAGTGTTTATGGTGCTTTGGAATCCATGGTAAGTGAGCGTATTTAAGTATTCTTGGCACTGAGAATGTTCGTTTGTGGGCAGAATATTTATGTTGAGGTCACCAGCAATAATACAATTTTTAATATTACATAATTCAGTTAAACAGTTATTAATTGATTTTAGGAATGGTGAAATATTATAAGAGGATGGAGAACGGTATATTGCTAAGATACATGTGTCATTTTTGAGAGTTATTTTCAAACAGTTTGCACCGCTGACTTGGATTTCCTTGACAGATAAACCAATCAGGTCAGTTCTGGTATAGACAACAACTCCATCATTTTGTTTAGTATGTATTGAAGTGCTGTAGTGATCATACCCTTTCAAAATTTTAGGAGCATAATTTTTTGGTATCCAGCATTCAGTAAGAATAATTATATGAAAAGAGGTTCCAATATTATCAAGTTGTAGCAAGAATTCGTCAAAATTCTTGGAAATTGATCTAATATTTTGCTGTAAGATTTGAAGAGAGGATGAGTGTGTTTGTAGTACATTTTTACAGAATTTAGGATTTGACGTCCTATAATTGGTAATACATTCCATTTTTAATAATATCCATTACAGTAAGGGTTTTCTCTAGAATTAAAAATCTACAATACCATTTTTTTAATGTCACTTTCATGTTTGACTTGAATGATTTTTTCCCCCGGACCCTTACGAACGAGTAATTTATTGGCTTTAAACCACACAAATTCGAATTTTGTTTCTTTAGCCTTTTGTTTTGCTTTCCACAGCAATTCCTTATAGTAAGGCGTAAGCACTTCACTAATATAAATAGGTGATTTTGGGTTAAGTATTTTGGCTGTATTTTTGAAAGATAAGACCATATCTCTCGTTTTCTGGTTGTAGAAATTTACTTGCAGCTTATCGGGGGCGTTAGTTCTGCGGTCCTGGGTCCTGGTCACAAGGCGTAGATCCTGCTGCAACAATGGCATACCAAGGGAATTGGCTACCCGAAGAACGGCTTCAGCTGGTTGTTCTTCCGGCCGCAATTCAACACCCGCCATTTCCACACAGTCGCAGAGATTATTTTGTTCCATAGTGGCTAGTCTGGTTTCCAGGCTTGAAATTCTTAAGTCATTCTTTATATTTATTTCACGTAAGGATTGTGTATCTTTTTTAGGTCTTGTAGTACTTTAAAATTTGATTACAGATCTTCATATTGATTACTTATAAATTCGTTGCTTCTCTTCAGTTCCTTAATTTCGTCTTCGAACATTTTTTTAAGTTCAGTGACCTTTTGGTCAAAATGTTTGGTCAGACGAATAAAGAGCATATCATCATCATCGGTATTTGCAGCCGAGGATGTAGACGGTGATCCTGGTCTGATTAGGCATTTTGGGCATTTCCAAGAAGTTTTATTTTTTTCTGCCATTTTTTCGTATTTGGAATCAGAGATATTGAGGCAATTATTGTGAAATGTTATTTTGCACTTGGTACACGTGAATATATACTCATCTTTATTTATTGGGTTGAGGCAACCTTCACAGTTAAACATTGTGGTTAATAATCCTCAACGCCTAAAAAATAGTTTTCCGCAAAATTTTAGCACGAAGCGATCTCACTTTTGACCAATAGCGAGATAGGTATATTGTTTTGAATTTTGTTTAATGTCAAAGTAATTATGGACACTGATAAGATGATCCTAAATTTCACTTAGATACAATCTTAAAACTTAAATAGGTGTTAACTTTTCACTTATCAATATGGGTAGCCACAGAGTAATTTTTAGACCGTTAGGTTTCACCGTTTTACACACGATTGCAGTTTTAGTTTCACTATTTTATCACTTGACTATTTCGATTTTTTTATACTTAATTTGTTTATCACATTTATATAAGCAGCGCGAAACGCAGTGATGACACTGTGAGTAGAGTTTGACACTTTTTTGGTTTTATTACAGTGATTTTGGTGATGTTTTTTAGATTTTTATGTAGAGCGTTTGACAGTCAACTTGTAGGTAGGTAGGCTAGATGTTGTTGATCTATTATGAGCTGAATAAGCTATCATGGTATTGTATCTATTATAAGCTGAATAAGCTATCATGGTATTGTATCTATTATGAGCTGAATAAGCTATCATGGTAAATGTTAAAGCTAAAAGCTTGTAACATGGGTGTTATCACATAACGAAACCCAGTTATGGTGTATTAGAGCGCATTATTTGCAGACTCAACCACAAATGTGAGAACCAAATCCTCAATAATCGAAATAAACAATCACAAGTACATTCACCGACAACACAAGACAGGACGTCATAATGTTCACCTTAATCATAATAAAAAAATAAAATAAAAGAATTCAGAATAAAAAATATTGTTAAAAGATGAATTCTTGTAAAGCGAGCCCACTGATCCGTTTCGGAAATGTAAAAACAGCTCTGACTACCAGTTGATTGTAATGTTGCAAAAAAAAATAATAATTCAATAAATAGAAATTTAAAATGTTCAAAAGAACAATAAAGTAAAGTTGAAGAAAAATCCATCAAAAACTCAAACCCAAGAAGTTGAAAATATCACGAAGTTAAAAGATTGCGCAGAAATACCAAAGATGGCGGTAGCAATATTATAATTAATGGAAAAGCCAAAAATAATAATTTCGCAAAATTAATACCAAAACGAAGAATTTAAACAAAAGCGCGGTATAAAACCATGAAAGATACCTAAAATATAACCATGAGATCCTCTTAAACGAAGTTGTAAATAATGACGTGAAAAGAATTAAAATTTATTAATTAATAAAAATTCCAAAGTCCGATAACATTCAAAAAGCGTGAATTGAGATCTAATAAATCCTCAATGTGAGATAGATAACAAAACTCACCAATTAAACAGTAACGCAAAATGAAAAATTTAAAATTTAAAAATCCATAATTTAAAAAAAATTAAATGTAAAAAAATTAAAATTCCAAAAATATTTTATGAAAAATAAATATAAATAATTATTTCATTATTAATTATTATAATATAAATTACGAAGACAATTTCCAAGAAGGAACTCAAAATAAATGTAAGTGTATAATTTATTAATATTCACTACAAAATAAAATCGGAAATTTATTGAAAATATTTACTACTGCGTAGTTAAAATAGATTATTATTATAGACTCGCCGTTCAGTCGCGATCGGAATACCATGATCCCTCATTACAAGCTGGATTACAAAAACCCGTGACAATACAATGCAGTTCAACATTGGAGTCAACAATAATAATGTTCAACACTAAAAATTCTCAACACTAAATTTTGATGAGAGAAAAAAAAAATTCTACCGCGGATAATTATTATTTAAACAACAGCAAACATCGTGAAATTAAAAATGATAACTTATGAATTATTATTATCAGGATTGTAAAATGTAACATTAAAATTTCAAAGAAATTATTATGAAGTTAAGTATTTTGTGACAAAAATTAATATGCAAATTTCGAGCAAATGTGCCAAATAAATCCTCCGAAGAGTTGGACAACAAACGACGAAATGTAACAATTAAATTTTATGTAAAATTATTACGAAGTTATATTATGTAACAAAATTAACGTACAGAATTTCGAGCAAATGTACCAAATAAATCCTCCGAAGAGTTGGACACAAAAGGCGAAAAATGTAACATATAAATTTATTATTTGAATTTAACAAAATTTTTAAAATATACGCGATCAATTCCTTGCAAAAAGTAATAAAACTGTATAAAATTACGACGCATTTCGCGTGCAAAATGATGAGTCATGAATACAATGCGGTGAATATAATATTTCACTTACCTAGCGACACGGAAGCAATAGCCGCAGCGCTTGCAACAAGCAATAAATGTTATTGTAAGCCGTGTTATGTGCGGCAGCAAAAATATAGAGCGGCCCTCGCCATGAAATTTTGCCCATTTTAGCAACGGAGTATTGTAAACTGCGTCTCGTCTAAACGCATAGTCAATAGGTGTACCTGAATAGCTAGAAACACAAAAGTAAGCATAGTGCAGCGATTAGTCACGTCTGCGGACGGAGAACCATTCTGAATTAAATTATATCAAGGTGAAACATTATAACAGAACAAATAATAAAATTAAACAAATAACGAAATCCGCTAACCGAATCCCGGAGTATCAACAGGCATAGAATTTAATATATAAAATTAATTATGTACGAAAAATTTAAAAAAAAAAAATAATTTAAAAGGTTAAAAGCAATATACTAATACCACAATAATTCTAATGATAGAATATTTCATTCAATTTCAAATCAATTTTCAATATTTTCAGCTGAGTGCATTGCAATAATAGAATCTCTCAAATTGTAACCAGATTATAAGGTGAAGGGCGCGTTGCGCGCCGATTATCTCAGGAAAAGTTGTAACATAAGTGTAGTAAATAAAAGAAAGGAGGAAAATATTCCTAAATAAAACATTTATTTCTACATCTTTTAAATAACACAAGAACTCTTTAAATTATAGCAAATATCTCAGGCGTGTGCATCAGCCGAAGGTTGAATGCACGATTGGAAATTTAAAATTGCATTGAGAGCGAGAAAATGGATGGTGACATTTAATATTTAACTAACCTAATGATTGGTAATAATGGGCGCCAAGCATTGCCGACGGCAAAGCTAATATTTATCTGAAGAACGATGGATGACCAAAGGCAAATTACTAAACTGCGGCGACATCATCGCTCGTAAATTATGTCGTGTCGGCTCATGGCGTGGTTCGTGTCCTCTCTGCTCACGACGTTCCGGAAGCGCAGCCTGTTGAATACTGAATCGTCGAGCTGCTCGTCTTGACCGCGAGCCCGTCCCTCGTTGTCGCGGAGTTGCCATAGTTGCGGAGTTGCCATAGCTAGCAGCTGTAAATCAGAGATGGGCACTGAATGTTGCTAAGACTCTGTAGCGGGCTTGAAATAACTGCTACAAAATATATAATCAAAAATAATTTTGAACATTCCCTCGTTCTCTCTGACTCTCTCAGTTCCCTCCAGAAACTTAAATCCAGTCCTCTTCTTCATCCTGATGATCACTTTGTATGCCTTATTCGAGTGATGATAGCCTCCATTCAAAGCTCTGGTAAAACTGTAACTCTGATTTGGATTCCTGGACATGTTGGTATCATGGGTAATGATATTGCGGATGCCTTGGCAAAACAAGGAGCGTCCAACCCTGTTGTTACCCTCGTAAACCACATTCCCTTATCTGACATTTTTTCCATCATCAAAGAAAGATCCCGCAATGTTTGGGCAGAGTATTGGCACATTGCTAGTCAATCCAAGGGAGCCTGCTATGCCTCAATACAAAAGACTATTCCATCAAAACCGTAGTTTCAGCAATTCCCTCATTTTTCCAAAAAAGAAATTTCTTCACTCATTCGAATGAGGATCGGACATTGTTCCGTTCCTTCCCACCTTTTTAAAATTCACGTCCTTGACTCCCCAGATTGTACATTCTGTGGTCTAGAAGTGGGAACTTTAAATTACATATTTTTTGGTTGTCCCTCTCTAAACAAATATCCTCTCTTCTATCAAGCCTTAACTAAAATTGCCTCCCCTCCATTCAACATTTCATCTCTTTTAAGTCTGAACTCGACTCCAATTTTCATTATAATTTTGAAATTTGTCTATTTAAATAAAATTAATATTTAAATTCACCTTTCATTTCTCAATAATTTTAAATGATGGCCAAGAACACCCTTGAAGGGTGAAAGCCAGAAATAATGGAAAAAAAAAACTATAATGAAAAAAAAATTCTCTTTTGTTAAACATTTTGTATTTGCAGATGATACGGCATTGGTCATATCACATAAAGATCTAAAAATTGCAATTGAACTCATGCAAATTGACTTTAATCAACTTTGTAAATGGTCACATGATGCAGGACTATTAATAAATGCTAAAAAAACCAAAGTTATGCATATAAGATCACCTAATGCCAGATTTCAATTTAATCCTAAGATTATTTCTCATAATTTTAATTGCATCCATAAAAATATCCCACCTAATTGTAAATGTGAAAGCTTAGAATTAGTTACAGAATATGTCTATCTTGGTGTTACAGTAGATTGCTTTTGCAAATGGGACAAACATATTAAAAAAACCTGTAAAAGACTCAGATCAATTGCTGGCAGAATGTACACATTAAATTTTTTCCTATCAATTGAAACACTTAAAATAATTTATATGTCAATGGCAGAATCTATTATAAGATATGGATTAACCATATGGGGAAATACCACTATAACCAATCTGAAACAAGTCCAAGTTGTACAAAACGCAATTGTAAAATTACTAGTCGTCCCTAATATTTTTAAACAGAGACATAATACACCGTTGCTGTTTCATAGTGCCAAAATTTTACCTGTTACAGCTAATGGCAAAAATCATAATTCAGTATATATTTACCCCGCAGCATAAAGAAAAATTAGAACATAAATACAGTACTAGATTCACGCGCAATGACGGGTTAATAGTTTCGAAATTTAATAATAAATACGGACAGAGAACGTTTGAATACAACATACCGAAGATATTTAATTTATTACCTGACACTATAAAGCAATGTAAATCTATGAATAAGGTTAAATATATGGTGAAAAATTGGCTAATATCGGTAAAAAAATATTTACTTTAATATGTATGAAAAAATTGTTGATTCTGTAGATATAAAGATATAAATTATAACTTATAAAAATGTATATGAAACTAAATTTTAAGCACTTGTTGACAAGCCAATTCAATTGGCTTAGCTGGACTTGTTTGTTGATATGTATTAACTATATATTCAATAAAAAAAATAAAAATAAATTGTTGGTGTAAATGAATCAATCTGGGTTAAAGAAATAAGTCTCTACTGTATGTTGCGAGCGTAGGATTTGCAGGCGGATCCGGCCAAATCCGCCTTACATAACAAACCTTGATTGTGTTTTTTGTTGAGTATCAACAAATACTTAACAGTCCGAAGACAAAGAGATATCCGAGATAAACCGCTTACAAATTAATGCAAACCACGCCCCGTTCGTACGTATAATATCTTTACACGGAAATGTGTTCAATTAATCAAGACGGTCCGTGATGATTTTTAGAATCGTAAACAATGCAGCTAATAATAATTGTTAAGAGTGTGTGGTTCTTTTTATTTGTTGTTTTTCTATCGGATTCGCGGTTTTATTTACCATTGTTTGTATACTCTAATTCGTTCCTTGTAAGCTGTCTGGTTTCGTTAGAGGTCGCGAGTTCAATTCGTAGGCAAATAAAATAATATTTAGTATATTTTTTTACCTCGTTCCAGAGGGTAAGATAGTTACTTTCAGTAACGTACTGGCGAGGGACTCCATTCACATTCGAATCATTTTTCAAATGGTGTTATGTACCTACCCCGCGGAACGCAGACAAGATTTCACGAAGTTAGTTGTATCCGAACCATATGACAATTAGTTAAGATTTAGATGTATGTAGACATAAGCATAATTTAGAGTTAGTATTAAAAATTGACAAATTTAATTAAAACCCAGACTCATAATTAATAAAATGATTTACAATTAAATTCACCTCCCTAGTCCCCACCCAAGCGACCCGATTTGGTGAGAAGACAGAACATATTTCAGTTCTTGATTCGCTACAAATGTGTTCCAACGTGCTGGTTGACCAGCATAACGCTATAGTGGAATCACTCCAATAATATGTGTCTACTTCCATCATACCTAATTCTTGTTTGACATTTTTTATTAGTTTTGCTAGTAATACAGCGCTACATAGTTCCAGCTTGGGTAATGACACACATTTTAATGGCGCTACTCTGGATTTGAACGTTATTATTTAATATAACGTTCAAATCCAGAGTAGCGCCATTGATATGATGTAAATGCAGGCTCCATTCGCCTTTTCAGAGGAATCACAAAATACATCTAATTTAATATTACTAGCATGCTTGCATACAATTTTCCTTTCAATCTTCAATACATTTATGTAAATTCTCCATGGCATTAGTATTTCATTAGGTAATAATTCATCCCAGGAAGCCTTGGATTGCCATAACTTTTGCATTATTTATTTTGCTACGATAATCACTGGTCCTAGTTCCTGGTATTCTCGCATAAATTGTACATATTGTGATTTTAATTCTGTATTTGACGACAATTTTTTTTCTAAGTTTTGGAATCTTTTCTCCGCTGTTGTCAATGAGTTTCTTAATTGATCGATACAAGAGCGGTGTGGTAAAGTTACTATGAATCTACCGTCTTCTTCTTTTGCATGAGTAGCTATGAAATTAGCCTCGCAAGCTTTCGCATCATGATTTTGAATTTTTATGGGTTGACTTCTTCTAGATTCCAAAAATATTCAATTTGATTACTTAGTTTATTTATAGATAAGCTACAGAATTGTGATACTGCCCTTTGGTTGGGATATACGTTGGTTGGTCCTGACACGATCCATCCCAGTTGGGTACGTGTGTGGGACCGGTATCCAATTTCATTCTATCGTTGGTCAGGATATCCCAGAAACCTTCTGCCCCCAACAAGATGTCGATTGGCGCTGCGATGTTGAAATTGGGGTCTGCCAATTCTAATCCTTGAGGCAGTTTAATCTGGTTTCTCGGTACTGATGTTTGCGGCTGACTTGTTGTTATTTCCTGCAATATTAGACAAGGTATGGCATTTTTATAGCTGGTTTTAGGGAATTTAAGTCTACTGATACATTTGTTCTTATGTGTGTTACATTATTGTAATGGCCCGATACTGGCTTATTTATGTGTTTAATTTAAATTTTTTTTTTTTTCAAAATCCTCTCATAAAATTAGATTTTGCTCCAGAGTCTATTAGTACTTTTGCCTTATTAAATTATTTTCACTACACACGATACCTACTATCGCTGTAGACAACAATACTAAATTTTCTGCCTTACCTACAGCAGAATGATTGTTAACTGACACTTCTTCTGCCTCAGTTTCTAAATTTGGGGATTCTACATGGAATCCCCCTTTATGAAGCAACGTATTGTGATCATTACTGTCACATTGTTTGCATTTAAATGTGATTATGCAATAATGTGCATCTTGCACAGGATTGAAAGATCATCTTGACCCGGCTTCAAACATTTGAAGCATGCTCTGTTCTTTTTCAAGGCTTCTATCTTTCTGATATTTTTAATTTTGGAAATGTTTTGTATTAAAGGTCGGATGATCCTCACCGCAGAATGTGCATTTTCCCTTTTTTACAGATAATAGCACAGTTGATTCCCTATTATTAATCCCTAAATGTGATTTAATTTGGCTGGGCGGTTTTTTGACCGTAGTTTTAAGTCCTAAAGTTTGGGCTTGTAAAGCTAAACATTTCAAGAATTCTTTCAGTGTGGGCAACTTCCCAAAAAGGGCTTTGTTCCCAATGTTTTCTAGTAATCATGTCTAATTTGTTGGAAATTATGTTAATAATAAAAGCATCCCATTGATTTACTTGAACTCCTAAGTTGTGTAAGTTGACGTTAGTCCCATCTATCAATCGCCGCAATGTTACTGCATCTTCTTGCTTCATTTCTTTCAATTGGAATATGAATTGAATATGCTTGTGTACAGTTGCCCTTCAATTAAAATATCTCTAATGTTACATTTCCCACACTTCTTGATACCGTGAATCTGAGATTTTTTAATTTGAAATGATTTTAATCGTTTCACCTTTTATGCAAGATTGCAAATAATAAAATTTCTATACATTGCTTATCAAATTATTATTATGTACTAAAGTCTTAAAAGTTTCCACTAATTAAAAAAATTTAGTTTTTTTAAATTTTTTAAAAGATTCCTCTAATTTCCAATTTGTCTGGTCTCCCTGGAATTCTTGTACCTTTAGGTAATTTTATTTCAACCTCCGACGGTTCTACGGATTCCAATGTACCTTTGGCTGTTACCATTATCGAATAATATTGATTTTCAAATGACTCTCTCTGAGAAGCATTTTCGATTTTATTTAAATTGCAGATTTTCTCAATTTCATCCTGAATAGCTTCAAATTAATCAATTAGAGATATAATTCAGTCATATCTCAGTTTTATTTCATGAGCTGAAAGCGTATTTAACGCATCATTGAGTCTTGTTAACTTTCCCCTTAGCTCCCCTTTACTCCGCGTTTGTTTATTAAACCTTTCAATTTTTACATTGTATTAATTGCGACAGTAAATTCCCGATAATTGAACGATAAGTGCAATAATTCACTAAAACAAGAAATATATTCGCGTATTAATTCCCGAAATTGATAGAAATTATGACAAAATTCCTACAATGCTTTACTTCTTCCTACAATTTTCGTTATAATCTGCACATAAATCACGTAACTAATATTGTTATTGCAAAATCTCATAAAAAACTTAGGTTATGATTTCAAATTTTTATGATATTGAAAACAGTGTATTTTCAAACTTGTTACAAAGTATTTCTATAGTATAAAATAATAAAAATCGTATTTTGGGATTTTTGGATGTGATGGGAGTTGGATTTGGAAGGATTGGCACTTATCTGTTTCTGATGCGATGACGTGGTTTTCAGGTTTCAAATTTTAGCATGATCTCCCCACGGATTTCTTCTATATTTTTGACCGCTTGGTTTTTGTTTAAATTCCTGTGATTTCGCTTGGATCACAATCTCCGGTTAGCAAGGACCATGTTAACAAATGAAGGGTCCTTATAAATTAAACACTGTTATTTGAGAGACAATCTGAATCACTTTATGTACAATACACTATATTACACTATTCACAAAATAAAATTATCAAAAAAGCATGGATCACAACCTGGCCTACTAAAATGTATAAGAAAAAGAGACAAGATCCATCAGCAAGTAAAAAACTGTCCATACGACCTTTCCCTAAAACTATTTTATAAAAATTATAGAAACATCTGCTCCAATCTTACTAAATCGGTCAAATAAAATTACTACAGATCTAAAATACATCAATCCAATAATAATCCAAAACTTATCTGGCAAATAATTAAAGAAATCACCTACACAAATCAAAACAAAGCAAACCCACTGTAAGAAATCAAAACAGAGAACGGTACACTCTCGCTCAACAAAAACGCACATAAACTAATTAACTACACAAACAACTTTTTTGCAAACATAGGCTCGAACTTGGCGAATAAAATAACCAAACTCCAACACTATAATCCAAAAATAAACAAACACTCAAATCCACAAAGGTTTAAATTTGCCCTAAAACACATCACTAAACAAGAATTAACACTAATATTTTCTAAATTCAAACCAACATCTTTATCTGGTAGTGATGAAATCACAATGAAATTATTAAATTCATACAAGATGAAATTACAAAACCGATACTCTTTCTAATAAACAAATCTATAACGGAAAGCAGATTTCCATCCCAACTCAAAATAAGGACTATTACACCAATCTTTAAATCAGGAAATCGTACAGATATCAATAACTATAGACCAATCACAATTCTGAACACATTATATAAAATCTTAGAAATAACAGTTAAAACTCCTTACCTAGATTCAAATTCACCAAAAAAATTTGGTTTCAGAAAAAATCTAGGAACATCCAACGCCATAGCCTTGGTAATTGAATATATTAAAATTTCTCTAGATTCACATAAAAAATGCATTAGAGTATTTCTCGACCTTTCTAAAGCCTTCGACACAATAAATCACTCACATCTTTTTGAAAAACTAGAGAACATAGGGATCACTGATAATGAACTGATATTCTTTAAAAGCTACATGGGAAATAGAAAGCAAACTGTTAAACTTAACAACATAACCAGTGAGTGTATTGATGTCAAATTCGGGGTGCCTCAAGGAAGTATTCTGGGTCCGATTCTGTTCCTAATTTACATTAATGACCTATGCCACATAGAATGTGACGGAGAAATCATCAGTTTTTCGGATGATACTGTTCTCCTTATAAATGGGAAAAATTGGACAGAAACATTTAAGAAAGCTGAAGATGACACACTAAACAGGATTAAAAAAATGGCTAGACTACCATTCACTTACACTAAATGCTAATAAAACCAAATTCATCACTTTCAAAATAAAAAATACAAAAAACTCTGAAGAAAACCTTAACTTGAAAATTCATAGCCCGCATCACTTAAATGAGCATTCTAATTGTCCCTCATTAGAAAACGTTGACCATATAACGTATCTAGGTCTAAAAATTGATGAAAATTTAAAATGGACCAATCACATTAGCTATTTAGATAATAAAATTAAAAAACTAAGTTATTTTTTCAAAACTATCAGGAATGTGCTCATTAAAAAAACTTAATCAAAATTTACATGGCTCTCTGCCAATAACTGTTAGAATACGGTATTATTGGATGGGGCAGTGCAAATAAAAATATACTAAATCCACTAATTAAAACTCAAAAAGCTATAATGAAAATTATACTGAAAGTTCCTGTAAGAACTAGCACTGACGAAATCTTCACCAATCTTAACATCATGTCAATTAAACAACTATATTCTAAAACTATACTCATTTACATTCATAAGTACAAACCCCAATAAATAACAACAAACACGTACAATAGAAACACTAGATCTCATGGTCAAAAACTTATTCAACAAATAACTACTAATACAACTTTTGGGCAAAAAAGCTTCTTATATCATAGTATTAAACTCTACAATAAAATACCACTCTCACTCAAAAACCTCAACATTATAACATTTAAATCTCAAATAAAAAGCTGGATACTTAATATAGGGAGATCTGAAATAGAAAATATACTGATATCAAACACAGACTAAAACAGAATCTACTAAACTGAACTATACAAAAAAACACTATCTTACTTATTTTAAAATTATTTAAAAAAAAAAAAATTATACTACATGATATATGTTCATAACTAAAGTCATATGTAACTTTGTTGTAATATTAATTTTCTTATAATTAAATTATAATATGTAAATGAAATCCTCAGCACGGGAGATCCCAGTGAGGATATTATTATCTCTATATGTTTTTTTTTTTTTTTTATGCTTCCGATTTTGTTGTCCGGGTTAAATCTTCCCCATAGGAAAAACTAAACCCTTCCACTCACTTTTCCACAAATGATCAGCTAGTTAATCAACACTATGCAAGTGCATTATATAAGTAAAATAAATACAAAACAATACAAGAACAACAACACGTCAACTCACCAGAGATCAAATGGGAAAAAAAAATTCACCGACTCCAGATATTTTCATATCAGAGGGTTCGGCTCGGTAGAACTTCTAACAGGGCCTATAAATCCTACTGATCCCTCAACATAAATATTTAAAAAATCTTTCGTTATCCTACATGTATTCAAAATGACCGACTTTTGCATCTTTATATATAAATTTTTTGATAGATCTAATACGCCTAAATTTTTAATGAGAGAGCTAGGTATAATGCCAGTAGCCGAAATAACGAATGGTAATATTTTTATAGTCTGAGAATGCCAAATTCTTTTTATTTCGTTTCCTAAATCTGTGTATTTTCTTATTTTTTCATTAACAGATTTTTGAATGTTACAGGAATTTGGAATAGCGACATCAATGATATAAGTTATTTTTTTAATTTTGTCATGTAAAACTATATCGGGTCTATTATGACTAATCGTTCGGTCTGTTAGTATAGTTTTATCATAATATATTTTATAAAATTCGTTTTCTAAAAATGAATTTGGTTCGTATTCATAATATGGTACTACATTACGGCAGTCAATCAAGTTATGTTTAATTACCAAACTTTGGTGAATTATTTTTAAAACTTGATTGTGCCTAAATGTATACTCGGACGGTGCTAATATAGAACATCCCGATATAATATGTTCTATAGTTTCCGGAAAAGCCAAACATTTTCTACACAAATCATCAATTTGATTTGTATCTTTGATTATATGCTTTCTATAATTTTTAGTATTAATGACTCTATCCTGAATGGCAAGCATAAATCCTTCTATTTCTGCGCTCAACTCTCCAATACTCAACCATTTGTTTGACGAAAATTTGTCAACATACGTTTGGTTGAGATAATTGAAGTGTTTTGCGTGTAAAATTTTATTTGACCAGGAATCTAATAGTTCCTGGTTGGGATTTATAAAAAAAAGAAGAATTTAAGTTAATTAATTAATTAATTAATTTAATTTAATTTAAGAAAAGAAGACAATAAATCATTATTATTATTATACTATCAATAGACACTTTTTACAGGTATAATTTAATTATGTGTGACTAGCGTAACTAGGTGCCCACACTGTCGAGTTGTACTCGATGCAATAGCGCTTCTATGCGTATTCCGTGATTGTTCACGAGTTTGCGACAGTGATTTAATAAAGTTGATCCTACCTGTCCAATAGGCTCCATCAGCTTGTACTGGTTCAGCTGCCCGACGCGTCAATTGACACTCTTATAGACTCTCTCAAAGGGAGTCTTCTCCTCACAGTCCTCCGGGATCCTCCCGGAGACTCTGCCCCTTCCCCCATACACCCAGGGTCATCCCTGCCTAAAGACCTCGACTTCTGTGTCACCAACAGCCTCGCCCGCATCTCCCTGGTAAGTGCCGATGGCTCCATACTACTAGCCTTGGACATATCGCTGCACTCAGGTATTTCGTCATTGTGCCTTAAATCCAAGATTTGAGTTTTTAGTACATCTCTCAAATACGGCCTCAGTGAGGTCTGGACCTATTCTTAGAAAGCTGCCGTTTCTAGAAAGTCTAGCTTTTGTGGTGGTTTGTGAAAAGGCACTGGTTTGAGCAGAGGAAAATAAGATCCTCTGCAATTATATTGTGAATTAATAAATTTATATGTCAAGAAGAAGAAGTGTTTTCCTGCATTCCATCTGACGGCGTGTTCTCGTACCACGATAGCAGAAACAGGCACGACAGGAGCAGACTGTCCCTCTACTTCGATTATTGGTATCTTTTGTTAAATCAGCGTTAGCTAAACTTTCTTGGTGATCTTTTGTTGTTTCCATAACTTTAGCTAATCTTTCATGATTATCTCTTGTTGTTTCTATACATTTTACTACCTTTCCATTTTTATCTGTTGTTGCTTCTAAAACATTTGCTACTCTTTCATGGTTATCTTTTGTAACGTCAAGTTAATCCAACTATTTGTTCCTGTAGTTCGTACCTGTGGCTAGTAAATTAATACTATAATTATTTCGCTATACGTCACCAGCTACCTATTTAAAACATATCTCTAGTTAAACACACAAAAATACAAGTGCTTAGACTATTTATTTCTACTTTTATTTTCAAAATATTATAATAATAAATATAAAAGTGAATTCATCTCTGCATTACTATATACGTTCCCATTTCAATAATAAATAATAAGCAACAACATGACTAACTGCAACGACTGCCAGGAACCTACATTCTCGGCCGATTCTGTGTTCGTGTGTACCACATGCAAAGTAACTTTTCATCTACACTGCGGCGGAGTGGCTGAAAGTACATACTGACGCCTTAGCAAGGAGAAGCGTGCACAAATTAAATGCAAGAAATGTTTAAATGTTGTACCTACAGCTAATTCCAGCATTCTGTAACAATAACTGAGTGACAGATGTTGTTTTTATTTTGCTTCCGTATAAATTGATAAGAAAATAAAGTGTACAAGTTGCAAAAGCATACAATGTGATATTTATTACGAACGATATAACCAATAATACACTATCACAAGTGTAACATAAAAAAATGTGCCGGGCATTATTCAATATAGTTGAGTATCGTTGAGGCTATTTTCGACAGTTGCTACAGTGCAGTATCAGAACAACTATGGATATTACTGAATATTCCTGACACCAGTGAAACCAGCATTGGAATCAGCAAATGGAGAATTAATTTGAGACCATGAAAAAAGAATTGTTTCACAAAATAGACAACGGAAACAAAGATGCACGAACTTCTAGAGATTTTATCAGCAACCAATATGACGACCTTACTACAAAAATGAATACTTTTGCAAATTTAGTATCGGAGGTAGAAAACTTCAGAAAAGAATTAAATGAAAAAAACCATATTATAAAAAATTTCGAAATTCGCCAGGCCAGCCTCGAACAGACTTCAAAGGAGGATGCATTAGAGGTCGCAGGAATACCACCATGTGAAGATGAACAACCCTCGGAGACCGTCAAGAAGCTGGCAGCGGCTGTAGGTATCGAGCTTCTTCTCCAAGATATTCTGGAAGCCAAAAAGATTCTCAACAGACGACCCGGAGCTCCCCCAAAAATTTGCATCGAATTCACGGATATTTGCAACAAAATTACTACTAGTAAACCGAAAAAAATTCACCATGATATCTTAAAATACTTTAACTGCGGAAAGATTTTTATAAGTGCTATTCTTAATCCTTACTTCAAAGAACTTCTATGGAAAACCAAAGATATATGAAAGGAAAAAAAGTTTTTGTACGTTTGGTACAAAGACGAAAAAGAAATCAGCCACCGACAAAATAATATATACTAAACATTCTGACGACTTGTGTAAAATTATTTAGGTTGCTGCAGAGCTCTGACACATTTCGAACACTGGCCCGATCTCTCTTACCGTACATATCCTGCTCCTAACTGTTGAAATCACTTTACAGTGATTGTCTCCAAACGGTCACAAATCATATATCTTACCTATGTACTACTATCGGGTATAGGGCGAACTCCCAGTTGTATCCGCTGTGTCGGGGCTCCCAATACAAAATATAAAGATCCATTGTAAATTGTTTTTAAAAATTAGCTATACTGATTTTAGATAATGAAAAAGTATCTTCTGATAAAATTAATAATTCATCACAACCAGAATGACGGCATTATTATATACGTAAATAATTTACTGAATATGATTTAAGATTTTCACTGCCAAAAGTATTTTTGTTATTTGTTTTTGAAGTGTTATGCCGTGTTGCGCTAACTCCTTCTTTAGCCAACGTTTCGGACAGCATTGCAGTGTCCATCATCAGGGCAGATGTGTTTTTTTTTTTTTTTAAATCTGCCCTGATGATGGACACTGCAATGCTGTCCGAAACTTTGGCTAAAGAAGGAGTTAGCGCAACACGGCATAACACCCCAAAAACAAATAACACAAATTTACTGAATGTTCAGACTTTGGAATTCATAATCCCGGGTGCAAATTATCTACAAATATTGTACGATGACACATGCATACTAGCAATGTATAGATCTCCCTCCTACCACAATAACCCCTTTCATACAAAACCTAAACGAAAAATTATCACAAATTGCGCACAAAAAACACTTAACTTTAGTCGGAGACATTAATATTAACATTTTACCAAATAATTCTCACCCACAATGCCAAGATTACCTAAACCTACTTAGCTACCACGGATTGATATTTACAATAAATCACCCAACTAGGGTTACCAAAGAATACAGCTTTTGTGTTGACCACATTATGATAAAAACAAACAATCCATATAAAACACTTGTTTTTGAATCTACCATTACTGACCACTATGCAACTATAATTTCATTAAACACCCCATCTAAAAATACAAAAATGAAACTCTGTTATTGTGGTGATCTTCCGTGCCAATCAGCCAGATTTTTTCTTAATAAAAATAATGTGGGTATTCCGTTAATATTCGTTTTTATTCAGGTAGCTATAAGTATTGATACAATGGAAATATAAGAGCTTGGTATTGAAAAAAGGACGAGTTACAACAGACATGCCTTTTTATACGTCTCGGTCATGCTGTCTCACTCAGATATGCCTGTCTCTTTCATACCGACAGACCTAAGTTCTCCACATCCCTCCACACTTAAATCAGTAGACAGTAACGCAACATGATTATCCTAATAATAATTATAAGATATACATACACTTATTTCATTATTATTTTACAAAACTTTTTTTTTTCATAATCATGTTGATTCGGGAGTTGACAGCTGCTTATATTGATTTCTGTGTTCTTGGGCGAAGGCGCTCTTTTCAGTTCCCCGAAGTTGAAGCCACGGGTTCACTGGAGCTGGAAGGAAAAAGAGAGTCACCCATAGACATATGAATATTAGTAGACCTGCCCTAAGTGATTAAAAGCGTATTATCCCCACTCCCCATACCGGTTCCATTGGAGCCGGCTGTGCTCGCGTATGGCCTCAAGTGAAATTTGAAAACGTGACGTCATCATTCTTGTGCGAACTATGGTCGAGGCATCATCGGTTCATTTCTCGAAATAACACGGCAAAATGTTGACTTGTGCTATGAAAACTTGTAAAAATAGATGTGAAAAAGAGAATAAACCCAATTGTCGTATTACATTCCATATATAAGCATTATTTTACTTTATTTTAAGCTTATTCACATTGTATAATATGGATCAGTTGTAGAAACATATACTATCACATCGAGAAACGTCTGGACGCGAAACACAAAGCTGGTTGGTTGCTGGGAAGTAAATTATGAACATTTATAAAAGTGTCTTAACTAAATACTTAAACGAAATATTCGAATCTGAAAATAGAAGAATTTTTTTGCCGAATTTGGACTTCGCAAATTTGTTCATAACGTGGCGAGTAATTTGCGCTCCCATGTAAAAATGTCAATTCATTCAAAAGCAGATTTTACTTTTAAGAACTAAATGGTGATATTATAATGCGAGATGCCTATTTACTGTCAGATTGATTTATTGACGAATCACAGTCAGCTTTATCCCCTTCGTTCTTCAACAGTTGATTTTACCCCTCGCCATTATCTTCTCGTCTATTAATTCCTATGTCTGTGGAGTCACCCGTTAGATTGTCATCCGAAACAAACGATACTCATTGAACGATAGCCTCTTCGTCTAAGACCCACTGATTAAAATACTAGGGTTCTTTTCCCATGATTCACACAGTTTTGACAACTGATCAGAATGTCTTTTCCAATACAAGAGTTTATCATTTAATTTAACTTCAATTAAAAATAGTTATTTTCCCAATCGTTTATGTACTTTCCCTGGTAACCACTTATCATTGTTTTGGTCTCTAAAATCCCTGACCATAACTTTCTGATTAAACTTAAAAATCTTAGATACTTTGTTATTTCTTTTATAATAGAATTTCTGATTTTTCTGACATTTTGACATTCTCATTCTGGTATCCTTATCAATCATATTTTCATATTAAATCAAATAAAACACTTTGTTTATTAACCACGACTTTTTTATTATTACATCTACCGGTTTCGCTACGTTCGAGCTTCATCAGGATGTGAAATACAACTTAATAAGGTTAATAAACAAAGTGTTTTATTTGATTTAATATATAAATGTCTAACCACAAAATGATTGCTTCCTATGTAAAAAAAAATAAAATTTTAAAAAAAAATCATATTTTCATTTACCTTCCCCCCTCTAGGTATAAAGTTATTCAAATTTAACCTTAACCTTCTACCAAACATTACAACTGCTGGCTCTAACCCTGTTGTACAGTGTGGTGCATTCCTATAATCTGTGAGAAAACATTCTAACTTCTTATTGAAATTTGATGATTGAAATTTTTTCCTAACAATATTTTCTTTAAAAATTTTTACACGTTTTTACTGCATTCTCTGCCAACCCATTAGATTGAGTATCCCATTTAACTCGCAAAACTGTGAGTCTGCTGACATGAAGATACTAAAAAACGTCACAACACGTGGAAAACGTGGAAAAACATGGCAAAATGATATAAAAGAAGTTAAAACATCGTAAAATAATATAAATGATGTAAAACGTAGTTAAATTTGTGGTTGAAGTTGGTAAAACAATTCGAACGTGGATAAAAGCTTGAAAATTTTTGAAAATAAGTCGTGGTAAAAATGGTAAAAAAGGTACAACGTGTGTTTTTCAAGCCTTTCGCCCTACTATTGACTAAGTTCAACCGTTTTTATTTATGTTTTACCATATTTCACAATGTTTTTCAAGGATTAACCATGTTTTACCATCTACAGCCATATATTTGACTGGTTTTCAATGATGTTTTCCAAATTTGACTATATTTTTCAAGGTTTTATCATGTTGTACGATTTTTTACGTCTTCCGTCATATATTTGACTAGTTTTGACGGTTTTTAATAATCTTTTGCAATATTTTACTATGTTTTGCAAGGTTTGGCACGTTTTTCGTTGTTTTACCGTCTTCCGCCATACATCTGACTACATAAAAAGTTTTAACTGATGTTGTATCGTATTTTACGACGATTACCAAGGATAAACCGTTTTATCGGCATATTTTAACGGTATTCTATAATTTTTTTAAGGTCCTGCCATATTTTTTTGTCCTCCAACCACCAAGAATTTCTACGTTTTACCACAATTTACCAATCGTTTCTCTGTTTTACCATCGTTTAAGGTTTTACAAAATTTAACCGTCTTCCACCATACATTTGTATGTTTTACCAAATTTTACCGTCATCCACAATATATTTGTATGTTTTACCACATTTTACCGTCATCCACAATATATTTGTATGTTTTACCACATTTTACCGTCATCCACAATATATTTGTATGTTTTACCACATTTTACCGTCATCCACAATATATTTGTATGTTTTACCACATTTTACCGTCATCCACAATATATTTGTATGTTTTACCACATTTTACCGTCTTCCACCCTACATTTGTATGTCTTACCACATTTTACCGTCTTCCACCCTACATTTGTATGTCTTACCACATTTTACCGTCTTCCACCCTACATTTGTATGTCTTACCACATTTTACCGTCTTCCACCCTACATTTGTATGTCTTACCACATTTTACCGTCTTCCACCCTACATTTGTATGTCTTACCACATTTTACCGTCTTCCACCATACATTTGTATGTTTTACCCTATTTTATCCCATTTTAGAATTTTTACTGTGTTTAAGATTATTAAAGCACATGTTATCATTCTTCACAGTGTTTTTCTACGTTGGACCTGTTTTCATTATTTTATACCCTATTTCCCATGTTAAATAATGATTTATCACATTATCAATTGATTCAATGTCATTTATGAACCTTCGCTATGTTTTTCCAAGATTTACTATTTGTTAAGATATTTATTAGTATCTTACCATGTTAAACAATATTTGCATGTGTTTTACAATATTTGCATGTGTTTTACAATATTTGCATGTGTTTTACAATATTTGCATGTGTTTTACAATATTTGCATGTGTTTTACAATATTTGCATGTGTTTTACAATATTTGCATGTGTTTTACAATATTTGCATGTGTTTTACAATATTTGCATGTGTTTTACAATATTTGCATGTGTTTTACAATATTTGCATGTGTTTTACAATATTTGCATGTGTTTTACAACATTTTTTGGTAAGATATGGAGAAACATCGTTAAAAATACGGTAAAAAATGATAAAATGTAGTAAACCTTGGTAAAATATGGTTAAAGATGACAAAAACACGGCAAAAAATGAGGAACAGGTTAACCATTAGAACTTTTTTGAAAATTAAATAAAGGAAACTAAGAAAAATGGTAGAAAAAGAGTTAATACGCTCAAACATGACAAAACACGAGAAATATTGTGAAACATTGTCAAATATGGTTAAAAATGACAAAGCATTGCAAAAAATGAGGAATTTGTTAATAAACGGTACACTGTCTAAAAGACTGCCAAACATAGTATACATGGTAAAATGTGTTAAAACTTAGAATACTCACAATACAAGTTAAAACAAGAAAAGCATGTGAAAAAATGGTAAAATCGTTGAAACCTAGCTAAAACATTGTTAAATACATTTAATAATGGTAAGATTAGCAAAAAAATTACGAAATTTAGTAGGAAAAGTTGAAAAATGTTAAAATTTGTAAAACTTGGTGATATTTTCTTAAGCATAGTTAAGTTAACATATTCAAAGCGACGAAAATAGGTTTTCATGCAAGAGAAACGCAATATCGGCGAAATGTTCACAATAATAAAAGTTCGAGAACAGACTATGATTGCCAAACATTTTCTTCCCATCACGAAGTTGACTATGCCTTGCAATGTGTTTTATAATGTTAGGAGTAGGCGGAAGGTAGCTCCACGGTTAGGTAGCGTGGGTGCAATCGGGAAATAGCTTGACGATTGATTCACGATGTTGAGAGATATACGCTACATGCATTTACATATTATGTAACCATGTGTCCCCGAAAGGGAAGGAGAGAGGGTTTACGGCTGTAGATATGACAAAAGTCGATAAACTTACATCTGCAGGCGTCTTGGGTGGAAATTCACTAGACTAATATGTTTTCAAACAAATATTCTCTTTCCCCGTAGGAATATGCAGTGAGGATGTACGGCCGAATAACAAAATACGACATATTTGTGCAGTCTATTTAGCAAAGTAGGTTATGTTTAAGCACTGCCATTGACATAATCAAGGCGAAAATATTATATTTTGCTTGTCAAAATATTTCTAAGAATTAAAAACATCGCTCTTTGTGTCGAGGTTCGACCTCATATATTCAATATTCCTCAGTTACGCAATTGTATTATGTTTTACCATACTTCCTACATCTTTTAATGATTTTCAACGAATTATCAAATTTTCAAGCTTTTATCAATGTTAGAATTGTTTCACCATCTACCACCATAAATTTAACTACGTTTTAAATAATATTTTATGATGTTTTACCCCGTTTTATCACATTTACTCTCGTTTTGCCACGTTTATCACTTGTTGTGACTTTTTTAGTATCTCGCCTTGTTTCATCAGATTGAACCATGTTTTTATGATTTTTACCACGTTATTTGGTGAAATGTGGTGATAAATTCAAAACATCACCCAGGTTTATCATATTTTTCCACGTTTTGAAACGTTTACGGCGTAATATATCATGTTTTTTTAGTATCTTGCCGCGTTTGATCATATTTTACCATGTTTTTATGTATTTTTCCTCGTTATTTGGTGAAATGTGGAAAACAATCAAAAATATATTTAAAACATCAGAAAAATTGGAAAATCATGCCGAAAATCAGTAAAATATACCTAAAGGCCCTAAAAACCAGGCTAACCATGATAACAATTTAAAAAAGGTTAAATACGGCTGTTTAGTCGAAAATGCGGTTAAAAATTTAATGAATGAAAAGTTGGCATAGCACAGTTAAAATTCTCGAAGACGGAAAATACTGTCCGAAAGGACATTTCCAATATCCGGTCGGACATTTGCAGTGTCCGACTAGACATTTCCTCTCTCTGATAGGACTTTACGAGGTCCGATCGGACATTTTCTAAGTCCAGTAGGACATTTTCAGTGTCCAACTAGACATTTCCCCTGTCCGATGGGATAGTAACAAGTTCCGATCGGACATTTTCTATGTCCAGTAGGACATTTGCAGTGTCCGACTAGACATTTCCTCTCTCTGATAGGACTTTACGAGGTCCGATCGGACATTTTCTAAGTCCAGTAGGACATTTTCAGTGTCCAACTAGACATTTCCCCTGTCCGATGGGATAGTAACAAGTTCCGATCGGACATTTTCTATGTCCAGTAGGACATTTGCAGTGTCCGACTAGACATTTCCTCTCTCTGATAGGACTTTACGAGGTCCGATCGGACATTTTCTAAGTCCAGTAGGACATTTTCAGTGTCCAACTAGACATTTCCCCTGTCCGATGGGATAGTAACAAGTTCCGATCGGACATTTTCTATGTCCAGTAGGACATTTGCAGTGTCCGACTAGACATTTTCTATGTCCATAATCGTTGATGAGAGCTTGAAAATGTGATAAATCATTATTAAACTTAAGAAAAAAGGTCGAAAATTTTAAACTACTGTAGAGAATGATAAAATGTGCTAAAATAATGTAAAACACGGTAAAAATGATATGTAAAATATATATATAAAATGGGAAAAAAACGGCTAAACAGAGAAAATGTATGGTGGAAGACGGAATAAATAGTAAAAAAACGTGCAGCATGGCTCAACACTGTAAAAAATAATAAAACGTGCTAAAATAACGTAAAACACGGTAAAAATCAAAATAACGGATGGTAAAAGACGATAAAATGTGGTAAAACCTTGAAAATCTGATTAAATTATTGTAAAAATAGCTCCGTCCCCAATTAACTCATAAAAATGATAGATTACCGTAAAAATACTCAGATTAATTGATTGATGGTCGTAAAATATGGTACAATATCATTTAAAACCGTTTAATGTAGTCAAATTTATGGCAGAAGACTCTAAAACAGAGAACAGCATGCTAAACCTTTAAAAACATAGTCAATATTGCAAAAAATCATTAAAAACCGTAAAAACTAGTCAAATATATGACGGAAGACGTTAAACATGATGAATATGACCTTGAAAAACTAAAATTTGGAAATCATCATTAAAAACCAGTAAAGTATATGGTAAAACATGATTAAACCTTAAAAACATTGTGAAATATGATAAACCATCATTAAAAACCGTAAAACATCGTGAACCATGAAAAACAGAAAAATATGGTAAAAAAACTCTGAATACAGTCGAACTTAGTCAAATATATGACGGAAGACGTTAAACATGATGAATATGACCTTGAAAAACTAAAATTTGGAAATCATCATTAAAAACCAGTAAAGTATATGGTAAAACATGATTAAACCTTAAAAACATTGTGAAATATGATAAACCATCATTAAAAACCGTAAAACATCGTGAACCATGAAAAACAGAAAAATATGGTAAAAAAACTCTGAATACAGTCGAACTTAGTCAAATATATGACGGAAGACGTAAAACATCGTACAACATGATAAAACCTTGAAAAATATAGTCAAATTTGGAAAACATCATTAAAAACCAGTAAAGTATATGGTAAAACATGATTAAACCTTAAAAACATTGTGAAATATGATAAACCATCATTAAAAACCGTAAAACATCGTGAACCATGAAAAACAGAAAAATATGGTAAAAAAACTCTGAATACAGTCGAACTTAGTCAAAAGTATGGCGGAAGACGTTAAACATGATGAATATGACCTTGAAAAACTAAAATTTGGAAATCATCATTAAAAACCAGTAAAGTATATGGTAAAACATGATTAAACCTTAAAAACATTGTGAATCGTGAACAATGAAAAACAGAAAAATATGGTAAAAACACTCTGAATACAGTCGAACTTAGTCAAAAGTATGGCGGAAGACTTGAAAAACACATTTTGTACCTTTTTTACTGTGTTTTACCATATTTACCATGTCTTATAATGATTTTCAATGAATTGTCGAAATTTCAAGCTTTTATCCACCACTATCGTTTCCCCACCTTCCATTATAAAATACTAAACATACTAAAATCAGGTAAAAGACGGTAAAAATGGGATAAACGATGGCAAAACATAGAAACGATTGGTAAATTGTGGTTAAACGTAGAAATTCTTGGTGGTTGGCGGACAGAAAAATATGGCAGGACCTTGAAAGTGTGATAAAATCAACTTATAAAAATTATAGAATACCTTAAAATATGCCGATAAATTGGTTTATCCTTGGTTATCGTCGTAAAATATGATAAATCAGTAAAAACTTTTTAATGTAGTCAGATGTATAGCGGAAGACGGTAAAACAGCGAAAAACATGCCACACCTTGAAAAACATAGTAAAATATTGCAAAAGATTATTAAAAATCGTAAAAACTAGTCAAATATATGACGGAAGACGTAAAACATCGTACAACATGATAAAACCTTGAAAAATATAGTCAAATTTGGAAAACATCATTGAAAACCAGTCATATATATGGCGGTAGATGTAAAAAAGTGATAAAAACTTGAAAAACGTAGTAAAATATTTCAAAAACCGTAAAAAGTAGACAAATATATGACGGAAGACGTAAAACATCGTACAACATGATAAAACCTTGAAAAACATAGTAAAATATCATAAAAAACCGTAAAACCAGTCAAATATATGGCGGTAGATGGTAAAACATTGTAAAACATGGTTAATCCTTGAAAAACATTGTGAAATATGGGAAAACATAAATAAAAACGGTTGAACTTAGTCAATAATAGGGCGGAAGGCTTGAAAAACACATGTTGTACCATTTTTACCAATTTTACCACGTATCGTCATATTCAACCATGTTTTTATGTGTTTTACCTCCTTATTGTGTGAAACTTGGTAAAACATTGAAAAAATCAATAAGATATGTAAAGCAATGAAAAAAATCGGAAAAATTTAAATCACGTTAAAAATCAGTGAAATATACCTGCAGGCCCTTATAGACCAGGCTTACCTCGTTTAAAAATTTAATAAAAAGCTAAATGCTGTCAATAATTTAATAAATGGCAGAATATTTCAAAATTGTCAACGACCGTCAATACGGATTCCGGCGGAACCGCTCGTGCGGTGATCTTCTCGCGTATGTGACGCATGTTTGGGGGCGGTGCCTGGAACGTCACGGTGAGACCCAAACGGTCGCACTAGACATATCCAAGGCCTTTGACCGGGTCTGGCACCGAGGACTTGTCAACAAATTGCCTTCTTACGGACTTCCCGCATCCCTGTGTACGTGGATTGCTGACTTTTTAAGGGATAGGTCGATTCAGGCGGTTGCTGACGGTTTCACCTCTTCCTTACACTCCATAAATGCTGGCGTCCCACAGGGATCGGTTCTGTCTCCGACTTTGTTTTTGTTGCACATCAATGACCTTTTGACATGTGCACCAATTCATTGTTACGCGGATGACAGTACAGTTCATGATAGCTTTTTGTTTGACAAGCCCCCAAAGGGCACACAAACTCCAACGGCTCGGAGGGCTTTGAAGCAGAGAATGGACGGTTATCTCGAGAGTATTTCCTCCTGGGGTAAAAATAATCTCGTCGAATTTAATGTTTCAAAGACCCAATCCTGTCTGATTACGTCTAAAAGGGATCCAAATGACAATCTAGTCTCCTTCAACGGAAGCAATCTTCCGAACAGGCCTTCCATTGATATGCTTGGTGTAACTATAAGTGACCAGCTCAGGTACGGGGGCTCCATTGAAGCCAGAGTAAAGCTGGCCTCTCAGAAGCTGGGCGTACTGTACAGGGCCCGCAGATACTTTAATAGTACACAACTGCTGACCCTGTACAAATCGCAAGTGCGCCCTACTGTCAAATTTGGCAGCCATCTCTGGTCCGGAGCCCCTAAATACCTGAAAAAAACCCTTGACTCTGTGCAAAAACGGGCGGTCCGTTTGATAGATTCCCCAATCTTAACAAGCGGACTGCAATCTTTAGAGCACAGGCGTCAGGTAGGTATGCTGTCCTTGTTCTATCGGTATTACAATGGAAGATGCTCTGAGGAACTAGCGTCATTGATCCCTTCGGCACCGGTGCATAGTCGGGATACACGCCAAACGCGCGCCCAACATTTGTACACGGTTGACATTTGTCACATGAGAACGGGTCGCTTCTACGATTCGTTCTTAAGTTCAACAGCTCGGCTGTGGAACGAACTGCCGGCCTCTGTGTTTCCTCCCTCCTACAACATGGGACTCTTCAAGACCCATGTTCACTCCTTCCTCTCCACAAAAAGACCCTCCACACAGCATCCCCAAAGATGACATAGGCCCTGAGGGAAATTATTTTCTTCAGGGCCTCCTGTGTGGAGTTAATATAAAAAAAAAAATAAAAAAAATATGGCAAAAAATGTAAGATTCAGAAAATCATACCTTAAAACTAGGTTAACACGTAAAAACCGTGAAATATGTAAGCGTAAAAGTGGTACAATGCAGTTGTGAGGGCAAAGACGTAAAATGTCTGTTTAAAATGCAGTAAAAATGCAATAAGTAAGTAGAGACGCGAAAACATCAATACACGTTAATACTCGCTAAAACACTTGTCATACAATTAAAGACAATATATATTCATAATATTAAACCATGTTTTTATGAGTTTTGTATGAAACACAGTAAAACATGGAAAAAATCATAAAATAATGTAAATCAATGTTTAAATTGGTAAAACACGCTAAAACAAAGTAAATAGTGATTTAATATGGTAAAACAAAAAGAAACGTGGTAAAACCTTAAAACATTGGAATTCATTGTGAATGTAAAACTGTTAAAAATTGAAAAAATGATCAAACACGGTAAAACAAGGGATGAATTGTGTTTAATATACTTAAACAGGAGAAAGCACAGCAAAATTGAGAAAATATGGTAAAACATGGAATACTAACTAAAAGACTTTATTTTTTACCATGTTTTATGATATTTTACGATGGTTGCTGTTCTCCATCATATTTATGTTTCTGCATTTTCATAGAATTTCATCTTTTTAACCATTTATTACAATTTTTATGCTTTTAAGCGCATTAAAGGCTAGTTGCGTTTCTCTACCATATTTGTGTTTCTGCATTTTTACAGTATTTTATCCTTTTAACCATTATTAACCATTTTTATGCTTTTAAGCGTATTTAATGCTAGTTGCGTTTCTCTATCATATTTGAGTTTCTGCATTTATACAGTATTTAGAGAAACGCAACTAGCATTAAAAACGCTTAAAAGCATAAAAATTGTAAGAAATTGTTAAAAAGATGAAATTGTTTGAGAATGCAGAAAGATAAATATCTTGGAGAACAGCAACAACCGTAAAATATCATAAAACATGGTAAAAAATACAGTCTTTTAGTTAGTATTCCATGTTTTACCATATTTTCTCAATTTTGCTGTGCTTTCTCCTGTTTAAGCATATTAACCACAATTCATCCCTTGTTTTACCGTGTTTGATCAGTTTTTCAATTTTTAACAATTTAAATTCACATTGATTTCGAATGTTTTGCGGTTTGACCACATTTCTGCGAATTTAAATCACGTTTCGCTTTGTTTTACCATATAAAATCACTATTTACTTGGTTTTAGCGTGTTTTACAAATTTTTAAATTATTTTATGACTTTTTTCCATGTTTTACGGTGTTTCATACAAAACTCACAAAAACATGGTTTAATATTATGAATATGGGTGTTTAAGTATATGACTAGTGTTTTAGCGAGTGATTTTTTCACTTCTTTACGTACTTACTGCATTTTAAACACGTACTTTACGTCTTTTACGCCACACAAGTGCATTGAATGATTTTCTTAATTTGTCACTTTTTGCCATCTCTTGCCATTCTTTAAATTATTGACCGCATTTAACTATTTCTTTAATTTTTAAACGTTGTAAGCCAGGTCTATAAGGGCCTTTACTATATTTCTCTGATTTTGAAAATGATTTTTCAATTTTTCCTATGTTTTTCATTGCTTTACATATCTTATTGATTTTTGTCCATGTTTCACCAAGTTTCACCCAATAAGGAGGTAAAACACATAAAAACATGGTTGAATATGACGATACGTGGTAAGATACTGACAAACGTAGCAACACGTGGTAAACGTGGCAACATATGATAAATCGAGGTGATGTTTCGAAATTTTAAAAATATCTTACCAAATAACATATCTTATTGTTTTTTTCATGTTTCACCAAGTTTCACCCAATAAGGAGGTAAAACACATAAAAACATGGTTCAATATGAATAAACGTGGTAAGATACTAAAAAACGTCATAATACGTGGCAAAATGATATAAAAGAAGGTTAACATCGTAAAATATTATAAATGATGTATAGCGTAGTTAAATTTGTGGTTGAAGATGGTGAAACAATTCGAACGTGGATAAAAGCTTGAAAATTTTATCATTTTTGAAAATCATTATAAGTGGTGAAAATGGTAAAATATAGTAAAAAGGTACAACATGTGTTTTTCAAGCCTTCCGCCCTACTATTGACAAGTTCAACTGTTTTTCAAGCCTTCCGCCCTACTATTGACAAGTTCAACTGTTTTTATTTATGTTTTACAATTTTTTTCAAGGTTTAATCATGTTTTACCATCTACCGCCATATATTTGACTGGTTTTCAACGATGTTTTCCAAATTTTACTATGTTTTTTATCGTTTTATCACATAGTACGATATTTTACGTCTTCCGTCATATATTCGACTACCATAATACGGACATGTGTCTAGTGTGATAGTCGAAAAGCATGTAAAAAACCTGTATCCAAATATATTTTTTATGAATAAAGAAAATTTAAAAAAAAAAAAAAAAATTGATTGTTTCTACGGTTTTTAATGATGTTTTATCATATTTCACAATGTGTGTCAAGGTTTATCTATGTTTTACGTGTTTTTGCCTTCTACCGCCATACATTTGGCTAGTTTTAACGGTTTTTTATAATATTTTACAGTATTTAACTATGTTTTTCAAGGTTTTATTTATTTATTTTAATATCAACGGTATAAAATATACCATATACAGTAAATTATAAACAGTGACATCAGAAAATATACAATTAACAAAAACTCTAGATGGATATAAAAAGTTAGAGATACAAGTACATGCAAAACTTATAGGTAAACTAGGTTAGATTAGTATTGATTGAAATATATGATAGTATAGATACATGATATAATTTTTTTTTTTATTGGTGCCCTTTTTTACTCATTTAAAGTACGCTCTAGCGTGTTTAAATCGCACTTTATGGAACGCGCGTTTTTTAAAGTTACCATGGCAACATCAACAAATCAACAAAATGTGAAGTCTAAATGTCAACTTTTACCTATAAATCTGACAGGAATATTTTAAACGTCAAATAAAACATTACAAATGTTTCAAAAATTTTATTTTAAGTTTACATTCTTTTTTACATCGTTTACATTCTAATTATTTAAATGGATGTGAAAAGAGCAGTTCGTATTATTTGAAATATGAATACCTCCGTTTTTTAAATCGGAGGAAATGCTGTTCAAATTAATAGTATTCTCGGAAGTCAATGAGGCTGCACTTCCATTAATGGCAGTTCCAATAATGTTTGAAACATTCTTCTTATTGCTAATGCTCTCTTCCACGTAACCAGTCGCCACAGCTGCCGATTTCCATCCTACTTGTCGTTGGATTTGATCAATTGTCATGCCACTATTTGCCATAATGGTAGCGGATATACGTCGAAACGCATGTCCTGTATATTTCTTAGGATCGTTTAATTTAAGATAGCGTGCGATTTGTAAGGGGCATGATCCAAATGTGTTAATGCCAACCACTTGATTGGTGCGCTTACCCTTATCATACCGTAAGAAAACCCTGTCTGTACTTACATTTTGGGGTCGCAATGATAAATATTGCTTCATCAAACGCACATAATTAATTGCACCACTGTCGGCAACAGTAAAACGTCGAGCCTTCACTGTTTTAGATGGTCGGATGGTAATAAGCAATAAACTTCCATCTTCTTTGATATCATATAAGCGTAAATCGCACAATTCACATCTTCTGCAAGAGCCAAAGATTCCGCAAATGGCTACCACCTTCAAAAATAAGTACGTAATGTCCGGTGCTTCCGTGAAAAACTTCCGCAAATCATCTTCTTTGAATACATACGCCTTCTTAGCAACGTCATCCTTGCTAATTGCCTTCATGAATGCATGCACTTTCACAAATGATTTTAAATCAACCCCTTTATTTATCCTCAACAGACATTGCAATTTCGAATGTATGGCCCACATAGTCGATGCTTTGTACTGTTCCGACATTTTCTGAAGGTAAGCAAGCACAACTCGTTCATCTACATCTACTACGTTTTGCTCCTCCATCCATGTTATGAACCTTTCATATTCTTTTTTATAAACGTCTTTGGATTTTTCAGGTATTAACCGCGATTCTGCTTTGGTATTTAAATTATGAATGTTAGAACTCATTTTACAACACACAATAACTGGTAAAAACTGTGATGTCAACTATTAATCTTATGTGACAGATTGCAAATTAATGTTTGTGTTTTTCATTTCCATGACAACAAGATATTGTGATGTCACATCACGAATTCATTAATAGTTCTTATTTCCAAATTTTTAATAATAATATCAATATTTATGTTTTCAAATTGTACCAATAAAAAAAAATAGCGTAAAGTATTCGTGGATAACTGGTCTTTAAAACACTTGCTTTATTTCGAGCACTCGGCTACGCCGTCGTGCTCGAAAAATCGCGCGTGTTTTAAAGACCTGTTTATCCACTTATACTTTAATATACTAATAATAGTTAAAATGTATGCATTTATATTCAGGTTTTGGTTGAATGTAGGTAAGTGCCAAACAAGCTGTTGGTTCACCTTATTGACTCAAGTTTCCTCAGTTGCCCCAGGCAGTTCATTTTATACACATATTTATTTGAATTTCTACGTAAGTATGAGTAGACTTACATTTTATTGGCCATGATAAAAGATATGATATTAAAGTTTTTTGTACCTAGCTTCTGTGCAGTTAAACAGATCCGCTACATCTGCGTACCTATTACTAATTTCATGTAATCTAGGTACAAGCGAGTGTTTGAAATGTTCAGTCTTAGAATTGTTACAATTAAATAGGGTTTTAGAGCGAGTAGCTCTTATGGGTACTACTCTTATGGGTCGGATATAATTCTTCGATCTGAGAGTTTTAATAAATTTAATTTTTTCATTAAGTAATTATAATTTATGCTTTCAGTTTAATTTATACCGAGTTTAAAGTTAATGTGTATTAAGAATTTGTGTGGAATTTATTCTTTTGAATCTAAATGTATTTTATTTTGTATTTTATAATGTGGGGACTAGATCGAGGAGTTATATTCGACTTGACTTCGAACTAAAGATGTATACAAAATTTTCAAGGTTGAAATATTTCTGAAGCCTCTGGAGTTTCGAAGAATGAATCCAAGCATTTTCATTCCCTTATTGTTAATTGAGTTTATGTGAGATATAAAGTTTAATTTGGAGTCGAAAATGATGCCCAGGTCATTAATTTCTTCAACAAAGGTAAGGGTTGAGTTATTAAGTTCATATGAATAAATAATTTTTTTTTTTTTTTTTTTTTTTTTATATTTACTCCACACAGGAGGCCCTGAAGAAAATAATTTCCCTCAGGGCCTATGTCATCTTTGGGGATGCTGTGTGGAGGGTCTTTTTGTGGAGAGGAAGGAGTGAACATGGGTCTTGAAGAGTCCCATGTTGTAGGAGGGAGGAAACACAGAGGCCGGCAGTTCGTTCCACAGCCGAGCTGTTGAACTTAAGAACGAATCGTAGAAGCGACCCGTTCTCATGTGACAAGTGTCAACTGTGTACAAATGTTGGGCGCGCGTTTGGCGTGTATCCCGACTACGCACCGGCGCCGAAGGGATCAATGACGCTAGTTCCTCAGAGCATCTTCCATTTTAATACCGATAGAACAAGGACAGCATACCTACCTGACGCCTGTGCTCTAAAGATTGCAGTCCTTTTGTTAAGATTGGGGAATCTATCAAACGGACCGCCCGTTTTTGCACAGAGTCAAGGGTTTTTTTCAGGTATTTAGGGGCTCCGGACCAGAGATGGCTGCCAAATTCGACAGTAGGGCGCACTTGCGATTTGTACAGGGTGAGCAGTTGTGTACTATTAAAGTATCTGCGGGCCCTGTACAGTACGCCCAGCTTCTGAGAGGCCAACTTTACTCTGGCTTCGATGGAGCCCCCGTACCTGAGCTGGTCACTTATAGTTACACCAAGCATATCAATGGAAGGCCTGTTCGGAAGATTGCTTCCGTTGAAGGAGACTAGATTATCATTTGGATCCCTTTTAGACGTAATCAGACAGGATTGGGTCTTTGAAACATTAAATTCGACGAGATTATTTTTACCCCAGGAGGAAATACTCTCGAGATAACCGTCCATTCTCTGCTTCAAAGCCCTCCGAGCCGTTGGAGTTTGTGTGCCCTTTGGGGGCTTGTCAAACAAAAAGCTATCATGAACTGTACTGTCATCCGCGTAACAATGAATCGGTGCACATGTCAAAAGGTCATTGATGTGCAACAAAAACAAAGTCGGAGACAGAACCGATCCCTGTGGGACGCCGGCATTTATGGAGTGCGAGGAAGAGGTGAAACCGTCAGCAACCGCCTGAATCGACCTATCCCTTAAAAAGTCAGCAATCCACGTACACAGGGATGCGGGAAGTCCGTAAGAATGCAATTTGTTGACAAGTCCTCGGTGCCAGACCCGGTCAAAGGCCTTGGATATGTCTAGTGCGACCGTTTGGGTCTCACCGTGACGTTCCAGGCACCGCCCCCAAACATGCGTCACATACGCGAGAAGATCACCGCACGAGCGGTTCCGCCGGAATCCGTATTGACGGTCGTTGATAATTTTGTTCTTCTCGAGGTATGTGAGCAGTTTGTCGTTGATCACACGCTCCATCACTTTGGACAGAACTGATGTGATCGCTATGGGGCGGTAGTTGGCCGGGTTGGAGCGGTCACCTTTCTTGGGAATAGGGTGAATTACCGCTTTTTTCCAACCAGAGGGCACAGTGCCACACTTCAGGGACATTTTGAAGAGCTTTGTCAAAACTGGAACTATTTCCGCAGCACACCTCTGCAATACCAAGGCAGGTATTCCATCAGGTCCACTAGCTTTGTTAACATCGAGCCCCCGTATGACGTGGAGTACATCCCGATGCCGGATCCTCAGCTTTTTCATATAGAAGCCGCAGTGAGGAACCGACGGCGGAACAGCACCCCCGTCGTCGAGGGTCGAGTTTTCCGCAAACATTTTCCCTAAAAGGTTTGCCTTTTCGGTGGCGGTGTTTGCTAGTGAGCCGTCAGGTCTGGTAAGAGGTGGCAAACTGGGTTTGCAAAAATTTCGACCTATTGAGCCCGCAAGCGACCAGAATGCTCTGCTGCCATGCGGGCAGGCAGCCAGCTTTTTGCTGATCTGCAGGTCGTGTTCGAATTTTGATCTATTGATGATTCTCTTGCATTCCTTTGCCGATTTGTTGTATGCTGATCTGCTTTCGGGCGTTCGAGATGTGTTGTAGGCTCGGTAAGCCGCGTTTTTTCGTCGAACTGCTTCGGAGCATTGTCGACTGAACCACGGCTTTGAGCCCACACCAGTTTCTTTAGTAGTCGATTGTATGAAGCCATCCATCGCCGATTTGATGACTTCACCAATCTCCTGGGCACATCTTGAAGGGTCCGAAGTCCGAAAACAAACAGCTGACCACGGAAAAGCATTGAAATGGGCCCGCATACCGAACCAATCTGCTGACCTATAGTGCCACACTTTTCTCCTCAGCCTCTCATTGGTTGGTCTGAGGCTAACGGGGATTGATGTCGTCACTAGGCAGTGGTCAGATGATCCCAGAGGCGCTGTGACGTCAATCTTATAACCGTGTGGCACAGTAGTTAAGAATAGGTCTAACAGATTGGAGCGGTGAGTCTGGACATCAGGAACCCTTGTAGGCTCCTGAACCAATTGATCTAATCCGTAGCAAATGGCAAAGGATTCCGCCTGTCGGCCAGCCGAGTCCGTTGGGCCTGAGAACTTCAACCATGGTTCGTTATGAACGTTGAAGTCCCCCAGAACAACAAACTCGGCCGAAGGGTAGCGGGGCAAGAGATCATCAATAGTATCGCTCAAATGTTTGAAGAGCTCGGAAGTGTCTGATTCGCTATGGTTCGGTGAGCGGTATAGACATGCGTAGAATCTTGCCGTACTGGCAAGATTGACGCGCACCCACATTACGTCGAATCTGGAGTTTTCCAGACTCAATAGTCGCACACAGTTGACGTCAGCTCGACTATAGAGGCAGACTCCTCCTTTCAGCCGGAATTTGCTTGCGAGGGTAAAGCCCGGGCAGTCCAGATAGGAGGAGTCTGTCGGCTCGGCTATCTGAGTTTCGGATAGGAAAAGAAGGTTGGGACGTTGGGACAAAAGATGGTGATGGACGGAATTTAAATTTGTGTGCAGGCCGCGAATGTTGGCAAAATTTACCAACAGTTTTGGCCCGCACCGGGGACGCCTGCTACTCGCCGCTGTAATGATTGGTTTGGTTGACTTATTTTGTAAAATCTTATTGAATGGCACTTATTTATTTATTTATCACGTTGTACGATGTTTTAACATCTACCGCCATATATTTGATTGGTTTTCAATGATTTTTTCCAAATTTGATTATAGTTGTCATGGTTTTATCAAGTTGTCCGATGTTTTACGTCTTCCGTCATATATATGACCTTTTTCAAGGTTTTTAATGATCTTTTGCAATATTTTACTATGTTTTTAAAGGTATAGCACGTTTTTCGCTGTTTTACCGTATTCCGCCATAAATTTGACTACATTAAACGGTTTTAACTGATGTTGTATCATATTTTACGACGATTACCAAGGATAAACCAATTTATCGGCATATTTTAACGGTATTCTATTATTTTTATGAGTTGATTCTCAAAGTTTCAAGGTCCTGCCATATTTTTCCTTCCTCCAACCACCAAAAATTTCTAGGTTTTACCACAATTTACCAATCATTTCTCTGTTTTACCATCGTTTATTCCATTTTTACCGTCTTTTACCTTATTTAGTATGTTTATTATTTTATAATGGAAGATGGTGAAACGATGGTGGTGCATAAGAGCTTGAAATTTGACCATTTTGACCATACTTTTGACTGAGTTGAACTGTTTTTAAAGTTATTTTACCATATTTTTCTATGTTTTTCATGGTTTTGTCATATTTTACGATGTTTTACGGTTTTAAATGATGTTTTACCAATTACTTTACTGGTTTTTAATGACTTTTCTGAATATTACTATATTTTTCAAGGTTTTATTATGTTTTACAATGTGAAACGTCTTCCGTCATATATTTGATTACTTTTTACGGTTATAAATGATTTTTTTCAATATTTGACCATGTTTTTCAAGGTTCAGCATGCCGTTTGCTGTTTTAGAGTCTTCTGCCATACATTTGACTAAATTTAACGCTTTTCAATGATATTCTACCACATTTTACTACCATTAATGAATGAATCGGAATATTTTTACAATTTTATTATTTTTTGAGTAGGTTGCGGACGAGGCCTTTTTAAAAATAATTTAATCAAATTTTCAAGGTTTTACCACAATTCACCGACTTCCACCATACATTTGTATATTTTACCACAATCCACCGTCTTCCACCATACATTTGAATGTTTTACCACATTTTACCGCCTTCCACCATACATTTGTATGTTTTACAACCTTTAACCGGCTACCACCATACATTTGTATGTTTTACAATATTTTACCGTCATTCGACATACATTCGTATGTTTTACCACACTTTACCGTCTTCCACCATACATTAGTTTGTTTTATCACATTGAACCGTCTTCTACCATACATTTGTATGTTTTACCACATTTAACCGGCTTCCACCATAAATTTGCATGTTTTACTACATTTCACCGTCTTCCACCATACATTTTTATGTTTTACCACATTTAACCGTCTTCCGACATATATTCGTATGTTACAGTCTTCCAACATACATTCGTTTGTTTTAACACATTTAACCGTCTTCCACCATACATTTGTGTGTTTTACCACATTTTACCGTCTTGCACCATACATTTGTATGTTTTACCACATTTAAGAGTCTTCCATCATACATTTGTATAATTTACCACATTTACCGTCTTCCACCAAACGTTTTTCTGTTTTACCCTATTTTATTCCATCTTAGATTTTTTAGCATGTTTTACATTATTTTAGCACATGTTGTCATTCTTCACAGTGTTTTTCTTCGTTGGACCTGTTTTCTTTATTTTATACCTTATTTCCCAGGTTCAATAATGATTTATCACATTTTCAATTTTTTTAAAGTCCTTTCTGAAACTTAGTTATGTTCTTCCACGTTTTGTTGAGATATTTTGAAGAAATATCGTTAACAAAGTAGACTAACATTGTAAAATTTCGTAAAATACGGTATAAAATGATAAAATTTGGTAAAACTTGGTAAAACATGGTTAGAGATGACAAAAGCATGCCAATAAATGAGGAACACGTTAACCAATAGAACTATTGTGAAAATTTAATATAGAAAACTCAAAAAAGGGTTAAAAAAAGAGTTAATGCGCTCAAACATCACCAAACACGGGAAATATTGTGAAATATTGTCAAATATGGTTAAAGATGACAATGCATGGCAAAAAATGGGGCAATTTTTTTACACGGTACACTGTCTAAATGACTGCCAAACATAGAATACATAGAAAAAAATTTTAACCTGGAGTACTCACAATACATGGTGAAACAAGTACGAAAATGTAAAAAAATGGTAAAATCGTTTAAACCTAGCTAAAACATGGTTAAATACAGTTAAAAATGGTAAGATTAGCATAAAATAACGATATTTAGTAGAAAAAGTTGAAAAATGTTAAAAATTGTAAAACTTGGTTATACGTTTTTAAGCATAGTAAAATAATTATATTAAAAGCGACGAAAATAGGTGTTCATGCAAAAGAAAGGCAATATCGGCAAACTGTTCACAATAATGAATGTGCGAGAATAGACTAAATCAAAGTACACAGTGAAAAGGGAATATAGAAAGTTCAATGCGTAATTTTCAGTAAAAGTGCTGAAAAACACGTTAAAATTGTAAAAAAAGTTTAAATTGGTAAAAAATCGCAAAGATAGCGAAAAGCAAATATTAAGTAGGACAGATAAATTCCCGAAAACTGGAAAAAAACGGTTAATAGTGTCAAAAAATGGCAAAGATGATAAAAAGTGTTTCAATGTAAAAATCCTAAATAACGCTTATTATACGTTAAGCACATAAAATTCCAATTCTGCATTTATCTCATTTAAAACACGACATTTAAGAAAAAATGAACGGAATACATATAGAATGAGGAGTAGAACGGAAAAACGTTCAAACTATCTACAATGAAGAATAATAAAGTGGTTAATAGACACACGAATTTCACATCTTGGAAAAATTCACAAGACGGTTAATCGCATAAAATTCAGTTAAATATGCGTAAAGGTCTAAAAAAACATAAAATGATAAAAATATATTAAGTTGGCGAAATATTTTTTTTCTAAATTTTTTATTTATTTTATAAAATTCAATATAATTATTTAAATTTACACATTAAAAACATATTTCAAATAATAATTAAACATGTTTACCTTTACGAGAGTCTAATACTCGTGTTTACAAGGAATGGGAAATGTATATGATTCAGTTCAATCTTGAAAGGGTATGATCACTACAGCACTTCAATACATACTAAACAAAATGATGGAGTTGTTGTCTATACCAGAACTGACCTGATTGGTTTATCTGTCAAGGAAATCCAAGTTAGCGGTGCAAACTGTTTGCAAATAACTCTCAATAATGACACATGTATCTTAGCAATATACCGTTCTCCATCCTCTTATAATATTTCACCATTCCTAAAATCAATTAATAACTGTTTAACTGAATTATGTAATATTAAAAATTGTATTATTGCTGGTGACCTCAATATAAATATTCTGCCCACAAACGAACATTCTCAGTGCCAAGAATACTTAAATACGCTCACATACCATGGATTCCAAAGCACCATAAACACTCCTACACGTGCTACATTAGACTCCATTTCATGCATTGACCACATCATGGTCAAATCCAACTGCCCAGTAATATCTATTGTATATGAATCTACACTTACCGACCACTACACCACTATTCTTTCCATACAAACATGCAACAGAAAAGACAAACATAAAAACATAACAAACAAGAAAAAAATCATTCAAATCAATTATGATTGTGTTCGTCAATCTCTGATGAGTAAATCGTGGTCAGAATTACTTAACATCATAAATCCAGAAGACGCCTGGACGTACTTTATCAATTACTTACAGACTACCATTAACGAACATACAAACATAATTATAAAACATATACCAAATAATATTTTACCAATTAAGCCATGGATTAACCACACTATTATTAAATCTATCCGTAAACGTAACAAACTCCACAAAAACGTTATTAACAATCCTTATGATATACAACTTCGAAACTTTTATAAAAGATATAGAAAAATTTGTACCCAAATAATAAGAAAGGCTAAAGAGATATATTACAAACAGAAAATAGAAAACTGTAATAATGATCCTAAAAAACTTTGGAAAACACTTAAAGAAGCCACCCACTCTCAACCTAATCCTACGAATGACTTAAAACAACTAAAAGTAAATGATAAAATATTTAGTTTTTCTAGTAATCCCGATATTATTGTTAATCATGCAAATAAATACTTCTCAAAAATAGGTGAACAACTCGCAAAAAATATCGATGTAAACCATACCAACTCCAGTTCACTAAGCTGTAATACAAATTTGCCCAACAACTTGCATTTTAGTCTAAAACAAATTTCAAATGAAGATACTAGATTGATCATAAACTCATTAAAAAACTCGTCTTCAACTGGCTTGGACGATATATCAAATATTGCCTTAAAAAAACTTGTATCAGAAATAACCACTCCCTTAACATATCTTATTAACCTAAGCATCCTAAAAGGCCGATTCCCTGACAAACTAAAACACGGAATCATAATCCCAATACATAAAGGAGGCTCTAGAGCGGACATAACTAACTATCGTCCAATTACATTACTAAATTCACTATCTAAAGTCTTTGAAAAAACTATTAATAATCAACTAATCGAATACCTTGAACAAAATAACATACTATCACTCAACCAGTTTGGATTCAGGAAAAATAAAGGCACCTCCAAAGCCCTGGCAACAGTTACCGATTTTCTAAATGAAAACTTAGACAAGGGATCAAAATGCATATCAATATTTTTAGACCTGTGCAAAGCATTCGATACTATCTCTCACTCTAAACTTTTACAAAAACTATCTAATATTGGTATAAATGGTGATGAACTTACTATTATTAGCGATTACCTGTCGTACCGAAAGCAAAGTGTGAAAATCAACAACTGCAATAGCAATCAATTACCAATTAGCTACGGCGTGCCTCAAGGAAGTGTTTTAGGTCCTACCCTGTTCTTAATATACATAAATGAATTATGTAATCTTCAAATAGATGCCAAAATTGTAAGTTTCGCTGATGATACGATTCTCCTCTTCAAATCAAGCAATTGGAATGATGTATACATAAAAGCTAAAAAGGGCATAACTGTGGTTAAAAGATGGTTAAACAATAATACACTAACAATGAATGTGACCAAAACTAAATACATTGAATTTAGTATTAATCCTTCCTTAAGAAACCCAGAAAATCAAATTAAAATATGTGCTTGCAATCTGACAAATACGATAATATGTGATTGCCCTTATTTAGAACAGGTAACTAAAATTAAATACTTAGGTATTATTTTTGACAGCAATTTAAAGTGGAAACAACATATAACCACTACAGCAAACAAACTTAGAAAATTCATTTACTTTTTTAGACAAACTCGCAACTTTCTCAACCTAAGCCAGCTCAAAACAATCTACTATGCACTTTGTCAATCTTTAATAGAATATGGTATCATAGCATGGGGAGGAGCAAACGCTGCCGCCATTGATCCAATATCTAAAGCTCAGAAACTTATAATAAAGATTATCCTCAAACTACCAATCACAAGCAGTTCGGATGAAATCTTTAGGAAAATCTGTGTTATGGACATTAGGCAACTTTATGCCAAAAACATACTAACATACCTCTTCAAACACAAAACTACTTTTGACAATATCCAAACTGCTCGTGATACTAGAACCAAAGGACATAATTTCTTACAAATCCCTTTCGCTAAAACAACTTTTGGCCAGAGAAATTTTAGATACTTTGCAACAAGGCTATATAATGCTCTCCCACTAGCCATTAGACTGAACGAATTTTTTTTTAAATATAAAACAGACATCAAGTCTTGGATCATCAGCCAAGACAGATCCATGATCAAAAATTTTATAAAAATCCCTACATAAGTATGTACTCCAACTAGATGCTGATTAACAAATTTATCATTTATTATTATTAATTATTATTTTTTATCTTTTTCACAATGTCATTTAATGTAATGAAATATTTTATGTATCAAAAAATATGTAAACATTAATTCATGTATCAAATACGTCTGTCTCGACACAGGTTTATCCTAGTGAGACAGACATCGAAAAAAAAAACCTGTAAAAAAACTTTATATTGATAATAAAAAAAAAAAATAAATAAATAAAAAATAAAAAAGTAAAACAGTATATCCAAGATTTTCAATATTTTTCTATGTTTTCCACCGCATACTTTAGGCCGGCCGCTCTATGCATCAATCTATATTTTAACATGTTTTACCACATATAAACAATATTTCACGATTATTTGTCCAATAGAAAAATACTTTCTCCAGTCGGAAATTTTTTTGTCTAAAAGTCAATAATTTGTATGGTTCGATTTGTCCGATCGGACACAGTTTTGTCCGATCGGACAAATAATTGTCAAATCAGACAATTTTTGAAAGTATTGTCGAGTCGGACAATACTTTGTCCGATCGGACAAAAAATTGTCTGATTTGACAATTATTTGTCCGATCGGACAAGCCTGTGTAATTGTCCAATGAGACAATTTTTTGTCCGATCGGACAAAGTATTGTCCGACTTGACAAAGAATTGTCCAATTCGACAAAGAATTGTCTAATTGGACAATAATTTTTCTGATCAGACACAGTATTGTCCGATTTGACAAACTTTGTCCAATTGGACAAACCCTTTGGATATATGCTACATCGGATATTTGTATGGTTTGATTTGTCTGATCGGACACAGTTTTGTCGAGTCAGACAATATTTAGTCCAATCGGACAATACTGTGTCTGATCGGAAAAATAATTGTCCAATCAGACAATTCTTTGTCGAATCAGACAATTCTTTGTCGAGTCGGACAATACTTTGTCCGATCGGACAAAAAATTGTCTCATTGGACAATTACACAGGCTTGTCCGATCGGACAAATAATTGTCAAATCAGACAATTTTTTGTCCGATCGGACAAAGTATTGTCCGACTCGACAAAGAATTGTCTGATTCGACAAAGAATTGTCTGATTGGACAATTATTTTTCCGATCAGACACAGTATTGTCCGATTGGACTAACTTTGTCCAATTGGACAAACCCTTTGGATATATGCTACATCGGATATTTCTTTTAGGACATTTCTGTCCATTTGTCAATACAATAATACGTAGAATTTCAGAAAAAATGAGAAATCACGCCAAAAATGTTGAAATGCGGTAAATGACGTTAAACATAGCAACGGCGAATAGTTACTAAATCAATAGAGTAAAATGCCGTAATAATGTCCAACGTTAAATAACGCCAAACCCCTTACTGCAGTAAAAAAGAGGTAAAAGGTAAAGAATTTAATAAGACACACTTAAATTTTCAAAACATGGTGAAAAGTGTAAAAGATGGTTGATTTGATGAAAAAAATTGTTTACTTAAAAAATCAAGAATACGGATAAAACGCTTAATTTCATAAAAATGGCATAAAATGGTTAAAATGATAAAAAACTTTAAAATTGCAGAAACAAAAATATGAAAGATAAGAGCAACAAGCATTAAAATATGCTTTAAAGCATTGAAATGATAAAAGGGATAAAATACTGTACAAATGCACAAATAAAAATGTGAAAAAGAAACTCAACTAGAATTAAAAACGCTTAAAAGCATAAAAATGCAAAAACTCTTTAAATTAATAAAATAATGTAAAAATGCACAATCACAAATATGATAGAGTAAAGCAACTAGCATTAAATACGCTGAAAAGCATAAAAATGGTTAACCGGTCAGCAACGTAAGCAGATATACACGATAAAATAACGATAGCAGTCAAGTACAATAAGCGTGTTTACACGTCAACGCGTGTGTTTCCACAAAAATCGTCATAACTCCGTTATTCTTCTAGTGACATCCCTAAAACAAAAAGTAGAAGATTCGTATTGAATGAAGCTTCACATCTCTATTCAAAGTTATCCAAAGAAACCCGTAAAAAGACCTACTCAGTGGAAGCAAATTTTACCCGCCAAATCGTAAAACCCGCCTCCCACATATCCCAGTTTTAATTATTTTTTAAAAAATATATTTTGTATGAAATGGTCAAAAAGTGAAGTGACAGAATTGTTTATTGTACATTTGTACGATGAAATAAGTGTTTTTTTTTACATTATCCGTGATTTTAGTATCGTTTTTACATAAAACATTACAGGTGAGTCATTTTTACAATTTTTTCATGTTTCCATTCTAAATTTAAATATTTACAAATGTTAATATTTATTTATGATACAACAATTTGAAAGCCTATTTTGTAACCTTTCTAAAACAGTTTTTACTATTCGGCTCCGTTCAGTAATGTTTCATTTATAGAGCTTTGATTGTGAGGCGGTAATAACACAACGTTTTCGTGAAATTGACATTTCGGTAAAGACATTTTAGCTTCAAGTTCGCGAAAAGTCGGAGGGGTTAAAAGGATAAATACTGTAAAAATGCAGAAACAAAAATATGATAGAGAAACGCAACTACATAGCATTAAAAACGCTTAAAAGCATAAAAATTGTAAGAAATTGTTAAAAAGATGAAATTCTTTGAGAATGCAGAAAGATAAATATCTTGGAGAACAGCAACAACCGTAAAATATCATAAAACATGGTAAAAAATACAGTCTTTTAGTTAGTATTCCATGTTTTACCATATTTTCTCAATTTTGCTGTGCTTTCTCCTGTTTAAGCATATTAACCACAATTCATCCCTTGTTTTACCGTGTTTGATCAGTTTTTCAATTTTTAACAGTTTAAATTCACATTGATTTCCAATGTTTTCCGGTTTGACCATATTTCTGCGAGTTTTAACCACGTTTCGCTTTGTTTTACCATATTAAATCACTATTTACTTGGTTTTAGCGTGTTTTACAAATTTTTACATTATTTTATAACTTTTTTCCATGTTTTACGGTGTTTCATACAAAACTCACAAAAACATGGTTTAATATGATGAATATAGGTGTTCAAGTATATGACTAGTGTTTTAGCGAGTAATACCGTGTATTGATTTTTTCACGTCTTTACGTACTTATTGCATTTTTACTGCATTTTACACACGTACTTTACGTCTTTTACGCCACACAAGTGCATTGTATGATTTTCTAAATTTGTCACTTTTTGCCATCTCTGACCGCATTTAACTATTTATTTAATTTTTAAACGTTGTAAGCCAGGTCTATAAGGGCCTTTGCTATATTTCACTGATTTTGAAAATGATTTTTCAATTTTTCCTATGTTTTTCATTGCTTTACATATCTTATTGATTTTTGTCCATGTTTCACCAAGTTTCACCCAATAAGGAGTTAAAACACATAAAAACATGGTTGAATATGACGATACGTGGTAAGATACTAACAAATGTAGCAACACGTGGTAAACGTGGCAACATCTACCGCCATATATTTGACTGGTTTTCAATGATGTTTTCCAAATTTGACTATAGTTGTCATGGTTTTATCATGTTGTCCGATGTTTTACGTCTTCCATCATATATATGACCTTTTTCAAGGTTTTTCATGATCTTTTGCAATATTTTACTATGTTTTTAAAGGTATAGCACGTTTTTATCTGTTTTACCATATTCCGCCATAAATTTGACTACATTAAACGGTTTTAACTGATGTTGTATCATATTTTACGACGATTACCAAGGATAAACCATTTTTATCGGCATATTTTAACGGTATTCTATTATTTTTATGAGTTGATTCTCAAAGTTTCAAGGTCCTGCCATATTTTTCCTTCCTCCAACCACCAAGAATTTCTAGGTTTTACCACAATTTACCAATCATTTCTCTGTTTTACCATCGTTTATTCCATTTTTACCGTCTTTTACCTTATTTAGTATGTTTATTATTTTATAATGGAAGATGGTGAAACGATGGTGGTGCATAAGAGCTTGAAATTTGACCATTTTGACCATACTTTTGACTGAGTTGAACTGTTTTTAAAGTTATTTTACCATATTTTTCTATGTTTTTCATGGTTTTGTCATATTTTACGATGTTTTACGGTTTTATATGATGTTTTACCAATTACTTTACTGGTTTTTAATGACTTTTCTGAATATTACTATATTTTTCAAGGTTTTATTATGTTTTACTATGTGAAACGTCTTCCGTCATATATTTGATTACTTTTTACGGTTATAAATGATTTTTTTCAATATTTGACCATGTTTTTCAAGGTTCAGCATGCCGTTTGCTGTTTTAGAGTCTTCTGCCATACATTTGACTAAATTTAACGCTTTTCAATGATATTCTACCACATTTTACTACCATTAATGAATGAATCGGAATATTTTTACAATTTTATTATTTTTGTGAGTAGGTTGCGAACGAGGCCTTTTTAAAAATAATTTAATCAAATTTTCAAGGTTTTACCACAATTCACCGTCTTCCACCATACATTTGTATATTTTACCACAATCCACCGTCTTCCAACATTTTTTTTTTTTTTTTTTTTATTATTTTAATATAGATCATATGGGTTACATTAATACATACATATTTTGCAAAATATAATATTAAGGTTCATAATTGGTCATGTATACCTTATCAGAAAAGAGGAGCTCTTGTGCCTGATAAGGGAGCCACGATTCTTACTTAGATTCAATGTTGTAATATTATGTTATGTGTAAAATATATAATTATATATATATATTTTTTTTTTAATATAAGTTTTTTTGGAAAAAAAGTTTGATTTTATTTATTTGTTCTTGTTGGTTCGTAATACAGCGCAATTCGGAAGGGAGATTATTGTAGTTTTTTATGGCTTGGTAAATATAATGGTTTTGCATTTGAGTTGTTTTAAAGATTGGCGTAATAAATTGATTTCCATTTCTCATGAGTTTGTAAAATTCTTGATATTCTGTGTTATTTTTTTCTTTACACATTTTTATAATGGAATTTTGCTTAAATATATCATCAATATTTGGTACTGGAAACAATTTAAAAAGCAATTTTGTTGGGAAAGTAGAGTTTGTTTTAAGTATTACCTTTATAATAATTTTTTGCGAGACTTTTACTGAGTTTAGATTGTTTTTATAAGATCCTCCCCAACCTATGATTCCGTAAATAAGCAGGGAGTGGACAAGAGCATAATATACATTTTTTAGTATTTTCACATTTAAAATATTTCTTAACCTAACAAATATATATATACATTTCCTTATTCTCTTTACTAACTCCGTAATATGGCTTTTCCATTTCAGATTTTCATCGATGATCACACCAAGATATTTAATTTCAGAAGAAGAGTTGATTACAGTACAAATAGGATTAAGTAGTTTACAGTTGACATTGTCACAATTTTCATCATGGATTATGATATTTACTTTGTGTTTAGGTATTTTTTGTAGTGAAAATAATACATATGTTGTTTTTTTAGCATTAAGTGTGAGTAGGTTATTATCAAACCATGATTTTAAGATATTAATACATTCATTTGCAAGTTTGTTAACTAGTTCCCATGTTTGACCTTTTATTAATAAAACAGTATCATCAGCATAAGAGATTAATTCACCTTTGATTTTCTGTTGGAAAATGTCATTTACATACATTAGAAATAGTAATGGTCCGAGGACCGTGCCTTGAGGAATGCCAAATGTACTTGTTAGTGGTGCACTAAAAGTTTGGTTTAATTTTACAATTTGAGGTCTCTCTGTTAAGTAGCTTTCTATCCATTTAAGGGCTAAGTGGTCAATGCCATTTTCTTTTAATTTTAAAATAAGTCTTTCATGGGAAATGCTGTCAAAAGCTTTCTTTAAGTCAATAAAAATTCCTATACATTTATTTGATTTGTCCAGGGTACTCTGAATACTAGATGAAATTTTTGCAATGGCATCTTGGGTACTTTTTCCCTCTGTGAAACCGAATTGATTTTTATTTATAATCGAGTTTTTTTTTAAGAATGCAGTTAGTCTTTTTTTAGCAATTTTTTCAAAAATTTTCGATATATTAGATAAGAGTGAAATGGGTCTATAATTAGAAATGTCCTCCGGGCTACCGGACTTAAATATTGGAGAGATTATGGTTTTCTTATACGTGCTCGGGAAAACTCCTGTCTTAAAGCTATTGTTTATAATATGAGAGATTGGTTTAGAAACATAATTTTTAATGATTTTTAGTGTTTTTACGGTGAGACCGTCAAATCCCGGAGCAGAACCACCTCATACCTCGCATTTTTGATATAATTTGTACAATTTCAGACGGATTGGTTTGTTCGAAGAGTTCAAGTTTAGTTTCTATATTCGGAATATTTTCAATATACATATTATTTATTTTTTTCACGGTAATTTTTTCTGCTAGACTCTTTCCGATATTTGCAAAGAAATCATTAAAAGCGTTTGCTCCTTTTTTAGGTTCTTCAATACAGTTAATTATGTTATTGTTTTGTATTACACTCTTAATAGTATTACTTTTGGTTTTTTGTTTATTTTCCATGATTTCATTATATTATATTCCAAACTTTCTTACTGTCATTTTCAGAATCATCAAGTTTATTTTTATAATAATTTTCTTTCGTGTTTTTTATGAGCGTGGTTAATTTATTTTTGTATTCTCTAAAATGAACATTTAATTTAATGTCTAATGGTTTTTTTTTCGTTTCTTTATAAAGCCATTCTTTGTGTCTTATGGACATGCATGCATTACATACATTTGAATGTTTTACCACATTTTACCGCCTTCCACCATACATTTGTATGTCTTACAACATTTTACCTTCTTCCACCATACATTTGTATGTTTTACAACCTTTAACCGGCTACCACCATACATTTGTATGTTTTACTACATTTCACCGTCTTCCACCATACATTTGTATGTTTTACAATATTTTACCGTCATTCGACATACATTCGAATGTTTTACCACACTTTACCGTCTTCCACCATACATTAGTTTGTTTTATCACATTGAACCGTCTTCTACCATACATTTGTATGTTTTACCACATTTAACCGGCTTCCACCATAAATTTGCATGTTTTACTACATTTCACCGTCTTCCACCATACATTTTTGTGTTTTACCACATTTAACCGTCTTCCGACATATATTCGTATGTTTTACCACATTTTACAGTCTTCCAACATACATTCTTTTGTTTTACCACATTTAACCGTCTTCCACCATACATTTGTGTGTTTTACCACATTTTACCGTCTTGCACCATACATTTGTGTGTTTTACCACATTTTACCGTCTTGCACCATACATTTGTATGTTTTACCACATTTAAGAGTCTTCCATCATACATTTGTATAATTTACCACATTTACCGTCTTCCACCAAACGTTTTTCTGTTTTACCCTATTTTATTCCATCTTAGATTTTTTAGCGTGTTTTACGTTATTTTAGCACATGTTGTCATTCTTCACAGTGTCTTTTTTCGTTGGACCTGTTTTCTTTATTTTATACCTTATTTCCCAGGTTCAATAATGATTTATCACATTTTCAATTTTTTTAATGTCCTTTCTGAAACTTAGTTATGTTCTTCAACGTTTTGTTGAGATATTTTGAAGAAATATCGTTAACAAAGTAGACTAACATTGTAAAATTTCGTAAAATACGGTAAAAAATGATAAAATTTGGTAAAACTTGGTAAAACATGGTTAAAGATGACAAAAGCACGCCAATAAATGAGGAACCGGTTGTCCCACTCGTTTGTCCAGTAATCTATGTTAAAAATGAGATTGGTAATCGTGGATCTTTTTGGCACAAATCCATGTTGTTTGTTTGAGATTATGTCAAGTTTGATCAGGAATGAGCGTATCTCGTCCACTATTATTCTTTCCATGGTTTTGCAGATAATACTAGTCAAGCTTATAGGTCTGTAATTTGCTGGTTTGAGTTTATCATCTTATTTGTAGATGGGTGTAATTATAGCTCTCTTCCAATCTTTAGGGAGTTTCCCATCTAAAAAGGATTGTTGCATAACCAGAGCTATGGGATGACTGAGAGTTGCTGCACACTTTTTAAAACAATAGCAGGAATATTATCAGGGCCAGTAGCGCTATCTTCTCGCAACCCCTTCAAAATATTCTCAACTGCTGATGGAGTGAATTCTATTTCGCATAGTGAACTATCTACATACACATCTTGACTAATAGTTGGTATACTGGTGTCTGGTTCATTGACATAGGTTTTTTCAAATTGTTTTGCAAGGATGTTCGCTATGTCTATCTCGCTGGTAACTGTTTCGTTAGAGAAGTTATATAGTATGGTTGGAGTAGACACTTTCGAGGCAATCTGTTTCCTTATATAACTGTAAAATGGTTTCTGTCCGCTGTCAATCAATTTTTGCTCAAAGTTTTTTCTGGTATTTCTTAGTTGCGATAAAAGGTAGTTATTTTTCAGTTTATATTCTCTGTAATAGTCATTTTCAATCTCATTTACATTCCCCATGTGTTTTGTGGATAATCTATAACTATCCCAGGCTTTCTTTTTCTCTTTAATCAATGCTAGTATGTGTTTGTCGATCCAAGGTTTGTTCTTATTGTGGTTTTTATTGCCTTTGAATAGTGGTATTTTTGACGCAATCTTCTCTTCAAACGTGTTTGTAAAAAAGTTCCACTTTTCTTCAGTTGTAGTGGTTTCCACGAGAGACCACATTATATCACGAGTGCTTAAGGTTTCATTTATTTTATCATAATCTGCTATGTGATAGTTGGATCCCGGCTTCTTGCCTCTCGGGCCGGAGGATCCGTTGTTATGGCTGGTACTTACTTGTAGAGTTGACAACAAACATATATGGTCACTTTTGCCTATAGGTGCTAGATATTTTATATCAGTAATGAGATGTTCATCATTGCACAGGACTAAGTCCAATAGGGGGTATTGTTGTCCCTGTATCTTGTAGGTTTATCTACCAATTGCCAATAGTTACTGTTCAAGTACATATCCTCAAATAAGGCCTCGGGGCTGTTTGAATTACGCACTTCTGTAATGGGCCATATCAATTTGGAATAATTGAAGTCTCCAAGGATTATTACGTTTGACACGTCAGCTATTCTTTTTAATTGGTGTAATAGTTTTTGGTGGTTTTCGTACGATGCATTTGGTGGGCAGTAGACACCAGCTAAGATAGTTTTGAGATGGTCTATTTGCATGTCAATGAATAATGCGTCAATTTGTGGGTAATTACTAGAACTGTTTTCCAGGGCTTTGTTCACCTGGGCTGAGATTGTCAGGCCTATGGTCCTTTTCTTTACGTATATTGCTACACCACCTCCTCGTTTTTCAATTTGACGGTCTTTGCGGAAGAGTGTGTAATCCGGAAGATCCACTAACGTATCTGGTATTTCTGCCTTTAGCCACGTTTGTGTCACTATTAGTACTGTTGGTTTTATAAGGTTTATTTGTGCAAGAACAAGATCAAATTTCCGTGTGAGAGAGCATAGGTTTGTATACAGTATTGAGATATTGACTATGTAATTATTTACATGTTTTTTGGAATTTTTATAATTTTAGGGCATCCTTTGATGTATTTGATTGTCAATTCCGTCTCCCCCTTTTCTGTTCTTTGATGCAGCTCATTCCTTAAATCAATTAAATGCTGCCGTTGCATCGGAGTTTCATCCGATTTGATTGAGTTTGGTTTTTTTAGTTTATTTTTATTTTTGAGAATGGCTAAAGCTTCACCCCGTGTTCGGAAGATTATTTTTATCGGGCGAGGGAATTTTTTTTCTGCTGAAGGTTTACCAAGCCGGAGCACTTTTATGTTATTTTGACTTAGGTTGAGTTAAAATAAAAGGTTTCGCGGTTACGTATATCGCCCGAAAATAGACAGTGATATTGAGAATTTCATAAGTAATTGTGAAGGATGTTCAAAAGTTACAGAGGTAATAAAAAAGCATTATCTTATACATCTAATATTGCTATATTTTATGCAAATTTATGCTAATGTAGGTACACAACAAAAAAGCGCCACTGCTCATTCTTCTACTTCCCAGACTAGAACAATATTTTACACAGATTTTGCAAGGAACATAGACTCTATATATAATATATACCTTAATGTGTGTAGTCAAGTTCTTGAGAACAGAGTGTAAGGGAGCTGCAGATTGTGAAAGCTGTTCTAGCTGTTTATTAAATCTGGTACATGTTATTATCCAAGAAATCTCAGAGATACAGGAGACATGTACAAGTGATGTATAAATGTGTGTAGTCAAGTTCATAATAACAGAGAGTAAGAGAGCTGCAGATTGTGAAAGCCGCTCTAGCTGTTTATTAAATCTGGTACATGTTATTATCCAAGAAATCTCAGAGATACAGGAGACATGTACAAGTGATGTATAAATGTGTGTAGTCAAGTTCATAATAACAGAGAGTAAGGGAGCTGCAGATTGTGAAAGCCGCTCTAGCTGTTTATTAAATCTGGTACATGTTATTATCCAAGAAATCTCAGAGATACAGGAGACATGTACAAGTGATGTATAAATGTGTGTAGTCATGTTCATAATAACAGAGAGTAAGGGAGCTGCAGATTGTGAAAGCCGCTCTAGCTGTTTATTAAATCTGGTACATGTTATTATCCAAGAAATCTCAGAGATACAGGAGACATGTACAAGTGATGTATAAATGTGTGTAGTCAAGTTCATAATAACAGAGAGTAAGGGAGCTGCAGATTGTGAAAGCCGCTCTAGCTGTTTATTAAATCTGGTACATGTTATTATCCAAGAAATCTCAGAGATACAGGAGACATGTACAAGTGATGTATAAATGTGTATAGTCAAGTTCATAAGAACAGAGAGTAAGGGAGATGCAGATTGTGAAAGCCGCTTTAGCTGTTTATTAAATCTGGTACATGTTATTATCCAAGAAATCTCAGAGATACAGGAGACTTCACTTCCTCTTGGCGCGGGGGCGGTTCCTATTGCGGTTGCGGTGGGGCGCGGGGTGCGGGGCCCCTAACAGAGGGGCCAAAAGCTCCGCCAGACGCCCCCGCTCCGCCAGCATGGACAGGAAGGTGCAGATGAACTCGTCGTAGTTGTGGGTCCGCCGAGCGTCATCCACCTGCAATAACAATAGGTTAGTGTTAGCTGCCTACTTCTGGAAACTACTTGACAAGTCTTTGCTATACACATAATGGTGCACATACTTTAAATATAAATAAGTCGTGGCTTAACACAATAATATAAAAACAGCATACAGATGGCTTAGAGTTAAAATATTTTTTCTCCAATTTTGATCAGAAATGAGCTGATAACTGATGTGAATAGCTAGCATGCCTATAGCTAGCGTGTGTATACTGATCTACACGTACTCAAGTAGTTAGCATGCTAGCTACTCACCAAAAATCAAAATTTTTCCCTGGCATGTGTATCTGCGGCTTCAGGGGCCAAAGAGCTATGGTCGAGAGTGTATTTGGTGTAATGGATAGCAGGTAGAGAAATTTGTATTCCCTAAAAAGGTAATTGAAGTAATAGTTTCGACGATCCATGTGCTACACAATTTCAGGTTTTTTGTTGGTAGTAATGCTCCACAGTGTGATGGTGTTTATACAGTATATCTATTGAAAAGCCCCTTGTATACAATAGAAGTAATAGTTTCGACGATCCGTGTGCCACACAATTTCAGGTTTTTTGTTGGTAGTAATGCTCCACGGTGTAATGGTGTTTATACTGTATATCTATTGATAAGCCCCTTGTATACAATAGAAGTAATAGTTTTGACGATCCGTGTGCCACACAATTTCAGGTTTTTTGTTGGTAGTAATGCTCCACGGTGTGATGGTGTTTATACTGTATATCTATTGATAAGCCCCTTGTATACAATAGAAGTAATAGTTTCGACGATCCGTGTGCCACACAATTTCAGGTTTTTTGTTGGTAGTAATGCTCCACAGTGTGATGGTGTTTATACAGTATATCTATTGAAAAGCCCCTTGTATACAATAGAAGTAATAGTTTCGACGATCCGTGTGCCACACAATTTCAGGTTTTTTGTTGGTAGTAATGCTCCACGGTGTGATGGTGTCTATACAGTATATCTATTGATAAGCCCCTTGTATACAATAGAAATATTAGTTTCGACAATCCGTGTGCCACACAATTTCAGGTTTTTTGTTGGTAGTAATGCTCCACGGAGTGATGGTGTTTATACAGTATATCTATTGATAAGCCCCTTGTATACAATAGAAGTAATAGTTTCGACGATCCGTGTGCCAAACAATTACAGGTTTTTTGTTGGTAGTAATGCTCCACGGTGTGATGGTGTTTATACTGTATATCTATTGATAAGCCCCTTGTATACAATAGAAGTAATAGTTTTGACGATCCGTGTGCTACACAATTTCAGGTTTTTTGTTGGTAGTAATGCTCCACGGTGTGATGGTGTTTATACTGTATATCTATTGATAAGCCCCTTGTATACAATAGAAGTAATAGTTTCGACGATCCGTGTGCCACACAATTTCAGGTTTTTTGTTGGTAGTAATGCTCCACGGTGTGATGGTGTCTATACAGTATATCTATTGATAAGCCCCTTGTATACAATAGAAATAATAGTTTCGACGATCTGTGTGCCACACAATTTCAGGTTTTTTGTTGGTAGTAATGCTCCACGGTGTGATGGTGTTTATACAGTATATCTATTGATAAGCCCCTTGTATACAATAGAAGTAATAGTTTTGACGATCCGTGTGCTACACAATTTCAGGTTTTTTGTTGGTAGTAATGCTCCACGGTGTGATGGTGTTTATACAGTATATCTATTGATAAGCCCCTTGTATACATAGAAGTAATAGTTTCGACGATCCGTGTGCCACTCAATTTCAGGTTTTTTGTTGGTAGTAATGCTCCACGGTGTGATGGTGTTTATACAGTATATCTATTGATAAGCCCCTTGTATACATAGAAGTAATAGTTTTGACGATCCATGTGCCACTCAATTTCAGGTTTTTTGTTGGTAGTAATGCTCCACGGTGTGATGGTGTTTATACTGTATATCTATTGATAAGCCCCTTGTATATGGGGAGATAATATTTGGTCTTAATATAGACAGTTGGGAGCATTTGGAAATCCTGTGTGGTATTCACATAAAGGAGGTAAATGGCAAACACAAAGTAGGGTATTTTCAAAGTTTTTTTTTATTCCCAAAAAAAGTGAGGAAAAAAATTACAATAATTAAGGTACATTTAGTTTATTTTTATGTAGATGAAAAAAATGTATATAACGATTTATATCTATTAACGATTTGCCGTCTATACGAAATGACCGTTTTTAACCGGCCAACGTTGGCCCCAACAGTCACACTTTGGTGAGTTGGCGCCAACATTGGCCCAATGCATCGGGCCAATGTGGACTGGGGGCTATAGAGGAAGAGTGGAAGACTTGTCTCTTTATTACTAACCTTTTATTTTTAGAACAAAGAAATATAAATAATAAAGGTTAGGTTCGGTGGACAACTAATTCAGTGAATATTTCGTTTCAACTGAGGGAGAATTGCCATGGAAGTATCGAAGTATCTAACCTAAAACTACTTAACTAACCATCATGGCGTTTCCCCGAAGGTATCTCATTTCTACAGCATTCATTCTACATCCTTAACGATCGACGTAATGTAGTTTTTTAACAGTAACATTGTGGTATAACACCAGCAGTGAATGGTGGGAGAAGTCGGAGACGCGAAGCATTGCGGGGTCCGCTGGTTTAAAAATAAAAATAAATCAATTTGAACACTATATGGTCGGGCATTATCCTGAATTATCCATTATCCCAGGGCGTAGCGCAGGTGTTTTTTTAAATTTTAGCGCCAAAATTAGACTTTCCGCAAAATATTCATATCTTATGATCTATTTGATATTTTTCAATGAAACTTTCAGTGTTTTTCTTTAAAAAGATGTGTCTATTTATTTACTTAGCAATGTATGTGTAATTCCTTTTTTTTATGAACAAAAACATTCTACTTTTTTGGGAATCATAGAAAAAACAGTATTTCACAATCGAAATTTATTCATACGAAATTACAAGATTATTTAGAAATTTTCAATACATATAAAAAAAACTATAACCTAATAGTGCTTCAATGTGTGATAGCGTTCGAAACACTTTCCTTTAGGCAGGGGCACATTGCAAAACTTGCACATGTACCGCGTTTCACTGAGTAGTTTGTGAGCAAAACATACGAGACAACAATGTAAAACGTTTTTATTTTTGCTGGTTCTGACTAACGGTTAATAACGGTTTGATTCCTCCACAAGGAACGCAAACAAATTGTCGTCGATAAACAAATTTACGGCATCTACCACGCTGTCACGAACGTCCTCGGTATTTATTCCTGGCTGCCCTAGAAACTCCTCCAAAACTGGTGGAGTATCTCTTGATGACCATTCTTCGCCATGGTCTAAATCAGAACTAGATGATGAACTTATTCTTCTTAGGGTAAACGTTGATGGAAGAGGAATAACATCTTCTTCACAAGGATCGTAATGGGGATGTTACTTTGGCAGGAACAATTAGATAAATTGTCAGCAAACAATTCATCGTCACTCTCGTATGTATCTTGATTCATTTTCAAGGAAAGTAAAATTATAATATTTAGGAAAGTTAAATTATGTATAACATTCAAAAATAATATGTATAAAAAAAAATATCACACAAGAAACAAGAGGCAGTTCAAAAAAACTTGAGATTTTTTACCAACACAAAATAGTTCTTAGGTATTTAATACGAAAATTTAATATCCAAAAATGTGTAATAAAAGCAAAATGAACTCAGAAATACGAATATAAGACGTCTGTACGAAAGCGGTATAAAGCAGTTACTGGCGAGACAAACGAAAATGCAAAAACAAAATCCTTTGTTAAAATTATCAGGTAATAAAATAATTGCAAAGTTCTGACTGTTTATTTTTACCCTTGTTATTTTTTGTTGTGTTTTCAAACTCATTGTATTGACAGGTAGATAGATCGGGTACCGCCGACAATAGAAAACACATGACCCCGCACCTATTTAGAACCCCTTGTTTACAAGTTTCCCACTCCTTACCGCTTTGCGCAACAAAACGAGTAAACTCGTCTCCCGCGTCTTACTGTAAAAAGGAGTATGACGAATTTTCTCGTTTCCCGAAAAGAATGTGTAAAAAATAACGTTTAAGGTGAAACAGAAGCAACCATATCATGCATGCCCCACTCGTAAAGAACCCGTATTATTATATTTTACTATAAGTAGAAAGTTATTACCGAAAAATAATACTAAAATTGAGATGTATTTATTCAAATGCCATGTAATGGCTTTTACAATACAGTGATAATCGAATTACAAGCGTACAGTGGTACAGGATAATAATAGCAATAAATTAAAGAACAATTATGTGTAAACAAAAACACTATTGCAAGTGATACAGTTATTAATATAAGTGCAGTAAGCAACAAATAATTCAACAGAAATATATACCAGTGTAACAATAGTTGAGCTACTTTATACTAGGTTTGTATAAGACCTGTCATAAGTCGAAGTATGAGGTGAGGTGAGGTGAGTTATTGTTACTCACAAAATTAATTGTACTTGAAATAGCTGAGTAGGCATCACTACTTGGCATTAACAATTCAGGGCTGTCAGCGATTCAATGATACTTATATATAAGAAATAATAATTTTTAATAAAATAATACAAACGTTAGTTGACACTAAGATATCAAGGAGCCATGCAGAAGAATATTATCATTCCTGACATTGATTATTGTGTGTGATAAATATTATAGCCTTCTTATAACTATATTCCGTGCAGTTGAACACATCTACTACTTCTGAGAAAACATTGCCAACTTCATGCAATCTAGGTTGGATCGACTAGTTTTTTTAGGTATATGGAAGGTAATTAGACTAGATCGGGATACTAATAAATCGGGGCTGTCTATAATACCATTAACAATTTTATAAATAAAAATCAAGTCTGAAACAAATCTGAGAGTTTTAATAGGTTTAGTTCTTTCATCAAGTGATTGTAGTTTATTGTTTCAATTGGTAGACCGAGTTTATAGTTAATGAATCTTAGGAATTTATGCTGAATTTTTTCAATAGAGTCAGAGTGAATTTTGAAGTGAGGGGACCAGATAGAAGAATTATATTCGACTTGACTACGAACTAAAGAAGAATATAAGATTTTTAATGTTGAAATATTACGAAAGTCTCTGCCATTTCGAAGAATGAAACCAAGCATTTTTAATCCTTTGTTGGTAACTGAATTTATGTGTGAAAGGAAGATAAATTTTGAATCAAAAATCACGCCAAGATTATTAGTTTCACTGACAGAGGTGAGGGGAACATTATTGATTTTATATTGGTAGTTAAAAGGTTGAGTTATTCTGAAAAATCTTATTATGTGGCATTTATTAATGTTAAGATAAAGTTTGTTAAGTTTGCACCAATCTTGTAGTTTGTTTAACTTTATTTGAATGTGAATACAGTCAATTATTGTTTTTATATTTTTAAATCATCGGCGAAAAGCAATACTTCTACATTATTATCAAAAACAGTGACAATATGGTTAATAAAAAGTAAAAAAAAGTATTGGGCCTTAATGCGACCCTTGGGGCAAACCGTAAGTAGCATTGTTCATTGAGGAGTATTTTGTGGTTAACTTTGTCAAAAGCTTTTACGAAGTCTGTATATATTGAGACTTGGGTTTTATTTTCAAGCAAACTAGCTATAAATTGTTCATAGAAAGAGAGATTTGATATAGTGGATCTGCCCGGCATGAAGCCATGTTGATTTGATACAATGATATTATTGATATGTACGGAGATTTTATCAAGGATAAGTTTTTAAAATAATTTGGGGATAGTTGAGAGCATGCACATGTCTGAAAATGTCTAAAAACAGTCTGCTCGTGCGCAGGATCGGAACTACTCGTGCGCAGGGGTGAATTGCATACGCTGCCGCCGCTTACGAAAACAATATAAATATATCGAAAAAAAGTGATAAATTAATTATTAATGAATTGCTAACGTTTCTTCAAAACAAAATCGATGTCTAAGACAAACTAACCGCTGTCCAAATATGCTCCAATCATTTCTCAGAAGACGAAGTGGAGGCTGCGAAAGACATTCTGTGCAGTGAAACAGTTGAATGCAGGATTATGAGGAAAGGCAAAGGTAGAAAGTGTAAGAATTTTTATATTATTAAAATAGGGAAGGAAACAGAGAATGAAGCTCTACCGACCTTTGTGGCTCAGAATCTACACAAACTACCGCCTGTCAATTTCGATCACGTAGATGTCACTTGTCTCCTAAAAGATATCATGGCATTAAAGGGTGAACTAACCACAATTCAGTCACAAATGTCCAATCTGGATGTGTTGTGCTCTGAAATGGCTCTCCTAAGGAATGAACTGAAAATAAATAATCATAACCGTATTCCAAATCAAGACGTAAACACATCGCCGTCCTTGAACACATTGAAGGTCACCATACCGGTAGCGGTAGATAAGAACCGCTCATGCTCACGGTCGCCAACTAATGGATTACATTTGGACAACAATGCGCACTGCAAAAATGTGATAACCCTGCCCGCGCCCCTCGTATTAGCTGCCTCATCTGTCATGCACTCTCCTCAATCATGGAATAAAGTAGCGGCGTCTAGCTCTTTCACACAACAGCAACAAGTCATACTACAGACATCACAGGTACATCAACCGGGTAAGGATGAATCAGCCAAAGTTGCACGCACACAATCTCACAAAAATACATTTAAACCAGAGACAACTAATTTTAATACGGATGGTTATAAAACCGTAACAAGAAAACTAAGGAGATCGAGAAATATTATGGCAACTGGAACAGCGATGGAGAACTCCCTCAAAATAGCTGAGTTAAAAACAACGCTCTATGTGTCGAGGTTCGACAATAGTGTAACTGAGGACAATATTCGAAACTTTATCAATAGTAAAATAAAAATAATTAATTTTTCCTAGTTTCGTCTTGAAGTACGTAAAGTTGTTCTATATTTTTGTGTTTCCATTTTATGAATGAAATTAAAGTTTTTGTGACAGATATTATTACACCCCCTCATCTTGATTTGGTGTTGGTGGAGATACTTCTATCGAAGCGGTATGTGTTGTGAGAAGCGAAGCCTAATTCATCTGTGTTGATAGATGGATCCAACCAAGTTTCAGTCAGGAAGTATAGGTGGAAGGGATGGATTGTAATCGATGATCTTAGTTCAGTAAGTTTGGTGCGGCAGCCCCTAATATTCCGGTAGTGCCCCATAATAGGTTTTAGTTTTTTGGATTAGTACTTACCATTACAGGTTTATTGTTTTTGTAATTAATTGTGACCTGTTTCACGGTCTTGGGTTTTTCGGTCTAGGGTTAGTCATAAGTTTGCGAGATAGTTTCTTTGGGCTGGAGTTTGGTCGGAATAAATTTTAATACCAGGGTACTCAGTTATGCTGTTTTTTTTTCTCAGTGTCATTGGCTTGGGCGGGGTTGTCTAGTATAACTTTTAGGATCTGGGTTTGGCCGTTTTATTTATTCCCAGATGAAAGGTTGTGATGTTGTCTTTAGTGATGGTTGAGTTTATGTATTTGTTGCTGGCTGTTAGTGTATTTGTTATTCTTGTCGTGTCATCGGTAATTTTATCAATTTGGGAACATGCCAAGCTTTCTGGAAAGTTGAAAATAATAATATTTTTAGAATGTTTTTTTCTCTCCTCGAGCTCGTCAGCAGCTTCGCACGTGGATAAATTTGGGAAGTTTGAAGATTCATGTTGTGAGTTAGACTCTAACAATTTAGAGGAGACCATGTGTTCATACGACTTCACCTGTCCCTCGAGGATTCCAACTTTGACACCAACATCTAACATGGTGCCAAAGAGGTTGGAAAGTTTGTTAAGTAGTTTAGTCATCTGATCTTTAGTTAATTTTAGTGCCGGATCACATTGTGCCAACTCCACACCATTTCTCACTCCCCGCCACTGCACATTTCATAGCCCGTTTCGGCCAAAATGGCCAGAAATTTCGGACTCCGAAAAGCATCGATACCGCATCGCGCGCGTATCCCGGCCGAGCGGAACAATGTTTAGTTTTATGTATAGAGATTTTTGATAACTAATTATAACATTACAAATATGTTGATAATACCTGTTTTAACTTGTACATCTCCTCAGCGGTAGTCAAATAAAAACTATTTGCGATATGCTACCACTGGGGAGGTATTTAAAAATGCTATTTTAACAAATTCAATGTAACCATTTTTTTACCATTAATTTTACATATTTGCCTCTACAAAAAACCAGGAACCTCGTAGCATAGTGAATCTTTTCTCTTTCGGAGCGCTATGTCACTAGAAACCTCGGAAAAATACTGTCCTAACCATTTTTACACATTTGATCGCTTTTAATTTAATATACAAACATTTCTTATTTTTTGTTGTATCTTGACAAACTAAAAATCTAGTTGTCAAGAAATTGTATTAACTATTATGTCATTAAACCACGTTAATGTAATACAGGCGAGCTTGCAAAATCTTTTGCAAGTCTCAAGATTAAGCGTCCGCCTTCAGCAAGCCTACTGCGAAAATGAATATGCAACGTTTTTCGGTGGCTTATGTACTCTCATGTAGGGTGGGTAAAATCCCCCACCTCTTTTCGGTCAACAGCCACATGTCACATGAGCGTCGATCGAATTGGATAAAAGCAGTGACATAATTTACAATAAATCAGTTTACAAACAAACAAGTGTTTTACTACCTTTCTACAAGTGACTCCTGACCTTCACCTGCCTCGCCTTGCCTAATTTTTGCTTCAAATCTTCTGGCGTTTACCTTTTTTTTTTTTTTTTATATATATTAACTCCACACAGGAGGCCCTGAAGAAAATAATTTCCCTCAGGGCCTATGTCATCTTTGGGGATGCTGTATGGAGGGTTTTTTGTGGAGAAGAAGGAGTGAACATGGGTCTTGAAGAGTCCCATGTTGTAGGAGGGAGGAAACACAGAGGCCGGCAGTTCGTTCCACAGCCGAGCTGTTGAACTTAAGAACGAATCGTAGAAGCGACCCGTTCTCATGTGACAAATGTCAACTGTGTACAAATGTTGGGCGCGCGTTTGGCGTGTATCCCGACTACGCACCGGTGCCGAAGGGATCAATGACGCTAGTTCCTCAGAGCATCTTCCATTTTAATACCGATAGAACAAGGACAGCATACCTACCTGACGCCTGTGCTCTAAAGATTGCAGTCCTTTTGTTAAGATTGGGGAATCTATCAAACGGACCGCCCGTTTTTGCACAGAGTCAAGGGTTTTTTTCAGGTATTTAGGGGCTCCGGACCAGAGATGGCTGCCAAATTTGACAGTAGGGCGTACTTGCGATTTGTACAGGGTCAGCAGTTGTGTATTATTAAAGTATCTGCGGGCCCTGTACAGTACGCCCAGCTTCTGAGAGGCCAACTTTACTCTGGCTTCGATGGAGCCCCCGTACCTGAGCTGGTCACTTATAGTTATACCAAGCATATCAATGGAAGGCCTGTTCGGAAGATTGCTTCCGATGAAGGAGACTAGATTATCATTTGGATCCCTTTTAGACGTAATCAGACAGGATTGGGTCTTTGAAACATTAAATTCGACGATATTATTTTTACCCCAGGAGGAAATACTCTCGAGATAACCGTCCATTCTCTGCTTCAAAGCCCTCCGAGCCGTTGGAGTTTATGTGCCCTTTGGGGGCTTGTCAAACAAAAAGCTATCATGAACTGTACTGTCATCCGCGTAACAATGAATCGGTGCACATGTCAAAAGGTCATTGATGTGCAACAAAAACAAAGTCGGAGACAGAACCGATCCCTGTGGGACGCCAGCATTTATGGAGTGCGAGGAAGAGGTGAAACCATCAGCAACCGCCTGAATCGACCTATCCCTTAAAAAGTCAGCAATCCACGTACACAGGGATGCGGGAAGTCCGTAAGAAGGCAATTTGTTGACAAGTCCTCGGTGCCAGACCCGGTCAAAGGCCTTGGATATGTCTAGTGCGACCGTTTGGGTCTCACAGTGACGTTCCAGGCACCGCCCCCAAACATGCGTCACATACGCGAGAAGATCACCGCAAGAAGCGGTTCCGCCGGAATCCGTATTGACGGTCGTTGATAATTTTGTTCTTCTCGAGGTATGTGAGCAGTTTGTCGTTGATCACACGTTCCATCACTTTGGACAGAACTGATGTGATCGCTATGAGGCGGTAGTTGGCCGGGTTGGAGCGGTCACCTTTCTTGGGAATAGGGTGAATGACCGCTTTTTTCCAACCAGAGGGCACAGTGCCACACTTCAGGGACATTTTGAAGAGCTTTGTCAAAACTGGAACTATTTCCGCAGCACACCTCTGCAATACCAGGGCAGTTATTCCATCAGGTCCACTAGCTTTGTTAACATCGAGCCCCCGTATGACGTGAAGTACATCCCGATGCCGGATCCTCAGCTTTTTCATATAGAAGCCGCAGTGAGGAACCGACGGCGGAACAGCACCTCCGTCGTCGAGGCTCGAGTTTTCCGCAAACATTTTCCCTAATAGGTTAGCCTTTTCGGTAGCGGTGTTTGCTAGTGAGCCGTCAGGTCTGGTAAGAGGTGGCAAACTGGGTTTGCAAAAATTTCGACCTATTGAGCCCGCAAGCGACCAGAATGCTCTGCTGCCATGCGGGCAGGCAGCCAGCTTTTTTCTGATCTGCAGGTCGTGTTCGAATTTTGACCTATTAATGACCTACCTCAAGTATTAATACCTCATGTTAGGCAACCGCCAAACGCCAGAAGCGAGCAGAGACAACAGCACACCCAGTGCCCAACATTCATTGAGCACCGGGTGCGGGAGACAGACTCTACAATCATTTTCAACTTTACAACTATCATCACTATCGACCGTAAAGGAGCATCACTATCGGCCGAAGACTCGGTTTGGACCCGGCGCCCTAATTCTACAGTCTTGTGCGGATTCACGTCCAGTACATAAAGCACTAATTTCCTCCTTAGCCTTGTTGATATATGATAGTGCATCGATTTAAAGTGTAGTTTTTTTAATTTTGCCAGAAGTCACTTAAGTAAGTGACTTACGGGGGAAAAAACTTACGTATGTAAAGGCAGCCTTGTGCTAAACGAAAGTCCATGTCAAAATATTGTATTTACTTCGGATACAAATACTATAATATGGAACTAAAAACTTATTTTTATCACAAAAGTTAAGGTTTGCAAACTTTTTAGTGTTCTCAATACATATATGTTATTATGATTTATGGTAATACAATATTTTTACTTCAAGCCATCGATATATAGCTGCTCGCATAAAAACTGCCGCTTTTGGCCACGAAAAAATTTATATGTAAGAGGGTTTCAATCTAATATGGCCGATGTGGCTATAATCGAGAGTATATGTATATGTACCTTGTACATGTTTCTCTTGTCGTTTTCATCAGCAAGCGCCTGCTGGCACTGCTGCACCTCAGCGTCAAGCTCCGCGATGAATGCCAGCAGCTCCTGGCGCGTCAGCGTGGCCCGTGGCGGCGCATCGCCACCCACACCCACCACCCCGCCACCACCACTGATGCGCACCCGCCCATCATCTGGCACCGCCTAAACAAACCAACATTTATTGCAGGAGTGGACTCTAATATGCTGTGTTGCCACATTCTAAATACTATCCTATTAAATATTTAAAAAAATAAGCCATGGATTACCCATGGTCTAGTGGTTTCTATTAGAGAAAAAGAAAAATTATTTTACACTTTAAAAAATACAGAAACAAACTAACGGCAGTAATTAAAATTACCAAAGGAGAATTCTATAAACAAAAGGTGTTAAATTCAGGTAACAGCGGTAAAAAAATTTGAAAAACAATAAATTAAATAATTGATAAAAAAAGAAAGACAAGTGACATTTTAAAGCTATACGTTAACAATAATATGATGCAAGTTTCTGATAACTCAAAACAATGTGCGAATGCTTTCAATAATTTTTATTCTAATGTCGGAAAAAATCTCGCAAACGAAATAACTAACAACATAGATAATACCACCACTTAGGAATTCCAGTAGCTTCGTTAAATAAAACGGTTAGAACATTCGAAACGATAACTGAACAAGAAACTGTTGTAATAATAAAAAACCTATAAACTGAGTCCGCACCAGGTTTTGGTGGGATCACCGTTGAAATTCTGAAAAAAAATCTTAACTTTTTGAAAAAACCTATTACACACATCATAAACAAGTCTTAAAAAAATGAATCTTTCTATCTGTATACAAAAAAAAACTATTATTACACCGATTTTTAAATCAGGTGATACTAAAGAAATTAATAACTACCGACCTATATCAGTATTATCAAATATTAATTTTGAAAAGGTAGCAAAAAAGCAACTACTAAAATTTATTGAAACTAATAATATATTGAGTGACCAACAATTTGGATAACAATTTTGGAATAAGCACACAGGATGCAATCATAGATTTAACAACAAAAATAGATCAAGCACTAGACAAAGGCAAAAAATCTCTTGCAATATTCATAGACCTAAAGAAAGCCTTCGACAGCATAAGTCACAAAAAATTACTGTACAATAGGAATTATAGATAACGCTAAAATGTGGATAGAAAGTTTCCTGAACTCTAGAAATCAATATGTAAAAATAAACAACACTCTCAGTGAACCGAACACAAGTGACTTTGGAATACCACAAGGCACCATTTTGGGCCCTCTCCTATTCATATTATATGTTAATAATATCTTTAAATTACCAATAACAGGAAAACTCATTTCATATGCAGATGATACTGCAATTATATTTCAAGCGAATTCATTAAATGAACTTGAAATGATTGCTAACGGAAAAAATAGCAAACAAATACAAAACATAATTATATTGGTCTTTCCATCAATAAAGGGTAAAATCTATGGTATTTCTTAGCTCGCACTTGGGCTGCCCTGTGGCTAGTACCTTGTCACGAAAATTATTCCGTCGAAAATAATTATTTTTAAGGAATAAATTCACAAGCTTGAATTTGACTGGCAACATTTTTGGGGGAATTTCGGCACAGTTTCCAGCAGTGGGAGCACTGCTTGAATTCTCGCTGTTTGGGGAGAGATGACTATTCGATTATGTCACATAATCGAAGTTATTGACTTGCTTTTTAACTTTCGGGCAATCCTTGTTGTTAAAGATGATTGTTCCGCGTGCCATCGTGATAATTTGAGTTTCCAAAATGAGTACTCTCTTTTCGGTTTTTTAATTTAATGTGTGCTGAGTGACACCGGGAGTTTTGCTTTTCCTTGCTAATCGAAAGCCATCTGCCGCTGGAGATGATGGAGTACCCTCGATGGAAAAGGCCTCCATCGAGAGGGAGGCATCTACCAGCACGTTGTCGACTATCCTCGCTTTAAGGAGCGAGCTCGCATTTGAATGAATCAACTTGGCAGGTTGCTGTGGATGAATCATCCAGGGTCGTGACGTACAAGAGATCTTGCTCCTGTCTTCTGCCCATCCGACTTATTCCACATACTTTCTACGTACATTTTTAGATTGGCTCAGTTTTACGTAGATGGTTGTTTGATAATTATTTTTGCAAATGCTGATTACTAATACATAATATGTTTTGGTTTAAACATATATTATATGATTGCTCCTAGCAAACTCTTTTTATTTCAGAACAAAAAATAGAACTTTTTTCCAATAACAGCACAATCTTTACCATAGCCTACCTTAACCTGAGAGGGTCTCAACAGCCCCGTCAATAATTTATACATGACATTTAACAACGCTTTGACATGTTATATTTCACGCCCAACTGTTATAAGTTGCGTACACTTATGGTGCTTGTAAATCTTGGCTGTCTGTTATTTTATTACAGGTTCTGTTTTTTTTTCTGAATTTTTCAAGGTTAGATATGTACTATTTACTAGTTTTTTCATGCAATTGTAGTGGTACTGATGTGTGTGTGTATGTAAACAATGATAGATTAATGATTGATTAATTTCACCCCGAAATATCATTCCAATCTTCGTCGAAATCCCCTTACGCGAAATGTGAAATGCAAAGTTTTCTCAGTTTCACAGACGAGGTGGATTTCAATAAAAATAACAATTAAAACTGTTGATACGAATCGCGAATCCCAAATTGAGTGCATGGAGATTATTTTAGAATCCGACAATGACAGCAATAATATCAATCAAGCTGATATGCTCTTACTCTACCTCAAAGATGAAACATTTATTTATTGATTGAATTTTTTACAAAAAATTATGCCACACTGTAATTTTTTATTCAGACAATAGCAGTTAAAAAGCTCAAATCCCATTGTAATCCGAAATATACCCAACGAGTTTAAAAATCTGTTCAAAATGTATGCAATTCCACAATTTTCCTGAGCTACTTACTAAACTAATAAAAACCAAAAAAACAATAATTCTGTCTGAAATGAAACAATGCTTTGAATTTAGTAAACACTTTTCTGCAGCAACATTAAAGTACAGGTCAAATTTCCCATAACATGATTTCAGTGTGCCGCTTAAAACATATGACTTCCTAAATAAAGTTCAGTTAAAAGGTCAACTGTTTGCAATTTACGCCTGTAACGATTTTGAAAACACTGGCGCTTTGACAATTTTACAACATTTTAATACTTGTTTATTAAAAGACTTTTCCGAGACTGTGAAGTTACTAAAACACCAACTATGTTCACCACTCCGATGACCTTAGTTGAAAGTGAAAGATGTATCTCAACATTAACTCTGAACGAACCAACCCGCGACGTCTTCGGAACTCAATAAAGACTGTAATTTCCGAAGTCACTGTTCCAACGAAAATAGATATTACCCCGGAAGCCTTCTCAATTTTTTTTCGGGAAAAAATTGAATCCATTCGTGCTTCCGCATCTCACGCCCCTCCGCCAATATTCACTTTAAATTCTAAAGGAATTTTGTCTTCCTTCAAACCCACAACGCTGGAAGAAGTAACAAAAATTATTTTAAGCTCGCCTAATAAATAGTGCAGTCTTGATCCCATACCGACATGGTTATTAAAACAATGTTCTACTGTTTTAGCTCCATTCCTAGTTCACGTTTTTAATAAATCACTTAGCACGGGTGACTTTCCTGAACCACTCAAGTCAGCTGTAGTTACACCAATCCTGAAAAATTCACAACTAGACGCCGATAACTTAGGTAATTATCGGCCCGTTTCAAACTTACCATTTATTTCAAAAATCCTGGAGAAAATTGCTGCCGCACAAATAACCAGTCACTTGAATTCAAATAAATTATTCGCAAAACGTCAATCTGCGTACAGAAAGTTCCACTCAACTGAAACCGGACTACTTCGTATGCTATCAGACATAACTCTGGCCGTAGAGTCAGGTAAGTTATCACTTATCTCACTCCTAGACATGAGTGCAGCGTTTGACACGATTGATCATGAATTCCTCATTAAGAGATTAGAGGAAACATTTGGTTTGAATTCCGACATAAAAAATTGGCTGGTATCCTATTTATCCAATCGCTTACAAGCCGTGAGGGTTGGAAATAAATTGTCCAACTTCGCAACACTTTCTTCAGGGGTACCCCAGGGATCCGTTTTGGGTCCACTTCTCTTCATCCTTTTTACAAATGATGTCGCCAAAATAATCGAGTCATTTGATCTCTTGTCTCACTGCTACGCTGACGATCAGCAAGTTTATTTTTACTGCGCTCCAAATGAAATCAATAGTCTCAAAATCCGTATAACTGAATGTCTAGAAGCAATAACTCGTTGGATGTCTTCAAACAAGCTAAAGCTCAATCCATCTAAGACTGAGTTTCTCTGGGCAGCCACAAACAAACGTCAACATTTCATAGACAATTCACCTATTACTATTTCCGGCAGCGATATCATCCCAAAAACAACAGTCAAACTTCTCGGTGTCAATTTAGATTCAGACTTTTCGTTTAAAAGTCAAATAAATAAGACTGTAAGCACCGGTTTTTTTCACCTAAGACAACTCAAGTCTGTCCGAAGAAACCTTCCTACAGAAGCAACAAAACTACTTATCAACTCCTACGTAGTCTCACGTCTCGATTACTGCAACGGCATTTATGCCAGCCTTCCAAAATATCAAATTGACAAACTTCAATCAGTGTTTAATGCAGCAGCACGGCTCATAACCGGGGTTTCAAAATATTCGCACATTTCAGAACACCTTCGTAACCTTCACTGGCTCAAGTGCCCTGAAAGAATCCAGTACAAACTGTGCTGGATGGTGTTTAAATCCATCAATGAAATGGCCCCACCCTACATCACTGAACTATGCGTCCCGGAAAACACTGGTCTGAGGCAGTCAACTCTTAGATCAGCAACATCATCAGCTGTAGGCAGACTGATAGAACCTAAGCGCAAGCCAAATACTAAGTTTGGTGATCGCGCTTTCGGAGTATCTGGGCCGAAGGCTTGGAATAAACTCCCTCCGGAACTAAGATCCATAACAAGTCCAACAGATTTCAGATCTAAACTAAAAACTTACCTTTTTAAGCTGTCGTACCCTTAGATTAAATATACCATTCCTAAGAGAAAGTCCAGTTTTATTCAATTTTTCAATTAAGTCCTAAATCCTGTATCTAAATTTCGCCAATAAACAATTAGATAATGTTAATCAAGTGTTAATCTCAAGTGACCTACCAGGTAAGTATTGTACTGTATATTTTCTCCATAAATAGTTAAGTCATAACATAGATCACTGTAGAAATGTATTATAAGTTTGTACAGCGCCCTTGAGGTGATTTTGCACAAAAACGGCGCTATACAAGTCATCCAATTATTATTATTATTATTATTAAAAAGAATAAAATGGTTTTCAAGAAAAATGATGAGCCAGGACAGACTGGATGCTCTATTAGTGAAAAAGGGTTAATTCAGCCCATGCCTGATTTCAACAAGAGGGTCATAGAGATCTTCGCTAAACAAAACAAGCGGAGAATAAAACTTCTTTATAAATAGATACCTTTATTAAATTTATTGTCCCACTTAATGTTGTACTTTAGTAAACCCTCACACATTTCGACCAGGGGCCACCACTGGATAGGACAAATTGCAATTTTTGTGTAAAATGAATAATTCGAGTTGTTTTGCTTACCTTCAGTTCTCTGCTTGAAATTTGCACACCATCATCCATACTATCTGCCGGTCGAATAATGAAGAACTTTTTGCCATCTTCGGTAGGTGACATTCCCAGATTGTTGCTACAGCCTGAAGTAAAAATTAAAATCAAACAACGATGTTTGGCATACAAATGTAAAATAAAGTACACAAGTAGTATTTGTTACCTTCCTCTAAAGATACATCATTGGCACACAATTGTACACTCATGGTTGTGATGAAGTCTACGGGTGTCAGGGTCACATATTCCATGGGGGGCGGATCTATGTTATTTAATTCCATGCTGGGCGGCTCTTCAACAGGCATTTCGCATACCGCCACGGGTTGGACTTCACTTTCACTATTACTTTGGATATCTAAAAAAATAATATGTAAACAGTTCAAGTAGGCGAACAAATTCACATGTATGTATAAATAAAAACCGTATCTTTGTGAAACAGCCAATTTTGTAATTTAATTCATTGTAATATTGTTAATATAAAAACTTACAAAGAACGATTAGACGTGAAATTAAAAAAGCCAAAGAAGAATGGATGAAGTCACAGTGTGAAGAACTAGAGTCGTACAGTCGTAGTCACAATGCATTCAAACTTCACAAAAAATTAAAGGAAATTACAGGCACTTCTAGAAGAATTACTCCATCATGTTTAGTTGACGATTCCAATAAATTAATATTGGATGAAAAAGATATTTTACAAACATGGGAAAAGTATATTCATGATACATTCAAAGATATTAGACCTGACATTAATATTCCCAATGATCAATTGCATGGACCATCGATTTTAAAGTCAGAAATTCTTCATGCGATAAAGACTTCAGACAATAGAAAAGCGTGCAGACCAGACGATATTCCAGTTGAGGTGTTGAAGATCTTTAATGATGAAAATGTTGACTACCTGTTGAGGTTATTTAATTCTATATACGACACAGGGAATATACCCCAAGATTGGCTAAAATCCACCTTCGTGACATTGCCTAAAAAACAATACCCTAAGAAGTGCAGTGACTATCGATTAATAAGCCTGATGAGTCATGTCCTTAAATTATTCCTTAAAATAATACATCCCAGGATACGCAATAAGTGCGAGCAGGACTTGGATGACACTCAGTTTGGTTTCAGAAATGCGTTTGGAACGCGTGAGGCATTATTGTCTATCGATGTACTATTGCAAAAGTGTCGTGACCAAAGAAAGGAAGTTTTTGCCTGTTTTATTGACTACGAAAAGGCATTTGACAGGGTAAAACATGCTGACCTAATGAAAATGCTTGCGGATTGTAACGTTGACACCAAAGACCAGAATTTCATAAAAAACCTGTATTGGTTCCAAACAGCAGAAATAAGACATGGGAATGAGAGATCTAATGCAAATGCCATTCAGCGTGGAGTACGACAAGGCTGTATCCTGTCGCCACTATTGTTTAATCTCTATTCCAACTATGTCTTTAAAAGAGCCCTAAGTAATACTGAGAAGGGTCTTAAGATCAACGGAGTTGTCATTAATAACATAAGATACGCAGATGATACTGTATTACTAGCTGACTGTATCGATGACCTCCAAGACCTATTAAATCTTGTTAATAATGCTGGTGAGCAACTGGGTCTAACAATCAACGTCAATAAAACAAAATGGATGACATTTGGACGACTAGATCACTCTGAATCAGTGATACAGTTAAATGGTTGCAATGTCGAAAAGGTCGAAAGATTTAAATACCTCGGCAGTATTCTCACGGAGACTCTTGACCCAGATGTAGAGGTTAGGTGCAGAATTGAAACAGCAAGAACTGCGTTCATTAAAATGAAATCCCTCTTCTGCAATGATAATATCAGCTTAAAACTAAGGCAGAGAATGCTAAAATGTTATGTGTGGTCGGTCTTGTTGTATGGATGTGAAACATGGACCTTGAAAGTAAATACCATGAACAGGTTAGAGGCTTTTGAAATGTGGCTTCACCGGAGAATACTCAAAGTCCCATGGACCGACATGATCACCAACACAGAAATTCTCAGGCGGGCTAGAGCAGAGAGAAAACTGCTTAGATTAATAAAAATCAGGACAATTTCATATCTGGGTCATGTACTTCGAGGGGAGAAGTATCACTTGCTCCAGTTAATATTGAAAGGCAAGATAGAGGGTCGCAGAGGGCCTGGTAGGAGACAAATGTCTTGGCTGCGAAATATACGAGAGTGGACCGGCATTAGAAGTGTGGAGGCGCTATTCCGGGCAGCGCAAGACAAAGAGACATTTTCCTGAGTGATCGCCAACGTCGGGGGGACCTGATACGGCACATAAAGAAGAAGAAGTAATATTGTTGGTGTCTACCGGCGGTCAGGAAGCATTAAGATGTTGGGTGGTGCCTACCTAGATGTATGACGGTGTTGTTGGTAATATCAGCCTCCCGCTTGGCCTTGAGTTTGTCCATCTTCTGCTTGATCTTGCACAGCTGTCGCAGGGCACTTTGCAACACGCCCTTGTTTGACTCCAGGCTCTTCAGCTTGTGTGTGATGGCCAGCCGACGGTCAGGAACCACAGCCATTAAGTTAAACCTAAGAGATTCATTCATTCATCGTTAGATTAGAATGCACTAGAGCTTGAGATTTTGGGATCCTGTTCCGTGTTTTAACAATATATACTCACCCTCTCTCTGTGAATGACCTAATATCTACCTATTAAATGTAACTGTTGTTAGTATCACTTAAACTGGGCGAAGCCCAACCAAGTGCCGCCCGCAGGGCCTAGTAGAAAAAAACCCGCGGAGCGGGTTTTTAACTGCTAGTTATTATAATTGTTGGATTTGCGAAGCTGAAAGTATATATAAAATATTTGCCTCGGAATCATCGCCTTTTCAAATCAAATATTGCCGATTTTCTTTATTATAATTATATTTTTCGTTGACAAATTAGAAAGATGTCAGAAAGTTACCTTTTAAATTAATATGTCAGAATTTATAAAATAAAATACATAAACACCACTATTATCTTATATTTATAAAAATAAGAGTGTTTGAGGCGGGACGTTGTTAGATTTCTATGCAAATCTATATTTTTTATTTCGAGATTGATGAAACTTTGTACACTTGGACCTTGAAAACAGGAGAGAGGTCGCTGTCTGTGTCTGCCTACTAACATAAAGGTTTTGGAGTAGGTTATATTTATGGTTCTGTTTCTTAGAAGTAAGGAAAGTTCTATTAGAGCTTGAATAACTTTCAGTATTTAGTCTTGTGACATCACTACAGTGGGATTTTTCAGTGAGCCGTTTCACTTCTCAATTTTAGCTTTGTCAGCTGAAACAACGAGTTCTTTAAAATAGTGGATTTGCTCTTCAATTGAAAGAGTCACTTGCTCGTTGAATAAATGAATGTCAGACTCGTGTAACTTCTTTGTTCCAGTTTTGGCAAAAAGGCCATCAAGATTATGCAGAAATTAATTTAGACCCACTGTTGAATTTTGGGCGTTTGAACAAAACAACAATAATCTCAACAGTTGCTGACATGTCGAAATCAATTGAAAAAGATGCCTTTTTTGAGGTCCAAATTAGACATTGAAATTGCGGAGGAAGTTGAATTAAATCTAGAAGAAAAGTTCGATAGAGCTATTGATCTAGGACTTAATTCTAAAATCTCTTCAAAAATTAAACCAGTCAGAGATTTTAATATCAAATATTATGTAAAAGGAGCTGCAAATTTCGAATTCTAAATGCAGCGTAGAGTAGTAAAGCTATAAAATTGCTACGGGGATTGAAAATTAATACCACCTACCAGCGTGGAATCCCAACGAATTCTTTCTGGATGTGGACAAATAGCAACTAACATAAGATCATCACTAAATGATGAAACCTTTGACACTTTCATCTTATTGAAGTCGCATTTTATGTTTCAAAATATGTATTGAATGATTTTTTTATTGCAATATGTATTTTATCCTACATTTGATTTTGTTCTTTTGTGCAGCTACTTTTACATTATCCCGGGATTGAAAAATGCTAGCACCATAATCTGAAAGCCCTGGATAAATGTAGCGATGAGTCGTTCATGAGCGAGAGGCACAATTGAGCTAGCTCTTTTTAATGAGCCGTATTCCTACGATTCCCAGTAAACCGTACCATGGCTCAATTGAAAGTATTTTTTATCAGGAGATATTTTGAAAAATGCTAGCACCATAATCTGAAAGCCCTGGATAAATGTAGCGATGAGTCGTTCATGAGCGAGAGGCACAATTGAGCTAGCTCTTTTTAATGAGCCGTATTCCTACGATTCCCAGTAACCGTACCATGGCTCAATTGAAAGTTTTTTTTATCAGGAGATATTTTGAAAAATGCTAGCACCATAATCTGAAAGCCCTGGATAAATGTAGCGATGAGTCGTTCATGAGCGAGAGGCACAATTGAGCTAGCTCTTTTTAATGAGCCGTATTCCTACGATTCCCAGTAAACCGTACCATGGCTCAATTGAAAGTTGTTTTTATCAGGAGATATTTTGAAAAATGCTAGCACCATAATCTGAAAGCCCTGGATAAATGTAGCTATGAGTCGTTCATGAGCGAGAGGCACAATTGAGCTAGCTCTTTTTAATGAGCCGTATTCCTACGATTCCCAGTAAACCGTACCATGGCTCAATTGAAAGTTTTTTTTATCAGGAGATATTTTGAAAAATGCTAGCACCATAATCTGAAAGCCCTGGATAAATGTAGCGATGAGTCGTTCATGAGCGAGAGGCACAATTGAGCTAGCTCTTTTTAATGAGCCGTATTCCTACGATTCCCAGTAAACCGTACCATGGCTCAATTGAAAGTTTTTTTTATCAGGAGATATTTTTGAAAAATAGGTCCATTATAATTATCCAAGTATTAATTGTTATTACATACTCAGAATCAACAGATTCGTGATTGGCATATGACTGTACGACATCTGGACTTGGAAGTACATACCTACTAACTATCTAGCATCTGATTTATCTCGTGTTACGAGCAGTGCCGTCTTAAACTAGGCTGGGGCCCTTGGGCACACAAGAATTTGAGGCCCTTTTGGAAAGTAAAAAAGCAAATTATAATACCATTTTTTTACTAAGTATGACCATTTATTATAGGTAATCAAATACAGTATGATATAATATGTCATTAAGGGGGTATTTGCAAAAACCGAAATAATATTTCGGGGCGGAGAGGAATGAAGTAAGTTGGAACGGGGAACACGCCGCGTGCGCTGGTCAACCCAGTTCGAAATCAGAGCAGCGATGAAATTCACTAGATGGTACCCATGAGTAAGGTTTGAACATGAAACGCTTAATAATGAGCGTCTTTCAAATAAAGTTTATTAAGTTGAGTATGCATTTTTTAGGTAAATTTCGATAGAAGAATTGCAGAAGGAGCTCATGATTTTATGAGATTTAGATGAGATTATCAGATTTCTATCACACTTGTTTGATAAATTATCGATACTATCAACTACACTGCTAGACGGTAGGCATTACCTTATGACTCGTAACCGACGTGTTCTTCATTGACAGATGTCAAAACAATACGGTATTTATTATCATAATACCTGATCATAATTATATCTGAATATATTGGCAAGATAAATAAAATATCGGTCATTTTCAATATTTATTATTATTTTTTGCAAAAAAGTTAAATAAAACAAATAATTATGTAATGTAAAAAGCATAAGATTCATTTTTTTATATAAAGGCCATTATTTATTATTTTATCAGTTATAAAATAATTTACTAGATATAATAATATAATCGTTCCCAATCAGCGCGGCTTTATCACAGATAGAAACACTTTAAGTAACTTAATCATTTATGAAAATTATATAACTGATTCCCTTATCCACAAGCATCGGGTGGTTCGAGATACTCGTACACTGATTTTTCCAAAGCTTTTGATGTAGTTAGGAGACATATTCTTGTGTATAAACTAAGTCTTTTGGGCATTAAAGAAACCTTATTGATCTGGATTAACAGTTATCTTAGTAAAAGAAAGCTTTGTGTTAAAATAAATTCTGTAGAATCTTACATCTTCGAATACATATGTGAAGTTTCCCAAGGATCTCACCTCGGACCAACTCTGTTTTTATTATTTATAAATGACATTGTTTGTGTATTTAAAGATGTACAAGTTCTGCTCTTCGCTGATGATTTTAAAATATATAGAATGATACGTACTATAGAGGATTGCCATATTTTGCAATCTAATTTGGATAAATTGTAAATTGTATTATTGGTGTGTGATCAACCAATTATTTCTTAATATTCAAAAGTGCCAAGTTATTCGTTTTCGTAAAATCCAAAGTCATGTTACTTATGAATACTCTTTAAATAATGTACTATTGACATCAGTCGCTCAGATCAGCGACTTGGGGGTTATATTTGATGAAAAGTTTACATTTACTCTGCATGTAAATGATATAATAATGTTTGGTTTCATATGCAGAACAGCGAGTGGTTTCAAGTCACTTGAATGTTTGAAAACATTGTACACTTCTTTAGTAAGAAGCCAGGTAGAGTATAATTCGCCTATTTGATCCCCATTGTATAAAACGCTTTCTGACAATATAGAAAGGGTACAGCACATATTTTTAAGATTTATTAACTTTAAACTGAATATTCCAATTCAAAATATTAACTATGTCCTTTTGATGAAACAACTTAACAATAACTCTTTCAGATAAGCGGATCATCTCTGAACTTGTAATATTAAATAAAATTATTAATAATTGCATTGACAACCCTGAAATTCTCGCCAAAATAAAATTTTACGTACAGACCAGAAATTTGAGGCAAAGTGCTACCGTTTTCTTTGCCAATTTTAAAACCAACTATGAAGCTCATACACCTATAAATATACTACATCATTTTGGCAATATATTTGGGAATATTTTAGACATGTTTAAAGATACCGTATTAGTTATAAAACGATATATTTTTAATCACTTTACTGAGATGTATGAATTCACGACTCTGTAGTGAATACACTTTTATTTTTATATTTCTGTCTTTCTTGACACATATTTTGCTTTCCATAATCCACACTATTAATTTTAATTTACTTCATCATAAAACATTATTTATTGTACACTATGTACCTAATACAACTGTATTACTTGTTACCTATTTTTGTAAAAGCCCATTAGGGCGTATTCATTTTTGGGAAATCGACAGTTTACATTTAATCAGTTTGTACATAAGTATTATGTGGTAAAATAAAACCAATTATGGATTTCCTCCTTGTGACTTTAACTGGGACAGCATAATATGGAATAAGTTATTTAAATTTGTGAGAAAGAAATATGAATTAAAAAAATTATATTAAACAAAAGATTATATAAAACGAAAAATTTACAAAACAATACATTTACAGCCATGGAGAGAGGTGGTAGATATAAATCAAATAACAATTGAGATATAAACAATAGAGACATAAACATTATTCACAAACTATCAGAGAAATATTCTTTTATGGACCTCTTGTATTTGGTAAGTTCGCAACTGAAAATATCAACCTTAGATAATACGCTATTGTAATTATTGCATAGTCTGTTCAGGCAAGAATTCTGCTTAGAGTTCGTTTTGCTTTGATCAACCCTGAACAGGACACAAGAGCGTGTTGAACGCGCAGGTACATTGAATGAAATCTTGTTTAGCAACTCTGGGCATTGAATATTATTGTTAACTACTTTATACAGGAATAATGCATCCTTATGATGCCTCCGTACACTCAAGTATGAAGCTGCCTCTGCATAATTATTAAATCTTACAAATGACTTGTAACAATAACATTAATATAAAAAACTAAAAAAAATATTCAATCAACTAGCATTTCGTTGAAATCTGTGAAGATTTGCAATGAAGAACATTGCAAATCTTTGAAAAACTGCCTTTTTGCAGCATCAAATGATATATTATCCATATCCGGATTTTGACATGCATCACCATATTCGGAATCTGGTTTTAAAGAATTTAGTGTTGTATTATTTTTTTTTGTTTTGTACTTATAATTTTGGTTACTAAGTTTTCTACGTTTATTTGCTTCAAAACTTTTCAAGACATTTCGCGGGCTGCTATCAAAAACCGTTTTATGGAGAACATAATGTGGCCGTTTTGTATTAAACGCAACAACAGATGCTGCGCACCTCCCAGTATAAGACTGTTTTGTTGAAAAATTTATTCTTTTCCCACCTACCATTTTGGCGACAACGCTGTTATATGATTCCGCAATATTGCTATCAACGTTATATATTAAGCTGCGGGAATTTGAAGCTAAACGCGAACAAAGTTGGGAGAGTTTAGAAAATAAGTTGCACAATTTTAAATCTTGAATGTAGTTTTTCTCATCCACATCCTTACAGTAATAGTCGTCACAGGTAGCGTGGTCGCCAGACACATGTTTAATGCTATTTAGAATATCTTTATTTAAATTCCCGACTTTGGTATCCATCAAACAATTTTCTGAAATCCTATATTTAATAGCAGATGTGATTGATCTACGCAAGCGGAGTAATCTTTCACTAATAATTTTGCGTAATCGTATAGGGTACTGGGTATCTAATGAAAGTAAATTGATTTTAGTTATATAATTACGTAGAAGGTGATTCCGACATTCGATTTTCTCTACGGTTATATTTGTCGAGCTTCTAATATTTTCTTATATGTACTACAATCGCCATCTGCTATTAACTTGGAATATATCAATCCACGTGTGGCTAATGAGCTTTTAAATCCTTCAACAAATTAATACCCAACATTGTTTTCAACCCCACAAATGATAATAAAAACTCAAACAAAGAATTATTGGTCTTCAGAAAAATAACTGCAGAATATTTATTTAACATTTTAAACAAAATTAAATCAAAAAATAGTTCAGATGGATTAACTATTAGTCTGATAAAAGATGCTTTTCCAGTAATCGGATCTACTCTATTAAATATTATTAATCAGACAATTGAAGAGGGAAAATTTCCACAGTCATGGAAACTATCTACCATTATACCGGTCCCAAAGGTTAAAAATACCAGAAAATGTGAAGAATTTCGACCAATAAACACCTTACCGAAATATGAACAGATACTTGAAGTGATAATAAAAGAACAAATATTGCAATACTTAGATGAACACAATATTTTATACCAAGAACAATCGGGATTCAGATGTAATAATTCTTGTGAAACAGCGTTAAATGTAATCGTTGAAGAATGGAAAGAAGGAATGAATAGTAATAAATTTATCTTAGCAATATTCTTGGATTTTCAAAGGGCATTCGAAACCATAGATCGAGAAATATTGATAAGAAAGCTTAAAGAAATTGGTTTCTCAACTCTAGCCATTAAATTAATAAAAGAGTATTTGAAAGACCGAATACAGGTAACAAAAATTAATAATCAATTTTCAAAACCAATGGAAAATAAATTAGGAGTACCACAGGGATCAGTCCTTGGACCTCTATTGTTCATACTCTATATTAATGACATGGTGAAAATATTTTCAAAATGCAAAGTACGACTATTTGCCGATGATACACTTATATATATAATTGGAGAAAACTATGAAGAACTAATACATATTTTAAATAATGAACTAGATAATGTATCAAGATGGCTAAAAATAAATAAGCTTAAATTAAATACAAAAAAAACAAAATGTATGGTAATTGGTTATAAGAAGACATCCAGTGAAAGCAAAATCAAAATTGATGGTGAAATTATTGAAAATGTTACCAATATAAAATACTTGGGAGTTATAATAGATTCCAAACTGAACTTTAACAAACATGCGGAATATACCCTAAAGAAAATTGGTAAAAAGGTATCTTTTTTGGGAAGAATTCGCCAAAAACTGTCCGAAAAAACTGCAATCACCATTTATAACTCCATTATTGCCCCACATTTTAATTACTGCTCAACTATCCTTTTCCTGTGTAACGACCGAGAGCAAAATAAATTTCAAATTCTCCAAAATAGGGCAATGAGAACAATACTCAGACGAAATAGGTATTCAAAAGTAAATAAAATGTTAAACGAACTAAATTGGCTAACGGTGAAACAGATGTTGACCTTGAACACGATGATATTTTTACACAAAATTGTAAACAACCTGCTACCCAAATATTTTTCGAATAAAATTGTATACAACAAGGACATACACAAACATAAAACTAGGACGTACAATCAAATTAGGCTACCAAAGAAGGACAAAGCGAATACCCAGAATACTATATTATATAAAGGGATGAAATACTATAACGCGCTGCCGGAAAACCTTAAGTCTGCCCCAATTGAAAAGTTCAAGATGTTGTGTAGGAGCCACATCAAGCAAGAAAAAAAAACATAGTATATTTGTATGTAATAATTAATTAGTCATTTGTAAACTTAAATGTACAAATTACTAAAATAAAAACAATAAATAAATAAACAATTATTTCGGATTTCATGCCGCTTGAAGAGCCTACGTAATTCTTATAGCACTTATGTTCGGGTGGGGTCACGCTTTTATTTGAGGCCCGAGTGCAAGTCATACAAAACTTATTCTTGACACCCATATACAAAACTTTCTTTGTCCTATATCCAATAATTACAGCTGCGCCAGATAAAGCAGCATATTTTGTCTTATAAGATCTTTTAGACCAACACCCATCTGCCACAACTGTAATCATTGGAACCCCATCCCTGTTAACATCACCGGCAATTTGGGCTAAAGTAGCCTCCTCTTTGGCGGCTTCTGCCATTGTCTTAATCTTAGTACGGTCCCACCATTCACACGCCCTTTCATGTGATTTGCTGTACTGTCTGTTACTCATACAAGGGATCCCTGCTACTGCCGTTAGTTCTTTTAGGTTAGAATAGCCAGATCCAATACTTATAATTCCAGAAACCATTGAATCAGTAACATTCATATCATCTTTCACGTCTTCGCAGGTAAAAATACTAAATTTGTTCGTGCACATATTACAAATAAATGTCAATACTGAATTAAATCCTGATTGCTTCTCTTCAACTATCTCCAAGTTAGATAATGTACACTCATAAAGAGAGTCGTGCTTCGAAATTTTGTTTAATTGATTTTAAAAAAAATTATATCTACTATTCTTCTTCCTTCCAGAATAACGGGTTTCTTCTTTTCCTGTGTAAACAAAACTTTTACTTTATTTACGTCAATTGAAAATAATATGTATTTGAAATTCTTTTTACGACTTCAATACGTTCAGAAAAAAATTATATGTTTAAAACAGTTATTACTTTTTCAGAATTTTTCACAGGCGACATCGGTTCTTCCGACATCGGATTATTGATATTTTCAGTATTTTCGTGATGAAATAAAAACAATATTGGAAAAATTATGTTCATTCACTTTTCAATTAATTTTTTGCATTAGACGAGTATATACAAGTGTATAAATTACCTGTTGTAATATAGGTAGAGATAGTATATCGCTAAGTCTAGAAGCAAGCATTAATTGCACCTTTTTTCTGTGTTCTTTATTCTGCCTCTTGATTTTTTTCACCCTGCTTTCTAGCGATTACCTGTTCTTCTTTTCTTTGTTGCCCATTCTAAACAATTAGTAACCTCTGGAAAAAAGATTTAAGGATTATATAGGTCAGTTTTTGTATTTATTTGCAGATGATGAACGTACCTACATGTTAGAAGTAACGACGCGCTCTGTCAAACTAATCATTTGATACGTTTAAAATCCGTGATGTCGAAACATATCAAAAAAGTTTAACTGTCGTGTTAATCAAAAGTGATTTTATTAGTGACAGTGTTACCCACTAACTCCATTTTGTTCTTGCCTAGTTAATCCAAAAAAGGTTATAACCTGTGTTTTTTTTTTCAAACTAACTACCACACGTATAAATAGACGGCATAATCTTGGTTATAAATTTGAGAATGTTGTCTATTTATTTGGGGATTCCGTATCAGTAATGAAACGAACTCTTCACAAACACTTGAATTATTAAAATATAAGTGAATACCACTCCTTAATAAAAAACTCATTTTATTTTACCATAATTTATTAGATAAATTATTGTCACAACTAATATAACTGTATAATTAGAAATTTATGCAAAAGCACAGTAGTGTGTGAATAAATAAAACTAGGAATACGATTCTAGTGAAGGGGCACTCTCTAATATTCTGTGCCGCTGGTTGTCAGCCAGATGGCCAAGTGTTGCATAAAACGAGATTTATAGTAAAAAAGTCAACTTGGGTTAGAAATGATACATAATAACATAACAACTAACGTTTAGTGTGATCTCTTTTCTTATGTGCCTACACATGTACGTATTTATTTTTTGTAAAATGAAACGTGCTCTCACGTCGAACTCACCTCGGTTACTGAAGATAAATAACTTGCGTTGTGATTTATATAATGCGGTGATACAAGGAACAATATCTTAGTATAAAAAACTGTTTTTATTTATTTAAGCATTGTTTTAATGGTTTTCAAAATAATTTTATTTTCTCATCGTTTAGACGACATTGACGTGGTGATAATGTATTTATTTAAAATTCTTCTGTATTTAGAATTAAAGGATATAATCGAACTTAAAGCTATTTTTAGAGGTTCTGTAAATATTTTTTTGAGCAAATGTTTTAAACATTTTAAAGCGTTTTGTTTTCTCATTGTTTAGAAGAATAAATTGTCTGTTCAAAACATATTATTATTTTCTTATAAACAATATGGAAATTTGCTAAAAACTGCGTCAAAAACCTCAATTATGCTGCGCTTGCGGTAACATCCCCTTAATGAAATTAGAATGCTGCTGGTTTTTTGGTTACGATTACGATAACACTTTCTATGCACATAATTGACAAATTACTCAGACGTTCTTGTAACATTGTTGTTCGCAATTCATTTTTTATTCTTCACTCCTATCAGACTGAAAGTTTAAACTGTCATGGGTCGGGCCTGATGGGGCCCCCTTCCCTTCCCTTTCCCTAACAAAGCACCACTTTGAATTTTAAATTGAATGTTTTGTGGATTAATTTTGAGCTATCATATATTTTATTGACCGAAACACATTCTTAGAACAAGAAAATATGTACCAAAACAACATTAATTGCGTTAATTTGATAAATTGATAGGTTTTACGATGTTTTCGTCAAGTATCACGCATCAGATTTGCATCGCGGCAAATTTGACATTTCGATTCCAAAGATAAATTATTTAAAAATATTCTGGTGTTGCCAGGTGAAAGAAACTAGTGGCTATATCATCAATGATGTTGGCGCAAGCGATTCTGACCTTGTTCTTTATACAAATTCTGTACACAGAAGGGTCAAAATCGCATTCAAAATTTTTTCCGCGCGCATGCGCACACACCGCCTGCATTATCGCGTTTCGCGAGAGAAATTGTCAGTCCTTCGGGGCCCCCTGAGAATGGGGGCCCTGGGCACGGGCCCCGTGTGCCCTTATGGTGAAGACGGTATTGGTTACGAGGCGGCCTACTGGTACCAAGAGTCGTACGATCATTCACGAGCTGGGAGCTAGTACCTGGGAGCTAAGAGCCGTATCGGAAGAGCCATAGCATGGGAGCCGTACCGGGAGAGCCGTATCGGGCGAGCACAGTATTCTCGTTGCTCATACACTCTGAGCTCACGGTTCCCATTCAAATGAGCAGTCGTTCAATTAAGTCGACTCTTTGAGCCGTATGAAAATATTGAGCTGGTATCATGTGTTCCGTTATGACATTTGTCATTTTTCTGGTACATACATTGGTATAATTTTACAATAAAGGAAACACTTTTTTATATAAACAGTTAAAAAGTAAAGAATAATACATTTAGCAGATTAACCAAAAAAATCCCACATAGGCATCGCCAGTTCGTGGGTATACTTGTGTTTATTAACAGTTAAAATTTTACTCATATACATACATTATCTTTGTAGAAGATTAGAAAATAAAATTGAAAAAATAAAAAAATCAGTGTTTACTGAATTACAATTCAAAAGACATGATTGAAAAATATTTTTAAAAAAAAAATTAAAAATGTTAAGTTACATCAGGTCAGATGTTACAGCAGGTCGGATGTTACGGCAAGTAAATGTTTGTATCAATGGTATTTATCCAATATGATTCATCAAACAGTTAAAAAGTAAAGTAAAACTCATTTAACAAAATAACCAAAAAAACCAACAAAAAAAACCAAAAAAACCAACCATTTGTTAAAGTTAAAAATTTTACTCACATACATACATTAAGAAGATTAGAAAAATATAAAAAAAGAAAAGAAAAATGTTACGATGCATCAGTTCAGATGTTACAGCAGGTCAGATGTTACAGCAAGTAAATGTTTGTATCAATCATAGACATATGAATATTAGTAGACCTGCCCTGAGTGATTTAAAGCGTATTATTCCCCATACCGGTTCCATTGGAGCCGGCTGGGCTCGCGTATGGCCTCCCGTGAATTTAGAAAACGTGATGTCATCATTCTTGTGCGAACTATGGTCGAGGCATCATCGGTTCATTTTACGAAATAACACGGCAAAATGGTGGCTTGCGCTATGAAAACTTGTAAAAATAGAAGTGAAAAAGAGAATAAACCCAATTGTCGTATTACATTCCATAGGTAAGCATTATTTTAATTTGTTTTAAGCTGATTCACATCGTATAATATGGATCAGTTTTAGAAACATATACTATCACGCGATGGACGTTAAACACAAAGCCGTGTGCACAAGAATCGGGGATGTGCCTTCGCCTTTTGCGCTTTGATAAAATATATATATATTTTTTTTATTTTATTTATTAATTTAAAAAAAAAAACATTACATGTTACAGTGATCTTTGGCTGTCCAACTAGGAGATTAACCTGTTTTAGGACAGTCAGAAATAGGCAGATTTATTAAATGCGATTCTTGTTTTGTCTAGTGAATTGACTTTTACTTAATTATTGCTCTTTTTAAATAATTTGAAAAGTTTTCTTGGTTGATACAAGAAGTTGCTAACTATATATTTTAAATAATATAAAATATATAATAGATATATATAAATATATACAGGGTGTATCGGCACGTACCCGACAAACTTTAACCAGCTATTCCTTAGCACATTTGGAGTAAAAAATGTTATGGGCACTTTGCTGTCCGGTAACATTTTTTTTTAATAATCATGTCATCTGTGTAAAAGATTAATTTACCATTTACACATAGGTGTATTAGAAATAATAACAAATAATAGAGTTCTACCAAGCCGAACCCTCTGATATGAAAATATCTGGAGTCGGTGAAATATTTTCCCATTTGATCTCTGGTGAGTTGACGTGTTGTTCTTGTATTGTTTTGTATTTATATTGCTTATATAATGCACTTGCATAATGTTGATTCACTAGATGATAATTTGTGGAAAAGTGTTTGAAAGGGTTTAGTTTTTCCTATGGGAAGATTTAACCCGGACATAAAATTGTAAATTTCAGCACCTATTCTATATAAAAAATATATATTAATTAATTTAATTGCCGGCAACCCGGGCGTTTATTGAATTATATTTTTTTTAGTTAATGTTAGTAAGTTACCCGCCTCACTAGACAATGTATGTTCTTTTTTAATTATCGTTTATCGTATTACGTTGTTTTCAATCATATTCAATTATTAACCTATCAACTGTGGGAGGGACTCCGGAGTCCTCCAAACTAAAATCGAAGAATTTTTTTAAAGCAATTTTAACCCGTGTTTACAAAGGAACTGTATGAATAATAAGGCCAGAATCGCTTGCGCTAAATATTTCTTTAGAAAATATTTTTTATTTGGTATACGCTGTAACGTCAAAGAATTGTGCAAGTTTGGATTGCCAGGGTAGTGCCTGATTATTGTTTTGTAGAGGGTTTTTTCGGGTGGCTGCCCTGCGATCGGTTGGACGAGCGGGCAAAAATAACGCGGGTAGGTAGATTGGGGAACAATACGAGGGACGACGATTCCGCGGTGCGCGTGGTTTTTTGGCGAGAAAGAAGTGATATTGAAAATAATGAAAAAGATCTCGCGGATACCTTGAACTTATCCTTCGGAGACTTTCCGTTTAAATTTACAAAACATAAAACCAACGTTTCGACTCCTGTGTGAGATCGGCCTGTGCTGTTCGAGTGTTGTGGCTTGAAGAGATGAAAATATACGATCGGTTGTTTGAAAATAAAAATGGTTTTATTTGTGAGTGGTTTTGAGGGGTAATTCCTTGGAGACTGCACTGGATTGCCAAGCATGCTGTCGAGGTGACGCAAAGATGAAGCATCATTGTCCCTTTAAATGTTTAATGGATGCTGATTGATTGAGGATGGCCTCGCGCACTCTTTCGCACTCCATCCCACGAATCTCTACCCGGCACAAACTGATACGGATTACGGCCTGTCGTCCTTCTCACCACTGGCGGACTCTCACAACACCTTCAGACGTGACAACATGATCAAGGTTCTTCAATGCTTTTACACATTATGCCTTCTTGCTTTAGCCCGGCTAGCTCATCAGACGTGACATCAGATGTGACAACGCAGCTTCTTTGACGGCGTTGGAATATATTATCTTCCACTTTAGAACGTGCCGCAAACATCCTTTAATTTATTTTTAATTAGTAAATCGTGAAATAACTCAAATTAATCAAATAAAAATTTTATTTGCAGCGCGGGGTTTCGAACCCGAAACCTCCCGCTTGCTAGTTGAGAGCGTTACCCCTTGACTACGGAGACCTTCATATCTATGATTTTTCGGAGTGTAATTTTTCTCACGGTCACGGGCGTCATCACAGTCAACAGATTAATACCTTCTTTCTATGTTGGTTCATCTTTAAAATATATTTTTATTCAGCTGTTATTATTTATCTAGCATCGATAATATAACTATTGTACATGTTGTTTTCTCTTAAACTGTGCTTTTATTTTTGTACATTATTTAAACCCCTGTAAGTTGTTTATTGGATGCTGTTCTCACAAATATACTTTAATTATTAACCCTTTTGTCTTTTTCTTTTGATTTCTTCCATTGTCCGTATATGTTTATATATATAACTCGTATATTTTTTTATAATATTATGCATAGTCTGAGAATACTGTTATTATGTCGGTGTATATAATACTGTTTTACTAATTTTTTGCAGACATATTATGATGCTTAAATGTACCTAAAAAAATGTTTATGCAAATATTATACCCAAAAAATAAATAAAAAGCACCTTCATCGACAAAATACTCCCAAATAATACCCCACACCTGGCTATGTGGTGGTGAGAAGTACCTAGCTATGTAAATCTGGTCACTGAACACGCCTAAATCCATTTCAAGTAGTTGGGGCGATACTGAGAGTATCTACAAAAACAAGGAGCAAATAATAATGTAAATGCTACGTATTATTGTGATTAAATAATGTTTGAAATAATTCGCGTAAATTAATTTTAATTGAAAGTGATAATTACATTATTTTATTATTAATAGGAACAGAGCGGTTGTGACAACCCTAGATCATTGTCAAATTTGTTCATAACGTGGCGAATAATTTGCGCTCCCATGTAAAAATGTCTATTCATTCAAAAGCAGATTTTACTTTTAAGAACTAAATGGTGATATCATAATGCGAGATGCCTATTTACTGTCAGATTGATTTATTGACGAATCACAGTCAGCTTTCTTCTCTGCGTCCCGCAACTCTTGATTTAACCCCTCGCCCTTAACTTCTCGTCTATTAATATTCATATGTCTGTGGTATCAATGGTATTTATCCAAGACTTTATTACATTTTTATATTTTTTGTAGGAGGATTTATTTTTACATTCAATTTCTGTAGTCTTATAGAGAGCATTATACATTTTTGGTGTTATAAAATACGCATGTCTTTGCGCAAGTCTGGTTTTACACAGTGGAACTTTAAAAAAAAAACCGGAGATTTTGGAGATTACGTCACATCGGTAGCTTCATTCGGCTCCACCAATCACAAAACAGGATTCAATAGTAGATGTTGAATTCACGCATGAACAGCTAGCGTTAAAATGCGGCAAGTATCGATCAACCGTCATCTGCTCAACATCTGAGAGATCTACCGAAGTTAAACCGCCGCAAGATGATGTGAAATCTCGTAATCGTTGCAAGTGACGTCTGCCGTTTGGGACAATGATCAATTCTATCGTAAGTAGTGTTTTAAATGTATCATTGATCAACTTCCGTCACCTCTATACATGAATTAGAGATACCGCCGTAAATGAGAAACGACGTCCAATACGACATATTGGAAAGTACCGAAATCAGTACATACTGATATCTACGGCCGAGAGATACCGCCGTCAAACATAATTATTTGCAGCAAGGGATCGCCGAGTGTGTGTGCATTAATTCACGTTTATAAAGTGACTTGTGATTATTCATTATCGAACATTATCATCAAGTACGGGCCCGCCATTGATATCAACATACCAGCATACAGCAGGTTGGTCAAACCTTGCGATCAGAATTATTGCATTGTACTGTGTTGGTTGCGGCACCGCGATTCTACCGAATTACAAGTCTCCCTAGAACAAAGAGAGGATCGAACTCCCATCTCTGACCCAGTACGGTGACGCGACCTAGAGCGTCATCAAGGTGTTTTAAATTTGTTTGTGTTATAATCCTTTGTCCTCTCCAAATAAGAATCCAATAGAGCTTTAAATTGGTTTATATTAGTAGCATCGATGACATGTTGTGGAAGTTTATTTCATACTTTCAATACTCTATTTGCAAGAAAGTGATTCCTAGGATTGGATGCAAAAGATGTTTTGTTAATTTTTTTTAGTGTCCACGGAGATTTATATTTTTGTTGGTGGTAAAGATTTCTTGGAAGTCAGGGCAACTATAAGGTCCAGATAAAATTTTCAATCAAGTCACCCCTTTCTCTTCTTTCTTTTAAGGTTCGTAATCTTAGTTCCTTCCAAAGCTAATATAGGCAAGTGGGCCATGGGTTGTGCACCACTGATTTACAGGAATAATTATTAGCTGATTTGTACACTGAAAATGTAGTTTTGTGAAGAATCACCTCAAGAACACTAGGAATAACATTGCAAGTATTTAAAAACTCATGGCCTTAGAACCTAATATTTATATGATACCTTATATCGTGATACTGCTCCCCCGTATCAATGCCCAGCCTCTCAGACATGACCCGGCGGAATTTGTCGGTCCAGTCTTCCCCGGCGCTCCACGGCCCATGGTCCTGAGGGTAGGGCTTCAGCCCATCCAACTCAAACAGTCGCCCGTGGATGGGCACGAAGCTGACAAAGTGGAAAGCCTCGCCTGCGGGAGAAGTCAATCTTACTATTATTCTACTGGTAACTGGTAGGATTTACATTTTCATCACCTTCTGTAGAGCGCATACAAATTAACTAGCTTAATTACCCAAATTCGCCCAAGATTTGGATTGAAAAATATGACATTTCCAAATAGTATAAAACAAAGCCACTATCGGCGTCTGTCTGTTTGTGTGCTTAGTTCTTCTAAAAACTATGCAACGGAGTTTGCTAGGGTTTTCACTATCATTATATTCATTATATTTATTAATATTATATTTATTGAAAGTAGAAAAAAGTCGAGCAACGTCGGGTACACGTCATCTAGTCACAGATAAATTAATGTTCCAAAACTTTAATACCTAATGATGAAAATGATATTGAGAGCTGAAAATTGCGTAGGTTTAAAAATTCCAGACAGAAAAAGTGTTCATATTCAAAGTATTGTATTACAAAGTGTGTTTTTTTCATTTAATATAATTTGTTTTTTCACTATGTTTGAGTATCTTTTGACCCATACATTCTGAATTTTTTTGATTTGAATTAGCAGCCGTGAGTGCCAGAGTGCATCAGCCGTGCTATGGGCTTGACTTTCCAATTCACATATGTGTTGCATCAGTAAAAGTTAAATTATATTGAAAATTTAAATCATCTTCCGCCACCCCCCTTCCCCGACTGAGTCCTCATCACTCTGTGTTCTTTTTTTTAAATGGGATTGCGACATGAAAATAGTTGAGAGCCCCTACACTAATTCATTCATGAATATGGATTGTTGAAGGTGGTGTTAACAATGGATTATCAAAGACAACATAAATATTACGTCTAATGAATATGGTCATGTTAATAACAGGCATGCTAAAGATTAAATCATTGGCACTCTTAAAATAATGTTCATTAGTGAGAGTAATAAAATTAGTTATTCATATAAATACCACCAAGCATTGATATATTATATTTAGATGACGCGAAGCAAAACAACTGGTTCCACTTAGTTGGGGCTTAACATGTTCAGTGCCAATCACTCCGGGCGGACCGATCATATGTAATTTGAATGGTAACAAAAGCTCCTGGCAGCGAATATGTTAAGTACCCCCAACTCTTTAAAGGCAGGAAAAGTGGCAAACATTGGAAACTGCCAAACCTGGTGGAACCTGCATTGAGGCGATATTATATACACAATAGCGCCTCTAATTGTATAACTATGTGCCACCAAGCAGCTGGGTAAGTAGTGAAAAGCAAACTTAACTAATAGACAACCTGTGAACCTTCCGGAAGACATGGCCGCCTTGTCTGTCTTCCTGCGAGCCTGTGGGATGGCGTGTGAGTTGTGCGCACACGCCAGCTCCGGAGTGTTGCTGATGGCCCAGCCTTTGTTCTCAGGACTCATGGCTGTTGTATGAACCTAACAACAATATCAATCACGTCGTTATTCCAATCACATCAACTACATCAAGATAGATAATGATATAAAGTCTGGTGTACCTTTAATCTGCTCAGAGTGTGGCCGAGATGAATATTAGGACAGTTGAGCAGAACTGAGAGCAGCGCGTGTGTAGCGCAACTGTTTGGAACCATTTGCTGAGCAAAGAAAATATTATTAACTGCCTCTTCATCCTTCACAAAACTCTCTATTTGATCGACTACCTTGCGGCGTGATCGGCGTTCTTCGATCCATCGGAATAGAAAAATAAAACCGTAAACTGGTAACTCTAAAGGTTTGTGCAAATCGTAGATTTCCTCAACTTGGACCGCTTTAACACCGAAATCTTCCAACAGCAAGGTGAATAAACCGGGATCGCTTTCCAACTCCAGCCATCCCTCTGTTAAACTATTAAGTTCAACCGGCATTTTCGAACCTTCAAAACTACAGTCGTTAAGATCTACTGACAGTTGGTGTAAACCTGACAGAGTGTGAGCACGGCCATTACCAAAACGATATATTATATAGATTACATATATATTCCAATGGAAAACATAATAAAATAAATAAACTGCGCACACCACTCCACAGCCTGAAGGAAATCTCGATCCTCGAAATCTCGATTACGCATATGAATCACATTATTTATTTAAACTGCATTATTTAGGCATTTCGAATATTGATAATAAATGTAAAAAATATGAACCGGCACGACAATAAATAACTTTGAAAACATTCGAAAAACAAAACACGGACACAGGAAACGTTCTGCGTTCCTGTAATATTGCCCAATGGCCCAATCCATGCCCCATAAATATACCACTCTCTAGATCGATATCTTCGGGCTTTTTGTATGTAACGGAATTATACAGTACTTAACCACAGATATACAAGCAGCATACAAGCAGTACCTACCGTGCGGAGCAGAGCAGTAGACAAGGTAGAGGAAACTCAAGGCCATTTAAAAAAAGATGCGACCATAGACAACATAATTGCTCTCAGCCTACTCTATTCATTCACTAGCCCGAAAAAACTATTATAAAAATAAAAATGTCCTTGAAGCAGAAAAATGTCGAAATGTTTTCCAAGGGCAAGGTTCATCTGACTAAGAAAATAAACTTTTACAGTGCATTTCCTTAAGATGAAACTTGTTGATCTGAGAAGAAACCCAAAATGACAAGAAATTTGCAAAAACACTGAAGAAAATTTCCAAAACATGATTGTCCGACAGTACGACGAAGAATTCCGACATTTTTCAGCCTCATGAACTCATGGTTACATATGTTTAAAAATCTTTAATTTCACCAAAACAATAAGATAATACAGGATAACACTAATCAATAACATGAATAAGTTTATCGATATAATAAATAACATTTATACGTTGTGGAGGAAGACATATGCCAAGTATGAAGCATTGTTCAAAAAACCGAACGAAAAACTGTCAATTCACTTTAAACTTGAACTTACGTAGGTAAGTTGAATATATGTTTGTAACTCGCTAACACTATACTGGCTTATATTGTATTTTTATCACGAACAACTTTAACACGCAATATTTTCGACGGAAATGATAGTATTTCGGCAGCAAATGACAACCCACGTGTATAAATAAACCACACATTTTGTTTGAATGATTTGAAACTGTCAAACGGAAAAATTCCGTCATCTCTTTCTGTTACACGAGTCATTATGGTAGAGAGCGAGAGATCAAACCAATCCTTCTTTTCTCACCAATGAGATCTGAGCTTTTAGCCATATTATTCGTTTTCTATAAGAATTTTGAGGTGGGCGTGGCGGTTTCAAATGAGTTTCAAGGCCAAAGCTTAGTTAAATGCCCCTGCCATGCCCAATCATAAATAAACCACTCTCGGCCCAACTCTCGGCCGGGAGTCGCTATATGCACAGCGACTAGTCGACAAGGGGCGTGGCCAACATATCCGAGCATACCCGAACCCGAGCTGTTCCGAGTAAATTGTGGGTGGTAAAACGAAACATCAGAAATCATCAGAAATGGCGTCTTTGAGCATAAATGAACTATCTATCTTTGAGTGCCGGTTTAGACCGTCTTTTAGAAGTTTCGTTAAGTAATTTCAAAAATAATTCAGAGACGGGTGTTATCATTGGATACATTGACAATGAAGCAAATTATGAAGCATTTCTGTGTTCTGTGAACGCGTTGGGGCACTCTTTCAACGAGAGACAGTATGAAAAAGAAGTTGGGAGGTAAGTTCTAAACCTTAGGGCCTAGGTCCAGTGTAGGCCTTCCCATTTCTTCAGTTCATAAGCAGCTGCTGATATTTACGAGTTATTCGAAATTAACATTTCCAATCTTTCAGAGGCAGTATACACGTTCTGCCCGCCTACAGTGGAGTTCTTTGGGATGCCATTTACATTCGGTATGAATGCGTACAGAGAGTGCGCCCAAGGCCCCCGACTACACCGCCCAAATAACAGCAAGGAGAGAGTTGAGTTGGTATGTTAATACACTCTAGAACCACATCAGCTAGGCCTACTCCCCCTCGTCTTTCAATAGTAGCATTGACAGAGCACCGAGGACTCGGTGGTCCAAGATTAAGGTCTATAACCCCAAAATGATCACCGTATCGTCGGTGATGTGTTTAAAATAAAAATAAAACTGATGGGCCTGGGCCTAGGTAAGCTAGGACTAGATTACACCAGGGGCCTTCTTAATATGGCAGTTGGAGCTCCGTCTCATTAAGATTAACACGACAATCACACCAATCACAATTCATCTTTGTGTGTTAAAAAGTGTGCCGTGGCTCGTAACAAACACATCCTCATGTCGTGTTAGTCTAAAGAAGACCGTGCTTAAAGTGCCAAATTAATTAAAGCCCCTGCAGCTATATCTCATTTCACAATTTTAATTCATATCACACTGGATTATAACCACACTTGTAATTTTATACTAATGTCAACATTGCATAGGCCCTAACAACTTTTGTAAAAGTTAATCATCTGCGTCAAATAAGTTAACCATGGGCAATTTATTTGCCGCACAAATAAAAGGTGTCTTATACGTATAAGCCTATTAGACCCTATACCTTGAATTGTTCTTTCAGGCTGATCACCCAAACCATAAGAAGAAGAGGTTCCGGGTTTTGGACTCCAAGAAGCTTGGTTGTCCCGCAACGATGATTGGGAAACAAATAAAATATTTTCCAGAATTTCCTGTTCCACCTCAAATTGCAGAAAGAGCAAAAACGAAAGTATGATAGTTTCTTTTCTCTGCTTATCCCTACATGGGCAATCACTTTATAACATTATTTTAATGTTTTCACTATAGTTAGATGCAGTGTTGTGTCAGATACTTTTTAAAAGTTTCTTTTTTTTATATTAACTCCACACAGGAGGCCCTGAAGAAAATAATTTCCCTCAGGGCCTATGTCATCTTTGGGGATGCTGTGTGGAGGGTCTTTTTGTGGAGAGGAAGGAGTGAACATGGGTCTTGAATAGTCCCATGTTGTAGGAGGGAGGAAACACAGAGGCCGGCAGCTCGTTCCACAGCCGAGCTGTTGAACTTAAGAACGAATCGTAGAAGCGACCCGTTCTCATGTGACAAATGTCAACCGTGTACAAATGTTGGGTGCGCGTTTGGCGTGTATCCCGACTACGCACCGGTGCCGAAGGGATCAATGACGCTAGTTCCTCAGAGCATCTTCCATTGTAATACCGATAGAACAAGGACAGCAGCTAGATACAGATACAGATACTTGGCAAAATTTGTAGCTAGATACAGATACAAGATACATTGTAAAATTGTATCTGTATCTAGATACATATACTTTTTAAAAGTATCTCACAGATACTCAGATACATTTCTTCTTTTTTGGGGGAAAACTTAAAAAAATATATATATTATCGAAAACAGCGATTACTTTAATTTCTTAAAGACGGTAGACGTAAACGCTTGTGATTATTTTACATATTTACACTTGCTTGTTTTATTCGTTGCCCAAAAAGATATTGGTAAATTGGCCTACAAGCGGTGATAACATAAATGCATTAGGGGTCCTCGCAAGTACCCGGGTAGCATATTACTACCCGGGTACCCGACGCCCCTTGGATAAATAAAAAAATACGTGAACTATGTGCAACTTGATTAGGGTTCTGATGGAAAATTAGAAAAAAAATGAAATTATTCATTAATTTTATTTTATTTTTTAAATTCTTTTTTTTTTTATATAGGGGGGTACCCGGGTACTCGGTTACTCGGTTACTCGGGTTAGGACCCCTAAAATGCATGTATATAAACTGCTATAAAATATTATACACTAGATGGACAAAGGTACCCACTAGCTGAATCTGTGTCATGAATCTCTGAGAAAACTTTAAAATTAACTAGAGAAAATCGGTAAAGAAGTTCACTTCGAAAATAAAGTATCTGAAAGTATCTGAGGTGTCAGATACTAGTAAAAATGTATCTAGATACAGATACAGTTATAGAAATATAGCTAGATACAGATACAGTACACAAAAATGTATCTAGTTACTACACAACACTGGTTAGATGCAAGGTTATACAATTACCGTTTTGGACAACACACATTTTTTTAGAAGGAAATGTGGTGGGAACATGTGGGAATACGCAATTTCCCATCGCTTACTTAAACACATTTTCAACATTCTTATCTATTGAATTTGACTGTGCTGCCAATAGTAGATGTCATGGCCGGAAATATGATACCAGGGCCTCGACACTGCAAAATAGAAGGTGTGAAGCATACTTCCCTGTGCCCTTCAGGAAATCAGATATTTTTTTGTTGAAAATATTATTTTATATTTTTTACTGCCTACCAAACCAATAATTACTGTTTTTGTAGGGTTCTGTTATTTTTATTTATAGTAAAACATTGTTTTTTTTTTTAGATTCTGAAACAAGTGAAGACAGCCCTTCAATCCACCAGCCCACCTAAATGTGTGCTACGTTATTACGTCTCGGCAACCGGAGAAGCGAGCCACAACCACAGCAGAGACGCGGCCAAGATGACCCAACAAATTCATCCTGACCTGGTACAGGAGATCAACAGGCTTGTTGAAGCTGGAGTTTCCTCAGTACGAGATGTGTCTCTATTGTTGGAGCAATTTATTAAACATCAATTTCAGGATGGGGCAGAACCTGATTGGCTCAATTCAGGGTTTATCTGTCATGTTTTTAAGGGGGTTTGTTCCCTCAATGTTTATATTTCCTTTGTGTGGTGTAATGTATTATTTTCCATTAATAAAATAATATCAAATATGTATCAATGAATTGCCTAACTTCCTTCATTGCACACTTATCCTTCAACATTCTATATGGCATCCAAATTTTCACATAGTCTCCAAATTATGCTAGTTTTACTTCCCCATAGGTGCACTGTTTTGTAATGTAAAAATATTAGATACTTTGAGTATATATAGGCCTAGTACGAATCTGTACAAAAGTTGAACATAGGGCCTACCACAAGTCTTCTATTGTCCAAAAGTTAATTATATTTGTAGGAATTAGAATGTGGTTGCCATACCAAACAGTCTTTATTAAGGCGATGCACTACGTCGTGTAATATTTTAAATTGAGCCGCTATCAATAACAACCCTTACGTAGATGGCGATAAGGTTTAAATTCCCGCTTAACACCATCCGCCTGTTTTGATTTATGCAAGAAAAAAACATGGCCAAAAAGTGCCTTTTATTTTATTTTGTGGATGGTTCAGGCATAAATATTTAATTTTTTTCGATCATTTTATAAATAACATAATTTGCCACATTATACAATAAAATCATAACCCAAAATCGGTTCGTAAGTAGGATATTTTGAACTTTAAAGCAGTTTTCATAGGCCTTTACATTATTTTTTTCTGTGCTTATAAAAAGACTTATCTAAAAAATACTCGATTGTTTAAAAGGCCAAGATGTATTCTACTCGCAGTATTTAATTAAAGCATCTGAAACATTTCTAGGCGACCAAATTTTCAAACCAAAAACACATGATTTTGCATTACTACGTATGGCATCGCCTTAAGTCTTTGGAATCGACTTTATGATATTGGCCCTATAGTAATGTAATCTAATCAAATGAAATCAAGGTGCAAGAATCGTATGAAACAATTAGCTCTCGGCTGCTGGGCAATATTCGGAAATGCTCGGCCGTGACGTCACTAAAAAAATCTGAGCGGAGAACCAATTTCAAATAAAGCGCCGAAACACTTCACTTCGGGTATGCTCGGATATGTTGGCCACGCCCCCTGTCGACTAGTTGCTGTGCATATAGCGACTTCCCTCTCGGCCCAATATCAAATAATAAATAATGACAATGACCAGTGTTGCCAACGGATCATGGCCTAATCATAAATCAACTATCTATAGATTGATAACTCCGCCCTCTTTCCATACGTTTGCTTTCGTCAAGTTTTAACCATAGATCTGGCAAATTTGAATACACCACGCATCGCCGACGTCACAGCACACCATCGACAAAGGATAGAGGAAATTTTAAAAAAAGGCGCAACCATAGACAATTTAATTCTGCTTCGGAACCTACCTAAAACCCAATTCATTAGCCTAAAACATAAGTAAAATGTCACCCAAGACCACAAGGTCCCATCTGACAAAGCCCTGTCCTAAGAAAGAAATGACCTTTAAAGTAACTTCCTTTACAGCTCATTTTCTCAGGACAGCGTTTTATCAGAAGGAAGCTGAAAAGGAAAATCATAATTACATGTACAATAATTTTATTTTTTAAATATAAACATGAAATACAATAATATAAGCACAAAACACATTTAAAAGGTGAAATTACTGTATCAATATAAAACTAGCTGTTGGAAATGATAGTTATTTTCTTTCAACATCCAACGGCAATTGAAAAAAATATTGTCAATAAGGCAGTCAACGATTCAACCTACTGTTTTAGCGTCTAATTACATTATTATTATTTTTGTTTGAAGAAATGGGAAGGCCTACCCTAGACCTAGGCCCTAAGGTTTAGAACTTACCTCCCAACTTCTTTTTCATACTGTCTCTGGTTGAAAAAGAGTGCCCCAACGCGTTCACAAAACACAGAAATGCTTCATAATTTGCTTCATTGTCAATGTCTCCACTGATAACACCCGTCTCTGAATTCTTTTTTAAATTACTTAACGAAACTTTTAAAAGACGGTCTAAACCGGCACTCAAAGACGCCATTTCTGATGATTTCTGACGTTCGTGGAACCCCAAATTACTACGGGAACTAAAGACAACACTGACAGAGGAATTGCAAATTTCTGTAGTCAATTCGCAATACGAAAACTGGAATATGGAGATGGAATCGAATGCGACTTCGGAAACGGAGTTACAAAGACTTATGATGGAAGAGGATCCACAATTAGAAGACCTGGAGAAGGAACTCTCGAAGGACTACGTGACATGGATCAAGTCGGAGAGTACAGACCAGTACGTGCAAAAAATTTCAAAAGAGTTTCTACAGCATGTTGGAAACTCGCAATGTACCATTGGGGAACGAAAAACAACCACTGGCACTTTGTATACATTTCTAGAAGTGGACAGTGGGGACATAATTCCATCCTTGGAAGAACTATTCGCCAAGCCTCCTATAAATGTAAATCGATTAGCTGTCTGTCTTGCCTTCGCCAGTATTTTTATTCCGGCGATGGTCGTCAGGTTCTACAAGACGTTCTCGAACGAGCAGATTTGGAAGCTTGCCAGTGCGTCATTCATCAAATGCGAATGGAAGGGATCGATCCAAGATCGAGAGAAAGTTTGCAGCTTGAGTGTGAGGAAAGGAGAGCTCCTCTATTTACCATGGAAAGCACATCATCTGCAATGGGGATCAATGAAATGGTGCATGCAAATGATGAAACCGATGACGGTGACGGTCAACAAAGGTATCCGGTACACATTTTGTCCCAAAACAATGAGCTTGTCAGAAAACGACATAATTATAAAGAACAATATCGATTGGCAAAGAATAGTAACGATATCATCTCTAATACGGACCTTGTCATCCTCTTGGTTGAAAAACGGGCTTTTAACGAAGGATGCGCACAAAAAGTTCTATCTCGAGAAGTTTCGGGGATTGAATTCATGTTCAGACCAAGATCAGGAGAACGACTCAAAACTGCCATCGGAATCGCAAGAGTACTGGTATTTCAGGAACAAAGATCAAAACGATTTGAAAGAGCGAAAGCGTTCCACTTAGCTGAATTTCCAAATGCAAACGACGAAGATGTGATAAATGATATCGAAAATAAACTAATATCCCTATTATACAGTAACAAGATCGATCCCAAAAAATTCTTCACTGATACATACAAAATATATTATAAACTAATAAATAAATAAACTATATAATAAACTATATACTATAATAAACTGATAAATACATTATAAACTAACCTAACGTTTAAAAAAATAGTTGTAAGTTAGGTTAAGTGAAATAAATGTGTTGTAATTTAGGTAAGGTTAGTTTATAATAATATTTATAAGTCCAAATTACAGAATTCACAATCTTCTTCCGTACTTCAAGTAAATAAACTTTGATCACATAATTCACAATAGAAGTAATCATAGCTGATGGCAGTCATCCATTCTTCCCCGTCAAAAATTCGGTGCTGTTCGATATCAATCAAGTCATGGTTCCATATCGAAACGACATTGTAGCAGTCTTCACAAATAAATCTACTGCTATTATTTATTGTCCATGACGTTCCATGGGCTAGCATATAAATGTGGTTCTCATGTTGATCGAATTCTTGCATCTGCAATAATTACAAATATTTAGACCACGCTCTCTCCCATACAAACGGAGAAATATTAAATTTTTCTTTAATAACAGTAATAAAGTGATATTCAATAGTTCTACTGGCTATAGCTTTAGATGCTTCTGGCACTGAAACATATAATTCTATCGGATAATTAGATGCTGTATAGAGTACACAATTATCGACGTCGTGTTTATCCTTGTATTTGACATCTGTGGCCATTTTTTCACCACCAGCCAATTGTTTCCATTGTTCGAATTGATTTTCTGTTAGTTTGCACTCGTCCATAAAGCAGGCGTTCGTGTGAATAAGCGATGCGAAGTTGAATGGTGATCCCGTGCACAGCCCAGTCAGTCTCGTGTAGTTGTAATGACATTTTACCAATGATTCCATAACTGTTGTTTTCGCTGTCGATGGAGGTCCATAGAAAAACAAATTATTTTGTTTATTGCATTGCATGTTGTAGTGTTTGTATGTATCAGTGAAGAATTTTTTGGGATCGATCTTGTTACTGTATAATAGGGATATTAGTTTATTTTCGATATCATTTATCACATCTTCGTCGTTTGCATTTGGAAATTCAGCTAAGTGGAACGCTTTCGCTCTTTCAAATCGTTTTGATCTTTGTTCCTGAAATACCAGTACTCTTGCGATTCCGATGGCAGTTTTGAGTCGTTCTCCTGATCTTGGTCTGAACATGAATTCAATCCCCGAAACTTCTCGAGATAGAACTTTTTGTGCGCATCCTTCGTTAAAAGCCCGTTTTTCAACCAAGAGGATGACAAGGTCCGTATTAGAGATGATATCGTTACTATTCTTTGCCAATCGATATTGTTCTTTATAATTATGTCGTTTTCTGACAAGCTCATTGTTTTGGGACAAAATGTGTACCGGATACCTTTGTTGACCGTCACCGTCATCGGTTTCATCATTTGCATGCACCATTTCATTGATCCCCATTGCAGATGATGTGCTTTCCATGGTAAATAGAGGAGCTCTCCTTTCCTCACACTCAAGCTGCAAACTTTCTCTCGATCTTGGATCGATCCCTTCCATTCGCATTTGATGAATGACGCACTGGCAAGCTTCCAAATCTGCTCGTTCGAGAACGTCTTGTAGAACCTGACGACCATCGCCGGAATAAAAATACTGGCGAAGGCAAGACAGACAGCTAATCGATTTACATTTATAGGAGGCTTGGCGAATAGTTCTTCCAAGGATGGAATTATGTCCCCACTGTCCACTTCTAGAAATGTATACAAAGTGCCAATGGTTGTTTTTCGTTCCCCAATGGTACATTGCGAGTTTCCAACATGCTGTAGAAACTCTTTTGAAATTTTTTGCACGTACTGGTCTGTACTCTCCGACTTGATCCATGTCACGTAGTCCTTCGAGAGTTCCTTCTCCAGGTCTTCTAATTGTGGATCCTCTTCCATCATAAGTCTTTGTAACTCCGTTTCCGAAGTCGCATTCGATTCCATCTCCATATTCCAGTTTTCGTATTGCGAATTGACTACAGAAATTTGCAATTCCTCTGTCAGTGTTGTCTTTAGTTCCCGTAGTAATTTGGGGTGTTTGGTCTTCGTTTCCTTTCGTTCCGAAGTAGTCGGCGATGGACTCCTCGATCGTTCCTCCCACGATGTCCGTCTGCGGTGATGATTGTCCTGGGAAGTCATCTTCTGTGTATTGAAAATCCTGATTGTTTAAATTGTACCACAAATTTAATTCTTCTTTTGGAGGAATAACTGGATAAGCACTAATTTGTCTTGTCTGTTGTCCACGGTAATTCGGAAGTTATAATATGATAAAATTTAAATTGTTCCATACCTTAGATTGGATTGTAGTAGTACTGGACCTGATGAAATGACACTTGAGCACAGAGTGATTTCCCTTAGGTCTGTATCCCCCTTTTATATGATTTTAGAAGATTTTCTCTTTATTTATTGCATCGGTAGAACAGATTTATTGCATCGTTAGTGCATCCACATTTGGAATCTCCTTATGCCTTATTGGAATTACTTGCAACAAAGTTGCAGTTGCGGTCATTAATTTTAATTGTATCAATAATTTTCACAAAATTTCTCCAGCTTTCCTGGTTTTTGAAAGTTTAAGATTTCACCCTATGGAGTATAAAAGCGGATAAAACATATTGTGTGTGTCCCTTGTGCCTCGCTGGTCGATTTGGTAAGTCCCAAAAATTAATACTCATGTTGTTTGTCAAAAGGTCTTTATTCACAAAATAATTAATTAATGGACTTGGAAAATTTTCATTGAAAATCTTTTAGTATGGAAATAGGGTGACCATTAGTCCCAAAAAATTTGACACTTTTTAGGGTGACCAAATTTTCACATTTTTTTGGGTTACTTTTTTAACCTACCTAAAAAAAAAATTTGGCCCTTTTGGACCACCCCTTCTGGTACCTCCCTTGGAAAAGTCACCCCCAAAAAGTTTATTTTCTTTATAACTCTGTAACGGAGCGTCGTATCGAAAAGTGGTTTTCTATGTTTTGTTAGGCAAACGAAACTCTATCCCAAAAAAAATTAAAAAAAAAAAAAAATATTTAAAAAAAAATTTATTTAATTTGTTGCAGGTTGTCCAACTTTGTTTATTTCAGTCCAGAATTTGTCATTTGGTAGTGGAATGTTTTGTGGTTCTTCAGGAATACTACTATTGGTTTTCCAGATACGCCGAATGCGTGATGGAATTTTCTTTTTCCAGTCATTATTCCTACGGCATACGTATTTGGTTGTGGGAACTCCGATGGTCCCATTAGTAAATTTGTTCCAAAGCTCTCTCCTTCTATCTCGATGTAGGTTTCAACCATGAAATTGAATACTGAATTTTCAATATTTCCATCGTTGTTCAGTAGCGGCACTACTCCAATTCCTACAGAGTGGCCCATAGTTCCCGGTGCATTGTAGTCGATTTTAGAGAAAACTAAATTGTCGATTGTTAGGTTTTCATACTTGTGGTCGTACATTTGATGAACTCTGGTTACCCAAGCTTCAGCCATCATTCCGTTTCTCATGTTAATATCGTATGGAGCACTCAATTTTCTGCTCATGAATCCGTTTTCGTGCCATGCATTATTGACGATGTGGAATGTCCCATCTGTCGGCGTGTATTCTTTTTCGTAAATCGGGCCGATTGAATTTGTTGCGTTTAAGAATGTTTTAGCCATCATTAGCAACGGAGGAATGTACAATCTTTCGTCGTTAAGTTTCACTTTTACTCCTGAATCCAGTTTTTTGCTGTGTAGTATGTGAATTTTATTGTATTATTTATCATTCTGGATTGACATGTTGCTCCATAGTCTGTTACTGGAATATCCTTGTAATTTTCCGAATCAACTAAATTTCCCAATTGTTTTCCGTAAAGCATCTGTGGTGTTATGTTGTTTCCGAGTGAAATTGGTCCAATTCCTTCCAGGTTTTCCCAAATACCAATTGTTGTTTGCGAATTGGCATTTGCATAGCTCACCGAGTTAGTTCCAGTTATGAATGGTGTTCTGTTTCCCAAATTTGTAATTTTGAAGTTCACTTTTTTTACTCTTGCTGTGTGATTGGTTTTAACGATATCGTCGTATTCTTTCTCCGTAATGTAAAAGAACAATTGTTGATACGGCAATGAATGCACGTATGTATTGCACACAACAACTGCACCATCGTTTTGTTCTTTTTTAAAATATTGATATTTAGTTGATTTTATATTGAAATTGAATTTTTTTCTGAAGCACCATCTGTTCACGTTAGTGTTATTGGAAACGCCATGATCGATAACAGGAGCAACTGGAATAGGGCAATCCATAATTCAAAGATATTTTCCAATATGATACGAATTCCGTATAAAATTGCAAGCACTGGGATTTTTTTCACCACTTTAATTGTTGTAGATTTAATTGCACGACCGACTCGTCTAAGCGACTGAACCATTCTCTTTCCGATGTTCCGGTAGCGCTATTTATATATTTCTTGTTGACCTCCATTCAACATTTTATCCACCACTAGGGGGACAGTTCGTTTATGTGTTCTGGTTAGCCAGATCATGTAAATGAAATGTAGTAATGTAGTAGTAGAGGCGAAGCAACACACACAACCTAACCTAACCTAACCTATAATAATCCAACCTAACCTATATCCTAATAATAATCCAACCTAACCTAACCTATATCCTAATAATAATCCAACCTAACCTAACCTAACCTATATCCTAATAATAATCCAACCTAACCTAACCTAACCTATATCCTAATAATAATCCAACCTAACCTAACCTAACCTATATCCTAATAATAATCCAACCTAACCTAACCTAACCTATATCCTAATAATAATCCAACCTAACCTAACCTTACCTATATCCTAATAATAATCCAACCTAACCTATAATAATCGAACCTAACCTACAATAATCCAACCTAACCTAACCTATAATAATCCAACCTAACCTAACCTAACCTATATCCTAATAATAATCCTACCTAAGGTATAATAATCCAACCTAGCCTATAATATCCAATCTATCCTAACCTAACCTAAATCCTAATAATAAACCAACCTAACCTATAATAATCCAACCTAACCTATAATATCCAATCTATCCTAACCTAACCTAAATCCTAATAATAAACCAACCTAACCTATAATAATCCAACCTAACCTATAATAACCTCACCTTTTTTAATTTTTCTATTTTATAAAACATACTTAAATATCTTTATTTTATTTTTCGAGTTTGGCTAAAATAGTACCTACCTAGTATTTGCACATTGTAAAAAATATAGCCACTCGTATCAGGAATACCAACAAAAGAAAATTTTATCAACAGAAACCATTCCAGCTGTCATCCCATACAACGAGAGTGAATTTTCGATTTACGTAATTAAAAATTAAAATGCTTAAATTAAAAATATCCCAAATGCAGTCAGATTCCTTTTATAGTAATTAAGGTAAATCAGAAGGTTTTATTTAAAAATATTTCATATAATCCTTGTCCAGCGATTCCGAATAATTACCTAAAATAATTATTGAAATTGTAAACAACTTTGTCATATAATGGATATCAATGTAGAACAACTTGTGGAATAACAAATCATACATGTGACCATAGACATATGAATATTAGTAGACCTGCCCTAAGTGATTAAAAGCGTATTATCCCCACTCCCCATACCGGTTCCATTGGAGGGGGCTGTGCTCGCGTATGGCCTCAAGTGAAATTTGAAAACGTGACGTCATCATTCTTGTGCGAACTATGGTCGAGGCATCATCGGTTCATTTCTCGAAATAACACGGCAAAATGTTGACTTGTGCTATGAAAACTTGTAAAAATAGATGTGAAAAAGAGAATAAACCCAATTGTCGTATTACATTCCATGTATAAGCATTATTTTACTTTATTTTAAGCTTATTCACATTGTATAATATGGATCAGTTGTAGAAACATATACTATCACATCGAGAAACGTCTGGACGCGAAACACAAAGCTGGTTGGTTGCTGGGAAGTAAATTATGAACATTTATAAAAGTGTCTTAACTAAATACTTAAACGAAATATTCGAATCTGAAAATAGAAGAATTTTTTTGCCGAATTTGGACTTCGCAAATTTGTTCATAACGTGGCGAGTAATTTGCGCTCCCATGTAGAAATGTCTATTCATTCAAAAGCAGATTTTACTTTTAAGAACTAAATGGTGATATTATAATGCGAAATGCCTATTTACTGTCAGATTGATTTATTGACGAATCACAGTCAGCCTTACTCCCTTCGTTCTTCAACAGTTGATTTTACCCCTCGCCATAATCTTCTCGTCTATTAATTCCTATGTCTGTGCATGTGACCTATAGTATCAAAGTGTGACATCTCCATTTTTGGCTAAAATGAGATAATGATGCAGTTTTGTAGCCATTTTATTGTTGATTATAGCTTTTGCCACAGAATCTGACATATCCTTTCAAATTTCTACATTATTTGAGTTAAAAATTGAGGTTATTATCAAAAAATGACATATCCCTCAGTTTCAAATAATGACAGATCCACTTCAACCAATAGGGATTCGCCATCTTGTCACGTGATTGAGGGATTTAACTGCCATTCCTGTCTTGTGTGTCCAGCTGTGAGTGTCGGTTGACAGTTTTTCGGTATTTTAGTAAGTTTTAAAAAGTTTTAAGATAAAAAACAAAGGAACGTGTCGTTCCAGAGAAAGCAAGGAATAGAAAAAAACAGCCAGAAAAGTGGAAAAGATCCAGGGAAGTGAAAAAGGTAAGTTTTGTTCTCAACTGTCAAGATCACTCGTGGTTCATGCAGTTTTGCAAAGGGCGTGCGAGAGTTAATTTTATTTTTCACACACGAATTTTTTTATGTATTTTATACCTGTCTCTAGAAACATCAATTTCACTTTAATCAACTATTTCATTGGCAACTCAGATTAATAAGTGAAATGTAGGTATTTTAGATACCTCTCTAGTAAATATGTATGGGTATAAATAATTATTAAATATAAATTTATTTTTCATGTAAAATTAAAATATCCCCTTTCTTTTTGTTCAAGATATTCTGCATCAACATTGCCGTTTGCGCCAAAATGCCAACACAATTCAAAGGCATTTCAATGCATGTCATTGACAATGGTAGACATACAACAATTTCACAAGAAATTTTATTTGTTGTCTAACAAAATTTATCAGGACAATTACTTGTTAAAATATTGTTTACCGAAATCGGTAATTAGGAGAAGAGGAAACAGCGAAACAGATAGCAACAAAAGGAAAAAGAAGTCTCTTTCAATAACCTATAATGTACGTAAAACAACTACTATGACTACGGTACCCGTATGCAGAAACACATTTTTGGATATTTTACATATCAACAAAATGCGTGTGATTGGCGTCACTAAAAGATACTTTAACTCTGGCACTCCTCCCATTGAGAAACGGGGAGGTGATAGAAATCACATAAAATTTGCCGACCGCAAAAATGCTGTAATAGAATTTATTAAAAAACTTATTCCTCTTGAAATTCATTACTGTCGTAGCAAAACAAAATCATGGCAATATTTATCTTGCGAACTTAATATCAGCAAATTAAGTCAAATGTTTAATGCTCAAGCATTATCGGATTGCATCGTAAAGGCTTCGTATTTCCGAAAAATATTTAATTCTGAGTTCAATATTGGTTTTGGAACTCCACGGACAGATCAGTGCTCCAAATGCTTGGAACTTGGTGAAAAAGTTAAGTATGAAGTAGATGCATCAATGAAAAATAATTTAATAATAGAAAAACGTGTGCATAAAATTCGGGCAAAGGCATTCTTTACAATGTTGGAAGAAGAAAAAGAGGGCATGGCAACAATTTCTTTTGATTGCCAAAAGAACCAACCACTGCCGAAAGTTGCCGATCAAGCAGCTTACTATTCACACCAATTATATACATATAATTTTACAGCAGTTATTGGTACTTCCCATTCTAAACTCACTAACGTGCACATATATGCTTGGACAGAAGATCAGTACGCAAAAGGATCAAATGAAATCGCAAGTTCATTATTCCATCTTCTTTCTAAAATTAATTTTGATGGAATCAACACTATTCGACTAATGGCAGATGGATGCGGAGGACAAAATAAAAACTCTGTTCTCATAGGAATGTGCATGAAGTGGTTGGAAAACAGAGGTGATGTTGTAAAAAGAATTGAAATAATTTTTCCCGTCCCAGGCCATTCCTTTCTACCATCTGACAGAGTTTTTGCTGGAATAGAGAAAAAAATAACGAAGAAAGAAGTAATTGTCAATCCTGAAGAGTATTACGATATATTTAAGGAACATGGAAAAGTATATAATCTTGGAACTGACGTGAAAGTCTTTGACTGGAAGTCTGCCGTTCAGGGGGTTTTGAAACCTCCAGGCAAATGGCATTTTAAATTTGCTCCTTCGAAAAGATTTATTTTAACCAAAAAACCATCAGGCGTCATAACAGTTGCTGGAGAAGCTCACTATAGAGTAGATTTGTGTTCTTCAAAGAAAATTTTCAAAACAAATTTATCTGCAGTACAAATTAACCCCAAAGAGTTAAATTGTGGAACAAATGTAAAAATGGCTAAAATTAAGGATGTTGATTATCTTTTAATAAAACATTATGGCAACAACTGGAGAGCTCTCGGTTGCTTACAATATTATAAAAATGTTATCGAAAGGTATGAAGAAAATCAGAGAGAATCCGAGAATATTGAAAATGTGGAAGTTAGCGAAGAAGATTGTGAACCTATCGTGGAAATTAATGACCTTATAATATGATTTGTAATTAAATACGTATCCTTTGTACAAGCACCAATTACCAATTTACGAGTCTATTTTAATTTCTTGTTTATCATTTGAATAATAGTGTATTTTTAAAACTGTCATTGCTTTCATTGGAATTTTTTTTATTTTTAAATTGTTTATTGAAAATTAATATAATAAACTTGTGATTGTACTGACACTCTTTCGAGAATGGTGTTTGTACTTTTTTTTAAAATATAATGAATATTTTTTGTTTACCTCATGAAAATAAAGTACTTATTTTAACAAAAATATGTATAATTTTGCTAGTTTGTTACGTACACCCATGGCTTCAAAAAAATGGCCGACCAGTAAGATAAGTTGGCTGCAGAGTATGACAAATCCAGTATCATGAGTTTCAAAGTATGACAAATCCATACATTATTTTCAAAATGTGACACATCCAAACTAAAAAGTTAAATAAAAATGAAAATAAGCATTATACAAAAGAACTTACTTCATAAAATTAAATATTTCACTATGTTTATTGGAAATACGTTGAAAAATGGTTAAACATCGTCAATATTAATAGTTAAATATGTTTTCATGATTATCTCAAAACTGTAAAAATGGAGATGTCACACTTTGAAACTATAGGTCACACATACTGATATGTACTGTGTAAAAAAAATTGAATTTGAGTGGAATATAATAGAATCTATTATTAACTAAATATTGTCATTTTTAATGATTTTTTCCTAGGGCCATCATCATTTGTGTAGTAACTCTCTTGTGAGGGGACATCTACCAGTGAACAATAAAGAAATACAGGACAGTGAGACAATCAGACAATATAAAATGTTGTTTTCTAGTGCGCACCCATTATTTGACTATAGATTGTCACAGAAAACTCCAAGCAGGCGCACTAGAAAACCCACAGATAATATAATACAACTTTGAGAAAACCAATATATATTCTATATTATGTAGGTATTATGTAGCCTTAGCCATTATTAGATTTTAGAAGCACGAGCTTCTCAAAAACATCATCACTCATCTTTCTTCTATGAGGTCTCATGATTATACCTCCATTTGAAAGAGACATTCAACTGGTGCTGAACTCGGAAGACAAGTATTGCATTTGATGAACATGTGCTTAACAGTAGGGTAGTCATGAAACATTTCAAAATCGATTCTTTTGTCTTGAAGGTATTGCAAGGCTTCTAAATCTAGAGTTCCTGCTGTTGCTGCGGAAGAATCAGATGAATCTTCATTATCTTCGAAAAAAATAAGATTCATCTTGTACTATTAGTTCCACTTTGTGGATTTACATAACATTTTTGGTACTTTCTTTTAGTTTCTTTATTTGTAGTAAAAACACTGAACGGACTCTGTCCTTCTGTTCTTTAGGTGTGTAATTCATTTTAAAAAATGGATGCGACACTGTAGCGTGAATTGTACTTGTAGTAGCGACCATGATTCCTTTTAAAACCTTTGAACAAGTTGAATAAGTGGCGGAAACATTTCCATTCCCAAAGCTGCCAATGATGGTAACATCTTTGAAGCAAATACTTCATATTCGTGGTAATGTATTGATATCTCTCAAAGAAAAAATATATTTGGTTAAAATGCAGTTCGTACATATATTTATATAATGAAATAAGATAAGCAATGCCATACAAATTATCCATCTAAATCCATCTTCACTTGTTTATTCTTAAACTACTGAATATACTAACATAGCATTCTACAATTCTAGCATAATATATTGGTTTTCTTTAGGAAGCGTGCATAGGTAGATAGTTCGATATGAGAAATAATAATATTAATTACAGTACTTACATGATTTTAAATTCAAAAACACCACGATCACAGATTATGAAACCATTGAAAAAACAAAAAATTTGCGCGGGACTAATGTAAAAAAAAAATAGAAACTGCTATCTAAAATTTAATATTACAGCGTCATGGCCCCGTGTTCACTATTTGAATCTGTATTTTTTTAATGGCATCACTTAATTGCCAGGGCTCCTACCAGGGAGCAACTTGACAGACGTAAATTATCTCTCATAGCGAGGTTGAGGACCGACTGATATACTGGGCCTATGATGAAAAGATGAATGGAGATAACAGGAAGAATGTTGCAAAAAAGCATTTAAAATGGAAAATGCATTGAGAAAAGCATTTAAAATGCAAAATTCAAAATGGTTTTTAGAAAAGCATTTAAAATGCAAAATTGAAAATACCCATTTTGCATTTCCATTTGAAATGGATTTATTTGAAATAAAGCACATCTCTGCTCCTGTACACATGGACCTCAGATTCCTACACCCCCTTCATACTATTTTTCCTTCCCAGATCTTCTTCTCCTTAAAAAACACTCCACACAGCATCCCCAAAGATGGCATAGGCCCTGATTGAATATATTTTCCACTGGGCCTCTTGTGTGGAGCGAATGTAAAAAAAGTACATTAAAAAACACAGGTAATAATTTTTTTCACATAAATGATAAGAAGCCAGGGCTTTTTTTATAACACTTATATTTTATTTATATGAAAAACCCATGATTGTTTCATAATAATACATTATGTTATTCTGATTAGAAGGTTTGTTTGCAACTTTCACAATCCATTTTTCGTACCTAAGTTTGAACTAGGGGGACCCGGCGTTTATAGCCCCTTGTTAGTGATTTTTAGATTGGCAGTACCTACCTATCGAACCTCCAGGGATGTGCTTTATTTCAAATAAATCCATTTCAAATGGAAATGCAAAATGGGTATTTTCCATTTTGCATTTTAAATGCTTTTCTAAAAATCATTTTGCATTTTGCATTTTAAATGCTTTTCTCAATGCATTTTCCATTTTAAATGCTTTTTTGCAACATTCTTCCTACTTTCTCCACTCATCTTTTTTTCATAAGCCCCAAATATCAGTCGGTCCTCAACCTCGCAATGAGAGATAATTTACATTTGTCAAGTTGCTCCCTGGTAGGAGCCCTGGCAATTGAGTGATACAATTACAAAAAATACTGATTCAAATACTGAACATGGGGCCATGACGCTATAATATTAAATGTTAGATAGCAGTTTCTATGTTTTTACGTTGGCAACATTAGTCCCGCGCAAATTTTTTGTGGTTTCATAATCTGTAGTCGTGGTGTTTTTGGATTTACCATCATGCAATATGTTTGTTCTACATTGATGTCCATTATTAAATGACAAAATTGTTTAAAAATTATATAATTATTTTGATTGTTTGACCTGAGAAACCATTTTGCATTTTGAAAATAGGTATTTTGCATTTTGCATTTGAAATGCTTTTCTAAAGACCATTTTTCATTTTGCATTTTCAGATAGAAAAGTTTTGACCCATTTCCATTTTGCATTTCAAATGGTTATGGGTACCCATTTTGCACATCTCTGCGAACCTCACATCGATCAGCTTCTACAATGTTTTTTATAAGTTTATTTTGTATTTAAATATAAGGTTTTATGCGTATATAGTAATTAGCACTATTTTCCATAATCGTAAATGCAAATCGTCGCATATTATTGTCATTAAGTTGAATCAAAGGTTTGTTTAAATAAAATGCATTAAAAATGGTAGTTGTAAGTAAAAATTTACACCCTAGATATACTACTCGCTGGTTTACCCACTTACATAGTGTAGGCGGAGAGTGGTTTATTTATGTGTAGGCGGCTGGAAGAAGTAAATACGGGTGCAATGACGTCACAAGCTTAAACCGCGCGAAATAAAGTCATTTGAAATGTGAATATTCAAAATGTTGTTGAAAAATAGCCAGGAGTAAAAAAAAAATGTTTATATACTGCAGTTTGTAATTTTTAATTTTTGGAAAAAAAAAATTGTGATTGTATCCTAGTAGAGAGAATCTAGCCAATGATTAGGCATGAGAGTATTGTAGATGGGAGTTATTTCATCTAAGTTAGGTACAGAAGGGGGGCAATTTTGTCCAAGAATTCATCTATCTATTTAGTATGAGACCCTTGAGAAGATGTTGAAATGAAGGAGGATCGAAACCTTATTTGTACATAAGATAATTCTCCATAGTCATGTTAGGAAAGAGATTTGGCTTTCCAAATTCTTACTACCTTGGAACATTCCTCATCCCATTAGGGAGTTTAAGTGGTTTAGTTTTAGGGGGAGGATTTGATTTATTTAATTGATTTATTATGAGCATTGATCATTAGTTGAGTCATTATAGTCATCTTTGACAGATAATATCGGTGGACGGTAAATTTAGTAGGAACTTGTCCATTTGCGAGTTAAATTCGTCCCATTTGGTGTGTTTTGTATTAATCTTAGTCGAAATATGGGACTTGTCTGATTGGAAATAAGTTTGATAAGTGATAGGAAATTCACTTATCTTGACCTTCTATATAATAAGATCAGTGGCGGAAAATGGGTGGTGCGCTAACGATATTGCCAGTCTATTCGTATGTCAGTCAGGTAAACCTTAACAGGTTCGCTGCCGGCGACTCCGGTCGGAGCCATTCGGCGTCTGGCACTGGGTGCCGGCGGCTCCGGTCGGAGCCATGAGTATTATGTCTGCACAAACATCATTTTCCTGCCGGCACTCGCGGCGAATGGTTGTTTCTGTAGCTGGCGTTGTTGTTGACAATTGTACCAACATTTTATAGCAATTGGTTTTCAAGAAAAAATTAGGTTATTGTTGTAAAGGGCCATTTAAAAAAGTAAACGATAAGTTTGTGTTTTTTAATTTTTTTGTGTAAAAATCTTCTTATTGTCATAATGAGTGATGATGCTGGACCATCTCGTCCTAAAAAGTTTCGTCCCTTACGTAAATCTCTGCGAGTTGAAGACATTGAGAGGGAGTTAGAAAATGAACTTGAGTGCGTCAATGAGTACCACCAAATTTTATAAATATTTTTTCTTCATGAGATGTGTATTACTTTCGTTATCTTATTTGATTTGCTACTTGTATTTTAGTTATTATTTGAACAAAAGACAAAAAAAAATTGTCTATTTTTGTTTTATCAAAATAATAAGAAGAGAGTAAAAAGAGTGCGACTAAACGGACGAAACCGCCGGCACCTGCTAAGTGATTTTCAACCGTGGTGCCGCTTGGCACCTAGGATCAGTTATATTGTGCATAGGCGGCAGCGAACCTGTTAAGCGGTGAAGGAAACTAGCAAATAGCAATTTTATACTTATACCGACCTGCTGGAGTCATCAGTATGCGAGTTGGAACTAATGTGGAGCCATCTCGCCGAAGAGTTTGAGCCATTGGCGAGCGCCATTCACGTTTAGTAGAAATTTCAACACTATGGTCAGCTTCCAAGGTGACGTTTCTTGATGAGAGATATGGAATTAGCTTGCTCCACGTCACTTATGACACGTGATACAATGAACTAATTCTTATGGTATTCTTGGAGTAAGAATATAGTATTACTCTTGTTTCCTTTGATTTTCGGTGATATTATTATCGGTTGATAATTATTATTTTTAGATTGACCAAAGTTCGTTGCTCCAACGCTCCTAAAGCTAGCCGCCAATGAATAAGATGCCAATCATTTTCTTTAGTCATTGATGCCAATCCATATAAAAAGTCAATCAAATTGTATACTGAACTAAAAAAAATGCTGAAAAGTGGTTAACAAATCAAGATTTTTTTTAAATATTGATATTGTTTATAAATAAATTAGTATCCATTGATTGTATAAATATGTCTATGAGTGTGTTTGAGTATGCCGTGTGACTTTGAGTGTGTGTGTGCCTCAGTATGTTGACTGTGTTATATATATCCGTCTATTTTATGCCTTTGTAATGTAATCACTTAAAATATTATTGTCTATATTATATTTTCCTGTTATATGTGTGCTTTAGTGTTATAATAAATATTGTGAAATTGACCTGCTGACAAACTGCTTTGATTTTTTTCAAATAGTACATGAGAAGTTTAAAACAAAAATAATATGGTGCAAAAGAATTTTGGCAGTTTAGCGGGTGCTTATAATGAAGAATATAAATGTTCGTTTGTTCAAAATTTTAAATCTCCGAAAGTTCTTCACCAATTTGTTTAAAATTTTGACACAACGTTGCATTTGAATAAGCGTGAGTTTTATATACCTATATTATATAGATGTCACCTGTAACAGGTAAAAACATCGCCATCTCTTGGACAAACTTGCTCTTTTTTTAAAAACAGCGCCATCTGTCAGCGGACAAACATGCCTTTTTTTTAAAACGCGCTATTGTTTCTCTATCTGCACAGACAGATAGAGCCACAGCAACGCGTGGCGGGGTACAGCTAGTGAAAATAAATAAAAAGGACATTTAACAGCTAACATTAACCTAGTGAATGATTTTGACCTAAAAACTCACCTCTTTGTGTGAGGTTTATATGTATATATATATGATTTTGACCTAAAAACTCACCTCTTTGTGTGAGGTTTATATGTATATATATATATATATAATTTAGCAAAATCGGCTGCCCAGTAAAGAAAGGTTGGGGAAACAGTAATCATTCATTGGTCACAAGTCATACGGGTCGTATGACTTGCGACCGTATGGGCGAGCCATGGGGGAACCAGGGTGGAGAATTTTTAGGGCATGATTAAATCATGCTGATAATATGAAATAAAAGCAACCACAAACTGTCTATTTATTTTTATTACAAAGTATTTTGATGTTTTCTCTTGACACACTTCCTGATCATATATATAGATTTGTGTTTAGAATACTGTTTTTGTTTAGTAATTATGACCAGAGCTATTTGCTGGTAAAATCAAATAATAGAAACACAATTCTACGACACTTTTATTTGTAGGTATTTATTTATAAATCACAAAACTTAATCTTAACGGTGCAATAGGATTAAGCTATAGACTAAAACTAAACTACAGCTAATAGGAACACAATGGACTTTTGGCAGGTGTTCACCGAATCGGACTGTAATACACTCATGTAACAAACATTGCTATCCTGTACAGGTACAGACCTACAAAGTAACAAAACAAATAAAACATTACTAATAACTCTGTTGGCTTCACTCTATTGCACCTTGGAAAATATAAGCAGTATTTAGATTTCATGTCTACCGATAATCAACCCACTTTAAACAAGTTATTGTAAGGTTGTTTTGTGTTATTTAAAAAAGTATTATGTTGAAAGCCAATCAGTTGATTCAGGTTCGGTAGACTTGATATCAAATGTTAACACTCTTCAAATGATTAAAAGGTATTTCATTTTATTGAAATAAATTCAATTAAAAAAAAAATTTTTTTACCCAAAGGGTGTAACAGGAACTGACTGTACCCAACAGACTTTAACTAGCGATTCCTGTCGCTGACATAATATCCTGATAAACCGTCCAAGGGACATGTCCTATTACATCATGTGTTTGTTTACTACTTAATGACCATTCCCAAAATAAATCTCAAATTATGAACAAACTGTGTACATAAAGCTCTATGAAGAATAATATTCAAATAAAGATGGGAACACTTCTAACAAAAAAATGATTAGTTAACAATAATTTAGACATGAAAAACATATCAGAGTGCAGTGGTATAGTCAAGAATTGTTGGTATTTTATAATAAATCTAGCATGGCTTTCAAACATTGGCTAATCATCCCACTTTGTTTGGAAATACAAGACATTTTAAGACTAAAAATGCGATTGTCACAAACACAAAGCAAATCATACAAGTAAACTGTTCAACAAACCCCTACAGGCAATTTTTTTTGTCACGGCACTGTTTAGTCGAAGGCAATACTTTCGCTATTTTGTTCCTACATATATGTATATATATTTTTAAATAAAACCATGACAGAAAACAACTGCTCTCAGTGTACTTTCAAAGCATTTCTAAGAGACCAACCGTTATTTATTGCTAAAATCACGTAATGTGCCTTTACAAACAGAATTACCTGCAGGAGTACGAATTTCCTCAACACAGGTTAAGGAAATTCAACAAACACATGGTCCAAAACCACTACACGGTCCAAAACCACTACAAGATCCAAAACACTTATTATTCATTATAGCTTCTAAAATACGTCTAAAAAAAGTTTTCTTTGCTATCTGTAGTAGGATTGTAAAATGATATTATTTTTTGTTATTTTATATAATTGAAATCTATTTATAAAAAAAATGACTTTGGACTAAAGTTGTGTTAGAAAATACACAACTATATATAGCCCATCAAATATTTCCTTTAGTAAATCGACAAAGGATGAAATTGGGAGAATGTTAAAGTTAACAGCTGATGAGATTATGTGAAATACATCACCTATGCTGCATACAAAGGTGTTCACAAACAATAACAATATCATCAAATCTACGGTGTCATTTAGTGTGTAAACCGTTTAATAGATTGTTTCAAATATCGGAGTTTTGGTGCGCCATGGCTTTTTGGTTCATAGTTGTGGTGTAGGACCATAGTTGTGTGAAATTGATTTAAAGATGCTCGAGTACCGCAAACATTGATGGGATTGTGCAGAACATCTAACTTTAAAGTTTACTTCCATATAAAAATTATTTATAAAAACAGCATTAATATTATTTGATATAGATGTTTGTGTACGAGAATGGTTATATACATTTAAAATGAAACAATAAAAGGACTCTTCTTGAATTTAAAATCTGGTAATAATCACAGTAAACATATTGTACATATGCCAAAAATTGCACCTGAACCTTTTGCACAATGTCACCGTCGTTTAAGTGTTTCACTGAATACAAAATATTACAATGTAACATTTGATTTGATGTATTTTCAAATTCATTATCTCATTTAATTGAATGCATTATTATCATTGATTTAGATACACAATATAAAGAAACAGTATTCCTGAGCACAACATCTGTGAATGTCTATGCTATGCTATCGAGTCTGTGCAAAAGAGACTTGTTTAATATACGTTCATTAGAAAATCAGTTTCCACATGGATTCATAAAAACTATGCAAATAACAGTTATATTAGAAAAGTAGATAAATTTAACAATGATATTGAAAAAGACAACCAAACTTAACTAAACTTACTAAGTTTTCACAGTATAATTATACTCACTGCATTCTGACGTCAGTGGGCAGCTTCTGTCAGGCCAGTGCTTATACATTTTAATAAAATTAGTTAGATTTCGAGATACAAATTTAATATCCACCTCCTTCGACAGCTATAATAACAGCAAAATAACCGACAAGAAAGAATCGGACATCTTTCTGAAAAGATATTGTCATTTTTTATTTCTTTACTTATGTAATATTTATATATTCGTTGGAGACAAATTGAATAATATTATAAAGAAATGCTGTGCACGATGATGGTGCCTGTTAACCAGTTTAGTCCAGTTCAGTGGTCAGGTTCCGCTGCCACGTAGCTAATGACTAGACTAATGATTAGGAACCGGATTCCTGTCGTAAAAACGGCCTCACCTTTAGCGAAACCGTTCTTGCACAAAAACCCAGGCCCTCCAAATAACCAATACGACGCGCAAGCAGTTTACCTATCATGATGTTATATGTAACAAATTAAGATGAATGACAGGTAACAATCCTAAGTTGCAACTACAACTAACTGTGCTTTTTCATAATGAATGAAAATGATTGATAATAATCAAACTTAACAAGTTACTCCGGTCCGGTTAGAAAATATATCAACCATCTCTTGATCTACAAAAATTGTGAAGACTTTTCTAAAAATAATCCTACCTTAGTTGCAATGTTTTTTTGTAATAATTCTTATTGTGTCTTTCGCGACTTAACAAGTTTCGTCCATTATTCTTTAACAGTAGCCTAGAACTAATTAATCTACTATTTAGTTCTAAAACGCAAAAGTCAATAAAGCACCTCGATTTAAATTCCCTTTCAAAACACTAGCATCGACCTCCGAATGAATGAATGAATCTTAAATCATAAAAGAAAGCAATATTCTAGGAAAAATACTTCAACAACTAATCAATATGTATTTCACTTCAGTTTCCGCAGTAACACTCCATGTGAGAACAGGTTTGAAAATACATTTAAAGACTCTTTTTGTACATTATATTTACAGTAAAGATGCAATCTTATGTACCCCCAGTGTCATGGCAGTGGTGCGTTAATGAATCAATATGTATTTCACTTCAGTTTCCGCACTAACACTCCATGTGAGAACAGGTTTAAAACACCCAGTGTCGTCATCGCAGTGGCTTGTTAGTTTATGTTATACTATAAAAGCCAATCCCAATTGTAATTACATAAGTTTATCACCGCACTACTTTAGTATAGAAATAATCAAGTATACCATACCAATGCACTGGTTAAGTTTTGCTTGCATCTTCACTATCAGAGAAGGCGTCTTCTCTTCAACTGAGCCAAACTCTTCAAACTAACAACCCAACGTGACTAATAAACATCTGGATCAAAATTACAGAATGTTCAAATTAGAATTAATTCCAAATTTTAATATTGTTGCAACAATATTGTACAATATAAAATAAACAATCATAATTATTAGCATTAAAACAAGTATAAGATATTCACAAATAACAAAAAAAAATCCAAAAAAACAATCGGTAACAAGATGAACAATAAACAATAACTCACAATGATGATGGCGGCCTATACAAAAAACAGTCTTATTGGCGATATTGAACTTTTCCTTTTGTTTAAGTTGCTTTGGAGCCAGGGTGAGTGGCACGAGAATATGAATCCATTATTAATTTTAATCACAGGCCGATTAAACTATCAAAGCTTTATCGAAAAAAAAGGTTTGGTTCCCTTACGGATATAAGGTTTATCTTTTCACCCGCCATATGAGGTCATTCAGCTGCTGCTCGATGTCACCGGTGCCGCTCCCGCTGCGGAGCCGCCCTCCTCCGGCGGGGGATCTGAACTGTTCTCCTTCAGCTGACGCTTCTCTATCTCGGCTTTGAAGTGCTCAATGTCTTGTTGACTGCAACAAACAAACAAACACATTACTCCTCGCTTCTATTACTCCAGTCTGTCATTAGAGGCGCCCCAATACTTTCCCAACGACGGTATAAAGAAACCAATTGTTTACCTTCTTCGTCGTACACATACATTTAATTATTATGACCAAAAGTAAAAGTTTATAATTAAATTTATATGCACATTTTGAAAATAATAAGAAGATAGCTAGAGCAGTTTAACTCACTATCACAGGGCTTTCCTTCATGAATATGCCCAGGGGGTAATACGAGTAATACTAAGGGACCTACCTGATCTGCACAAAGAGAATGCCATTGATGACATTGAGCATGTCCAGCACGGAGCCCATGGAGGGCGGCTGGATGTGGATGGGGGGAGCACCGGCGGCGCGTCCGGAGCAGATGTCGTTCATTTTTTTCTGCAGCACCACGGCCTGATGCGTCAGGTGACGCAGGCAGTCCGAGGACTCGCGGGTCTTCTCATGGCTCTCACCCAGCTAACAAATGACATGTTATATTACATTGATCATACGTGAAGAAAAGATCATGTCTACAAAATCCATATTGTTGGGAAATAAGTTAACGTGCTTTAGAAATTAGTTACTTTGGTTAGGTAATAAGAATTCCGGATGCATATACAGTAGAACCTCGTTAATTCGAAATCCACGGGACATCAAAAATCAAATTTCGAATTAACAAATTCCCAAGTAATTCGAAATTTTATGAAAAAAAAAATGCCAAAAATCGATTTTCTCGGCGGCCTCTTCAAATCCGGGTGGTATTTTAGTTGTAAATTCGTATTAATACCAATTATTTCTTTATTTTCGCGGCCGATTACCGTATCGGCGGGCCCTTTAAATTCAGATATTCGCAATAAATTCGTAAAATTGCTATATATTTATGCGTAAATCGAGATTTCACTGCCGATTTCGGTCGCGGCCTACCCTTTAAATTGAGATATTCGTAAAAATACGATATATTTCCGCGTAAATCGAGATTTCGCGGTAATTTTCCGTCACGGCCGGCCCTTTATTTCAAATATCTGAATTTAAATTCGTTAAAATACGATATATTTCCGCGTTAAACGAGAATTCGCGGCCGTATTCCGTCGCGGCCGGCTCTTAAATGCAGATATTCGAAATAAATTCGCAAAAATACGATATATTTCCGAGTAAATCGAGAATGCGCGGCCGATTTCCGTCGCGGCCGACCCTTTAAATTAAGATATTTGATGTAAATTCGTAAAAATATGAAATATTTCCGCGTAAATCGAATTTTATCGGCAGTTTTTCGTCGCGGCCGGCCTTTTAAGTTCAGATATTTGAAGTAAATTCGTAAAAATATGTCATATTTCGGCGTGAATCGAAATTTTTCGGCCAATTTTCGTCGCGCCGTATTTTTTAACTTGGATATTCGAAGTAAAGTTAGTAAAAATACGATACATTTCCGCGTTCCTTTTTCCGTCTTGGCGGGCCCTTTAAAATTGAGATATTCGAAATAAATTCGTAAAAATACGATATATTTACGCGTAAATCGAGATTTCGCGGCCGATTTCCGTCGCAGCGGGCCATTTAAATTCAAATATTCGAAATAAATTCGTAAATATACCATACATTTACGCGTAAATCGAAATTTCGCCGTCGAGTTTCGTCGCGGCCGACCCTTTAAATACAGATATTTGGTGTAAACTCGTAAAACTACGACATATATCCGCGTAAAATGTATTTCCTCGGCCCTTCAAACTCGGATATTCGAAATAAATTTGAAAAAATACAACATTCCAGTGTAAATCGATTCAGATTTACAAAATAATAATACTAATTAGGACGATGTATAACCACGTAAAAATACATTTTTCGGCGTTTTACCGCCACGGCTGACCTTTAGATTCAGATTTACGAAATATTATGATTTATTTTCGCAAAAATCAAATTTTTTCGAATTACACGAACAAATTTTCGTGCGCGGACAAAAATAAATTTCGAATTACGAATTAACGAATTTCGAATTAAAAAAATTTTTGTATGAAAAAATTTTTCTGCGGAAATTTATTTGGCGAAAATTTCGAATTACGCGATTTTTCGAATTATCGGGGTTCGAATTAACAGGGTTCTACTGTATATGTCTTGTTTCATTGCAAGATGAATGGTCATGTTTTATCATACTATATTTTCATACAACAAACAAAATGAACAACAGATTGGTTTAAGAGCACCTTATTTAAGTTTATTTAAGGATTGGATATTTGAGCAGCAAATGAATTAGTTTGGGTATCAGTAGTCAGTATCAGAAGTTACCTGCTGTTTGTAGATAGAGTAGGTCTCCCTCTCATGCTGTAGGGCGGCGCGGAAGTCTCCGAGGCAGCTGAGCGTACGCGCCAGCAGGTGGCGGGCGGCAGCAGCCTTCAGCGAGCGCGCACCGTGGCAAGCAGCCGTCAGCGCCGAGGCACGCTCCAGGAAGCGCAGGGAGAGCTCGTACTCCCCCACCGCGTGGAGGATCAGTGAAATATTGCTCTACAAACAAACAATCAAACCAAATACTCATTAGGATTTAACATTAATGCATAACGTATGTTGAGTAGTGCTATTAAATAAACTCAATTCGGAATGGTGGTCTTTTGCCAGGGCGATATTGAGAGTATCTTGGTAGATATCAGAGAGATACGCGGTGATACTATTTTCATTCCAAGTCTATTTCCTTAGAATAGATCCTATAATAATTAAACCGACATAGGTTTATTACCGTTGTCGAATGGCATTGCAGGATGACTTACATAAGCATATGCGGTGATGGACAATATATATTTAATATGGATTAAATTAAATTAAATATACTTTCAGACCCATGAGATCCGAATAAGTAGGTGTGGACCTTACCCCTTGACCACGGAGATTGTTAAGGAGTAGGTGTAGGGGTTTCCTATTCCTTTATAATCTTCGTGATGTATGTAAGACAAGCGGGATATGAATTTGTGGGCGGCGGGCCGTGTGTATTCGTTTTAACAAATCATATTTAGTAGCAATCGATAACATGGATCACCCTGCTTCAAATTAGTTGGGATAATAGGCATTCTAGAGTAGATTAACTCTTATGTATTGTAATAATTATATGATCTGTACTCACATCTAATAAGGCGATCTCGGGATGGTTTTCTCCACAGACCAGCAGGGCGAGGTACCTGGCCCGGTAGAGCAGCTTCAGGGCGCTGCTCACCTGCCCGTTGGCGAAGCAATACAATGCCAAGTGTGTCTGCAAAACATTCATTCAATCCTATTAGTTCACTCAGAAGGTTGGCCAAGCAGATGCGGTCAAATTAGTGTACAAATGATCATTTGTTTTACATTAGCTTGTAGAAGGATGAAGAATGTTGGCAAATAATGATGTGTATAAGCAGATATCTCTTGAACATCGGAGTAGGAAAATCGTCAAAATACCCCAAAATGTCAAGAGAGAATTTAAACTGTGAGAAAATTACCTCAGTTAGTTTTGTTTGAATATCGGGATAAATTTTTGTTTTTTTTTGCTATTTTTTTAATTTGAACAATTCTTCAAATTTCATAGTTAATTTTCAAGTTCTGTGAAAGTTCTATTAAAGTTCTGTTATTATTTCAGTTCTGTCAAGTATCTGGCCTATAATGATATAATAACAGAACTTTAATACGACATTCATAGATATCGTCACCTTAAAGCAATAGTGGGATATCTTCGAAAAATACACTTTTGAGATAAGTATGCAGTTCGATGTAAAATTGTGAGCTCTACATGGTGCATTACTAGGATATTTTGTAAAAAAAAAAATGCCAGTGTTACAAGTAAAATCTCAGTATTGAAATGTTCGGTCACTCAGAGCAACACTGAGATATTGATGTTGTCCCACTGTTGCTTTCAAAAGGTCGTTTAACCACTCGGAACATTAGAACGTCAAAAGACGTAAATATGATAATAGCGGTCAAGACATTAGTACGTCTTTTCACGTAAACGCGCGAGATTTTACAAAAATCGATTTATTTCCATCAATAGTATACGGATTGCCATGATTTAAAAAACAGAGTATCGATAATGAATAACGCTACGCGTCTGCATTCAAGAATATCTATGGAATGTTGAGGTGCATTATCTGAGTCGATTGAATCTGTCATCTTGTTCGTTCATAATTTATTGCGTTTTTAAATAATTTATTAAAAATATTTTAGTTTGGACGGTTAATATTTTGAGGTGACTAATAGTTTTTAATTATATTTCTTCAATATATAAAGTGTTATTTCTTTATGATACTCAGAAAAAAGTACATTTTTCACAGCTTTGAAATAATGGTCAGCGATTTTTACATATTTTTTACGTTTTCAGAAAATGTATATCTAGACACGCAAATATTTACGTATAACAAAACAATACGATAGTGAATTTCATAATCTTTCCAAAACATTTTTTAGAATGAGGCTACGTTTCCCAAAACGTGAGTTATGAAGCTTTTAACAAAACTCGTGAATAACACAAAAATTTTCGCGTTTTGACAGTTCGCAAAGGAACACAAAGTAAATAAAAGTCCTTTTCTGAGAGGTTAAAATACTGAAATAAATTCACTGTCTCACCGTAGCTCTATAGTTTTCAACAAGTTGGGTGATCTTGAAAGAGAAACATAAAGAAACTGAAGGTGAATACTGGTCAGGAGTATGTAGCAAAGTCAGGAAAGGTACGCAGAGCAAAACAAATTAAGCCTTTACTATGTACTAATTGTAAATACAAATGTTCTGAATCTGTTTTGGCAGTTGATCGATTAAAATATTTTAATATTTATGATTCCATGAATGCTAGCTAATAGTGTTTATTATTTTGAGAGAGATGGACATAACATACGTGTATGTAAGATTTTTTTATGGCAACCTTAGATATAAGCAATAATACCATAAGCACTGAATTAAAAAAGAAAACAGACAGCTTCCTGCAAAAGGATGATTTAGTTGATGGTGTTATGAATCACATCAACAGCTTTAGTAGAGGGGAATCGCACTATTGTCGTGCAGGATCAGCTCGGATCTCCAAATATCCAAAAGATGTACAATTTGTACAAATAGAAGTGTGTCTCGGTAGGTAATCTCTATGTTACACACTCTACATACAGGAAAATATTAAATAACAAAGTCAATAAATATTTTTTTAAACCAAAAAAGAACCTTTGCGCATTTTGTGTATATTACAACTATAGTACTGCAAATGAGAAATTAGAAAAAATAATATTCTGAACACATTCAGAATGTAAAGCTATCTCGACAAGAAAAAGATAAAAACATTACCAAGACCACTGATGATACTGTAGTTGCCATTTATGACTTTCAAGCTGTTGTGCCGTTGCCGAATGGCAATATATCTATTTTTTTATAAGAGCAAGTTAAACGTTATAACTTCTGTATTTATACCAAAACAATACCAAAACACGACAGGGCCATTGTTACATACGGCATGAGGGTGTATCTAAAAGAGGCGCAATTGAAATGTCTACCTGCGTGTACACATTTTTAAAAGACCTTTGCCAAGGGAAACGGGAAGTGATCTTTTATTCTGATAACTGTGTGGCACAGAATTAAAACAAATTTTTATTTTCCATGTACATGCATGCACTATGAACACTTGATATTCAAATCATTACCCATATCTAATTGTTGGGCACTCAGAGAACGAAGGATCCTCCATTCATTATTGCATCGACAGAGAAAAGGTCAGGGTTTTAAAACAAGGCCTAATATTTATTCCAACGGAGTTAGCGATAAGTGTTCCAAGAAGAATGAACCTCGTTATTAGTTAACAGAAATGGAAACAACGGACTTCATTGACTGGAAGAAGGTATGTGAAAGACTGGAAAAAAATTCTCAACAAATATGGACAAAAATAAATGTATTTGGAATAAAGTTAAGATTTTACAGGTCACTAAAGATGAACCGTCAGTTATCAAATACAAAAGCACCTACACTCCATTTAATCAGAGTATTAATGTGAGAGAGCGACTAAAGAATGTTCGGAATGAGAATAGTATAATTCTAGGACCAGCTTATACAGTTCCACCTACAATTCCACCGAATAAAAATCGTGATTTCTTATTTCTTTGCTAAAGTGGTGTTATACCAAAAAAACCTCATAATTTTTTTGAATTAATTAATACTGCCAATACAGACCGCGATGTACAAGAAGAAAATAAAGATGATGGTTCACTGTATGTTTCCAGGGAATCAACATATATTTGTTTTATTTTTTTGTTCTTAAAGTTTTCTGTAAAAAAATTTACATACTTTTTATTCTAAAGGTTTTCTGTTATTTTTGATACATACCACAGACATAGGAATTAATAGACGAGAAGATTATGGCGAGGGGTAAAATCAACTGTTGAAGAACGAAGGGAGTAAGGCTGACTGTGATTCGTCAATAAATCAATCTGACAGTAAATAGGCATCTCGCATTATAATATCACCATTTAGTTCTTAAAAGTAAAATCTGCTTTTGAATGAATAGACATTTCTACATGGGAGCGCAAATTACTCGCCACGTTATGAACTAATTTGCGAAGTCCAAATTCGGCAAAGTAAGGCAGCTTCTATTTTCAGAGTCGTAGTTAGTTTCAGAGTATTTAGTTAAGACACTTTTACAAATGTCTCATAATTTACTTACCCCAGTAAACAACGATGAGCACACTTGAGAATCGCTACATTGTGATGTGATAGTATATGTTTCTAAAACTGATCCATATAATACGGTGTGAATAAGCTTAAAAGAAAGTAAAATAATGCTTACTTATGGAATGTAATTCGACAATTGGGTTTATTCTCTTTTTCACATCTATTTTTACAAGTTTTCATAGTACAAGTCAACATTTTGCCGTGTTATTTCGTAAAATGAACCGATGATGCCTCGACCATAGTTCGCACAAGAATGATGACGTCACGTTTTAAAATTTCACTTGAGGCCATATGCGAGCCCAGCCGGCTCAATTGAACCGGTATGGGGAGTGGGGATAATACGCTTTTAATCACTTAGGGCAGGTCTACTAATATTCATATGTCTATGATACATACCTACTTTTTATTCTTGGTTTTCTGTTAATTTTGTTACATACTTTTATTCTTAAGGTTTTCTGTTATTTTTGTTACATACATTATATCACGCTTCTCATAAATAAATTTATAAGCACAAATACACTTTTTTTTTCATTTTTATTCCACATTACTCCCATACAATTGTCGTATTGACAAACTATAGGAGTGAGTGGGTGTGTACTGTTGAAAAACTATTTATGATTATAAACAGCATGGAAAAACATGCAGAAATAAGAATTATTAATTATTTTAAGCAATAATTATTAGCCTGAAATAGTCCACATTGGAAAAATCTCCCGAGAAACAATTATTAATTCAATTATCCATCTAAACCCGTAATATTATTACTATGCTACACTGAGATAATTTGAGATGATTATCAAACACTCCACGCAACAGTGAGATATTTCCAGATTTACGTATACTTTGTCAAAATTAGTATGAAAAAATTAATTATTTTTCTATTATTACAATTTTGTGTTGATGTTAACTAATTTACCTCTCTTATACCATATCATTAATCTGCAATATTAGTTAATTTGATGCTGCTAGAGCTCACGCAAACCTAAAAGTCCTATTATCTCAGAACAGCATTTTTTAACATATCCCACTATTGCTTTAAGGTGACGATATGGCAAATGAATGTTGAAATTTGATGAATTGTTCAAATTCCATGAAACAACCCATCCTAAGACATTTCCCCAGAAACTTTATAAACTAGTTTTATTATTTCTAGATAAACATAAATACATACCCTACATGGAAAAAATCTTAAAATTTTTGGGACATAAATGAATTTTGACTTTCACAGATAAAATGTTTCCTAGGCAATCAGACATGCTATATTCATGAAATAAAATAAGTTGCAACTAGAGTGTCATTAGCGTAAGCGATTCTGATTTTGTCAATATGAATACTGAATTAAATTAGAGCAAACCGTTCCACTGGGTAAAGAAACCATGCTCTGAAAGTTAAATACTGCAAATTGGTTACACAAATTTATTAATATTTGTGAAGTTAGGTAAGTTAGGAGTGAACAGAAGGTGTTTGTCGGTTGCTCACATATTCAGTGATGGTGTAGGGGTGGTCGATGCCGTTGACCCTCTCCGACATGAGCACAGCCTTCTGCTGATACGCCATGGCCTCCCGGTGTTCGCCAGTCACGTAGCACAGGCGCGCCACCATGCGCAGGCACTGTGCAATCTCGGGGTGCATGGCGCCGTACACGTTGTTCAGCAGGTTTAGCGCCTCCGTGATCAGTTCGTGCCCATCGCGCACCTGGCCTGCCTGGATCTTGCTCTGCCCGGTGGTGTAGAAATTGTAAGCGTCGGATGCCTACAACATTACATATACATCATTCATTATCTGCGCCTTCACTTATTTCACAGAACATTTCTTCCAACAGTCGGACTTCTCCAGTTAGACCTCTGATTAGAGAGATTCTTATTTCACTGGAGCCCTATGAACACAGAATAAAGAAAAACATTAGAAATGCCTTTATAAATTTACTAGTTGAAGGGTATCCGCAGGAGATATACATAATATACCATCGCGGACTTTTCTGTAGACCTTTTTAAGATATACATTTCCGTAGTATATTATTATCTCAGAAAGTTTAGCCAGCGTTAGCAATGTCAGCACCTGAAAATCTTTTTTTACGACTTGATTACAACATCGACTTTTCTCTACTTTCTATAAATATAATATGCATGTATTATATATATAAACCTTTCGGAAGATTTTTTCTAAATGTGAAAAAGCTATCAAAATCCGTTGCATAGTTTAGAAGAACTAAGCGCACAAACAGACAGACGCGGATAGCGACTTTATTTTATACTATTTAGAGAAATGGAAATCAAATTAGCCACTGGCTTCGAACCTTGGTTCTAGCCCATTTAGCATGAGCTCTGTCTCTCTTACACTTGCCTGACATTGCATATCGCTATCCCATCTGAATCTCATGATAGTGAAACATAGTTCTGCTTTATGAAATTTAAGTAAAGAAAAGTCAGACTTTTGTATCACAAAACACACTCACATGGCAATTCTTGTGTTCTACTTTATTCTATGCCTATGAAGAAGTGCTAAAAGAATGATTTGAAAGAAAGCTCTATGTACAGATTTATATATGTAATATTAACTTACCCTAGGGTTTATATGTTTCACGACCGGGAATATGTTCATGATGTCCGAGCTGTTGAACGTTACTTTGTGCTTGCCATCGAAATCATACTCTCTTAATAGTAATTGAAGACCAACTTTGATACAAAATGATCTGCAAACAACAGCATATGATTAGATGAAAGAAAACTATATCAGCTTATGAATATTAGGGTTTACGAAAACGAGGGTTTCCTCGGTATATATCAACTTATTAGTATTATGGTTTATGAATACGAGGGTTTCCTCAGTATGTATGTATCAACTTAAACTTTAACCAAAACAAAGTGTCGTGCCACTGTCATCTCCTAGATTATTAAAGATAACAACAGAAAAAGTTAAAGTGATCGAACCGTAAATTGCTGAAATTACTAAATCCAATATCGCGCATCGACTGTGCCTACTTCTATTTCAAATTGGTGTCTTTTTTCGGATTTTTCAGCCGCTAAAAATCTCATACACAGTGACTAAACAAAGAATATAAACATTCATAAGAATCTCTGAAACCCAAGTGAACACTTAACTAATATCAGTGAAGCAGTGCATAAACCACACAGGTGGAACATTCAACACAAAAAACAGTGTATAAATTGTCCAATTAATAGAAATATAAACAGTGTAAATTTCCATATGGATCGCTGCTATTTCATTTGACAACAAACAAGCCATAAAAGTTAGCCCTATTGCGGACTTTACAGTGCAACCAAATTGATTATAATCATTTTATATTTTTTGTTCCATGTGATCTGGTGATAAAATTTATATTTTTTTATTTACTGACATTACTGAACATCAGCCTAGTAATGTCTGTCCCACCTACTAGATCAGGTGTCAAATCACGGCGCAATGCTCCGCTTGATAGCCCATCCGACGTCACGGGCTCAGAGCCAGACTTAAGTAACGCACTAATTTCATTCAAAGATGAAATAAAACACGAAATTATCAAAGTGTTTACGGAGTTAAAAACATTGAATGAGCAATTAAGAGAGTGTCATAATATAATTAATGATCTCACAATGAAAAATAAAGACCTAGAAACGAATTATAATCTAGTTCTAACCAAATTAAACCGCCTGGAGCAAACATCACTAAAAAACAACATTGAAATTATTGGCGTTCCAGAAAAAAGAAATGAAAATTTATTCGATTTAATTAAATCAATAGGAACCAAGGCAGAAATTGATATTCTCCAGATGGATATTGAAGGTATCTCGCGTACAAGGGTAAAGGAATTACCCTGAGAAAATCCGAAATTTACTAGGCCTATCGTAGTGAGGTTCACAACCAGCCGCTGTACTACTAATTCATTACACAGTGTCACCTACTCAAATTTACATAGCTGTATATATATTTTTTTTCTTTTCTTTCTGTCTATAGGAAACCGACCACGTCGTTGCGGAGTTCTACGGATTCACTGATAGCGAGGATGAATCCCTCGCCGGTGATGTAGAACTTCCGTCAATGGTGGATATGGATGTTCCTGAGGATGAGTTGGAGCCTTTGGAGGAGGGGGAGGAGGAGAATCCAGAGGAGCAGACCTTCACCTGGTCCGAGGATTTCTCCACCTTCACATTTATAATTTTTTTTTCAAATCGTTTTTTTCCATTTAGATTCTTTTTTTTATACAAAATTTTAAAAATTGCCATGAAGAGGAAATTCATCATCCCTAATAGTGGCAGTCCCATAATTACAGTTCAGGAATTGTGTCGCTATTTCTTGCATTAGTGTTGTTGTTTGTTATAATGTTATTGTTCGTTATAATGTTATTGTTTGTTATAATGTTATTGTTCTTTGAATGTTGGTTGCGGTTGTTATTTGTTACTTATGTTTGGTTATTTGTTGAATGTGTGTTATCATTTGTTACTTGGATTTTGTTATCTGTGATTGTAATTTGGTACTGGTTGTTGTTATTTATGGTTTTAATTATTTATTGAATGGGTGTATTTGTGCATTATTTGAATAAAAATGTTTACTGAAACAAGTGCATTGTGCATCTTTGCATTGTTTGAATTTTCGTTTCCATTCATTGTATCTTCCACTTTTGAGGAGGACAGAAACAGTGTCTAAAAATTTGAATATTATAATAATAAATTTATGTATGTGAAAAAAGATTTTTTTCGCAGTCTCTCGACCAAAGATTAAAAAAACCTGTTCTAAAACTGAAAAAAATATGATGAAATTTTTTTCTTATTTATTTTTGAACCACACAGTATCTGAATTTAAAAAAACGTATTTAATAAATAAATAAATATTAATAAAAAAATATTAGCAAATTTTATTTTTATTCCCCGAATCATGATTTTTTTGTCACCCTGTTCTTTCAAACACATCTGTACACGCGGTCGGCGGCCGTGCCAAGGACAACAGTGCAAAAACATCGCGAATTCTTGTAAGGTAATCCTCTTACTTCTTTCATTATTTTTGATATAAATTGATTGTGGAAATAATAGATTTGAGGTATCATCAGAAAGATAGTTTTATCTACATTATTTTGATGTAATTTTTATAATATTTCACCCAAGAAAAGTGATGAAAATTAACTTTGTGAGAAATGTCAAAATTTTTACGTCATAATGAATAATTATATTTTTAGCATTATTTATTTACAGGTTTCTTGTACAAAATAATATTATTAGTAACAACAGTTGTATAAACTACCGAAATCTGGAAGAATTGTTATCATATACTTATAAAATACGACACAAAAAAATTTTAAGTGGACACTTGACGTTTGATTTTTTTTTTGAATAAATGAAAATATTTTACATTTTCAAAGAAGTGTCAATGGCATTACTTCTTCGAAAAAACCTTTGGATTATTTTTTTTCACGAGGAGTGTCTATTCAGGTTTGTGTAGAAATAAAAAAATCAGTTAATTTTCATATGAATATATTTTTTTTACATTTGTTTGCCGAATGGGAAAATTTTTACACATTTTTTTTGTTAAAGTTAGCTATTCTGGGAAAACTTGTAACAATATTATCATGTAATATATATGAATAATAAGATACATTATCTGATAAACAGAAAACAATCGCAAAATAAACAATTTCTTTGTTTTTAAACGGATGTTTGACCAAAAGGCAGGAGAGTAATTTGCGCGCGGTTTTTTTTCAAAAAAGCTTGGAATTTCCAGGCATACGACAGGTTAACAGCTCGATGGAATATTATGGACTAAAGCCATTAAAAACTAGAAGAGACTCCGCAGATATAATATATCTCTACAAAATTATCAATGGCCTTATTGATTGTTCGCCCCTTTTGTCTGAGATTAATTTTAGAGTCCCAAGCTTTAGAACTAGAGATAAATCACTTTTTCATCTTCAAAAATGTTCTACTAATCTCAGACAAAACGCTTTTATATTCAGAGCTTGTACCCTATACAATGAGTATTTTAATTATATTGACATATTTTCGTGTAGTTTAGGAACATTTAAAAAAGATACCTTATATATTATTAAATAATAATTAATAACATACTGCAAGTTATCATGTTGTTGATATGAACCCTGTCCAGTTACAAGTGACTCATTTTATAAACATCTGTTCAGTTTAGTTGTAGGTATATACATATATTGGTGATTATTGGTGTTGTGTGAGGATAAAATTATTATTTTGTAATTTACTTGTGTTCTTATATCCAATGTTATGTTTGCTTTATTTAGTATTTTGTATTGTTTATAAGTTGATTATTTAAGAATGTAAAAAATCTGTTGGTTTTCCTAAATAAACAAAATAAAAATAAAACTTATAAGTATTAGGGTTTATGAATACGAGGGTTTCCTCAGTATATATCAACTTAAGAGTATTAGGGTTTATGAATACGAGGCTTTTCTCAGTATATATCAACTTATGAGTATTACGGTTTATGAATACGAGGGTTTCCTCAGTATATATCAACTTATGAGTATTAGGGTTTATGAATACAAGGGTTTTCTCAGTATATATCAGCTTATGAGTATTAGGGTTTATGAAAATAAGGGTTTCCTTGGTATATAAAAATAAATTCTAAAGATTGCTTACCTTAAAAGAGAAATTTTTTGGAAGCCATATTTTTCAACAGTGACATCTATACTGTCTGTTGGCAGACTCCATCCCCAGTAGGACTGTGAAAGTAAAAAATAAAATTATCAGTGAAGAATACAAGAATATAATCACATTTCTTATTCGTATATGAACCGGAGAGCCATCTCCACAAACACTGACCAGGATATCGTAAAAATCTTTCGACCCTCATGGACGATTTACTAATCAGCTATCACAAAGCGTAAAATTTGAGCACAATTCAAAATTAACAGCGGCAAACTCTCGCCCTAACAAGAACGTGGAAGCAACATATTTATTAGATAATATATGTGTTTAGGTAGAACCACCGACTGGGTGTAAAGCTGACCTTGAGCTCCTGCCTGATCTGCGCCCACAGCGACTTGGGCGTGAGGGTGGTGTAGCGTGTTGTGCGACGCCGGGCCTTGCGGCGGGGCGCTGCGCGGGCCTCCTCTGGTAGGGCGCATTGCGGCGAGGGCACGCTGCCCAGTAGGCAGTTCAGGAAGTGGGACACGGCCTGGGACAGGGACATCAACTCGCAAGCCTAAATAGACAACAAAAACATCCCATTAATAAGGTCATTCATTCGCTTTCACTATTTGTAACCAGTAGATGATGGCAATTCAATAATCGACTATAGTAGAACTCCGTTAATTCGAACCCCGATAATTCGAAATTATCGCCAAAAAAATATCCGCAGAAATAATTTTTCATTCATGGTTTTTTAATTCGAAATTTATTTTTACCTCGCACGTAAATTTGTTTGTGTAATTCTAAAAAATTCGATTTTTGCGAAAATAAATCATAAAATTTCGTTAATCTGAATCTAAAAGACAGCCGTGGCGGTAAAACATGGGAAAATGTATTTTTACGTGGTTATACATCGTCCTAATTAGTATTATTATTTTGTAAATCTGGATCGATTTACACTGGAATGTCGTATTTTTTTCAATTTATTTCAAATATCTGAGTTTGAAGGGCAGAGAAAATTCATTATAGGCGGAAATATGTCGTAGTTTTACGAATTTACACCAAATATCTGAATTTAAAGGGTCGGCAGCGACCGAAATCGGCCGCGAAATTTTGATTTACGTGTAAATATATAGTATTTTAACGAATTTATTTCTAATATCCGAATATAAAAGGCCGGCAGCAACGGTAATCGGCCGCGAAAATTTGATTTACGTGGAAATGTGTGGTATATTTACGAATTTACTTAGAATAACTGAACTTGAAGGGCCGACCGCAGCGGTAATTACCGCTTCGGTAATCAGCTGCGAAAATTCGATTTACACGGGAATAATTCGTATTAATACGAATTTACTCCAAAGATACTACCCGAATTTGAAGGGGCGGCCGAAGAACACGATGTTCGGCTTTTTTTTTTTTTTTTTCAAAAAATTTCAAATTACATGGGAATTTGATAATTTGAAATTTGATTTTTGATGTCCCGTGGATTTTGAATTAACGACGTTATATAGCATATCTATATGTAGCATATAAACTAGTAGTTCTTTGAACAGTAGACCTCAAGTCCAAAAGAGTATGTTTCTATTTTTATCTTATTTTAAACTAAAACCAAAATTTCCTCTGAAATTATAAGATTTGTAAGTAGGTACTTAAAAACCTACCTACTTAATTAAGTAAAACCCATATATTTTATGGAATTTTTTATTTCTATTAGAGAATTATACAATTTGTCCAAAAAATGTCACTATCTCAATGACAATTCTTTTTCAAACATTCTTCAGGCAGGTAGGTACCATAATATTGAAAAAAAAGTGCAAATAAGAAAGTCCAAATAAACATGAAAATTTCAAATTAGAAAAAATAATCTTTACTGCAACATTAAAACTGCCACCAACTAGAACTGGAAAGGAAAAAACAAATTTACAGACATACAAATGCAAAACGGTTGAGTTAAAACAGGACTTGGCTCTACGCTCAGTTAATAATGGTGTAGCCACTGATGGCCAGTAGCGGAAAGCCGCCCTGGACGAATATCAAAACCAATGACTTTGGCGACTCTCGACCTTCACCTTGTATGCTTATTTGTGTATTGTTTAGTTCTTAAATCCCTAAAATGACATGTTCCAAGCAACTCCGAGATAAAAGTGCCACTGCCTGATAGTAGAAGGTACAAAAAGGTGCTGTCCGCCGAGTACAAGATCATTTGGTCTCTCTACAGCAAAAAGCCACCAAATACGATTTTGGTAATAATTGAGTTAAATGCCAAAATAGATCCATTTTAATATAGTATCTTCAAGAAAAAGATCATCTGTACTGGTCATTGTTGTTCTTATTATCTGATTTTCTAAAAAAATTATCGCACATTTCAAACCAGTGAAAACTTACCAAGGGTATTGGTATTTAACATATTTTTGCTATTTTGATTTTTGGGTTTTGAAGATAAAGAATAAAAAAAACTTTGAAACAGGCTTTTGAAAGCCATCAAAATAGGAAAGAAGATTATAATTATAAACTCTGCTTATTAAACAGATAAAAAACTGGCTAAAGATGATCAAACTCATGTAACTGCGACTTGTGACCAATAATTTTAATAAAAACAAACAGCTCTAATTTTACTAAAAAAACAACAATAGTGAATGTTTATAATTTTTTGGCGTTAGTACAAACTCTCCAAACAACTCAACATTTAAAAAAAATATTAATATTTATAAGAAAGTAAAAAATTTCAAATACTCGTTCATATCCCTGAATAAGGTTTTTGTCATTTGATGACTGCTGCAGAGGGGGGGACTGCAGGGGATTTCACTTTTACAATATTTATGATTAAAATCATTACATTACTTGCTTTATTTTTAAGCTCACCAGTTTCTCCAAGATAAGGAGGACAGGTTTCTTTGGACAAGCAACATCAGATCCAATTGAACTGAAGACGAAAATAAGGAGAACTTGACGATAACACATGTTAATGGCATGATATTGACCTGGACGTATGCGGTGAAGATGTGCTTGGTGGCGCGCAGGATGATCTCCGACACGGCTATGGTGTGCAGGTAGGAGAGGGGCTTGACTAGAGCGAGGAGGTCGCACACGCGGCCCAGGTAGCGCATGTTGATGCCACGCGTGTGCAGCGCATCGGCCAGTGTGCTGCCGTCCATGGGGGCGGACGAATGGTCCATGCACTCCCGAATCTATAACATAATTACCATATTACAACACAAACGCATACTAACACATTCATATTCAAATACCGTCTCATATATATCCTTCTGTAAAACCAACTCGTGACATGACCTAATTGATGTGTCATGCTTTCCTGGGGTGTTACAAACTCTTTTCTGTTCTTTGTGCGTAGTATATTCTCCTGATATGTATATTGTCTCCCTTATGGAAACAGGTGGACCACCTTGCTTCATCCTGATGATGATAGCAAGTAGACAATTGTAATAAAATCTGTCCATACTTTGCTTGGTAGAAGCAAGCAGTTGTTTTAGCCAACCAGTTGGCTACTCAAGTCAATATAACAAGAAAATATAAAGTTGACCCATATGTATAGGTATGACCAAGTAATTGTGGTTCAGAATGGTAAGGTGTCTTATTACTTGTTAAAGAAGTTAAGAGTGACTTACAAAAGTGGGGATCTGCGAGGTGACCAGGAAGGCGGCCGCCTCCGTGACCAGCTTTTTCTGCTTGTCCAACTCCTCAGCGGAACAGGCGTGCTGGATGCCGTCAGAGAACACGTCGGGGTTAAAGCGAATGTCGAACTCTGCCTCTTTAAGGGAGCCAACTGATTTGGCGGCAGCCTTCACAATGTCCCGCGTGCTTTCGGCCACTAAAAAGTGTAATATTTAATTATCTCAAAAGTTATTCTAATTCTGTAACAAAAATAGAATCAAAAGATAATGATCAAATAGATTTCAGAATAATAATATTTCCTGTTGCAGTAAGTTTAACCTCTCGGGTTAGTTTGTTCGCTTTTGGGAACAGCTCATATGGTCTCATACAAATCGTTGTGTCTCCCTTATTATCATGGTGAGAAATATGATGTAAACGGTGTTAGAAAGAGAAAACACCAAGCTTTATATTCAATTCAACCACAGAAGAATTAAAATTACACCTCCATGAAACCAAAGGTTCCACCACAATTTGAGAAAAAAATTAATAATGTTTAGACAAATGATACATTTGTCTAATACAATATGTGTTTTTTCAATGTTTAGAGGAAAAAACTTAAGGTGGTCCATAATTTAAAGTTTACAATCAAAATTTCAATATTTCAAAAAGGATAAGCATATTTCATCACTGTTCAAAAACAGTTTTTGAATACGTTCAGAATATCGATTGTTCAGACGATCGCGCAATTTTGCAGTTGAACCTTAATAAACTATGTGCGTGGTGTTCTGTCAATGATTTGCAACTAAATTTAGGTAAATGCCAGATTATCAGTTTTTACAAAGGCAAAAATCCACTTAATTTTTCCTATTTTATGAATGGTGCTAATCTTCTTCGTGTATCACAGATTCGTGATCTTGGTGTTATATTCCACGAGAGTCTACAGTTTAACGAACACATCGATGAAATAACAAGCGATGCGATGAGAATACTAGGTTTTATTTTGAGAATGGGAGCAAATTTTAAAAGTATGTCAACATTAAAACATCTGTATTGCTCGTTAGTACGAAGCAAATTAGAATACAATTCCACCGTATGGTCACCGTACTACAAGGTCCATTCTCAATCATTAGAAAAGGTACAAAATAAATTCCTTCGGTACATTAATTTTAAAATGAAAATTCCAATCGAATTTATAAATTACAATAACTTGCTTGCTGAAACTAAACTTCTTAAATTATCTGATAGAAGAGTGTTAATTGATTTGCTATTTTTATTCAAAATTATTAAATCTTTAATTGACAGCCCTAATTTGTTGGAACTTATTTGCATTAATGTTCCTGCTAGGCAAACTCGCAGTAAAGATACTTTTAAATTTAACAAGAACCTCAACACTAATTATTCTATTTTTTCACCAATTCCTAGAATTCACAACCTTGCGAATAAATACTGTGAACTTATAGATATATTTGGTTTTGACAATTTTGTGAGCTTTAAAAGGCAACTTATTTCGATTCTATCGGCTAATAATTAACTTTTATAGCTTTAATAATTTTATTACATCTTCTCCCATTCGAAACCTTTCAAGTAAATTATATCCATATTTGTTTGTTTTTTATTTGCTCTACTATACACTTATAATTGTATGCTTATACCTACTAACTACTTTTTATACATAACACTATGTTCCATCTCAGATCTTATTATTTCTTATTCATGTCGATATTGCTAAATTCTATTAGTTTTTGCTTTTTACAGGTGCAACTCTTATTTTGTTATTTTTTTTTTAAAATCTCTGTTATAATGTTCTTTACCTCACGAGTAAGTTACACTCTAATTTATATTGGTTTATCGATTTGTTAAACACACAATTAATACTGGGTTTAAACACACCCACTTACTTACTTTTTATGTTGAACTTTCTTTTACTTACTATTTCATGCTTGGGTATATTTTATATTGAATCCATCTTATTAGTGTTTTGCTAATTTGCACAAAATTTTATTATATGTGTTGCTTTCTTACAATTAACTCCATTTATCTTCTTATGTTCAATTATTGTAATCAATGTAAATGTATATTTTCATGTAAAAGCCCATTAGGGCGTAAATAAAATAATAAATAAATAAATATGCCCGAGGCCTGAGGGGTTCAAAAAGAAAACATTGGGTTAAAGAGAGCTACTAATGCGGACATTGCAGGAATTTATTATAATATACATAACTTACTTTCTTGCTTATCTCCATTTGAGATGGAATCAATAATACTCTCAACGATTTTCTTTCCTTCATCAGAATCAACTTCATTTTCAGTTCCTGGTGGTATGATTATATCAATTTCATTAGGGTCTTCCAGTTTCTCTTGCCCTTCATCTTTCTTTTCTTGGCCAACAATAATTTCTTGGTCCGACTTAACTTCTTTGATCTGGCAGTTCTCCGCCTCCACCTTGGCCTCTTCAGCTTCCTTCTTCAACTGTTCCTTCTTATTTTTCTTATCACTTTTAGAAGGCTTTTCCTTAATTTCTACTTTCTCCTTGGTTTCATTCTTTTCTTGGCTTGACTTAACTACTTCTTCTAACTTATTATTAATTGGTTTTTCTATATTACTATTATCACTTGCGTATTCAATTGCTTTTTTATTATCGGCACTAGAGGACTCTTTGTCCTTTTGTTTTTTGATTCCCAGTTGTTGGAAATGGAAGGCAGTATATCGAATAAACATTAAATAACGAGCTCTGAAAAGAGAATTAAAAAAAATTATTATAAATACCACACAGTAAAAGAGAATATAAGATAGAACTGAAATAGATAATTAAGATACTCACTCAACGAAGCTATCGACTAATTCTTGTCTCAAACAACAAAGTTTGTGCTTGTGCTCAATTGGAAAACCAATTGCTTTTACTTGTGGACTCAATTCCACGCCATCCACTAAAAAAATAACAAAATTAATACTACAAACACATCAAAATAAATATTCAATGAACACAATCGTAACAAATATGCATGAGATAATATTATGTCCATAGAAGAAGGATAATATAATGAAGATTGAATGCATTACACTTTAAGAAGTTGACGTCTGGCGGGAAGGTGCGCAGCAGGTCGAGGATGTAATGACGGCCGTCATTGCCCACGATGCCCTTACACTCCACACTGGAGCACAGCTCCACCGAGTCTCCCTTGGCGCTCAGCACCGAGTGCGGGAGGATTTTCAGCTGCTTGCCCGCCTTGCTGAGCTGCAACAACATACACATCAATGCTAGACACTGACAGCGCCTCCTTTACTTTACTTTACCAATATAAAATCTGGGTATCATTTCTACAAGCTGGAATTTACGACATCAGTCGTACGTTGAACGCCGAAGAGCGCACATTGAAATAACCGGAGTCTGCGCACAAAAGAAAGGTGTGCGAAAGTAAGGAAACGGTTTGCAGCGCAGTCTTGTGATGGACCAAGGTCTTTCCCAAGGTAAATGATATAAACCGTCATAGTAGAGCCATCTATCGGGACAGACACATATGAATTACAGGGAACTGCATACATGTGTGGGAGGTTTCTTTTGGGGTCGCAACGGGAAGACTGGATTGACAATCATGATTACAGAAAAAAAAAGGGGCGCGACTTTCTGACAGGACAAAGAATATTTAAGAGGGGGGTGTGTTTAAGCTTTGATTTATATGGCATCGACCTTGGAAATGTTCCCAACAAATGATTAGGTGAACTCTCTAGCTGGATTCAAGGCTGAACAACTTGACATTTTTAGGGGTTCAAAACCCTTTTTAGAGGCGTCACTGGAACGGAGCGAGATTTGGTGGCAACAGATCTGTTACTCGAGGTTAAAAGAAGTAGAAAGGTTGGCGATTTCTGGCACTCGAACGGGTTAATTTTGGAAAAAATTCGAACATGGTTTTGCACCATTTAGACCCTAATAATCATTCACGAAAGTAATAAAATTAACACAGGGCTTATGGAAGAAGAAAATACATTAAAATTAATGGGTTAACCATTAACAGAGGAATTATGAGCGAGTACGTTTGGTTTTGTTGTGACGGGAGCTTGAGGTCTCTGATTAATGTGAAATGAGATGAGAGACGAAGACAAAAGATGGGCGTGTGGCAATATCCTTAGGGTTAACACTCGTAATTGCAGAGAGGAATCGTGAAAATTCAGTAATAATTCATGAAATAAAACTGGCCGGAGGAATAAACAGGATATCAAATCGAAGCGGTCTCGGGCGGAGGACAAAAGAATAATGAGTACATAATGAGTACTGGGACATTTCAACTAGAACGAGTACTGAGGGAACCTTAGGAGATTGAAATAATCGGTGAAAAATGAAATAGTTATACTAAACCAAGGAAAAAGGAAACTAAATGTGCAATGTAGGAGACGACCTTACGCAAGGGATTTAGCATACGGTGGAATGGGAATGATTGTCGGAGTAATTGGTTCGGAGGGTAGAGGGGGGAACGGACGTGTACACCATTTAATTGTCAGAGGCAAAGTGAAGATGATCAAAGCTAAGCTCGTGAAAGCGTTAAAAGCAAAGCGTACCACATCATAAACAACTGTAGACGGTAGGGGATACTGCTGCAAGTCTACGTTAGGTTGTGACCTCAGTCAAGGGAGATTGCACTGGGCATTTTTCGGCTTTAGACTGGTTAGTATAAAGAGACATTCGTCTATCATCAGGGAAGCAAACGACAGTCATTAAAGCAATTTTGCGGACACAATAGCATTTTAAAATAAAAGATCCGGAATTCACACTTCAAAAGGACAGCTTTCACTAGAGCATTATATAGAAAACGCCATATGGGAATCCGGAACCGCTCCCCAGTCCACGTCTGATCATTTGGTCACATGAAACGAACGCCAGGGTGTTAACCTTTTTGAAATAATCAGAATGGCCTAATTAGCATGATGCAACTATGACCTAAATAGAAAAGAACATACGAGTCGATAAAGGTTAGAATAGCATATATTTAATGTGATTAATGGGGAAACACGATTATAAATATGCTGAACTTAGAAAAAACGGGACAGTCTTTTCGTGAATTTTGGGGGAGTTACTTGCAGGGTAATTACGTCGCGGTAATTTAATTCAGACTTGGAGAGTCTTTTTCGTGAATCTTGAGAGAGTGCATCACAGACCGCCGGAGCCGTTCTTAGGAAAGATACACGTCGCGCTACGTCTTATTATCACTTGGTAATTTATTCTGGACTTAGAAAATTTTTCTGGTCAAAACATACAGTTCAATTCAGTGTTTGAAGAAATTAGACTCAGTGTCCTTGACGTAATAATTAATTCAGGTTGGAAAATTTAATTGGCTTAAATTCAGTAATTAAAAGTAATAAACCCTGAAATTCCTTTTCGAATAAAATTAAACGCGATTGTTATGGATTTAAATAAAGTCGCGGATTATAAACAAAAATTGTAATCAAAAAAATAATAAACCCAAAAATTCCTTCTCGAATAAAATTGAACGCGATTGCTATGGATTTAAATAAAGTCACGGATTATAAATGAATTGTAATTAAAATTAATAAACCCTAAAATTCCTTCTCGAATAAAAATTGAACGCGATTGCTATGGATTTAAATAAAGTCTCGGACTAAAATTAAATTTATGATTGAAAATGTATATACCTAAGTGTCTTGTTTCACGAGTGTTCGGCTCGATCGTAGCCGCGTTTACAACGAAAATTTGATAAACAGAATAATATCCCTGAAGTCTTCTCAAACGTAATGAAAGACAAGCTGAGATATTCCAATAATTACTAGGTTAGGGAGGGGAGATCGAAGTACATTCATTACGGCAAATAACGAGGGTAACACAATCAAAATTAGGAAAATAAGATTAAGGATATCTCAGGTAAAGATAAAATATTAGGTATAAACTCAGGGTAAATCTAGTAATATTTGCGGACACCCCACCCAATGGCAACGGTTGTGTAAAATCCCACCTGGATGTTTGCTATTTAGCGGGTAGGGGCTTGGTAAGTGTTTTTATTTCCAATTCAATACAACCAAATTCCCAGATTAACTTGGAACGCGCGGTGCTGACATCTGTCGACTGACAGCTACTACTAATCCACTTTAATATGTATATAAAACCAACATGTCAATTTTCAGGATTCCCCGACAAGATCAATATTACCACCCTCAAGCCTTACCTCATTCCCAAATTTAACCCACGACTAAACTTCATAGTTGGTTAATGCCTGATAGTGTCGCTGCAAATTCGTATCCCACAAATACGGACTAGTCAGAAGGATTTTTTTTCACGTGGTAGGGGTTGCCAACGCGGACGGATCGGACCAACGGGGCGCTGGGGGACTATTCCCTCTGACGGGGCCGTGTTGAGTTAAGGGGCGCGAAAGTGGAATGAAAATTGTGATGCCAACTGGTAATGAACGGGAACATGGTCAGCAGTTGGGGCGTCTAGGATGAAGGCACCTTGGGTGTCCGTGAAAATCCACGTGGAGGGGCGACGGCGTGACATTACGTGAGAATAAGTCCGTAGCGCTATCACATTATCCAATGGTGTCGACCAGGAAGCTGACGTAAGCCAACTGGAACGCTCCCTTGGCGGAATTACAGCAGCTTCTTTGAGGTGGAGTGTAGGTCTGACGGCACGTGGGAGTTTGAGCTTCATCAGACGAAACCTACACGACACACTTTTCGCGTTAGTATCATGATAAGAGATGCAATTACCTCCCCCATCTAGACTCAGTAAAGTAGTTCGTCCAGAGGAATGGGCGTTGGAGCGATTTCGGAAATGGCGTGATGACTTAATTCGCTTTCTCTTGGACGTGAACAGATCCGACAGGTCAGGGTACCTTTATGAAATGGGTTGCCAGCTGTATGGGGATAGTCTAGCCGCGTCGGAGTCAGCGTTTGATTTCTGATCACCATCCACCGTTTTCGTATTGGTCAGTGGAGGAGCCAACGAAGTTTGAAAAATATTTCGATCATATAGTTTACCCCTTCTCCCCCCCTCCTCTCGTCCCTTCCCTATAAAAGATTAAGTGTCGAGTAACAAAATTAATATATGTTAAAACAGATGGAGGCGACCCCGGAGCTGAGATGGCAGGGAACCCCCCGAAAACCGACGCTCTATGCATGTCAATACTATACTATACTAATTTGTACAATAACGAAACTATTTCATGTCCTCGGATTTATTTAAAGTCTGAAAAAAAAAAGAAAAATTACAAGTGATTACTACTGTATTAAAGTTAGGCGTACTGTGGGGGACAAGAGTAGGTTAAACGCACGGTCTTATAAGAAAGTTTTAAAATTTTCAATGGTAAGGGGATCACTCACTCTAATTTAAACGAAACGGGATTACCACAAACATATGCATTAATAGCTCGTTCATATTTCATATGAATTTCAAAACCAAAAAAAAAACACAACGCTGAAAAAGGAGCATTATTGCGAAACAACTCTTAAGATCTTTTACCGTATGTTCCATACGGGGATCGAAAGGCTTAGCTAGGGTTTCCTTTAAGGTATTCCTTCTAAAGGGCGCCGCCAACAGCTTAGGAAAATCGAAGGACAATGACCAGGATGTTACAACATTTTGCAAATCAGACAGGAGGAATAATCATTATTTTAACGTAGGTATAAATGTAGAAGGGCGAACCATTACAGTCTATTGCAGGACTTGACTGCTTTCTGCGTAGAAACCCTAAAAATTAATGAGGTGGGTAAATTATAACACATTGTAAAAAGTGTAACAAAACATTCAGTTTTGGAAACAAGCCCGAACTTTTGTTCACCCGATTTGGTATTTGTAGAAAAAATTTTTACGCAGCCAGCAATTCGCAAGCAAATTTTATTTTCGCAAACTAAATGGTGATATTACAATGCGAGTTGCCTGTTTCCTGTCAGATTCATTTATTGACAAATTATAGAAAGGGAGACGGTCACGCACTTGATTTGTTCCCCTTTCTCTGATGGGCTAGTCTATCAATTTGGATGTCTATGGACTGTGCTGAATTTACTATAAAACAGGTATAACAGAGTTATTGCGACACATTTTTTTTTTTTTTTTAATTATTTTAATATACATCATATGGGTTACATTAATACATACATATTTTGCAAAATATAATATTAAGGTTCATAATTGGTCATGTATACCTTATCAGAAAAGAGGAGCTCTTGTGCCTGATAAGGGAGCCACGATTCTTACTTAGATTCATAATTCATAATGTGATATAATAATAATAATTATTATAATAATAATATATATATATATATATATTTTTTTTTTTATTTTTGTTTAATATAAGTTTTTTTGAAAAAAAAGTTTGATTTTATTTATTTGTTCTTGTTGGTTCGTAATACAGCGCAATTCGGAAGGGAGATTAATGTAGTTTTTTATGGCTTGGTAAATATAATGGTTTTGCATTTGAGTTGTTTTAAAGATTGGCGTAATAAATTGATTTCCATTTCTCATGAGTTTGTAAAATTCTTGATATTCTTTGTTATTTTTTTCTTTACACATTTTTATAATGGAAGTTTGCTTAAATATATCATCAATATTTGGTACTGGAAACAATTTAAAAAGCAATTTTGTTGGGAAAGTAGAGTTTTTTTTAAGTATTACTTTTATAATAATTTTTTGCGAGACTTTTACTGAGTTTAGGTTGTTTTTATAAGATCCTCCCCAACCTATGTTTTCAACCATTTCATAGTAATTCAATAAAAGTATGCACACCATTTAGGTATGGTGTATATAACATATGAACTCACCAGCTCCATGTACTTGGGGTGCGTGAGAACGGTCTTGCCGAAGTCGATGCTGCCGTAGATGACGCTTTGCTCCTGCTCCTTCTCCAGGATGCCGGGGATGATGGACTGCGCGGTAACGCGGAAGCCACGGTAGTCGATGACCACAGTGCCCAGTGTGTACAGTCCTTCCAGGTCCACCGCACTGTACACTCGAACGCCCTGCAGGTCGTTTCTCTGCAATACAACACAACATTCAGTCTTATTGATGCCTATAGTTTCATTCTAAAAATTGCTGGTGAAAATGGTTTGTGACTTAACCTCACTTCTCCTTCCATTCACTTTCCTATCAGAAATCTTCTCATGCATGTGACAAAACATTATTTTTACATTTTTCTTTATTGTATTAATTTTTAAGTGTTTACTCTGATACAAAATGCTTGTATTTTTTTTAAAGAAAAGCCCACTAGGGCGTGTAATAAATAAATAAATAAAAATAATGAGAAACTTCGGTCAAGTTTTTTATATGTATAATTATTTTTTTTTGCAGTTTAAAATTTTTGAATTAACTTATAAAATGCCATTATTTTTTTAACCAGTCAACTGGTTTACGCATGTGAGTGCTTTAATGTCATCCATACTGGAATTTTATGTGATGCAATTTTAACCTTTATGCTTTGAAAACAGTATAAAGCCTGTGACAGACCACGCTACAAGCATGCAATATTTTCGTGCTTAGCGTATAGCTCATTCCATTCATACATTCCCATTGGTTGTGTATGGCGAGAGATATGCTGAAATTGACCAAGCCATGAGGCGTATGGTGTAATGTATCGCCTACTTATAGGTCAAAATCAGAATCAATTGCGCTAATAACACTGTAGTTGTCACTTTTCATTTCATGAATGTAGTATCTCAGAAAACAATTTTATTAGTGCAGTCTAGTTATTATATTTATTAGTGCAGTCGAAATCCAATTTCATTCATGGCGTCTCGAATATAAAAATATTTGAATTATCAAAGGACATTTTTTCTTTGAAAACATTTTGATTGTTTTTCATGTGCGGAATAAAATTTCGAAAAAACTCATCAAAGTTCTGCAAATTCTCGCCCAGCGTATTGTGACAATTTTCCTACTCCCACACGTTCAAGAGGTTAATAAGGAACTTCAGTCATTTAAAAAAAAAATCAATATTGACCTTTTAACTTTAATCTAATTGCCTTTATACTCAAATTAAATTCAAATATTTTCGGAAACATCGTTGAACAAAAAAAAGTTTTGACATGCACAGACAAAATATAGCAACTATAGTGTTATTAGGGCAAACAATTCTGATTTTGACCTCTGTACAGTTTTCAAAGCATAAAGGTTAAAATCGCATTGCAAAAAATTCAAGCATAGGTGGTATTAGGGCGCACAAAAGTGTGTGAGCGCTGAGCATGGTCGTAAAAATTGTTATGTACGTGTGCTGAAAACCATTCCACTCGTTAGTAAAGCAACCGTACAAAATATATAATAACTGCCTGTGAAAAATCACTGGATATAACTTGACTTGAATAGTTCCATTTTAAAAAATGGCCTGCTAAAGAAAGCCAAATAACAAAATATATATAGATAGATACCTACTTAATTTCAAACGATTCTTTTCAAAATTCAAAGTTCACACTCATACAGACGGTGGTAGGTAATCACAGAGGAAATTTCGTTGTATAATTTAGTAAGAATAAAAAAACTCACGGGTGCGACGAAAGCGGCAGCATCCCCTCCCAGCTCCTTGTAGTGGTCACGCACGTCAAAGCCCAGCGAGAAGAAGATGTTGTTCCAAATGAACATCTGCATCTTTGCCTCCTCACCGGGGTTGATGGCCATCACGTTGCCGTCCACTACAGCCATGGCGCCGCGGGTGGAGGCAGCTACGAAATCACTGTGCACCTAAAAAGAACAAATGCCACTAAAATATACGTACATAACATCAAAATCATTTCACTTCATAACAGGATATGGATCTTACAGGATAAAGATGAAGGTCTCACTCAACCTTACCCCGAAAAAACAGCATTATGTGAGAAAGTGTATTCTGAGATACGGGCAGTTAAACATTTCATTTGACTGTAGTGAGCATACATACACACATTGAAAGTAAAAAAAAATTATATAGTCGTCAATGCGAAAATATGTGTTCAGGAGGAGCTAATAATTCATTTTTAAGAGTTACAGAATGTTTTTTAAAACAATATTACGTTTTAGATGCAAGAATGTATGTAAAAGCGTATTTTTGATGTTTTAAAAAACAATCTGTAACTTTTTTTTTTTTTTTTTTTTAACAGTAATACCGCACAAGAGTCCCAACTGCTCCCGTCTGGAGCCAGTGAGACTATGGCATCCCCAATTGGGGTATGTTGTGAGGCTGAGGGTATTGGGGAGGGGAGGGAGATGGGGAAGAGGAAGGTGGGGAAGTACCTGGCTATTACTGACTGACTCTTATAAATCAGTTTTTAGCTCCTCCTAGACAATTACGTTTTTGATAAATGGGAGGTATTTTGAGGTATTTGACGACGATATGTAATAAGGTATATGTATGAATAGATTTAGGTTACTAGTTTTTATGAAAATTCTGTCTCAAAAAAAAACCAGGTTTAAACCTAAAACTTATGTTTAGACCATCTCATGGTTCATTTTTGTTCAAAGGCACACTCACTTTTGCCACCCGGGGAAAAATGACCTCTCCGACCCTCGAAATTAGAAGACTTTAAGGTTCATTTTTGCTTGAGGGCAATCCTACGATTGCTGTCCGGAAAAACAACCTCTCCACCCTTCGAGTTTAGAAGACTCTACGGTTCATATTCCCAGATGGCAAATTAGGAATTCTAGGTCTGCGAAAAGCGACCTTGATGCCCCTTAAGTCAGACGACTCTACGGTTCATTTTTGCTAGACAACAAACTCACTTTTGAGGCAGGTCAGGTTCGCCTGTATTACATTTTTTAAAAGAAATACTGTTTTTTGAGTGATCTTTCGAAAACAGTATTGCAAGACAAAAACGTAATCTTCAAGTGAAAATGTACGGTAAAAATGTCCACAGAAGGTTTCACAATGTTAATAATCGATTGCATTTATCACGTTATGAGAAAAAAAGCCGGCGATATCGTATTACATTATGAAATTTTTCAAAATGTATTTCATAAGATTAAGAAATATTTTAAAAAGAAGTAACCTAAAAAGAGTATACTACGCACTAATCCAGTTGTTAATTCAATACGGAATTATTGGATGGGGGGGGTCATACAATAAGATTCTAACCCCGATCAAAGTGGTCCAAAAACTAATCCTCAAAGTAATCCTCAAGAAACCCTTCACGTATCCAACAGAAATGCTATTTGCAGATTTCGGGGTGCCCCGAGTAGATCTTCAAGAAAAATGCAATTATCCGAATTTACAAAGATAATATAATCAAAAAATTTGAAACCCACCTATCAAAAAGATATCAATACAATATCAAAATTCCAAAATGTAATACCAAACAAATGCAAAATAACTATACCTATTTAGGAATAAAGTATTTCAACAACCTTCTGATTGAAATAAAGAAATTAAAGGATATTAACATACTTAAACTAAAACTGAAGTTACACTTTCAGAAATAATTAACTAAATAATTGCCTGTTTTTCCCTTTATTGATATTTATTATGAGTCTATACTCATCTCCACTGTATTTAAATGTTCCTAATTACTCAATAATTAGTATGTAACAGAATACTATATATGTACAACTACACATATAGATAATCCAGAAGTTTCAATTGTTCCTATTATAAATATATACAGTAAAACTCGCTTAAGAAGTTCCCACTTAAGAAGTTTTCACGCTTAAGAAGTTTTGATTTTTGGTCCCTTGAAAATTCCATACAAAAAACACGATTTTTTCCCACATAAGAAGTTTTAGAGCTAAAACTGCTTCCCGCTTAAGAGGTTTTAGAAATCCGGCGGTAAAATCAACACAAACGAAATATTGTGTCGCAAAATATCTAAAATGAACCTTTTTCCAAGTCATAAATTGAAAGACGTTGACTGAAACCCATACCTAGTACCTGAGACCATAAAACCCTTTGTCGGCCGCCGGGCCGTAAGCCGTAACTTGCCGTAACCAATAAACATCCAATAAATAAACCAAATACCCCGTCTCCTAATCCCCTAACTAGGTAAAATAGCAATGGAACGAATAAACAATGCGGAATTATGTAACAAATATGCAAGCGTCTTTAAGGCCGAAATAACATGAAAGATTATATTAAACTCAACCTTAATGACAACGTGGGCTAGATCTACATTTGCATACATTTGACGCCTGCTTCAATAATCTTCTCTTTGATAATGAACATAGAGATGTTTCGTAATATTATTGTATAAAATTTTTATTCCAGCGAATTTGTAAAACACGAAAAACTTTTGATAATCTATCGGATCACGGTTAATACGGAATATTTCACCTTTAAATACATAACAACATGATTATATGGCGGGGGAGATGGTAAAATATGCATTATAATTACGTTTTTTTCATTCAAACATCAAAAATTGCCGTGCATCATGTTTCATCTGACATTTGTCGTAAATTAAGTTTGAAGGTTAGGAAATACATATGCATAAATTTAAAATGTAGATTGAAACGAAACTTCGCAAATGATTTTTGTAGTTTTTGGATGCGTTCACAGATTATACATAATTCCAGCGTCAAACAGCTTGTATGATATAACTTTCTGATTCAAGCATCAAGCCATTTATTTATGTGCGAAATCGTAGCTATTCGATGTCTGCTAGTTAGGTAGGACCATAAATGAACCTACAGGTACATAATATTGAGCTGCGCATATTATTTTCATAAGGAATTTCTAGAAAAGGATTAAAATATCTTTAAAAATATACGATAGTCGACTGTGCCTGGCGAAAATACATCATAAAAATAGTCTCTCAAATCTCAAATGCCATTGGAGCAAGCAGCAAGCGTGCAAAAAAGTTAAAGTCCGCCAACTAATAAGCAGTTTGCCGCGTAGACTTTGTGAGATTTTTCTGTGCAGTGCCATGGCAGGGTTGCAGTACGCAAACGGTTCTGAGGCAAAGAACCCGCTATCATTAGTTTGCGGTTAACAAAACCGCTTGGTAAAATTAACCACAACAAGTCTTTCTTTCTCCCTCAGTTCATATAGTAAACGAAAGCGTAAAAAAGAGACGGCGTATATCCACAGCTCTGTCTTCAACTGTCAAGTTAAGAGTGAGTAATCACTAACAAGTAAATATGTATAATCCATTGCCTTTACACCAATTTAAAATAAGATCAACAGTATGAACTTTTTGGAATGCTGCAACTTTTACTATCCGAATTCGAGTGGCTTTTTCGAGGGATGTACTTTAACAGTTTTAAAATTGTGTTTACTTTGTCCATGGGATGGTTTTGTTTTGATTTGATAATCAACTATGTTCTACCATTTTTCATTTATTTCACATTCCCACCTTTTTCTAAATACATATGTAATACTAATTACCATGATAACTAGAAGATATATATATATATATTTTTTTTTTTGACTGCTTGGATCATATGAGCTTGTTTTCACGACAATTTAACGTAGGTATACATAGGAATGACGTATGCACCGGACTCGAGTTATTAAATGGCTAAAATTGAATCCCACTTAAGAAGTTTTCCCACTTAAGAAGTTTTTTTTCCCCGGTCCCTTGGAAAACTTCTTAAGAGAGTTTCACTGTACTTACCTATAGCATAATGGTATTCTATTTTTCTTATAATCAGTGTAACTCGCTCACCAAGCACAAGAACCAGTTTCTTCATTGGTGAGATTGCGAACATAAATATATTTTGTAACCATATGTACTTGTATGACATCATGTACCCACTTACATTATACATATATTAAATAAAAAAAAACCTATTCATTGTCTGCAACAGGCAAAAAGCAAAGTGTTGGCACATACTCCTTGCTTCATCCACATTCAAATATACATATTTTGATATATTTGTAGGAAGACACTCCTTGCCTAATCCACATTAAACACCAAAACACTTTTTTTTGTACATTAGTTTACACAAATATTTTTTACCTATTATGTAGTTGCCTACAACGTGCAAAAAGTTAGTTGAAATTTTAAGTTTGAATTGAACACGCTTTACATATTTTGATCAATTTATTCAGAAGTTTTGAGTACAATAAATACAAAATAACGAAAAAATAATGTGCTTTTCCATAAATCAACATTCATTTGTGATTTCATAGGGATGTTTTTCATAAAATCAGTTTATTCATTGTCAGTTTCACTCCTGAGTTTATCATGATCATTTTAATTTTGATTGGATAAAACTGAAATACTTTTTTCAGCCAATCAGCACTATCGGGCTTCACAAAAAAGTTAAAATAATAACAAACATTCTAAGCGCCGTCAGCAAAAACCGTCAGTTTCAAATTGACTTGACTTGATCATTGTTTTGAAAAGGAGCGCACTAACTTTAGTCCTTGTACTGTCATCTGTAGTTGAGATTTTAAAATAATAACAAACATTCTAAGCGCCGTCAGCAAAAACCGTCAGTTTCAAATTGACTTGACTTGATCATTGTTTTGAAAAGGAGCGCACTAACTTTAGTCCTTGTACTGTCATCTGTAGTTGAGATTTTAAAATAATAACAAATATTCTAAGCGCCGTCCGCACCAACTGTCAGTTTCAAATTGACTTGACTTGATCATTGTTCTGAAAAGGAGCGCACTAACTTTAGTCCTTGTACTGCCATCTTAGTTGAGATTTAAAAACAACATTTGGTGTGAAACCCACAGATATAAATCGATTAGAAAGTACCACACACCTTGTTACCAATCCTTTATGTAACACACACATATAATGTTTTCCTCCACACACAGAGCTTGTGATAGCTAGAAGTAGTTAAACAATAAAAGGGATTAAAATTACCTTGAAGATGGCCCGCTCTCTCAGCAGACGTTCAGGAAGATTCTTGCGGGGCAGCTCCCGGGTAGTTTGCAGCTCCTCGTTCCAGTCCCTCGTCTGTCCGGGAATGTGCTCCTCATAGCCCAGCTTTGAGGAGAAATCTGCAAAACAAAATTTACATTACAAAATATACAATATAAACAACAATAAAGTATAGGTTAGTAACAGCACCATACCTTTTGTCATGCCATGCTGGGCTAGCACCTGCGTGTCAACCTGTTTGCTTGTGGTGTCAACCCTGGCGGTAGTTGTTCGGTACAAACAATTTATAGCATTGCTGTTACTGAAAGCGCCTCAATTCTCCTGGATTTAAGAATCGTAGAGCAAATTTATGTGATGCATCTCATAATAAAGATACCTTACAAACTTTTTTGAATTTGTTTCAGTAATTTTTTTTATACCTTTATTTTTCCCAATTTTTACATTAAGTACATACAATATTATAAAAAATCAAGAAGAATAATGGAAACCCACTAAGGCGCAGCCTGTGCATGGGTAATATAATTAAATACATTGTATGTATTATTGTACCTAGAAAGAAACAAACTGTGGGCATATAAAACAAAAACAAGATTACAATTTGTCTAAGCGGTTTGTATAAAAAGTGTTTACAATAGTGTATAGTGAAGTTATAAGTGTAATATATGGTGAATAGTTTATGAGAAACATACAGTGATACAAACTAAATTACAAAAAGTTTCAACTGCTGTATTGAAAAGCCATAATGTTAACTCTTTTAAATATTGAGGAAGTTTAGTTATCACTTAATATTTTTCGGTAAAAGATTGAAAGTACGAGGTCCATGTTCTATGTATTTTTACATTAAATGATACATTGAAATCTTGAAACACAGATGTCAGGTGAATAATACAGGGTGTCCGGGGGTAAAGTGCAGTAACTTCGTGGGGGGATTCTACATGATCGTAGGAGTAAAAAAGATAAATAACTTTTTCCGAAATTCCAATTTTTTATTTTTCATACAAAAAGACATACCTGCTAAAAAGCCATAGTGTAGGTGCAAACTTACCCGATAAATTCGCAAGTGTGAACGTGGCAACGTTGCATATTTGTGAGTGGCGCGTATCCATGGAAACCGCATGTGAATTGTAAACAATAACAACACAGAGTTCGCCGTATGTTTTGATATTTTACCAAATTCAAAAAGAGAACTGCACTAAAATCACGTTACACTTTTTATTATAAAAAATATTAATAACTCATTGAACACTTAACTAATTTCATCGCTTTTTACTAATAGGCCACTTGCATCATATTTTTTAATTTTTTTTTCCGGTTAAGGAAAATATTCTAAGACATTCTGTATTATTATTATTTTTTTAATCGTATTTTTGAAACCCTGGGGATTTTTTGAAAATTTCAATCCGAAAAATCAGACCTTTTTTTATAAACCGGAAAGACGGGACATAATTTTATAGGTGAGAAAAAACAATGATTACATAGCCGAAAATCATTTAAAAAAAAGAACGTTTTCCACACGAATGACACAGCAGAATAACGAGGCATACCAAAAATATTACATCTCATAAATATTTTTTTCCTTGATCCATCTTATTGATCATAAATCATTATAATGTACAACGTCTATATTAATAAATCCAATGTAATATACTTGTACTTGTAAATTATAATAATAATAAGAATATTATAAAATTTGATTTTGATAAAATCAGCACCATAACCATTATACCTTTAAAACACGTACCGACATCTAAATTGTACGGGGTTCTCTTCACATCTGTCAAAAATTCAAACCAAATGAAAAGTTCGCAGAGAACAAACAATAAATCTAGTGAACGAATTCAAAAATTCTTAGATAAATTAAATTTTCAAAGTTGTTTACTCCGCCCGTCAAATTTTGTGACACATTAAATTCAAAGCACGATTTACTAATAGCGGTGGGTGCAGGAGGGGGTGCGGGGGACAGTTTACCAGCTGACCGACTGAATTCGGGTGCCGGGGGTAGCGGAGATTAGTTACCGAGGGGGCGCGGGATGTAGATTTGGCAACGACGAAAAAAATAATGCCGTCTAGGCACGTCGGAGAAATTTTTCGTTATTAGCTTAAAAGTACATCTAAAAGTTGGAATTTCAGAAAAAGTTATTTATCTTTTTTACTCCTACGATCACGTAGAATCACCTCCCGAAGTTACTGCACTTTACCACCGGACACCCTGTATAGGTAACAAGAAGAATTACACAAAATAAAAATACCATCAGCAAAAACCAGCTGGAATTCAGCTGATAAGCGAATCAACCGGAATTGCTGCGCCCTTTTTGTGTGATTTTCTCACGAAAACGGCGCTATGCAAATAATCCAATCATTATTATTACTGAGTGAATTTAATTTCATTTTATTTTTAAACAGGTCAGTTTAGACTAGTACTATAAACTATTATTTAATTTTTCCGACTTTATGTCCGGGTTAAATCTTCCCCACAGGAAAAACTAAACCCTTCCACACACTTTTCCACAAATGATCATCTAGTCCAGGGGGGGGAACCTGCGGCCTTTTGACTGATGCCAATTTCTTTTTTTAATAAATCACAGATTACTGATGTGTAAGTGAGAGAGAATGAGTGAGCTCGCCTCAAGCGACAGGGAAGTGACAAAAAGTAGTTGGCTTGCCAGTGTAATAAAACACAAATAGCTAGTAACTGCAGGTAAGTACTGTATGGATTGATTTTGTCCAAACGCTTTAACTTAAATATCCATGTGAATTTTGTTTCACATCCCTATCTTCGAATGGTCATTTGTATGTATCCATATACTATCTAGTAAGAATCTCCACATGGAATAAATCCATAGAAATTGACGTAACGAAATCCACACTGCCAGGAACACTTTGCGAAGATATACCGTTTTTTGTTTGAAGTAAAGTTTGTGAACACATTTATATAATTCTGTTTGTGTAATAACCCATCATGTCGAAGAAGACCAAGAGATCGCTAAGGGAGGAAACAGATTATTTAAATGTTATCTTTGCGAGAACAGTTAATTGAATTTTATGAAGAACAGAATCAGCAATGCGAGTTAAAGAATAATAATTTTCAGAGGAATGTTGCATTTTTATGTGATATTATGTCACAGCGACTTGAATATTTCCTTACAAGGTAAAACCAATTTTATTTAAGATATGTGGAAGAAAACGACTTGAATATTTCCTTACAAGGTAAAACCAATTCTATTTATGATATATGGAAGAAAATTAAAGCATTTCGAATTAAGTTATCTTTCTTTAACCTCTCAGACAAAGACTTTAATTTATTATGTGTTCCTTTGAGAACTGTGAAAACGTGATAATTTTTGTGTTATTTACGAGTTTTGCTAAAAGCTTCATAACTCACGTTTTGGGAAACGTAGCCTCATTCTAAAAAATGTTTTGGAAAGATTATGAAATCCACTATCGCATTGTGTTGTTATACGTAAATATTTGCGTTTCTAAATATATATTTTATGAAAACGTCAAAAATATGTAAAAATCGCTTACCATTATTTCAAAGCTTTGAAAAATGTACTTTTTTCTGAGTATCATAAAGAAATAACACTTTATATATTGAAGAAATATAATTAAAAACTATTAGTCACCTCAAAATATTAACCGTCCAAACTAAAATATTTTTAATAAATTATTTAGAAACGCAATAAATTATGAACGAACAAGATGACAGATTCAATCGGCTTAGATAATGCACCTCTACGTTCCATAGATATTCTTGAATACAGACACGTAGCGTTATTCATTATCGATACTCTGTTTTTTAAATCATGGGAATCCGTATACTAGTGATGGAAATAAATCAATTTTTGTAAAATCTCGCGCGTTTACGTGAAAAGACGTTCTAATGTCTTGACCGCTATTATCATATTTACGTCTTTTGACGTTCTAATGTTCTGAGTGGTTAAAAGAGTTCTTTTCCAAAATGAAATTCAACATGAACGTTTCCCCCAGTTAACGATGGTCGTTAATGAGCAGAATTATGTATGTGAGTCATTTGGAGAATATGCTGCTGTTATTGACTTATTAATTGTGGAATACAATGAAAGGTTTATTACTTTTAATCTCCTTTCTTTCTTTTTCAGTATTTTAAACATCATAGCAATATACCGTCCCCCCAACTCTAGCCAACCACAATTTCTTAATGAAATATCTGCCATTCTGCATACTATAAGCCCCAAAGAAAATGTTTTACTTATAGGAGATATTAATCTAGACTTGTTAAATTGTCAAAACCCTATTATTATGGCATATGAAAATATAATGTCGGATAATTATTTAATCAAATGTATTTGTGACGTAACTAGAGAAGCAGTTTTAGCAGGAAAAGTTACTCGTACTTGTTTAGACCACATATTTGTCCGATTTAACAGTGGATGTAAACAAAGCGATTCTCTTTCCTCATGTGTATGTAATAATATTACTATAGCGGATCACTTTTTAACTGCAGTTAATATTAAATATAGTGCAAGGAAAGAAGCCCCAGAACACGGGGAAAGAATTTCGTTTTTATCGCAAAACAAAATCGACAAAAACATTCATAATTTTAAGTGGCACTCCTTGCTTGAGGAACAAGATTGCAATATATTATATAGTAAAATTAAAAACAACTTTAAGAATTTGTATGAACAGAGTAAAATCGTTATGAATTATAAACCCAAAAAAAGACCTCTGTCAATAAAACCTTGGATAAATTCTAATATCTTAGAAAACATAAAAAAAAAAGATTCATTGTACAGAAGGTGGAAGAATTTTCCTAGCAATCAACTCTTTGAATTGGAATATAAAACTTTCAGAAATAAGGTGACAAAAGAAATTATTAAATGTAAGTCTATCTTTTTTAACAATAAATTCAAAAATTATTTTGGAAATACAAAAAAAACTTGGGATGAAATAAATAAATTATTAGGACGCAAGTCCAAAAGTAGTTGTGACGAAATAATCTCGAAATATATGTTAAATACGAATAATGAAGAAACCGTAGCAGATAAGTTTGTTGAATATTTTACAAATAGTGTTAGCTCTATGATACATAAATGTGATTATTTAGCATCGACCGTCAGGCCGAATGAAGTGCAACATAGTATGTACCTACCCAGAGCTACCTGCCAAGAAATCAATATTATTGTTAGCAAATTAAACAATTCAAAGTCACCAGGGATTGACAACATTCGAATGTTTGACATTAAGACACATATTAATATTTTAGGGCCTGTTATAACACACTTTATCAATTTAATTTTATCGCAAGCAGTAATACCAGATGAACTAAAAAGTAGCATCATTAGGCCAATTTACAAAGGGGGCAAACATACAGATATTCAAAATTATAGGCCAATAAGCATATTGCCAGCCCTAGAAAAAATACTTGAAAAATACATTTCCATAAAACTTAATAAATATCTAGAATCTTTCTCTTTGTTGGATCCCAACCAATATGGATTTCAAAAGAAAAAAAGTACGGAAATGCTGCTTCAGGAATTTTCAAATCACATAAATTATGAATTAAATCTAAAAAAACAAGTGTTGGTTTTATTCATAGATAACTCTAAGGCATTTGATACCATTGATACAAATAAACTATTAGAAACACTGGAGACAATAGGAATTAGAGGAAAGCTGCTAGTTTTATTAAAAAATTTACTAACTGATCGACAAATAAGAGTAAAAATTCTTAAAAAATTCAGCAAAAGAAAATATATCTCAACAGGTGTTGCACAGGGGTCAATTCTAGGGCCAACCCTTTATATTATTTATGTCTCAATTATGAGAAAATTGTTTTCATTCGTTAAACATTTTGTATATGCAGACGATACGGCGCTCGTAATATCGCACGAAGATCTGGTTACTGCAATGAACCTTATGCAACATGATTTTATTGCCCTGCTGAAATGGTCGCATGACGCAGGCCTCTTTATAAATGCCAAAAAAACTAAAATTATGCACATCAGATCTCCACACGCCAGATGTAATGTAATTCCTTCATTATATACACACACATTTGACTGCATACATAAAAATGTTTCACAGCCCTGTTCATGTGAAACCATTGATTTTGTCAAAAGTTATGTATATTTGGGTGTTACTATTGACTGCTACATGAAATGGGATGTACACATTGCTAATGTTTGTAAACGTCTACGAGCTATTGTGGGTAGGATTTATAAAATAAAATATTTCGTGCCTATAAGCACTTTAAAGTTAATCTACCTATCTCTGGCTGAATCCACTATACGTTATGGAATTACTTCCTGGGGACATTCTTGTAAAACTAATATAAGCTATATACAAACATTACAAAACTCCATTATAAAATTGTTAATTCATAAATATGACAATCAACACAGAAGTAACATTAAATTAATATACAAGTCTCTGAATATTTTACCTGTCAGAGGATTATTGTTTTATAATATTGTAAGTCAACATGTTATATTGTCTGATTCATTGTATAGGGAAAGAGTTTGCCATAAACATAACACAAGATTCACTCAAAATGAAGGACTGGTAGTTCCGAAATGTACTAATAAATATGGTGAAAGAACTTTAAACTATATAGTACCCAAAATTTTTAACCTATTACCAATGACAATTAAAAATAATAACATGTATACTGCTAATGTTAGATATAATCTAAGGAAATGGTTATTGGATAATAATGATCTATACTGATGCCCCTGAAATGGAATTCATATTCTTAGAAAATGGAAAAACAATTATTTTGTAATACTCTATTTATGAAACTATTGATGTACTTGTTGATAATACTAATTTGTTCATACATTTATTTTTACTTGCTTATTATATAAGGCTTTTATGCTGCTATTTAAACTTTTCTGCAATGTAACCAATTTATGTAATTATGTACCGTTCAAATTGTATCTTATGAGTGTATAAATGTTGTCTCTATGTCCCTGCTGACAAACTACATAAGTAGTTTAGCGGGTTTAAATGTGAATAAATAAAAAAAAATTAAAAAAAAATCTATTTTTGATTCTCTAGCTTATTAATTTCATCTAAATAAAAAGTAAAATTTCAATTTGATAAACTCACATGTCAATAATTTTTTACTATATTGCTATTTTTGAATTATCATATTTGAATATTGTTTTAGTCTATTCTCTACGTTTATATTATTTAAAATATATAGTTAGCAACTTCTTGTATCAACCAAGAAAACTTTTCAAATTATTTATAAAGTGCAATAATTAAGTAAAAGTCACTAGACAAAACAAGAATCGCATTTAATAAATCTGCCTATTTCTGACTGTCCTAAAACAGGTTAACCTCCTAGTTGGACAGCCAAAGATCACTGTAATATGTAATGTTTTTTAAAAATTAATAAATAAATTAATAAAAAAATAAAATAAAATTGATTTCGAAAAAAAATGACACAGTAATGAAATTGGCGTTTCAGCCTCACCTAGTTGAAATCAAAGAGGCACCTAAAGATCTACAGATGGAATTGATTGAACTCTCCAGTGGATGATATTTGAAAATCATTGTTTAATACTAAAAAAGACCCAATTAAAATTTGGAAAACTGCCTTAGAATACCCACGTCTTTGACTGTTGTCAAAGACAATGCCAGAAAAATACTTTCTTGCTGCTCAACAACTAACCTCTGTGAATCTTCATTTTCTTATTTAACGCAAATAAAGTCAAAATTACGAACTCAAATAACTGATCTACATATAGAAGACCAACTGATACTGCGGACGTCTATGCTTTGTAACGGAGAAAACTACAAACCCCGGACTGAGATCGATTCTTCAAGATATCGATCGATGAGAGACATCTTTATTGCTACCGGTGAGCTGCGCAGTAGATTGCGCAGAGAAGAGGAGAATCATTAATTTCTCCAGCGAGTCAGATTTTGGGAGCGGATCAGACTACTTGTGACTTGCGGAACCATCGGCGACCAGTACCACAACATGGCGGGTTGGAAGAAACTTTCACGTAAATCATCATTTAACTTTAGATAGTTATACGGGTTATCTTTATCCCTTTAAATCTTTTTATTTCTAGAAGAAATAAATGGCGCCCTTTATAAATTCACCTCTTAACTTTTATGATGACTTTCATTTATAAAATTCAACATGCAGATGCTCTTCGAGTCCTGCACACGGCCCTGAGAATCCTTTAGTTTAAAATAGAGTCTCTTGCTACTTCATTTATTTAATTAACCTTATATTGTGCTAGCCTCCATTCTGAATAAACGATTATTTGTTAAACTCATCCTTCTTTAATTTACAGTTGATTGAATATGTTTTTATTTCAGAATACACGCAATCCATATTTGATTTACATTAATCATGAATGTTTCATTAAAAATTGTTACAATGGCGCCTGCAACGTGTGTATATCGGTTGAATTTTTTTTTGTAAATTTTTCATTTTGAATGTCATCTTTTTCACCCCAGTAGGTAGAATTTTTTTTTGACACGTGTGGTCAATATCATTTTGGTCGTGTTTAAAGTTTTTTTCAACGTTGTGGTTTGGTTCACCGATGATTTCGTAAGTTCACACTTTTTTTCTTCTTCTTAGTTTAAAATTTATTTTATTTTGGTTCCCGCTTTCAAATCTGAACTCATCCTGTGTGCCGCTAGCTATATCTTGAGTATTTACTCATTATTTACCACGTTTTATACGTAGCTTTTTAAAATCCTAACGAGATAATGGTTATTGTGTGCTAATTTGTTTTATTTTGTCCTAACAGAGTATTTAGGTACATATTTCATCGTTCACGAATGGCGCTAGAAATGATCATGATGCGGACAGTAGTTCTTCGCATCTCATTTAAAAAAAAAAAATACGGAGTAAGTTATTTATTTAACCTCTACTATAACTTTAACATCATGCGATTGTTAATTTTTCTTTGAATTTCAGTGAATGAAACTATATTATAGGTTCCTTAATTTCCGTAATTGTATTATTTCGAAATATTATAGCAACCTTATTGATCCGTAATTTCCTTTCAATAATAACCTTTTTTTACCTTATAAAGTTAATATTACGTTTGTCATGTGGATGATTGTTACATAAAAGTGTTCAACTCTTATTAAAACCATTTACACATATTATTGTGTTCTTAAATTATAAAAATATAGTTACAAAGATTTATGATTTTTAAATTTGGAATTTTATTGTCACTTTCAATATACTTTAACAAAATATATTTTTTCTAATTACTGTATTTTAAAATTAAAATGTTGCATTTGTTTTTACTCAATAATGAAATACACAAAACATGCTTTTCAGAGTAAATGCTGTTTCAACATTGGATAAATGCTTCAGGACTAGGAGCGAGACGTCACACCTGCCTGATCTGCGTTTTCCTTTGCTGTCGGCAAATTGCTTTTTGAAGGTTTTCTTTTATAATTTATTTAGTTTTAACTTTTAATATACAAGATAGGACCATTAATATTCAATGCTCATATTTTGTTTATTATGGGAAAAGGGTTTTCAACAAACAGGGAATGTTTTAAATCTTTTTTTCAACGAGCTCAGTTGGAACTAAATTTTTTATAGGTTAATTTTTATTTGTCGGCAATTGTTTTCAAGTAATTCTGAATTTCCATTCTTTCAATTCATACAAGGTTCTGTTTTTAATTAATTATTAAACAAAACATAATTTTCACGTACGACCATATTTTTTTAGTTTTTGTATGCTTGTCCAGGAAAATTAGTTTTTACAGGTTAATAGTCATTGTGTTAAGGCGTATAATACAATTTTTATGACCTTAATTAATTTAAAATATCAAATCTATAAGTTCTACAGGAATTTCCATTCTAAACATTCGTTAAACAAGATATTTTACAGAAGGTTTTACCCTTTTGTTTACCTTTTTCTTTGTAATTTGGGTTTTGGATTTTTTTATATTCAATATTGTTTATACGATATACTTTGCAATCGTTTTAATCTTTACATTTAGCTTAAGTTTATTGCCGTGTAATTTGTTCTTATTCAATAGATACTATTTGAAAAGAATTTATTTCAATAACTTCCACATGACTATAATTATCATAAATTTAGTTTTAACGTTATCCGTAAATATCGTTTTAAATGTAGAAAATTACTACAAATTTGATCATTTTAAGAAACAATAATTTCTTTGATATTATTCTTATAATTGGCACAGAGTACCTTATTCTCAGGCACTATTAAGGACATTATCTTGTCACTTATTTTCAAACGTATCATGCTAATACGCATGAGGTCACTTGCAACACATGGTTGTTGGGTGCAAAATTTTCATGTCATTGTTGCATGAAAAGATTCTTTTTATCTTTAAATTCACTTTATGTTTTTGGTGGACGACATTTCTATTTGCCGCCATGAATGGGAACTGTCCATCCTCCATTTGTGTTTGTTTTGTGATGTCATGTTAATGTCATGTACTGTCATGTTTTGTCAATCTAGTGGGAACAGTTACATGTTGTTACAACCGCTGAGAACTGTTATTATCCCACATATACACGAGTCTTGTGATAGGCTTTGTTTAGTATGCATTGTTGATATGCGATAGTACGATATTGTACTTTCAGGTTTGATTCCTGTCTTTTTTATCATTAGTCCATGGGGACCCTGTCACTGAAGAGTTTTGAGGTTACGGGGAGGCCATGTACTATTTGATATTGTTTTTGATACTATTTGATAGTGTGAAATCTTGGTAGAAGTTTTATTTACGTTCATATGCGCGTACTAAATACGAACGTCACGTTGTATTTTTTTTATATTGATTAGGTTTACCTTCTCTTTATGAGGATCTGAGGTACAAAACCATCAATACTAAATTAATCAGACTTTCCGAGTAATTTTCTGATTACCAAAAAGTAATTTTGTTTTTCGTATTAACTGTTAACCTTCGGGGATGTTTTAACAAGTTGGCGAAATAAACGGTACTTAGTTTTTTGTATTAATTTTGCATCGCAAATTAATAATCTTGTACCTGAGTAAATTAATGTTTTTGTTGAATGTTATATGTTGTGCGTTCATTTAACTCCTTCTGCAAATATCCTTACAATTCTGATATTTGCATAATGAATTAGTTTGTTGTTTTATGGGGGTTTTTTTTTTTTTCGCATTGAATTTTGTTTTGGATATCTACACAAATATCTTAAATTCTTAAAATAGTTTATTCTATTTGAACTTTTGTTTGGTTTTAAAACACAAGTACTAGTAATATTTTATTAAATTCTTCCGAATTTTTACAGAGCTGACATCTATCGGATGTTTTTAAAAGTTGTTATTTAATATCGATTTATTTATTTTTCAATCGGTTTTGTCTTAGATCTATTGATTGGGTTTGGGTCCTTGATATCAATATGCTTGCAGGATAATTCACTAGATGGTGTTAATTCTAACAAAACATTTTAATAAATAAATTTTCTTTTGAATTTCATTTAAAAAAAAAAAAAAAAAAAACTTAAAAATATTGTTTCTCCAGGTTTACATTCTGTTACTAGAATTTTTGTCATTTTGCTACATTATAGTAAAAGGGCTGCTGTGTTTTCCTTTTGAAAGGCTTTTCGGTTTTCAACATTTTATGAAATTTTTTTTCTGTATAATCTTGTTTTTTGTTGGTTAACCCGTTAGGTAGATAATTATGTAGGGAAAAGAAATTGACTCGCTCACCCTGAAGAAGCGGAACTGGCTGCTCAAAAATATCTGCTAACAAGACAAGATTTTTATATTTTCACCATCATCTTTGGAAGTCTTCATGGTTTGGGACTGCTGCTGCTGCTTACAGAAGAATTTCAAGCTAATATTCCCTGTTTTCATCGTAGATGGTCTACTAGTTTAACTGCTTCAATTTGGAGGATGGAAATCTCAACATTTGTAATTATACACATCTATTGAAGCAAAACTATGACGCCTGAGGGTTCCTCTACACCTCCAACACCAGGAAGAAATCTAATGCAGTCATGTGCTTCGGAGCCAGGTGGTCCGTTCTTTTCTTTGGTGGAGGGGTAATGTAACGGAGAAAACTACAAACCCCGGACTGAGATCGATTCTTCAAGATATCGATCGATGAGAGACATCTTTATTGCTACCGGTGAGCTGCGCAGTAGATTGCGCAGAGAAGAGGAGAATCATTAATTTCTCCAGCGAGTCAGATTTTGGGAGCGGATCAGACTACTTGTGACTTGCGGAACCATCGGCGACCAGTACCACAACATGGCGGGTTGGAAGAAACTTTCACGTAAATCATCATTTAACTTTAGATAGTTATACGGGTTATCTTTATCCCTTTAAATCTTTTTATTTCTAGAAGAAATAAATGGCGCCCTTTATAAATTCACCTCTTAACTTTTATGATGACTTTCATTTATAAAATTCAACATGCAGATGCTCTTCGAGTCCTGCACACGGCCCTGAGAATCCTTTAGTTTAAAATAGAGTCTCTTGCTACTTCATTTATTTAATTAACCTTATATTGTGCTAGCCTCCATTCTGAATAAACGATTATTTGTTAAACTCATCCTTCTTTAATTTACAGTTGATTGAATATGTTTTTATTTCAGAATACACGCAATCCATATTTGATTTACATTAATCATGAATGTTTCATTAAAAATTGTTACAGCTTGAACCAAATATTCAAATGCTTTCTAACAAAAAGCAGAAGCAAATTAGCCATTAAAGGTTGGTAAACTGTAACATTAACAAATATTTTTAATAATGTACGTTATTTACTATGTACCTATTAAGTATGTTTCTTATAGATACGCAGCTTGATGTATAGTAAATTAATTTGTAAATGTGTATTTTTTCTTAAAACATTTTTTTAATTGCATTTTAACTAATTTATATTGTGATATAATTCAAATATTTAGTTTATAGGGGGCGTTGTCAACGTTTTCTTTACTGCGGCCTTATGTTGAATCAGATAAGTGAATGTGGCCTTTTGAAATGAAAAGGTTCCCCACCCCTGATCTAGTCAATCCACATTATGCAAGTGCATTATATAAGCATAATAAATACAAAACAACAGAACAACACGTCAACCCCCCAGAGATCAAATGGGAAAATAATTCACCGACACCAGATATTTTCATATCAGAGGGTTCAGCTCGGTAGAACTCCTAACCTAATATTCAAAAAATCTTTCGTAATCGTACATGTATCTAAAATGATTGATTTATGCATTTTTATACATAAATTCTTTGACAGATCTAATGCCTAAATTTTGAATGAGAGAGCTATGTCAATAATGCCAGTAGCCGAAATAACAAATGTTAATATTTTTATAGTCTGAGAATGTCAAATTATTTTAATCTCATTTCCTAAATCTGTGTATTTTCTTATTTTTTCAGAAACAGATTTTTGAATATTACAGGAATTTGGAATAGCGACATCAATAATATATGTTATTTTTTAATTTTGTCATGTAAAACTATATCAGATCTGTTATGACTAATCGTTCGGTCTGTCAGTATAGTTTTATTATAATATATTTAAAAAAATTCATTTTTTAAAAATGAATTTGGTTCGTATCCATAATATGGTACTATATTACGGCAGTCGTTATGTTTAACTACCAAACTATGGTGAATTATTTTTAAAACTTGATTGTGCCTAAATGTATACTCGGACTGCGCTAATACAGAACATCCCGATATAATATGTTCTATAGTTTCCTGAAAAACCAAACATTTTCTACATAAATCTTAATACTATTATTAGTACTATTTAGACATAGACAATTTGGTGTTCAACACAATCTATTCCACTACTTGGCACGTTTTGACATAATGCGTTTTATAGAATCATCATGTACATGCGACATCTGTACACGGGGACAGCCGCTGATGGATCACATAACACGCGACAGTCACATAAATCAGGTTAAATAATAACAAGATGACTCACTGTCCTCGGCCCTGATGGCGTCCACGGTGTGGTCGATGTTGGGAGCGGCCCAGGAGTAGACCTGGTAGGGGGTGGCCACCCGCTCGAAGGGGTGCTTCTGTGTGCGGCGCCGCTGCACCGCCCCGAAGGAGCGCTTGAAGGCCGGCGAGATGCTCGCCAGTAGGTCCATCAGTGAGTGGCTCAGGTGCCAGGGACTGGCTGCCTTCGGAGTGAACACTTCTTCAGTGGATCTGCAATTAATTAAACATTTGAAACATATTGGTTTCATAGTGATTTCACACAAACAAAGTATTGAACTTCAACTTTACACCCGCGCTGTGCAAGACGGGTTCCCTACAGAGTATCGGACCATCCCATATTATAACAACTGTGATAGTTGTAGCTATGAGTGTAGATAGATCATAGAGGTTATAGAGTTATACAACAGATGTCGGTACTATGTGTATAGGGTCACCCCTCCATGGTGGGTACTGAGGTACGGGGAGCCGTGAGGTTTAACAGGCATTAGTCTCCAGTCAGTCCACACTCATTAACATATTTACTAGAGAGAGTATTGCAGTCTTTTATAAAATAAGACACCCAGTTTGCTGGCCATTTTTGCAACAAAGGGTTTTTTTTCATAACAAAACATTGTGTTTTTTATTTAGACTAAAAACTCTTATTAACAGGAACGAGTGTGTAGGACGGCCTGGAGGCCAACGTCAACTCTATTAGTAATATTCAAGCAACATGAATTAGGAAAACGTACAGAAAAGAAAAAAATATTTGAGTACTAACTATCAACACGCAAAGTTCAAATCTTCTGCTTTCCGAGCGAATGGGAATCAACCACACATAATGTTTCCAATTTCCCTGAGAAACATATTTTCTAGTTTTTTAACAATGGACCAGGGGCTTAATTGGACATTGACCATCCGAAATTATAAGACAAAAATAGTTCATATAAGATGTTATACAAAATGACTGGCTATATTCTCAATGAATGTTATGGTAAAGTTAGGTTAGGTAGATCCACACTATTGTTTTAGTTTGCCAATACTAAAATAAAATAAATGACAAAAATGTTTGTGTGATGTGACTAGCTTACTGATTGAGGTAGAATCCCCGGGAGCAGGCCGTGACGTGGAAGTGACGATCTTCCATGGTGACCACGTGCAGGTACAGCAAGTCACCGTTCATCTTGCGGGGGCCGGGCGGGGGATTCCAGCCAGATGTCGTAAGAACCTAAAATAGGACAGAACATGTTCGTTAAAAACAGCTATGGGTAAAACCGACTCTTGAGTAACAAGACGGGACGACGCTCTTGCATGGAACGATGCTCATTCAGCCAGCCTCGTGACTCGTCGGCTCTTTTCGCCCGACCACCAAAACTCTGTGTGGATTGTGTATTTGCTTCTATTCTCACTGAAATTGGCAATGAATCTATTTTAAATGATAATGAATTTTTAATTAGTAATATATTTATTTGTGTATATAATAAAATAATTGTTTTATTATCAAAAATATAAAGACTTGTTTACTTTCATCTTCACTTCCTTCAACAAGAATCAATTTCGATGTTTATTTTTATTTATTTATTTAACGCCCAAAGGGCTTTTACATGGTTGGTAGTATAGTTTTAATTTGACAGATACTTTGAAACATAAAAAATAAGAATAAAATTACATTTGGTAAAAGCTATGCAACAAGTCATACAAACACAATAAACAAAAACAGAAAATTACAGCTATTTGTAGGTTTACATGATGTGTTTAGGAGTATTGTTGAAATAAATGTTTTAAATGATCCACAAAACTTGCCAAGTTGGTATTGAATATGTCAACATCACCCAAGTAATGATTTCCCATGGTATGAAGTCGTTGTATCGGAGAGTGGGCAATGTAGTTACGCTTATGTGTGCTGCTGTAGAATATTGTGTTTTGTCATGTTGTTACTGTGGGTGTATGTATGTTTATAAGTTGCAGGAGTTCACAACAGTCGAATTTAGAGTTAAGTATTTGAATAAGAACGTTAAATCGTTTATTTTACTTTTTATTTTTTTTTTATGTTTCACATATGCACGGCAAAATTTATTTCACTGTCAAGATTTTATCACAAATTAAGTTTAATTATTTAAATTAGATACTCACTTTAATGCACTGAGGTCCTTTGCTCTCCTTGGTGATGGGGTGCAGAGGTAGTAGGGGCCTTTCCTTGCTGCCTGGCATTATGTAGTCCGGGGGAGTGCAGTCTACACTTTCTGGACGAGTCTTCTTTTTCTCTGGAAATCGTCAAATTGTTCTCAATAAGTTTCGCTGTTCTAAAGGTAAATTTAATAATTTATTGTTATATTTTTAATTCCTAGAACCTATGATATTTTGCGATGTATTTCTCTTAAGCGAACTGTCGAAATTCTGATTTTAGCATTACATTCAATTCAGAAAAATTGGCCATTTTTTTAACTTATTCAAAATAAAATACTGTTTTTGAAAGCAGATGAGAGACTCTTTCAAATTTTAGTTACCTATTACAAATCGACATATATGCAATTAAAAATATTAAAATTAGATAAAATTTTGAAAGTTGCTTACCAATGGTTTTTACGGTGTAAACTGTAATTACCACTTTACGCAAAACTAAAAAACATATTTCATTATACATAATAATAATATGATTTTGGTGTATGATTTTGGCAACACGGATCTTTTTTTACAATTCAGATCTCAGTGGCTAACACAAATACATTTTGAAACAATGACAAAAGTGGAAAACTCAAACATTGTACTTTAAGTTGAATAATAGAATACCTAATATATCTCCTTGGGTGACAACATTGAGGAACGCCAGGGAATTGCACTCAGTTCCCGTGTATGCATCCGACGAATCTAGCGACTTGAGCAAATCCCGCACGTGTCTGACGTGAATACGTGCTTCACGTACTGTGTACGGCTCTTCAACCACCTGAAATACACAGCAATATCAAATAGGTGGAGAAATAATGCAGATCAGCCTACCATTTTACTATTCAGAACAGGTTGTTTCTCAGAATTTGAACAATTCACCATGGGCCAGTGGTTTCACATCGTATTGTGAATAGTGGTGTACTTCTGCTGTATATGTTATTTTAATGATTATTTAGTTTATCCATTTTCTGAGTGGTTGCGTGCCTTGGGGTGTGTACTAGGGCTTGTAGTAAACGTACAGTTGCTGAGAAGCACTGTGGAAAACTATAACCAGTCGAATGATGGTTACCCATATTTAGGTATTACCGCTCTAGGCCTTAAATTTCAAACAGTTGTTGCAAACAGTTCAATTATGAAACCTGCAAATATGGGATATATGATGATTTGTCGCTGGATTGATAGGCTTTAAATCACAGTAAGCAGTTTATATATTTTCATATTCGGAGGTATAATTTGTGTTAATGATCGCTGCCGAAACCAAAACAGAATGCCTGGAAATCTCCATCGCTCAAGGCATTTATTTTGTAAATACCCCATCGCTCGAGTGGTTATAAAAGTAGCGAGAAACCATTGGGTAGATGATTATCATACTGAAATCTTCAACTTACTTTGATTACCGATCCTTCTTTCAGGCCTTCGATATTTTTGACTTCTGCAAAATTATCCAGATTGTTGCCATCTAGCTGTAGGGAGAAGCATGTCCTGTGGCAGGTATCCTCTCGGTCCATTAGCAGCTGGTGAATCTCTTGCACTAACTCCATGCTCGACACCTGAAAAAATATTTAACAAATCATAACTCCGTTTCTTCGCAGGAGTAGGCAGAGAGGAGGACGGCCTAACAACTCGGTTTTGGCACACACTCCTTGCCTCATTTCATACATGCTCTCCTATTATTCTGACTCTTGACATGGCCCGACTCCAGTATCTGATTCACTTGATCGTGCCATGTCTTCCTCGGGCGTCCCCGAATTCTGCTACCAATATTATTTTAGAGAATTATAAATCAAAAATGAAAGAAATCATAGGTATTTAGTGGAATAATGTAAGTGAATAATAACCTGAATATCAAATGGCTGAGCACCAGGACTGACAATCTTGACAGTGAAGCCCACATCTTGAATGAACAGAACTTCCTGATCCCCCTTCTTATCGTCTCCCTCTTCATCACCCGTCACCTCGCCAGCTGCTCCCGAGGTGTCTGACGCTGGATCACTCATAGTCTCTGTTTCAGCACAAGAAGATGCTATCCCACTGTCGATATCCTCCTCGAAGCTCTTGCAAGCTTCACTCAAAGGCTTGCTACATACTTCTGTGGTCTTGCTATCTTCATTTGCAGACTTGCTGGCTTCTTCTATGGTCTTGCTAGCTTCACTTGCGGCTTTTTTAGCTGCAGTCTTGCTAACCGCTTTATCACAAGATTCATCTTTAGAATTCTTACCAGCTGGTTTAGTGCAAACTTCATCTGAACCAGTTTGGTTGACAGACTTGCTGTCTTTATCTAGTAAAGTATTTTTGGTAACTATTGACTTGGATTCATTTTTGACTACCTTGGTAACAGCAGTCTTATTAATCTTTTCTCCAGATAGAGATTTAGTACCTGTTTTGTTTACTTTTTCTTCCGCTGTGATTTTTGTGACTGGTGTTATGCTTGTACCGGCTGGTGGGATCCTATTAACTACTTTAATATTAGAGCCATTCGATTTGGTAACTGCCTTAGTGCATGTATCATTATCACTGTTTTTGTCAGTTTTCTCACATGCGGCGGGTGTGATGCTTTCAGTAGCGGGTTTCTTACAAATTTCTATTTTATTTTGACATACTTCCACTGAATCGATTTTAGTTTCTGCTTTCTGTGAATTATTCTCCGGACTCTTTTTGGAATTAGTTTTATGGCAGGCATCCGAAGGTTTGTTTGTTGCTGGCTTTGAGCATGGGACATTTGATTCAGTTGTATCATTGGTGACGGGCGGTGCTTTGGAATTCAGTTTACAAGTGTCTGTGGAAGTATTAGGTGGGGCGGCATCTGCTGCTACCTCTGAACTGCTGACTGTTGAAGATGATTCAGAGGAATTAATGCATGATGTAAAAAGTAGCATTCATTAAACAATTAAGGTATATACAAATAAATAGCCAAAACGATGTGACAAAAACTCTGTTGAAAACTTAAATAGCTCATTGGAAATTTGCAAGAAATATTTCCTAAATTAACTGCATTGCAGACAAAACCAAAGTTTGACGAAACAAGATCAAAGTTTTTTTTTTTGTTGAGTGTTGAATCGGGAACTGATTCCGATGGATAAACGAATAGACCCCTCTCAAGTGAATTGAACACAAGATTGATTGATTGAGATCAAGGCACGACACATGGAGCAAGCTATCTATTCCTAGTTGCAGATAGTGGGAGGTATGATGGATACCTGACTTGGCAGCCGCGGCAGCGTATGACGGAGTCGAGCAATTAGTCGACTGACCGCCAATGGGGGTCGTACTAGTCTGCTTACCACCAATGCTGGCAGCGGGGGCCTCCTTGCTGTGTGTGCTGTTGGTGTCCGGGTGGTGGCCGTTCTGTTTGGTGGGCGGAGCATCGCCATTGCTGCCACCGTTCTTGTGGCCTTCGCCGTCTTTCTCTTTGGGGTGGCCATTGATGATCGCGTCTCCCTTCATCTTGGGCTTACCCCCGCCTCCCCCTCCCACCCCTGCCGGCGATTTCTGCGTGACGGTTTTCTGCTGTTTCTTGGCTGCAACAAAGGAAAACCAAATGTAAGAAAAACATTTATATTTTATAAATACTTTAAAACAGTAGCAATATGGCAGTATTCACAAAAAATTAGTAAATGCCCCTCATATCTTGAAATTTATTATATTGGGTAGGTCACTTTATTTTTACTACTGTTGTTGATTACACCCAAAGAGACATGACACCACATCGTGAATATAACTATAATATGACACAAATCGCTTGAAAATATCCATCCTTCTAGAATTCTAGGTTAATGTTGTGAATGACTCAGCAACTGTCTGTATTTTGGTTCAAAGTTCAACAACATTGCATAATATGCATGTCATTGAGACTTGAGTTAACGTTAATTCCATGTACAAACTATTTATTAAAGCTAATATCTTGTTTCAGTTGAGTGTTTGACAGTTAGGATAATGTATTTTAAATGATCCTTCATAATATAATATTAAAGCTATCTGCATAATAGTATAAATAACTGATAAAATTAAAGCTATCTAATGAAGAAAATACCCATTTTATTCATGGGATTATGCATTTCAGGCAGCGACAAAACTATGTTAATTATAAGCTCTGGGGGTTAGTGCCAGAAGCGCCTGTCAATTTTGGTAATTTGATTTAGGTATCAGAAAGTACTCTAAAAAGTTCCTCATTTGGATGCTATATCAGGTGGTCTATATTACTGAAATCGTAGCCTATTTAAACCCAATCTAAGAGTAAAATTTCAAAAGTATTTGTTCTTGTAAGCTAGATTAAGTGTGGATTTAATAACTTCGTACTGAAGTTTCTTTGGTTCATTTGAGCAATTATAAAGCGCTCTTGGGGCGACTAGCGTTGCCCTACAAGGAAATTGAAGCTAGATTAAGTGTGGATTTAATAACTTTGTACTGAAGTTTTTTTGGTTTATTTTAGTAATTGTAAAGCGCTCTTGGGGCGACTAGCGTTGCCCTACAAGGACATTGAAGCTAGATTAAGTGTGGATTTAATAACTTTGTACTGAAGTTTCTTTGGTTCATTTGAGTAATTATAAAGTGCTCTTGGGGCGATTAATGTTGCCCCACAAGGACATTGAAGCTAGATTAAGTGTGGATTTAATAACTTTGTACTGAAGTTTCTTTGGTTCATTTGAGTAATTATAAAGTGCTCTTGGGGCGATTAATGTTGCCCCACAAGGACATTGAAGCTAGATTAAGTGTGGATTTGATAATTTCGTGCTGAAGTTTAAGAATATAAAGACACAGGAATGATATTCAATTCAGCTATCGTAATATCCATCAAAAGCTTAAAGTATCATTGCAATAATTTATAACAAGAACAACCATAACCTGCACTCACCCTTGAGGTAATTTTTCAAAAACTTGGTGCCATACAAATTACCCGATTACAATTATTTTTAAACTATCTGTATCCCGCCATGCGTTGCTGTGGCTCAGTCTGTATTTGCAGTAGAGAATCAATAGCGCGTGTCGTTTTTGTTTTAACAGATTGCGCTTTTTTATAACAAAAAGCATGTTTTACCTGTCACAAGTGACATCTATATAATATAGGTATATAAAAACACAAGCGCTTTCGAATGCAACGTTGTGTCAAAATTTCTCAAGCAATCGGTGAAAAACTTCTGGAGATTTAAGATTTTGAACAAATGAACATTTAAATTTTTATTTAAATAGATAGATAGATTGACATAAATGGTAAATAATCGGATCAATATTATCTGCTTAATTGGTAATAATAATAAAATAATATGTGTGATTTATTAAAATATCAACCACTTTCGTAAAGCATATTTTTTTAAATTATCGAAACACAGTGAAGTAAAAAAAGCCCATATAATTTGAAAAATGTATACAATAAAAACGAGAAAATATATACAATTAAATTCATTTAAAATTATTTAAATATATTTTTAGACCAAGACGAATTTACCTAATTTCTAAATTTAAGTCAAATTTCACAAATAAAATTAGAAGTACGAAATAATTTAAAAACAATAATAAATAACAATCACGTTTATTAAAATCGAAAGTACCTGATGATTTATAATTATTATACGAGTAAATAACTAGGTTAGATAATAACAAGTAATCTAGGACTTCCATTCTTTATTATTAGAAGTTTAGGCGGATCGAAAAAAGATAGCCGGCAAAAACATGTTGATGCTTGACACAAAAACATTAAGTGCCCAAAACGTTAAATTCGTAATAATTACTGTTATCTTATTACTAAAATCACCGATACTAATCTGGTACACACACCGAGTTTATTTTACATGTCACAGAAAACATGTTGATGTGAACTGCGAATTGAATCAAAAAAGTCGAAAACTTGATCTGTGCATAATGTCTTATTATCACCGATATACTAATCCGATTTCTGGCACACACACATTGAGTTATTTTACCTTGAAATAGGTCAATAATGTCGACGCGTCACAGGCAGATTCGAAACCGACTAAGTCAATAAATCCGTCCCCATTCAAGAATCCCGAGAATCATTAACGGACGAATGAGGATTTGAACTTGGAACATTCGAATTCGAAGCTAGATTGATTAAATGCCGGCAGGTGGCGTGATGCCCGGTGGATGGCGCCTAGCGCCTAGCGGTCCAAAATCCAGATGGAGATGATCGCTCAGGACTCCGCCTCGATAAGATAACACGGTCAAGGGCAAGATTGACACAAATAACGAACACTTCTTTTATTCTCTATTTTTAATCGGAATGTAACGCAGAACAAGAAATGTCTGCGCCGCCTTAGGATTAAAAGAATTGACGATTTATTATAAATACATCAATTGAAAAAGACAACGAAATAGCTACTACGAAGCAGAAGAACTATAAGTTAATGGATTGAAAGCTAACGTAAAGTGACTTTTATAAACTTTATTTTCCTTTACCTTTAGTGTTTTAATTTTGAATAGTAGTACTAAATTATAATATTTTTGAGAAAATATGAATTCAATTCAATTGTGTTATTGCGTCTCAGTGGGAATCTGAAGCATGAGTGTTCATTTATTATCCCGAAACTACGTTAGTCTTGTACTTATTAAAGCCCTAACGCTCGTAGATACATTTATGATAAATATTGAACCCGATGAGAACCGGTCGTCAGTGGAAGATTTTTTGTTGTAAACCTGTTACAAAAATTGACACCACTGTCAATATACATAACTTTGATGTATTGACACATTTGATAGTTATACACGAGTGATATAATATATATGTGGGCGGTTACAATATTTATTTATTTATTTCACGCCTATTAAGGCTTTTACATACATATATATAAAAAAATATTTACGAAATTATAAACGAAAATAGTACAGGAAACGACTATTTAAAACAATTGCAGAAAAATAAATATAAAGTCAAAATATCACTGAACTTGATCTACACAGCATGCAGGCACAAAACATAAAAAATCCAAAATATTTTTTTCTGTTTCAGTTGACAAAATTATTACTTATGTGTTAGGCAAATCAAATTAAATACCTTTATTCAAATATTCCACTACTTGATGAAAAAAACTTCAATAGGGTATGCTTATATGTATATTGAAATTGATGTACTAAACGGCAGGAGAGGGGGGGAAAGAAGATAAATTACAAAATATCGCTCGGCTAGCAGATCCAGGACTACAATCGGGGCCACGCCTACACGTATTACTGTATGGGATTGTATATCCTATACATGTACATGATTTTCGTCGTGTGCATCTACATACATGTATCCACAGATACAGCGAAATCAATAATGAACATTTATCAGGACAGTGAAAGTAAGACTGCCCTATCTGCCTCCCTTGTGAAACGTGCAACTAGGGAGTCATAGTGTATAGGGCAGTCATACTTTTACGCGTTTCAGAAATTTCTCCTTTCGATCCTGAAAGAATTCTTCGGAAAATGACTCACAGAGAAGAAAACAACTCTGAAGCGAGTGGCATAGCTTGGACAGAAGCCATTAATACAAATGCATCGACATAAGCGGCAGACGATCGTTAAAATCTTTCGGCCAGGGAAGGTTTTTGAGGGTGCAGTTTTCTGGATTCAAGGTCAAGCCTACGTAATCCGACCTAACCACCAACCACCATACCTTACGACAAAGAGCCGCACGGAGAAAAGTCACTTCTTGTGACTTGTGACAATTGTGAGGGCAAGGTTGTCCCAGGAACGAGAGCAACCGATCAATAGCAGATTAGAATATTTTACATATCAACCAAAATGTGTCACAAACAAGATAATAGACCCCATTTATAATGTAACACGGATACATATTTAAAAAAAAAATTATACACGAAAAGCATAATGCAAAAGAAAGATGTCGCTAGGTTCAAATTGGCAATTGCCTTCACGGTTGTTACTATTTTTAAAAAGAAATATTTAAAAAATTATGTAAGGTGATGTAAACTAAAAAAAAATAGACATAGGCTGGATTAAATTATTAAAAAATGTTCTTAAGCTTACACATATAGTGAAGTAAGATTTTGTTGAGAAGATAATAATGTTCTTAAGCTTACACATACGGTGAAGTAAGATTTTGTTGAGAAGATAATAATGTTCTTAAGATTACACATACGGTGAAGTAAGATTTTGTTGAGAAGATAATAATGTTCTTAAGCTTACACATACGGTGAAGTAAGATTTTGTTGAGAAGATAATAATGTTCTTAAGCTTAATAAAATAATTAATCAAATAAATTTAGCTACATGTACGGGAAAAACTTGTTCCGTCATTTCATAAAAAGTTTTCAAACGGTGAGCTCTGGCATCACGAATTTTGCACAGCTTACCAGACAATAAATTTCTAGGCTATGGCGTATTAAAATATCCGTTAACTGTCAAAAAAATAATACAAGACGCCATCGTATTGTTTGTTATCAATTTTACAATCGGAAAAACTTGAAGCCCGTACGAAGACGGATGGATGATAACTCGTACTAATTATTATTATACATGAGAAACTACACAGATTTATCCACCACGTGGAACAAATATTGTTCTTTTGAAGAACTACGTTTATTTGTTTAGCATTTTAGAGTTGTCGCTTTTTAAGACCTCGGTAATCCAAATAAGTCCAGATTTGTTTGATACATTATTTGGTGTTCTTGTTCCGTAAGCCGGTCATATTTTATACCTACATAATATTATAAGTTCGTCAAGATACAGTAAGCGGTAACTCGTTCCCAGTTCCCAGCTACCGCCGTGTCTTATCGCGAAGCACACATAAGCAGTCTATCTTCTACCTGGTTTAAAATGTTATGTGCCAGAGATAAGATATTATCTGGGTAAACAGAGGTGTCAGGCTAAAAACTGATTCTGACGAAACGAACGTTCTTTTATACATATTTAAATAAATATATTTTCAACACGTGTTTAAGCTTAACGGCTTGAACGCACTAAATATAAAAAAAACACAAAAATCGGAGTTAATAGCATTTAAAGAAACACTGATTTTTTTCATATCTATAACATGTTAAATAATAGAACAAACTGTGTTTATCTTTACATTTTCGGGGCACATCGAAGGAATTTCATATATAGGGTTTTCCAATAAGAGGTGTTATTTTGAATAGCCCGCTATTTCGGTAGATGTTACTTTTGAAGCTGTCTATTTTTGACATTTGACAAGTAGAAACTACGCCGTTAATAAAAATGGAACGATACACGCTTCAACAACGCATTGAAATTATTAAAATTCACTTGAGTGAATCAAATGCAAATCATCTTGAGTGATGAGGCCCATTTCCACCTCGGTGGCTTCGTCAACAAGCAAAATTGTCGCATCTGGGGCTCGGAAAACCCAAAAGTTATTGTTGAAAAGCCTCTCTATCCTCAACGTGTGACTGTTTGGTGCGGTTTACGGTTAAAATGAGGCTGGAGCAACAGTTACGGTGAATGGATTGCGCTATCGAGAGATGATTAATGATTTTTTATGGCCAGAATTGGATGGTATTGATCTGGACAACGTTTACTTTCAACAAGACGGCGCTACGTGCCACACAAGCAACGAAACCATTGATCTTTTACGGGAAAAATATCAAAATAAACCTCTTATTGGAAAACCCTGCACTTAATTACTTTTCAACTCGGCAAGTGAATAGATATTTTCTTAAAAAATAACAAATATTTTGAAGGGCTTCAAAACATAAAGTGTTCAAGGGATGTTATATGTAGGTAGAAATTCGGATTTAAGATTACCCTGTTATGGTCCGTATAGATGTGCGAGCCGAACTGGCGAACTGAACCGCGACTTATGGGAAAGGAATGAAGCAACCGCAAATGGCGCAAAACGCCGCTTGCAGTTGCTTCGTTCTTTTCCCGTAATTCGTGTATCCGTACTTTAAAGTTAACCGCCGATTAAGATAGGAGAGGGTGCCAAAAGATAAAGATGAAAGGTAATTATTTTTAGTATTAATTCGAATGAATTGCAAAATAAATGATTGTCCGGTGAAATATGAATTTAATAAATAAGGTTCTAGGCTGTATATATCTGAACTATGAATGATGCAACAATGATTGAAACATCTACTAAGCATTGATTGCACTTTCGGTATCAAAAGCTGTGGGTACTGCGTAACAATTTTTTTCAATACTCTATTCGTATGGCTCATTTACGACCGAGGGCCGACCTAGTGTATGTTATAGCAATGTAGGAAAGCACATCCACGCCGTACGTCTCAGTATCTCGGTTGTCTGACCTGCCAAGTGATCTGATAAGCTTCAGATAGATTTCCTAGAATAATAAGTTCGGTATAAATATGCCACTGCCTAGTGCCGCACTTGTGGGTTGCCTTATCAGCTCTGAATCGTAACCATTTAAAGCAGTGTTCGTCAACCTTTTTACCCCCACGACCTGTGAAAATATGAGAAATATTTCGCGGACCGCTAACAAAAATAAGCAAAAGAAATAAACAAAACCATTAGGGCCCGTTCCCACTTCCGTTTTAAAATCGGAGGCGGGTCCCGTTGTAAAATCGGATGCCCTGGCGGCTGTAGTGGATGTATGGAGCTGTTCACACTTGTTCGACACGATTTGAAAACGGATCCGGCATTTTTTGTCGGATGGATCGCAAGCGCAGCGCGTCCGTTTTAAAATCGTGTCTCGTCGACCCCTCCCCACCCGCTCCCAGTCGCAAGTAAGCAGGCACGCTGCGTGCTTGTATTCGGGTATTTTGTTAGGTAAATAAATTAAAACTGTAAAAATGGATAAGGAAATAAATCCCGAAAATTTAATCCCATTGGTCGAAGAAAGAGTTGTGCTGTGGGATAAAACGACAGAAGGGTATAAAAATAATTCATTAAAATTATCGGCTTGGCGAGAAGTTTGCTGTTTATTCATGCCGGATTTTGAGAAATTAGAAGAAAAACAAAGAAAAGATTTTGCCAAGTACCGACTTTTATTAAAAATTGTTATATTTATTATTTTTTTTATTTTGTGTGTGTAGCTGCTGCTAGCCAAGATACAGATCCTATTGGAGAAACGAAATAGCCGGCGAATTCTGATCAAATATTATTTGCAGTAGGACCACCACGAGTAATGTGCGTTTGTGTACGCATCGGATGCCCCACTGGGGTTGCATAAGTACCACATGACAACAAGAGCTTCATCGTCGTCCATTGCGCACGATCGTCTACTGAAGAATAAGCAAATAAAATGTTTTGGTTGAATCGACAATTTTTTTTTCGTACAGTAGGATCCGATTTTAAAACGGAGGTGTGAACAGGGCCATAGGGTATCCGATTTTAAAACGGGACCCGCTTCCGATTTGAAAACGGAAGTGGGAACGGGCCCTTACACATATATCTAATATTTATTATTTAAAAAAAAACGGTGTTTCCCTACCCGCCTAATTTTCTTCACCACCAGCCTCTGCCACCCACTGGTGGTTATGGTGGTCGATAGCCCTTGGTGTCACATCGAAAGTAAGAGAGTTTGGTGGGGGTGGCTGAGCGTGGGTGGAAGTGGTTGACGAAAACGTCCATTGCTATGGGAATGCTCTAGATTACTTAGAGGCCCGACGACTGTGCCGGTGAGTCTGGAAGGTTGCAGAAAGTTCATGAAGGTTATCGAATGCTCCAGAAGGTTCTGGAAGGAGAAAGTTCAAGAAGGTTCCAAACTGGATGGTGGAGTGTTACGGTGAGTCTAGAAGGTTCCGTAAAGTACTAGAATGCTCTTGAAAGTTATGGAAGGAGCCACAGTATCGGTGACAGCCACACGGCTGTGACGGTGAGTCTGGAAGGTTCCAGAAAGTTCATGAAGGTTCTTGAATGCTCTAGAAGGTTCTGGAAGGATAAAGTTCAAGAAGGTTCTATAAGGTACCCTTGAAGGAAGTTCTGGAAGGAGCCGCAGCAACACGTGGCGGGGTACACCTAGTTTTTGTAAGTGTGTACTTAGACCTGTACCAGAGTGGCAGATAGATATTCGTCCACAATTCAAATCGAAACGTTGCTTGAAATGGCTTTAGCCGTAATTAGTGACCATATATGGGTTAGTTAATAGTGAGGTACACCCAAACTCTCCTAAACTCATTCCCCTTTACATTTCCTTAATAATTAGACTAGGTATACAGATCTTTTTTTTAATTTTTATATTAACTCCACACAGGAGGCCCTGAAGAAAATAATTTCCCTCAGGGCCTATGTCATCTTTGGGGATGCTGTGTGGAGGGGCTTTTTGTGGAGAAGAAGGAGTGAACATGGGTCTTGAAGAGTCCCATGATGTAGGAGGGAGGAAACACAGAGGCCGGTAGCTCGTTCCACAGCCGAGCTGTTGAACTTAAGAACGAATCGTAGAAGCGACCCGTTCTCATGTGACAAATGTCAACCGTGTACAAATGTTGGGCGCGCGTTTGGCGTGTATCCCGACTACGCACCGGTGCCGAAGGGATCAATGACGCTAGTTCCTCAGAGCATCTTCCATCTGATTATCAAACACGGCTAAAGCCGTTTTAAGTAACGTTTCGGTTATGGATGGAGGTCTTTCACCAGGGCGATACTTAGACACTTATTAGGTATATTAAAATAATAAGAGCACAGGTAGCACACACTGTTGTAATGGACTACTGTATACATTCAAATATGTATATTAACATAGTAGAAGTGATCATCATCAGATATGACACTTCACATTTGACTCGCTTGACAATACAACAGGTTGTATGGCGGTCTATCCCTGAAGAGAGACGCGAGTGAGTGTGATGATTAGTTACTTAGATTTAATCACTGTCATGGCAGTAAGAGTATTATCATAGTAACTCCCATCGGCTGACGGCTACATTTGAACACGTCTTTTGGTACCTACTAATTGTAATTACCCGTAAATTAACCTAAAAGCTGTTCAATCCTTTGAGTTTAGTTCCTTTTACCTAAGCAGGGTGGTTGGTAGAAGCGATACGACCCGCCCCCTTGGTCACAAGCGCCCTGTAACTTGTAACACTGAAACAGAATCGAGTATCGACCCAAGAAACTCGTGAGCCGTGAGCCGTGAGCCGTGAGCAGTTACCTCACCGTGCCTGCTGCACTAGGAAATAATATGTACCGAGAAGAGCATTTCCCGCGTATTGCCTCGTGAAGAGGGGAAATCCCCGCCTAAGTCGTTTATATAAAGTACGAAAGGCGGGGCAGTCGTAAAAAGGAACGTACGAAAAATTAAAGCTTTTTTCGACTTACTTACTTTCCAAAAAGAAACTTAAACAAGTGTAATTACTTTGCCACATTTTGATACTGACCTAGGTACTAACTTATATATTGAAACATAGCTTGGTACAGTAAACGAAAACTGGTATTTAGGAACGACGTTGTGCGTTGTCATGTTGAGAAAATGTTCAGATTTGTGTAGGATAAGATAAACTGCAGGATAAAAATATGCCTATAGGTTATTACTGTAATTCTATTACCAAGGAAGTCTTTAAATTGAAATAAAATTCACTAGTTGATTTTTTAATTATATTATTGCACTTACGGATATGACTTCATTATTTTTAAAATGCGTGTTAAAAATTACAGATTGTCATTATTGTCACATACGAAAAATTCGTTCATAACAGAATATTACTATATCGTAGCGATTCTTATTGCCCGTTCAATCCGTATTCAAAAAGCTCCCGGCCTCTTTTACAAGCCAAGTTCAGTAGCTTTCGTGAACGTGAACAATGTCAGATTCTATACTAAAGACAGAAATACAATTTGCATCGCGCAGAAATACTTCCGTTGTGAACGGAAGCATATTTCAAAGGAAATTGACACTTCAACTCGGTGAAATGACTCAATTTCCTTTCAAATTTCCCTACACCTGACGCACAGAAAGACACATTTATGTGATATTGTTTCTAAGCATAATAAAATGAACGCAACTCGTATTCTACGCAATATTACCGTAATCATTGAATCATTTCTGAGTGTAAAAATAATCGTAAATGTTCCTTAAACAAATTAATGAGACAGAGATACGAGATACGCGCCTCGTCACTCGTCAGTGCGAGGTATAACGTGCGATACGCCTGGAGTTTTTTTAGTTCGATAACATTGGGACATAATTAATAATTACCACTGCAAGTATATTATGCTTTAATTCGAACATTTTACCAACCGAAACTCATTTTTCTCGGTTAGAGCTTTCGAGCTTTTTGACAAATTGTACTTTTAACTGATTGAAATCAAGATCTGAAACGGTGTGAACTGTTAGTTTCACGAACCGGAGCAGCTTTTCTATTTGCTCCAGTTGATAATGTACTGTCATAATCAACAGTCAGCTTCATTAATAATTGAGGATGAACATCAACTTCATTCGCTGGAAAAAAATCTTCATAAATATCGTCAGAATTAATTGCTTAATAAAGAACCCACGTCTACTATCCAACAAAATCAGAAACCTATAATATTGTTTTGAACAAAAGAGTAAAAGAAAGGTTAATTAAATTTTGGAAAAAAAATCGTTTTAGTTCAAAACTGCTTACATTCATAGAATTTTTGTATTTTGGATACAAACGGGTTCATTCCAGATTTTCCCATAATATTTTCAATATTTTATCTGTATCTCGAATATCGGTCAAATTAAGCAATTGACCAGAGAGCGCAAACCTACACATGTCATACTGTATCTTTAATGACGTTTTAACTGTCAAAATGATATAAAATAATATAATCACACGCACAATAATGGCCACTCTCGCTCGTCAATAAGAATGCAGCGAGCACTAACTCTAGCTGGAGCGATGCACGCGAGAGATGTAAAATTAGACGACGAAAATAAGATAATTGAGTCGAAATCTTCAGGCGGCGCATCGACCCCAACTGAGCCGTGCTACTTACGAGTATACATATATCACTATTACTATTATATAACTAGTCGTCAGTCAAACGAACAATGCCCAGGAAGTACAGAAGACGAAGAGTTTTCCAAACTTACTCGCTAGCATTGTCAATGTTGCACAAATATTTAGAAAAATAAACTAAATATAAAAAATCAAAAATTCATTTTTTAGGACGCTTTGAAAATCGATCGGTTAGAATAATTATTTTAATTATTATGAACTTTATCAGTAGAAGCATTGGAAATTGGAAACATACACTAAATACTAATAGTTCATCGGTGTAGTGATTCTTGCGACAATGCGTGTAATGTATTATTAATTATGGAGGTACATCTCATATATTATTATATAAAATACTATTACATTGTAACATATTTTTATTGTAAGTGTTGTAATACATCTTTTTTTAATAAACATATTAAAAAATAGTAGGTACAATGGAAAAATATTTTAACCGACCATTTTTTTCAAGTCGTTAATACCTTCCCGCTATCACATATTCACAACCGCTTCTGGATCATATCTGAGCCCCCTAGGGGGGCGATATCGTCTACTTTGGAAGTCTCTGAGATACACCACATCATTACTAGTTAGCAGAAGTTGTTAAGCGCGAAGCATCGGAAACAATAGTGCACGGCAAAATACAGTAATTTACAAGTCTGAAGAATAATAGAACAATTCTATTAGACAGGTTTGTTATGCAAATCTAATTGGCAACAGACTAAGTTCTAAAAGGTGGAGATATCATATGTGTACGATATCGTCTACTTTGGAAGTCTCTGAGATACACCACATCATTACTAGTTAGCAGAAGTTGTTAGGCGCGAAGAATCGGAAACAATAGTGCACGGCAAAATACAGTAATTTACAAGTCTGAAGAATAATAGAACAATTCTATTAGACAGGTTTGTTATGCAAATCTAGTTGGCAACAGACTAAGTTCTAAAAGGTGGAGATATCATATGTGTACGATATCGTCTACTTTGGAAGTCTCTGAGATACACCACATCATTACTAGTTAGCAGAAGTTGTTAGGCGCGAAGCATCGGAAACAATAGTGCACGGCAAAATACAGTAATTTACAAGTCTGAAGAATAATAGAACAATTCTATTAGACAGGTTTGTTATGCAAATCTAGTTGGCAACAGACTAAGTTCTAAAATGTGGAGATATCATATGTGTACGATATTGTCTACTTTGGAAGTCTCTGAGATACACCACATCATTACTAGTTAGCAGAAGTTGTTAGGCGCGAAGCATCGGAAACAATAGTGCACGGCAAAATACAGTAATTTACAAGTCTGAAGAATAATAGAACAATTCTATTAGACAGGTTTGTTATGCAAATCTAGTTGGCAACAGACTAAGTTCTAAAAGGTGGAGATATCATATGTGTACGATATCGTCTACTTTGGAAGTCTCTGAGATACACCACATCATTACTAGTTAGCAGAAGTTGTTAGGCGCGAAGCATCGGAAACAATAGTGCACGGCAAAATACAGTAATTTACAAGTCTGAAGAATAATAGAACAATTCTATTAGACAGGTTTGTTATGCAAATCTAGTTGGCAACAGACTAAGTTCTAAAATGTGGAGATATCATATGTGTACGATATTGTCTACTTTGGAAGTCTCTGAGATACACCACATCATTACTAGTTAGCAGAAGTTGTTAGGCGCGAAGAATCGGAAACAATAGTGCACGGCAAAATACAGTAATTTACAAGTCTGAAGAATAATAGAACAATTCTATTAGACAGGTTTGTTATGCAAATCTAGTTGGCAACATACTAAGTTCTAAAAGGTGGAGATATCATATGTGTACGATATCGTCTACTTTGGAAGTCTCTGAGATACACCACATCATTACTAGTTAGCAGAAGTTGTTAGGCGCGAAGCATCGGAAACAATAGTGCACGGCAAAATACAGTAATTTACAAGTCTGAAGAATAATAGAACAATTCTATTAGACAGGTTTGTTATGCAAATCTAGTTGGCAACATACTAAGTTCTAAAAGGTGGAGATATCATATGTGTACGATATCGTCTACTTTGGAAGTCTCTGAGATACACCACATCATTACTAGTTAGCAGAAGTTGTTAGGCGCGAAGCATCGGAAACAATAGTGCACGGCAAAATACAGTAATTTACAAGTCTGAAGAATAATAGAACAATTCTATTAGACAGGTTTGTTATGCAAATCTAGTTGGCAACAGACTAAGTTCTAAAAGGTGGAGATATCATATGTGTACGATATCGTCTACTTTGGAAGTCTCTGAGATACACCACATCATTACTAGTTAGCAGAAGTTGTTAGGCGCGAAGCATCGGAAACAATAGTGCACGGCAAAATACAGTAATTTACAAGTCTGAAGAATAATAGAACAATTCTATTAGATAGGTTTGTTATGCAAATCTAGTTGGCAACAGACTAAGTTCTAAAAGGTGAAAGACTGCATAAGATTATGTTTTCGTAAAAGGGAACAAATTCTATTGGAACAAATTATGAAACTAAACTAAACATATGTATGTGTATTCAATTTGAGGTCCTGTCAGAAAATTTTAAAAGTACCAAATTTAGTCTTTCGCAGTGGCGGCTCGTGACTTTTGGGCTACTAGAGTGGTAATATTACAAAAAATGGCATTATTGATGTAGTAGTGTTGTAGCTATGTGTAGGGTCATCTCTGACTGGGGATGATGTATTGTAGGGTGATTTTTAGGGAGTGACTATGGGTTTACGGGGAATCGCAAAAGTTCATCACAGATCCGAGCTGTTGAGATGTCAACCGTGTATTGTATTGTACTTCCTGATCCTGAAACGATACCGAAGGGATACAGAGGGTATTACCGTTAACGGGGCGGTCAGGAAAAATAAATATTTCAGATTAACGATGTTTCCAAAATTGCATTGGTCTAACAATTTTAGAAATTTATCTATAGAAATCACAAGCATGGCGGGTTTTCTATGTTCTAATCGACTGAATTTAATCGAGTCAAAATCGCGAAAGAAATTAAATAAACTACAAAATTTCCCAGATACCACAAGGAGTTAAAAAAATACCCTGATATATTACCGCGATAATTCCCTCCACGGTTTTCCATGTGTGTGGCCAGCCTGGAACACCGATGGTGGATATCATGGAACAAACAGTACCTACCTAACAATACCACCGAAAATAACATAAAAGTAGACAATTTTTTTTTCAGTGGACAATCAAACGGAATACCCACTGCAATCGATACTAGAACCAAAGATCATAACCTTTTACTTATCCCTTTGGAAAAAACATCTTCGAAAAATTTTAAATACTTTGTAACAAACACTGGCCATTAGACTCCTCCACTGGCCATTAGACAGAATTCAACTTAATTTATATACCTTTGGAAAAAACATCTTCGAAACATTGTAAATACTTTGTAACAAAGCTATACGATAATGCTCTTCCACTGGCCATTAGACAGAATTCAACTTACTTTAAATATAAATCAGATATCATTGGATCATCAACCCAGACAGATTTAATATCAAAGATTTTATTAAAACCAATTTATAAGTATGCATTCCCAATGGTACGATACTGATGGTTTTTTAACTTAAACGTAATATTGAGTTGTTATTTGTATCTATGTTATAAATTGCTGTAAACTGTTATAAACTGAGGCTCTCAACACCTTGTGAGACAGGCACAATATATCGCCCATGTAATGGAATTAATAAAGATTTTAAAATCTATTTTTTTTTTTTTAATTTAAAAATAAATGCAGAAAATCTCACTCCGCAAAAACACACATTCTAGTGTCTGGATTTCAATGTGAATTTTAACGCAATTTTCCATCATCATGAGCTATGAATTCTTGAAATATGCATTGAACTGTCCAAATATAAGAAATGACACCACATTGTACTTACCTAGATGCCAAAATGTCCAATGAATACCGTTAGGTATTTTATTCCGAAACAGTTCAGAAACAATATCTCTAAATAGTATAAAACAAAATCGCTATCCGCGTCTGTCTGTTTGTGCGCTTAGTTCTTCTAAACTACGCATCGAATTTTGATAGGGTTTACACTATCATTTAGAGGATTTCTTCCGGAAGGTTTATATATATAATAGATGTATATCATATTAATGGAAAGAAGATAAAAGTAGATGTTTTCTAATAGTCATAAAAAATATTTTCGGGCGCTTACATTGCTAACGCTGGCTAAACCTAATGAGGTACATCAAAATAATGTACTACGGAATTGTATATCTTAAAAAGTACTACAGAAAAGTCGGCAATGGTATATGTCTATCTCCTAAGGATAACCCCCAGCAACGCCGGGTACACGTCAACTATAAGCCTTTATACTTTAACGAATAGGCTCCTTACTTACCTAATCTAAAGTCAGTTTCCGTCGAAAGCCCCCTTACTGAAAGGGGGTATACACAAACACAGTCTACACATAGTCGTGTACTCGATCGAGCTACAAAGCCTGGCAAATCAAACGATCGATCTAGTCTAGTCGGGGGCGACTTTAGGAGACCGAGTACTTGGGTTATTGGGTGAAAACTGGCGCCTGATCTATAGAGGCCACATTCTGCCACAACACATTCTTCTTATGAATGTATTATTGCGCCAAAGGGAAAACAAATTATTATCATTACTATCACAGTTTTAAATGGGAGTCTACGGCCTGCGTCTCATGGGCCAATACAAATACAGGGTTTTCCAATAAGAGGTGTTCTTTTGAATAGCCCGCTATTTCGGTAGATGTTACTTTTGAAGCTGTCATTTTTTGACATTTGACAAGTAGAAACTACGCCATTAATAAAAATCGAACGATACACGCTTCAACAACGCATTGAAATTATTAAAATTCACTTGAGTGAATCAAATGCAAATCATCTTGAGTGATGAGGCCCATTTCCACCTCGGTGGCTTCGTCAACAAACAAAATAGTCGCATCTGGGGCTAGGAAAACCCAAGAGTTATTGTTGAAAAGCCTCTCTATCCTCAACGTGTGACTGTTTGGTGCGGTTTACGGTTAAAATGAGGCTGGAGCAACAGTTACGGTGAATGGATTGCGCTATCGAGAGATGATTAATGATTTTTTATGGCCGGAATTGGATGGTATTGATCTGGACAGCGTTCACTTTCAACAAGACGGCGCTACGTGCCACACAAGCAACAAAACCATCGATCTTCTACGATTGAATATCAAAATAACACCTCTTATTGGAAAACCCTGTATTATATTATTGTTTTAAGACCCTGCGTAGAAATGTAAAGTAAGGTAACGGTGTGCAGCGCAGTCCATTGCATTGTGGGAGTGTCTATTAGTTTATGTCTATTCCTTACCCTCATCATGAACCTAAAAAGCCCTGGACAGATTAGTATAATTCTGTAGGAATGATATTGAAGTCAAAACTAGGGTGAGGGAAAAATAACCATCCATCTTGATTTAGTACTTTTGGTAGGAAATTGAAGTCTGTTTTACTATAAAAAAATAATAAAATGTGTACTTACTTCATTCACTATAGATACTCTTTAAGTACTTTTTTATGATTTATCTCTAAACTTGTATAAAAATATTTGTACACTTTTATTTGATACTGAGCATAATCTATATACAAAATAATTTTACCTTATTTACATGTAAAAAATATTTAAAATTGTTATCTACCAGTCAATCAGTGAGAAATTGAGAAATAGTTAGGATGCAGGCGAATTCTCAAGTTATTGTTTTACAAAATTATCTTTTAATTACTGTCTGTATCTGTGTTTTCTCCTTAAATAAATAAATTGTCTAATTCAAATACAAAAACCTAAAAGGCAATTTTATCTATTTTCTTAAAATGGTATTTGTTTTGACGACATCTTCGAAAAGAAGAAATATTTAGGACATTTAAAATATTACGTAATTAAAATTACAACAGATAGACTTCTCCCTTTGCGTGTAAACAATGTATATATATTTCCATGAAATATATATATGTCAGTTTCTATATTAGTAATGTTTTCACATACACGGTCGTTAATCAATTGAATAAAATTTTCACCACGTTTTTTTAGTAAGACCGTTAGGCGAAACTTAATGTCAAATCACTATTTTGATTAATCTTTATAACGAATTGGTGTACATTATGAATACCAAAAAATATGCTTTAGATAAATTGAAGGTTTTCCTATCGCTTCGCTTGAGTAGAATACAAATAAAATAATAAATTACTAAATAAAAAATATAAATGTAAACTACTAAAAAAAATATTTTTTCAATAGAAATGTATGAAGGCATAAAGGAAACAACTTTTAAAAAATACATTATTACAGCTAAGATTATCTGTGATAGTTTCACTTGATCAACTTTTTTGCTTTCTTATAAAATTATTTAGAAAATAAATAAAAAAAACAGTTTTTTGCTTGAAATCGAACGCTTCTAAACTCCTTTTGTCAAACGATTTTAATGCCTGTTACCTACAATATAAGGTATACCAAGAATATACATTTTTTTGGCTTGTAGCTTCCTCTTAATGATTATTTTTCTGGCGAGGTTTAGCAGGTTTAGGTAACATCGCTGGCTGTTGGACAGCAATGCACATGAAACAGTTATTGTGCACGTCTGTATTTAATTTTACTTATCATATTCAATTTATCAATATGAAACCGGTTTAAAAAAAGTCAATTGGAAAATAACGATGATAAATCTCTCACTGATTCGATACCGATAAGATTCAGATGTCGATATAAAAAATACGTAACCACCCACATAAATTTATTAACATCAGATTCACACGCTATCGACAAAATTATCGTAATCAAATTATGTTTTACGTCAAGTGTGTACATTTTTTATGATGGGTACATTACGTATATTACAAATAACAAAGATTTCACGTACTTATAATGAGGTTGTTAGAAAAATAATAAGTACATTATTATTGTCTGTCGGAGAAGAACAGTGGGTAATTAAGTTGTGTCGTAAAATCTCATGTTCATTGGGTTAGGTACTTTGTGTTTATGCCCAATCATTGTGATATACCTAGTACTGCTTCATGTAATATAACAGCGGGTTAGGTACTGTGTGTTTATGCCCAATCATTGTGATATACCTAGTACTGCTTCATGTAATATTACAGCGGGTTAGGTACTGTGTGTTTATGCCCAATAATTTTGATATACCTAATACTGCTTCATGTAATATAACAGCGGGTTAGGTACTGTGTGGTTATGCCCAATTGTGATATACCTAGTTGTCGCAAGCTATCGCCAAGAGTGTGTGATAGTCAACCAATCGAGAGTTATATTATTGAATCATAGTGGAAAATCTAATACTAAAATTTAAATAAAATATTTAGAGAAACAAAAAAATTAATAAATAATATTTCGATGCCTCGTAAGAGCGCATAATCAGTGTTGAAACTTTGTTAGGAAAACCAGACAAAGTCCTCCTGGACAGCTCTAAAGTTCTATCGTAATCCTAAAGTGGGGTAGGAATTTAGATTAGAAGGAAGTTAAGAGGACAAGTTTCGTGCAAGTAGCTTCTCAGTAGGTTGGGCTTTGATCAGTCGTTGTTTATATGCCAATAACGTCCAGGAAATGACAAACATTTTACCCTTTGATGGTTCGCACATAAGAAGACCCTCAGGTTTCTCTCAGCGAATATGTTGCCTTTAACAATGACAAATTGTAGGCGTAGGGAAAACAGCGTGCATGAAAATCCACAGATGACGCTATCAACGCGTCTCCTTAAATGTGCACCGGTGGTGAAGGGATCAATGACGTTAGTTCTTCTAATATTACATTGAAATACTCAAGAGTATGAAATACCGCTTGAACAAGCAAAGCATACCCAGTCGGCGAATATTATTATTATTTATTTACTAACGGACCATGTCCAATTACAACACCAACGTCTAATACATCAGGGCCGCACGTCGCATATTTGTGTGCGTGGCTTCTTCACTTACGTCGTTAAGATTCTGACTTTATTTTAGGGTATTTTTTTTTTTGTAAACACTACTATTTATTTATTGTCATCAAGTTTAATTTGTAGAAGTCCATTTTAATTTTTGGTTTTTCTTTTATTTATTTAATTTTATTTTAAATACATAAACGGCTATACTGCCTTTTGTCCCGTCTTAAGAAGCGATGCTGTACGGATTCTATATGATAAATGTCAACATCATAGAATGGAGGCATATTCTAGATTATATAATATGCTTTAGAGATCACATTCATCTGGTAAGATAAGGGAATCTATCACAGTGTGAATTCAATTCTGGAATCGCGTCCTAGCCACCGATTTACGTTTCGGTGTTCGGGTTGCTTTTCTTACCATGAAAAGCTATGATTTGTGTGCTGCGTTACGGAAATATTTCAAGAACAAGCCACTCAATTGCCAAAAGTCATGCGGCAGAAAAAAAAAGAGCTTATCTAATAGAATGAACGCTCGCGGCTCGGCAACTGTTTTATATTGGCTGGCCGCCAGCCAATGAGATCTTCGGTCGATCGCGTCGAGAAGGGCCCAGAAAATGAAAAATGACTAGTAGTGTCCCTAATAATGTCTAATGGTGACAAGCCGACAAAGCTTCCACTGACGAAAGATGAAACACATATAAATAATAGAAGCAGCACGTGTTAGCGTAAATCTATTCTGATAGAAGGAAAACCGCTTTCAACAATTTTCTACGTAAAATATTTTGATAACCCTCTAAAGTATCTTCTTTGACATCTTCGCACTAAAAAAATGACAGCGTGATGGCTTCATTTTTATTGAAATCATTTCACAATATTATCTATCTATTCATAGGAATTCAAGTAATTCTAGTTTTTCCATTATTTAGTAAACGGTGAATAATAACGTAACCTTAAAACTGTATGGCAACGACAAAGGGGAAGGGGTCGACCGTGTAAAACCATAAACAAGAAAGGGGTCTCTTTATTATTACCTGCACGATGTAAAATCACGCAAGGGAGAAAAACATGAACCTAAAAAGCCCCGGACAGAGCTATTTGAGAACAATTTGAAGCAACGGGGTGAGGGGGAAGATGTATGAATAATGCTAAAACCTACCTTTTTTATTAACATGTCCCATTCCGTCTTAACAAATACCCAAAAAATCATAAGCCGTTATAATTTCAATCAACACTCCGCTGATTATGAATACCATTCACCAATTTTTTATATTGATGTGGCAAAAGTCGTGAACTCCATCTTGTTCTTGAATTGACTTGTCATTATCTTTATTGTTTAAGTGCCCTATTTTTGTCATAGCAGTAATTTAATTATCCTGTATTGTAACATTTCTCCTTAATAATAATAATAATAATTGGATAATTTGTAGAGCGCCGTTTTTGTGAAAAATCACCTCAAGGGCGGCTATGGTATTGGTGGCATCTACAATATTATTTTCGGACAAGAGCACTTCAAGGAGACAATCCCTTGAGCTGGACCACGGAGCAGTAGAGTAATAGATTTATTTGCCCGAACACATAACAAATGTTGAATATTCTACTGCTCTAGATTTAAGTAATTCGCGGTGTCAAGCAGTTATTTTCAGCTTCAAAATAAATATCTAATGACATCAGATAAGGAAAGAAAAACGACTTGCTGTCCGCAATTGTTTTCAAGAATAAATATACAGCTATCAAATAAAGTATGATGAAAAAAAACGTGGAGCTGATATGAAGCATATATTTTGATGCAGGAGTTCAAATTCCTGTAAATACATCCCAAATTGTCCAACAAAAGACAATTTTATGAAAATGTACCGTGGGAACGTTGTATTTGGATTTGTGATCTTTTCCTAAAATACACTTCTCCATCGCCTTCAGCGCAACATTCATAAAACTGCAGTGTTCACCGCGAACTAGGTACATTGAAACATGCGGTCTATCTAGCTGCGAGTATATCGATGGCCATATAAAGTTCATCCTGCCTTTACATTCTCGTAAAGTATACAAAATAATACTGTCAAGAATATAATCAGGAGAAGGGATTGATGTAATCAATAGTATCTATACCTATTGTTTTAGCTGAAATCACTTGGTTATGCGTTTTTAGATGGCGTGTCAAGGAGACAAATAAATAATTCATGGGATTCTTTGAACCGCACTCGGTCTTGAACCACACGGTTTCTGATTTCAGGGTTAGGATATTACGTCTTTTGCCTAAATTTGCACAAATTTGTAGTTAAATAAAAAGAAAAATGCATATTTTCAAAAATCTATTCGCTCCATGGGACGAAAAGTAATCAAATGAGGAATAATAATAAACACCGTAGAATAAAGCTTTACTTCAAAAATCAAATTAATATCTTCTAATTATTTTTTTGGTTTGACTGATGATTGAACCTTCCTTCCCAGGGATTGACTAAAATGAGTGAATACCGTTACCATTTCAGCCAAATCCTGATTGAACGGTACCGAGGTTTATTTCGTATGATAACTGCTGTAAATTTTTAATGTCATCCAATTTCAGAACGTGTGTATGCGTGAGTCTCACCAAAGGTTGATAGAATGCATTGTCACCGACGACGAGTCTATCTGCCGAGTTTCACCTAGATCGGATCAAGATTCCATTTTATCCAATTCTTCGTTCATTCATTTTAATTAATTCATTTATTCATTCACTCCAGATAACAAAATCGAAATTCAAATAAATGAATCTAAGAAACATATTATTTCCTAATCTTCGCGAACTAATCAACTATATTGAACTGCATTCTCGTTTGCAGTAGTTGCACAAATACAGAAGGGTTTTGAAACGACACAGACGAAACCTTCAAATTGAAGGTTTCATAAAATATATTGTATTTTTCATCCATATTAACATGTCGATAGGTAAGGAACCGCAATAAACTGACTTCTGTAAGACCCTGTACAGAAAAGTCCCACAATGGACTGCGCTGCAAACCGTTACCTTACTTCACTTTTCTGCGCAGGGTCTTACAGCACTATGATTAGGTCGATTGCTTACCGGTCCATGAGGGAGCCGCCTTTGATTTGTATATTTTATAATATCCAACAATACCGAAGATGTTGACCATGTAGTATTTCCTAATCTTCACGAACGCATTTATATTGAACTGCATTCTCGTTTGCAGTAGTTGCACAAATACAGAAGGGTTTTTAAACGACACAGACGAAACCTTCAAATTGAAGGTTTCATAAAATATATTGTATTTTTCATCCATATTAACATGTCGTTAGGTAAGGAACCGCAATAAACCGACTTCTGTAAGACCCTGTACATAAAAGTCCCACAATGGACTGGGCTGCAAACCGTTACCTTACTTCACTTTTCTGCGCAGGGTCTTACAGCACTATGATTAGGTCGATTGCTTACCGGTCCATGAGGGAGCCGCCTGTGATTTGTATATTGTATAATATCCAACAATACCGAAGATGTTGACCATGTAGTAACTTTTTAAATGCAAAGCTGGTTTTTAGGGTTTTATCCCATTTAATAATTAATTACGTTAAAAACTAATTACCTAACAAAACCAGTGATTATGTTACTATGTTCAAGTCCAAACGTTTTACACTAAGTAATGTTTGATAATGATTAGACCCAAGAGGTTGGTTGCAAGACTCCTAATAGAGACTTCATGACGGCACACTTCACATATGTACCGAGCCTATTGTATAAGTATTGCCTATTAGCGGTCAGCAAATAATACAAATAGATTGAATATATATATATATACACGGTGTCCGGAATCTCTCAGTACAAGCGCGGAATTGGTGAATCTACCTCCATTTTTTTTATTAACTTTCCAAAGTACAGATTTTATTATTAAGTCCCGTTAAACTGATTGACATCAGTTTGTCTACGGGTTCTTTTAGAATTATTTTTTTTTAAATACATATACAATTTTAACAAGTACATAAAATATACACATAATTACATTTGGAGTCGATTTTGTAGTTTATTTTTTTTTAATTTGAGCTTTCGTTTTCGAGTAAATCGAGATTTTGTGGTATATCGTTAATGGAGTCCGAAATTTTTAGGTCAAATTCGAAAGAAAATCGGCCGATAGGGGGCTAATATGAATGCGTCGAAGCGTAGACTCGGCTCCAAAAGTTTTTTTAACACTTTAGTTGCCGAAAAAAAGGAAAAATAGAAATGCTCAGATCGATTTTTTTTATGTATATTTACCAGTTTCCCGTTTGTACTACGAGTTTCCAGACAGTGTATGCGAGAACCTTGGAGCGCGTCGGCTACTACTAAACTAATTGTAATTACATATATCATTTCTGACCGGTTGTCTTCTTCTCATCCGACAAGAAGTGAAAAGAGATCCAGATTGCAGTTCTTAAAGATACGACTGTCATCAAGCCCATGTTTCGTAGGATCGTTTGTTGTGAAATGTAAGTAATAAAATATATTATATTACTAGCAGTTTACTAGCGCAGGACCATGAACATTACGGGCACAAGGACTGTCGTTTGACCGAGTTGGATTTAACCATTTTACTTACAATTTAAATTAAGTTTTCTGATAAGAAAATATTATATTACAGGTAGGGACTTTATCGCTTGTCTGAATTCTTGACACAGAAAAAAACGAAATTAGTATGTTTGGTGACATATCTGAAAGCACAAATCTAAACTAATCCACACAGAGAAAAATGAGTATTGCTGATTTATCAAATCCTGTTAAAAAGGTAATAGCAGGTAATTTCCTAATAAACTATTAGTACCTACTTTCATAATATATCGGAAAACGTGTTTCTGCAGCTGCGTTTATCCTGTTATTATATAATGACGAAATGCGATGGACATGGCCCTGAGTACATACTGAGCTTTTTACATATGGGGAATTCAGATAATGAAATGAGCTCTTTCTGTGGCCCGGTGTATCAATCAGTCCGTTTCCTCGCTATGTAATTGTATGACATTCCTCGCTCAAGTTTAAGTGAGCTAAATCTGCCGCTCAAGCCTTAATAAGCGGCAGAATAGTTCCCTTTTTAAATCACCGAATTAGGTAAATAGCCTAATTTTATTTATTTTATATATTTATTACACGCCCTAGTGGGCTTTTCTTTAAAAAAAATAGAAGCATTTTGTATCAGAGTAAACACTTAAAAATTAATAAAATAAAGAAGAATGTAAATATAATGGCAAAAATGAATCCTCACGCATATAATTGAGTTTAAAAGATTCAACAAAACAAAATAGTAGAAGCGGAGAAGTTATATGGGTACGTAGGTCTATTTGTGTCTAGAAGAATAAAAGTGATAGAATATACAACATTTATACTGATTAGTTTTCAAATGAAATATATCACCCAGATCAGAATATTTGTTTCCGAGATTGTGAAGTCTCGGAATCGGAGAATTTTGGTAAGCTAGTGTCCTGGTGTTATTGAAGTAAAAAGGTAAGAAATGTCGGCATGATTTTTTGGGAACATGGATATTGATACATTGAAGTAATTCCGGACCATAGACATATGAATATTAGTAGACCTGCCCTAAGTGATTAAAAGCGTATTATCCCCACTCCCCATACCGGTTCCATTGGAACCGGCTGTGCTCGCGTATGGCCTCAAGTGAAATCTGAAAACGTGACGTCATCATTCTTGTGCGAACTATGGTCGAGGCATCATCGGTTCATTTTACGAAATAACACGGCAAAATTTTGACTTGTGCTATGAAAACTTGTAAAAATAGATGTGAAAAAGAGAATAAACCCAATTGTCGTATTACATTCCATATATAAGCATTATTTTACTTTATTTTAAGCATATTCACATCGTATAATATAGATCAGTTTTAGAAACATATACTATCACATCGAGAAACGTCTGGACGCGAAACACAAAGCTGGTTGGTTGCTGGGAAGTAAATTATGAACATTTATAAAAGTGTCTTAACTAAATACTTAAATGAAATATTCGACTCTGAAAATAGATCCGAATTTTTTTGCCGAATTTGGACTTCGCAAATTTGTTCATAACGTGGCGAGTAATTTGCGCTCCCATGTAAAAATGTCTATTCATTCAAAAGCAGATTTTACTTTTAAGAAGTAAATGGTGATATTATAATGCGAGATGCCTATTTACTGTCAGATTGATTTATTGACGAATCACAGTCAGCCTTACGCCCTTCGTTCTTCAACAGTTGATTTTACCCCTCGCCATTATCTTCTTGTCTATTAATTCCTATGTCTGTGTTCCGGACAGTCAATTTTAAAATGTAGTATTCTTTCTAACAGTATTAAATCTGAGCTTATTCTTCTTTCTGAAAGTTTCAATAGAGACATTTTATCCAAGAGGTAATTGTAATTTATGTTTTGTATAGGAATATGCAATTTATAATTTATAAACTTCCGTTGAATCTTTTCAATGTTATCTGAATGAATTTATCAGTATGGACTATTATATTCAACGTTATTAATTAATAATCAATCTACAAATAGTCTGCTAAGGAATTTTAAAAGTTTCAACGTCAGAACAGTTCATTTTCAACAGTTAGTTAGTTCGTCATAATTTCATGAAGATTCCAGCAAAACGAATGCTATTTAAAATTATTATTCTCCTATTCTATTAATCCGGTTAAAACGGGACTACAGGCCGCTTTCTGGTAATTTTTTTAGTCAATTTCTTAATAATATCGGAACACATGTTCATGCACCTGCGTTTGTCTTAATAATAAATAATGACGAAATGCGAAATATTAGGATTTTTATGAACACGTTTTCCGACATTGTGATTTTACTAAAAGTTTTTCGAGAAAACTATTAATTCATTCGTTATGGGCATGCAATCCCGATTTTAAACGGAACACGAAAAATTTGAAGAGATTCTTAATAAATTAGCTATATTTTTTATCAGTGGTAGCAGAAGTCGGGGACGCCCGAGGAAGACATGGCACGACCAAGTGAATCAGATACTTGAGTCGGGCCATGTCAAGAGTCAGAACAATAGAAGAGTATGTATGAGACGATGTATGAATGTGAATGAGGCAAGGAGTGTGTGCCAAGACCGAGTTGTTTGGCGGTCAGTCCTCTCTGCCTACCCCTGCGGGGAAACGGCGTGATGGTTAGTAAGTAAGTTTTCTCCGTGCATAAGCAAATGCTTCTAATGGAAGAGTAGTGAAAATCATGAAACAAAATAACCCATTGTGGAGCCTAAATTTTTATATTATGTACAAAAGTATTATTATAAAAAATAAAAAATGTGTTTTTAGAATATTCATGTACAATCTAAATACCTACCGAGTTCCCTTATCGGTAGAATATGAAATAAAAACATTTTTGATAACGCAAAATATCTTATCGATAACCTACAAAATTAAAATCTTAATGAGGTTATCGTACATGGATAACATAATACTTTTCACATGTAGGTATGTTATGTCCCGAGGCGACATTACCATTTGTGTTTAGTGTACCTACTGATTTCTAATGTAGTATGTCTTAATTTGTCACCAAACGAGAAACTACTGTGCTAATGTATCCAAGGTAATATACTTCATATCAAATCTTCAAAGGGTTATTCATTTGAAAATCAATTTAACAAGTGCGGAATTTTAAACGGTGAGAAATTCACGACATTATTCGTCACCGAAGCCAACCACTAATCGATATGTATTTACTATTCTCTCGCTGCAATCAAAAATAGATCAATCCATCCACAGTTCAAGTGGCTGTTGCAATTAAGTAGTAATTTTTAACCAACGGTTCACAAACCTCCAAAAAGTTTTCAATATTTAATCAACCTTTGAGCAAACAAAAAACTGTAGGTACTTAAAATGAGATGAGTTATTTTGCAATTCTTCTGCCGGCGTCCTCTACTGTCGGAGGTTGGCTATCATTATGACAATCTTCAATCGGCAGCTTGTAGCCCGGAACAACTTAGCGGAGATGAAGGACTACAGGTAATATTTTAAAATAAAACATTTCAATAATCTCTTTTAACGGTTCGTGGAACAAAAAAGGTTTAACATCTCAAGGACCTACCAAGGAAAGAGGAGTAGCTGATGACGTCATTTTCATCATGGGCTATGAAGCTTTGAAATATAAAAGCTGGTGTTATTATAATATACTTTCTTTTTAAATAACTCTAAATAAAGTAAACATAATAACTCACAATAAACATGATACAGCATAATTATCATACTAACAATATGTTATTCATAATTAATTACTCATTTCAAAAACGATCTAAAACCGCACACTGCGAAATGATTCCAACTGCCTACAACGTCAATATGACATAGAAAACGCCAATGTCCGGTAAGACGGCTGTCACCAAAGTTGCCCGGCGTGACGTCAACGCCGCCGAATTCATGAATAAAAACCAACATGTCGTTATGGTGGCAAATCGAAAATCATTTTAAATCGTTTTAGAAATTTATTCTAGAAAAAAAAAACCTTTTTTTTAATAATAAATTATTTTTTTCTTATTTTTTCTAGAAAAAAACAACCTGAAATTCCTGAACAGCCTAGTACGTACCTACACCTTCCCGAGGCAAGGACCGATACCAGGTACCTATTACCTATCATGACTAACATTGATTTACAACTAACATAACTTATCATGGAATGAATACCCTATAAATTAAAATGTGTCAAACTATTGGTAAGAACTCATAAATAATGTTATTTGTATAATGATGCTTTTATACGTAGTGTGTGTTTTTAGAGATAACAAAAAACAAGACGTAGGTTTAGTAAGATTCACAACTACTAATTGATCGTTTATTGAGGCAATCGAAGTGATTTACAATTACGAATTATTGAGACTTCCAATTGGAAGGGGAATGATGTGTATTTTGATTGAGCGCATAGACGCCATAGAAAAATAAGATGACTGATCTTATTGCTGTGCAATCGATAACCTGAGATTACAATTTCTGGTAAGATTGTCTAAAATTTCGGACGTTTGGTTTATGGCCTAATTTGTCTGTCACCTCCTTACCTGACTATAGCTTTTCAATGTTTGATCAACCGAAGCACTCGTCGTTGTATAATAATAATTTGATCATTTGTGTAGCGTCTATTCGTGTACTTTAGTATACAGTGCAATACAATGTCTACTTATAAATATATATTATTGGCAAAAATAAGTCATGATTCATGATTGTTATTAAAGTAAACAGTCAATAAGTCTTAACTCAAAGTGATCCATCAATCAATTGCTTGTAAATACTGTGACGGACTAAGAAATCATAAATAATATTGTCATGAGCAGTATTTTATCATTGGATCTTAGGTAATATTATGCAACTCCTAGTGCAGGGGATTGAAACCATTGAGGCAATGATGGAATTGTACAGATTTTATGTAAGTACTTATGTCATTCTTTCCCGGAGACGGCAATATCAATAATTTTATTGTCAAATTACGACAATGATGACATTTATATTTTATTTCTATGTTAACGAATAAATTTTCTATAACTATTTGAAATGTGCAATTTTCGATTTGCCGCCAAAACGACAAGTTCGCTATTGCTCGTGAATTCGGCGGCGTTGACGTAATGCGAGGCGACGATGGTGACACCCGTCTTACCTGACATTGGCGGTTTTATGTGACGCTGTAGCCAGTTAGAACCGTTTCGATATGCGTGGATTTAGATCGCTTTTAAATAGTAATTTCTAGTCCAATGTGATTATTATTTTCGCATATATTTCCAATCCAGTGCTGAATGCTGTTACCTCCACTCAGGTCTATGACTAATAATATAATACTCTGACGGGAGTATGGTGGTGTTGACAGCATGGGCAATGGGCATGGATACGGTGAGTATAGACAAGACATGTGTCTCTCAGCAATCTAAATATAAAGCACATTCCAGAGCCGTTAGCTGCAGGAGACAATGTTGGGAGGATTGGAGACAGTCAGCTAACCAGGACGACATTATTTAGCGATACAGAATAATTTATAATTGATAGCTGAACCAATCACTTAAAATATTCACGTTGAGTTACCACGATAAAATAAGAACTGAAAGCTGGATAATTTACAAAATTATATGAAATCACGATAAAAAATATTACTAATATTTCAAAAATCTATTGAAATTATTCGAATTCTTGTTAAAAACGGGATTGTAGGCCATTATCATATGTATTTTGCAACTATGTACAACACGTGATCGTAAAAGTCCTCAAATTTTTGCATTTCGTCCGTGTTCCGACATTATTGCGAATTTACCAACACTTTATGAGGAAGCAGCTTACAGTAGCGTATTACTAATAATTTGAAGAGATTTTCAATAAATCACGTTACCTATTTTTCTCTGTATTGTTTGACTGTCTGACTACATATTATTGCGTCGCATTATGGGGCTGACAGATTTACGCTATACGCATCAAGGGTTTGGCCTATTTCAGCACAACGCTCGCCATACAATCCCAATGGGAATCCACGAGAATATAGCGTGATCTGTAACAGGCTTTAAGCTTCCTCAATGTTTCGGACAGGTGATGCATCATGACAGCTGACTTGATGGTGTCCGTAGGGCTGTCAAAAACGTTGGCTAAAGAAAGAGGAGGAAGCGAAAAGGCACATAATAATTTGATACGCTGATTTTGCGTGAAACATCTCAAAGGCACTCAAAGACATAAAAGTATAATATTATTGTATTTGGTCGCGCGAATCTTATATTCGTCTGCATCAATTAACAAAACCGTTGAACCACAATGGAATTCAATTTTCATGATATTATGATTTAAAAAAACACTACAAAACCTAATTCTACTTGTTCATTTTTACCGGGCTGGTTTTGTCCTACGACAGGCAGCAGGCATCTTCTGACTGGTCCAGATGATATAATATATCACCAATTAATTAAAATGCCCGACAGCAGCTGGTCTAGACGAAAATAAAAAGTTAAAATGGGGTATCGCGTATTTTTAATGAAAATTAAACACTCATAAAACTAAGTTTGAATTATGATCATTTTTCTGACAACATGCATTCAGAAAAATAATTATTTCATGTGGTTTCTTCGGTTGTTGGCATCTTATCGAAGATATGTATTTTGAATGTAAGGTGACTTGTATGACAAACTTATTACCCTCCTAAGCGAAATTCAGTCACATAACCCAGTGCTCCGCAACCGGTGTGCCGTGGCACACTGGTGTGCCGTTAGCCGGATACAGGTGTGCCGCGGTCAAATTCAATGTATTTGACATTTTACAATATTTCATTATGTATTTAATACACAATGACAAAATATTTTTCATAATATTGTATATTTTTCATTGTCTGCAAATACTGATAAAAGACGTATTCACAATATATTAGAAACACTGATTAGAAAACTGTAATTGGCTGAAAAATTTGCGCTTCAGATCAACGAAACAACCGATATTCAAAATAAAGCATAGTTGATAGCTATTGTACTTTTCGTTGACGAGGACTTTAAAGAACATTATTTATTTTGTAAGGAGGTTCCAGAGCGACCTACCAGTGAAGAATTTTTTCAAGTAACCGATGATTTCTTCAAAATATACAATATTAAATGGAGCAATTGCATTGCTGTTTGCACGGATGGCACTGCAGCAATGACGGGTAGTAAAAAGGGTTTTGTCTCTTATGTAAAACAAAAAAATCCAACGTTACAATTTACACACTGCTGCATACATCGAGAAGCATCGATGGTCAAAAATTTACCGGAGGAACTTTTGAACACGATGAATGAATGCATTAAAATCGTAAACATAATTAAATCAAGAGCCATAAACTCGCAAATCTTTGGAATACTCTGTCCAGAAATGGGAGCCGAATATGAATCCTTATTGTTTTATATTGAAATTCATTGGCTATCCCGAGACAAAGTTTTGGCTAGATTGTATGAGCTTCGTCAAGAGGTGTGTGAGTTTCTTTTAAATCAAAATATGCCCAAACTATATCAGCACCTCGATGATAATTACTGGATAGCCAAACTTGCATACATGGCTGATATATTCGAGCATTTGACTTTGGCAGAAAGAGTTGCAAAAAGGATGTTTGGAAATGTACCAAAGGATCAACCACCGTAGTAAAATTGAAAACAAACAATTAACTATGGATCTGGCCCAACAACATTTAAGTATGCTTCAACAGAAATTTGGTCAGTATTTTTATTCCATTAATACGGAACAATACGATTGGATTCGAAATCCTTTTGCAACCAATTAAAATAAATTCTACGGAAGCACTGCCTCTTCAAATTCGAGTGGAATTTACAGATTTAAATAATGACATGACATTAAAACTTCACTTCTTTGAAGATCCATTAGATGTTTTCTGGATTTACGTCAAAAAAGAATATCCTCACATTTCCGTTAAAGCATTCTTAACACTACTTCCATTTTCAACGACATACTTATGTGAGCAAAGTTTTTCAACGCTTGTATTAATTAAAAATGATAAGCCATGCTTAAAAGGTCTTGACCAAGAACTTCGGGTTGCGCTGTCAAAAATCGAGCCGAATATAAAACTTTTGTGTTCATTGAAACAAGCGCAGATTAATTTAACAATTAATCGCTCATTAATTTATTATTATTTTATAATAATTATTAAGATTGCGTAAAAATAAATATGTTATAGTTATATGTAGGTATGCATGTATACTTTTCAAATAAAAAACAAGAAATTATTGTAAAATTTGTGTATCAATTTAATATCTTTATATTTTAGCTTTTGGTGTGCCGCGGAATTCTAGGGAGAAATTTGGTGTGTCGTAAGTGAGAAAAGGTTGCGGAGCACTAACATAACCTAATAAACTAACCAAACATTAGTAAATTCCAAACTTTGCTAATTCTGTTAGTTGGGCGCATTAGATTGTTAATGCAATGAAACTTTTGAAAATGTGTTTTGTAAAATGAACAGACTAACTTATAGAAGGGAAGAAAAAAATGATGTTAAACAGAGATGTTCGTTCAACAAGGAAAAGGTAAATATAAGATAAAGGAAAAGCAACGAACAAAAAAAAACTATTTTGTAGGGAAGTACAAGACTTAAGACGTAGAGTTTGATAAAAAGTGTTTGGGCTGTATGCCAAAATTATACATTTCTTGTGCTGATAATAAAACTAACATAGCGTAATATAATGTTACACAAGTCATTAAAAAGATTTATTATAAAATTTTGCATAAAAAACTACCTACAACATACGTACAATTTAATGTTATTCGTAATTGCTTTCAAGTTGAATGCAATCACTCTGAAAGCGTATAGTCATTCATATTTTACTATATGACACAGAAGAATCCCAATTCTACAAGGACTACGGCACCCGCAAGTATTGGGTACGCACTTTAACCCCAGACACCCTGAATAGCATTGGCATTAGATTCAGAGCGAAGCCCAAAGAATCGATTGCGAAATTATAGTGCTTTAAGGTCAATTATGCAGGAATTATTGTGATAACAATAATCAGGCTACGTTCTTTTATCTGTGTCACGATGTTTATGTTTTTATTTTGGGTTCACTGAATTAACATAAACACTTAGAAGGAAGTTGATGACATGCATTTCCGCTTGTGTTGCATTTAAAAGTGTATGCGGAATAATAATATGGATTTAATTAAGAATCCATCGCATTTAACGGTACGTTATGATAACTTCCCTTTTGAACAACTAGTCTAATTGAACAAACTACCTAGCTCTACTTTACTTAGGACGGGTTGTTTCGAATATTGAATATTTTTGAGCAAAATTTCCGAATATTCACTTTTAAAACACTGAACTCAAAATCACATATTATGAAGTTCTAATAACTGGTTGTTAAGTTTATTTTTATTTAAGTTAAAATGTTGTTTGATTGATTAAAAAAATAATTTCAAAGGGATTTTGCCTCATTTCCCTTGAAAATACTAAAAAAAAACACAAAGCGGTTGGAGGACGCGTTAGGACACGTCCGGCTGCCACGAAGGGCGCTACTTAAAATTATACAATAAAATCAAAAAGAGGATCGTAAATAGGAGATTTTGAACTATAAAACAGTTTTTACGGAACAGACACTTTTTACGGGCTTAAAACAGACTTATTACGAAGGCCAAGATGTGATCTAACCGCAAAATTTAATTAAAGCATCTAAAATATTTCTAAGCAATCAAATATTCAAACCAAAAACACATGATTTTGCAATACTTCGTGGTGCTTCGCCTTAATTTAACCCTAGATAACTAAACTGTTTTCATTGTTTCATTGTAATTACACTTTCGGCGAGTGGACTGCGCAATAAAACACTAGAAATAAATCAAAAATATTTAATTAAGATAGGAACTTGTCACATGGCACAAAAGTAAGGATTATAATGAATAAATTAAGTACAAATTAATATCAAAATATCAGTCTTCACAGTGACAGATCAACATTATGTGGACCACAAATAGCCCCTCTACATCTGGTGCAACGGTGTTTGGTCATCCTCCGGGCCTTGGATGGACACAGGTAGCAAATTTTACGCATGTTTGACGTAGATGGAACCGAAGCTTCTATTGTAGAAGTTTCGCCAACATTAACAATAAATATAAGAATATATGAATGTACATACCTTAAAAATAAAAATTGTTGTTATAACTAAACTTTCGTCCAGAGGACGACTAGATGGTCATAGGGCACGTCCTAGTATGCGTGTAGCCGCAATCGCGTCACGTGCTGCACTATTTACTCAAATTAGGAAGGTAATGAAAGAGTCAAGGTTGGGGAGCGGGGGGAAGTAGGTGATTTCGAATTTCGCCGAGTAGCGCGTCGTCGCCTCGACGAGCGATTAGTTATCTAGCGTTAAAAAAAACCTTTGACATTAGAACATCAGATCTGATGTTTACATTAATTTCTAAAATGATAGAATTTTATATGACGTGTCGATACTAGAGAAATAGAGCAGATTATATTCAAACTTGATAACCCAATCAGCAAACTGTACATTATTCATGTAAACTCGCTTGACCGGTTGTCGTACAATAGATTGGTGCCATTGATGTATTGGTGCTCATTACATATTTAATAACACTGTACTGATTTTATTCTCACATTACCATGGGCCAGGCTAGCTAGAAAATGTATTCCTAGAACTTAAAAAGCCGGTCTGGTTTTGGAAAAGATAATCGTTGAGCAGGTTTCATGCCTTACAGTTACTACCTCTACATACGAATCTTATCTAATGGTTATAACATGGCGGATAAAGTTGACGTTTTAAATTCAATGAATTATGGCGAAGACATTGAATCCGAATTTAGCTAAAGTTAATCAACACGATTTGGGCGATAAGCATTACAGATTTATCACCTGGGAATGAATGTGAGTTTTTATTTGATTTTGACATATAATGTCTGGAAAAATTGTGCGGAGGGTCTTTTTAATGAGAGTAAACCTTAATATATCCATGTCGAATGGAGGTGGAAACATACAAGCAGGTCAGGTCGAGCTCTTGAGAAACGACCAGATTTTATTTTTCTAGACGTTGAATTAGTAACTTCTCGAGGAATTCAGCCTAAAACACCTGAGATTTTATTATTTATTTTATTTTAGTATATTGGGGAAACAAACAGTTTTACAATTTTATATAAATAATTTTACATGTTGCATTAACCAGTGAAGTTTCCACATAAAATTCAAGTTACATACAGAAAAAAACATAAATAAACAGAGAAACATAAAAACACCTTGATGAAAATAACTGAGATATCTTACACACAGCCAGGGGGAGAGGGTACGTAATTATGCATTTAGTAAACTGAACTTAGGAAAAATGGAATATATCGGCTTTTGAAAATATATTATTGTATTTTGTGCATGTACTTCTGAAAAATGAATGTTGGGTATAGTTTTCAAGTGCGGCAAGTGGAATAGTTTGTTGGACCGTGTGTTTCGAACTGTACAGTGGAAATGAACATTTTCCAGCAGGTAAGATGTTCTTATTTATTAATTATGTCCATCAGAATTAATTAAAATATTTCCAATAAATTCCAGTCCTGCTAGGGAAAATTCGACCGTGGGTCCGTTAAATACGTCGGGGCCGCGCGCCACAATTTTTTTACACGCATTCTTCACTTATGTCGTTAACCACTGGAACGATTTCGGTCGAAAAATCGACCACTTTTATTTTTCTGCGATTGATATCGGTCCAAAAATGGACCGATTTTTCTACCATTCGTAAAATATTTATTGTAATTATTTAAAACGCTTCCTTGGCCAGCTACTTGTTTTATCGAATAGCTGATAATATATTCTCTTTGTCTATGAACTTATCCGTTGTCTTTGAAGTGATATTTAACGAGTTTTCGCGGTTTTATAAGGCGTCCTGTCAAAAAACAAAACCATAAATTTTTAACATTCACGAAATTTTGGACTCTTCCTAAAATGCCGTAAGTAATTAATTTATTGGGTTTTTAACGCATAATTATATATTTGTGTTATTGTGATTGACTTATCTATCTTTGAAATGCGTTTTTAATTAGTTTGTTTCTAATATATTGTTTTGGTTGAAGTTTTTGTGTAAGAATACGTCAACTGAAGACGTCATCTGTTTTTGATTTACAATAATGTCTTATATACTGCACTCGCGCATTTGAAATATAGATATTCCATCACAGTGATTCAAAACAAAGAGATATATATAAGTTTTATTTGAATTGGTTCATTATTAATACAGATATTTGTTAACCAATTATTTTAAGTCATATGTCAAAAAGTTGACTCTTTTTTACATGTAAAATGGTGTAAAGCCTTCGTCACACAATAAAAATTTAGTAATTTAGTTGTATAATTAATTAATTTCTTCACTTTTACCAAATTTGTGCAGAAACAAATGTCGTCCAGGGAAAGGGAGCACTCCACGACCCAATAATTATTTTCAAATTTTATATTAGTGCAATATTTAACAAAATTTAAACATTTAAGTACTTACATTAAGGGCCCGCTTTCCGCGTAAAGAATTTAGATTTGGGCAACACCTACAAAATTTAGTGTTAAAAGAATCCGACAGAGGTGTCTGAATTCGTATTAGGAATAATTTTGGGGATTATGAAATTAAATTACCGACATCTATTGCAATTTTAGAAAAACAGAACCATTTTTAGTTAGCACCGACCTTAGAGTAATAATGCACCGACCAAATGAGAAGGAAGTCGAAATGAAGATGGTTCTCAAAATATGGGTTTTATTACGGATTTAATTAATTATTTTTTTTTTTAATTTTACAAAAAACATTTACGAAAGTTATTTGTATAGGTATAAAAATTACTTTACTTTACTAAAATACTATTCTCACTTTTATAAAAGTAATTTATAACTTTTATAAAATCAATAAATATATTTTTACATCAATAAGGTTTTAAACTTTTTTACTCGAAAACTATCTTAAAACGTTGGAATTCCAAAAAAAGTTTTTTTTTCTTTTTTACTTGTACTATCAATTAGAATCACCTCCCGAAGTTTGTGCACTTTACCCCCGACATCTTGTATAATATGCGCAATATAATATTTATACACGTGTAATATCTACTTTTGTACATTTATATAAATTATATACACGTTTACATTTTTATGCTCATCAAATTTATTATATTATAAAGATAGATAGAAAGATCCTTAGTGCTTCCTGAGGACTTACAAATCAGAAGACTTTTTTGTAATTATTTATTTATTCATTTAAACAATTCAATAATTATAAAGAGTAATAAAACATGTAAGCAACATAAAATTACATTCTAAAATGTGAAAGGGGCTCTATTTATTTACATTTTTATGAAATTACTACTTTTAATAGTTTTAAGCTTTCAGTGAACTTTCAATTTTATTTTTAACTTCTCTAAATATTATTTGTTTAAATCGTCAAATATAATTTAATCACAAACACAAGATTCACTCAAAATGAAAGATTGGTGGTTCTGAAATGTTCCCATAAATACGGTGAAAGAACCCTAAACTATAAACTTATTACCCTAAACATGCTTCGAGCGAAATGCGGATCTGGAAACCTTATCGTCAATCTGAGCAAAACATACCATGAACGTCAATATAGCAACAGCCTTTGTTCTGCTGCAGTTTCATTAAATGCCGAGAGATCCGTTTACAGTCTCCAAAAAGCAATACTGGGGCACAACCCTAAAAGCAAAGCTAAATGATTGGAATACAGAAAGATAAAAACACACCATTGTCAAAAATATCTTGGCCGTAAATGATTAAATAAAATTAGATTTATTCAGGAAGGCAAGCTATCGATCAAATGATTTGCGAATTCGGAAAAACCGTTATTATTGAGGTTTTATTGATGTTTTGTTTCTCCCGATTTATTCGTATAACCCATTAGTCTACATAATTATCTAGCGGGTTTTCCATTACTTGTGCACTTATGTTAATGTATTTTATGACCGTCTTTGTGTTGCTTATATTTGTATCATGTTGTCTCCCTCTATATTTTGTTATATATATGCACACATTATGTACTTCTTGTTTAGTATTAATTTGTACCCTGATGATGCTTAAGTAAAGCGAAACCGGTCGGTTCTTAAATTAATAAATATCGTGGTTTTAAAACAAAAAAGTATTTTATTTTATTAAATTATATTCCCCACAGTTTCAGAACTTTCAATAGCTTCTTTCGCTCGCATGTTCATTATTATTCTGAATTCCACGTTCGAGTATTGTTATTTGAAACAGATGGCCCGTATATTATTATTACATATTATATTATATTTCGGACATCGTTGCATTGTGAATTAATAAGAACTTGCCCTGTAATTTCTAATGTTTTGGAATTAGTTTTATTTCCCAAAGTACGTATTCTGAAAAAAATAAAATAAAAATTTTTATAACTTTTTACTACACAATACATAAATAAAAATAATAATTAATTTTTATAATAAATTATCGTTTATCGTATTCTGAAAAAAATAAAATAATAATTTTTATAACTTTTTACTACACAATACATAAATAAAAATATGAATTATTAATTTTTATAGTAAATTATCGTTTATAATAAATATAAGCTTATAAATCAAAAATTGTATTTTTTTCTTCTCACCTATTAGATAGGATATAATTTTATGAGATATCATTTTTTCTTTGAAATACGGGATATCTTTCGTGTATTTCCCATCTTTGAAAAAACAATATTTATTAACTCATAAACTTTACACGCGTAAAAATTATCTTTATAGATTCAAATATTTGCACGTAATCGCACGTCTGTAGATCATAGAACGTTGAACGACATGTCTGCCCCCAAAGCCCTCGAGTTGGCGAATGAACTTTTCAAAGAAGATAGGTTAATCTTCAAGTCGGAGCGAGCGCGCTATAATAAATATGATTTAAAAGCAATAGGCGTAAGCGACAGTTGTGAAAATGTTTAATAAATCACGGCGTATTTCAAAAATAGCAAAAATCACTTTTGGGGTCTATTGAGTAGCATTAAACGAAGCATTGTGATTTTTTTCATACATATAACTTGTAAAATAACAGAAATAAACGTGTTAATAATATTTTTCGGAGCATACTTTGCGATTTATTTCTATCGAGGGAATTTCAAATAATTACCGTTTCGGCTTTTGGAACAAATAGATACTATCTTAAAGAATAACATATATTTTTTTAAGAGCTTAAAAACTTCAAAATTTTAAGGAAAGTATGTCGGAAATTGGATGAAATTCGAATAGTGGGCCCTTAAGTGTTTTCAATTTAAAATATATAGAGTGGTGCTGACTGCAAGAGGAGGCAGAGGAAGAGGGAGAGGTGGGGTACGAGCTGGTGCCAGACTACCTGCACGTGGACGTCAACGCAGAGCTGCAATTGCAGCCTCGTCTGGAGTGTTAGTATTTTTTAATGTTTTTTTATGAAAGTACTTTGCTGTGGCCGTTGAACTCATCATATATTTGTATTTATTTAAACAGCGACCCTGCTTTGCTACTGGTGCGAGAGGATCGCGTCAAGGCCCTAAAGGCTGTTAGGGCCCTGCCTGCTTCCTTCCGGCTAGAGCTGGAAAGCCGAAAATTCAAGAAGCAGGCGGCGCGCATTTTGCTCCCTACCGCACCTCCAAGAAAAACTAAACAAAAGTAAGCAATCGTATTTAGATGCTTGATACAATATTATTGTTTTTTCCTGACAGCGTTCCACTCTTACAGTGATAGTTGGTAAGATCAGCGCTCTGTGCATTTGGCACATTCAGTGCATATTTTACAGAGTTCTAATTTTATTGTTTATTTACATACTGTACTTACTGTTTCACACGTGAATGAGAACAATTTATATGATTTATGTAAATGTTTTCAGAATTCCATCTCCGGAGAGAACAACGTGTCCCTTTTCACAAGGGACGCCTTCACCGTTGCCACGACCCGTACCACCACCGTGGATGTCCACTCCCGCACAGATCCAATCAACGGCTCCCAATGCACCAATTATGCCTATCCGTGCAGCATCTCCCGAGCCGTTACCTGGGACATCGCGGAGTGGGGAACTCTTCTCTCCGGAGGCCCGCTATCACAGCGAGCTGTGGGTGGACGTGCCATTCTACCAAGAATTATCGGCGTTTGGGAACGGTGAGTTTATTTTTTAAAATGTCATACCAGGGGCTCAATATAAAATCAATTATCTATATTTTATATTGATATCTTTAGCACAGTTTCACTGTTGGTATATTGGCAGGAAATAAGCATAGTACTTAAAAATTCCACATAACAAACATACAAAATGTATTGTTGTTATGACGTGGATGCATCATTACACATCTTTTTTTTTCTGTAACGGGTATTGCAGAGTGAGAAATAAGACATGCCGAACTTCTTTGCGAGGATTACATTTGATTCACCGGCTTCTAAACGGTGTAATACAGCATTTTTTTCTTAAATTGAAAAAACACTTTCGCTTCACGGGACTCATTGTGTCGAGCTTCCTAGTCAAAAGCGAGGCTGTATTGGTAGGTGGGTTTTGTAACCGGACAAATTATCATTAAAATAGGTCGCTTTACGTAGTTGGTCACTTTAAACGGATACGTTTTCCTACTAAAAGTTATGAAACCTTACTAGAGTTTACATTATCGTCACTTAAAACAGTAGACCGTTAAATGCAAAGTCATTATATCCAAATTCTACTGTAAATTTGTGTTTTCTTTTATTTCAGAGTCAGACATGGGCAGTAACGTGGACGAGGCAGCTGTACTAGAAGAGTCTGTACTTGGAAACCGTGAGTTATAAAACTAACTAACTTACCTTCACGCCATTTCGGTAGGCAGAGAGGATGAACCACCATGCAACTCGATCTTGGCACACACACTCTTTTCTTCATTCCATACCTACCTGACTGTGCTATTCTGACTCCTGACATAGCCCGCCTCAAGTATTTGATTAACTTTTTATTTATTTTTTTATATGAATACCTCACAAGAGCCTCATCTGGAGCCAGTGAGACTATGGCATCCTCAATCGGGGTATGTTGTGAGGCTGAAGGTAGCGGGGAGGGGAAGGAGGTGTGGAAGAGGGAGGTGGAAAAGTACCTGGCTATTCAGAACTGGTCACCAAACACGGCTAAAACCATTTCAAGCAACGTTTCAATTCTGAATGGGGTCTTACACCAGGGCGATACTATGGGTATCTTCCACTCTGGAACGTGCCGCAAATATAATATATATTATTTTAAATGAATTTTGTGTGAAAATAACACTAATTATTCAAATATAATTTATTTGATTTGATCCCGCGACCATCGTATTGCGAGTCATAAGCCGTACCAGAGGCAGTGGGTTATCGTAATATAGACACATTAAATTAATTTGGGTTTTCTGTTGTTTCAGAAATGGACAGATCGAGCGACGAGGATGACGAAGCGAGTGACGTCGACCACGAAGAGAGCGATGAGGATACCTTCTGCATGCCACCAATACCTTATCATAATATTATCAACGTTTCACCTAACTCCGCTATGGCCATAGACTTTAGTAGACAAGACCAGGTAGATAGTGAGGCAATGCGTTCGATTCTGCCGCCTGAAGGTTACTCTTTCGATTGGTCTAAAGATATCTTACGTTTTACTGGGATAAGGGAGACTTTCACAGGCACGCCGGGACCAACTTTCAATACCGACGAAATGGGCAAACCTGTGGATGCCTTTCTTAAAATCTTTGATGCAGATTTCGTTGAACTGATCGCGAGAGAGACCAACAGGTATGCAGATCAATGGATTGCGAAAAAACAATTTAAGCGTCATGCGCGTACCAATAAATGGGCTCCCACGAATAAAGAGGAAATGTATGTATTCTTGGCAATTTTAATGTATCAAGGTATTAGTCCCCTTCCTGTTGAAAAAGACTACTTCTATTCAAAAAAACTCACCGCCATGCCTTATTTCAGCCGAGCCATGGATTATAATCGTTTTCTTCTAATTAAAAAGTTCCTTCACTTCACCAACAATGAAAGTCTTTCTTCTGATGCACCATTATCTGTGCGAAGGTTACAAAAGATTCAACCCGTCTTGGACCACCTCTCAAATAAGTTTGAGACTTTATACCTGCCCGAGCAAGACATCTCTCTGGATGAATCCTTACTCTGCTATAAAGGCCGTTTGGGATTCGTCCAGATGATCAAAACCAAAGCGGCCAGTGCGGGTATAAAGTCTTACGAGCTTTGTGAGTCCAAGTCTGGCTATCTTTGGAAATTCCAAATTTATACGGGGAAGACCATTTCCAGACAGGCTGAATCGACAAATCCAGACCAGGAAGATATGACGGAAGACATAACGGAAGATATGACGGACGACATGACACAGGCCAACTTTTTGGGTGCTCACAATATCTGCCCAGTTGGGGCCACTGCAAAGATAGTATACGACCTGGCCAGCCCTCTGTTTAACAAGGGGTATACATTAATAATGGACAATTTTTATAATAGTCCATTATTGGCACGATGCCTCAAAAGAAATGGGATGGACTGCATGGGCACATTGCGGTTAAACCGAGAATTTGTGCCCTCTGCATTTAAGTCCCATCTCCGGTCCAAACTGAGGGAAGGTGAGGTTGTATACTCGAACTGCGGGGACCTCAATGTAATGGTTTGGTTGGACAAAAACCTGGTAAGTATGTTGTCCACCTACCATAAGGCAGAAATCGGGGCAGTTGAAAAGTTTGGTACCTGGACTTACAAACCTCAACTCGTACTAGACTATAACAAGGTAATGGGGGGGGTTGACCGAAAAGATCAGCTTTTGTCAGGCTTCCCCATTGAACGACAGCGAAACCTGGTCTGGTACAAGAAGCTTTTCAGGAGACTACTAAGCGTTTCGGTGCAGAATGCGTATATATTGTACGGCTCAAAGCTCCGCAAGGAAAATAAACGCATTTTGTACCGAAACTTCAGGAGTGAGGTTGCGGATGAACTCCTTCTGCTGTTCTGTCGTAGTCAAATTGACACGACTGTGCGGACCATTGGCCTAATAGCTGAAGGAAAGACTCTGCGACCTATCCTGAAAGGCAACCACTTCGTGGTCCGTAGCGGGAAAAAGGTGAAATGTGCCTGGTGCAACATAAATAACATTTTCAAAAGGACCCTTACAAAGTGTGATGTGTGTGATGTGGCATTATGCTATGATTGCATGAAGCCATATCACACTACAATATAGATTTGCTGAGGGTTTTTTTTTATTTCATTTTTTTCTTTTTTGGTTTTTTAGTTATGAAATTCTAATTTATAAATTTAATTAAATTTGTTTGAACATCAATTATGATGGCCTGGATGGCTGGACTTATAATCATTTCTTTCCGCATACTCACGTCTCATGTTATGTTGTCCTCAAAGGTTCTATATGATAAGGTTCGGTGGACATTTAATATGTATATTTCAATTCTGATCATTGAAATATGCATGTTAACAAATGCACAGGTTTTCTCATTTTTCCCTGTTTATTGTACACATTAAATAACTCGTTTTATTTTTATGTCTTAATTATATTTTGTCAATTTTTCTGTAAAGATGCTTTTCCAGATCTAGTCACTGAACATAACTAAGCCAATTCAAGCAATGTTCAATTCTGAATGGTGGTCCCTCACCAGAGCGATACTCAGAATCTCACTCTATAGCGAGGCACAATGATATTATTATGTATTGATTTTCTTAAATTATGAATAAACCAATAAACTGAATACATTTTTATTATGACAAAAGGTGTAAACAATGTTTAAATCAATATACTGCTCTTTCATTGTAACCATACAACTGTAATATTGATTTTAAAGGATATTAGGGCTTAATAAATAAATCAATTATTGGTTCCATCAATTATTTTCCCTCCCCCATTTTTTTTCGATACCTTTGCGTTTAGATATAAAATTATCACTATGATTTTATTTGAAATTCTACGGTCATACAAAGGTTTGATATATATATACAAATTTATCATCATTTTACATATTCCGATTTACCCTATGTAGATTGACCTTAAGGTAGCTGTCAGAAGTGATTTTTGGTCAAATATTGGTGAATTTCATCAACTTTCAAAGTATCCCCCTGAAATATTGGCAATGTTTATATCTATGATATATATCTCACTTTAAGCCTTATTTCCTCGTTTTGCACGTAATATAAAAACATGGTTACAAATCTCCAGTTCTAATTTACAATTATTTAAAAAGTAGCACCATGATTTTGACATCGTGAAATAGGCTCTCTGTATAATTCATCAAATGAATAAAATAAAGCCAACACGGCGACTATGCTTATTAATAATTGTAGACAGTTAATGTATCTTCCTAACGTTATACCAGTTTTTGTGGTAAATTTATTATATAATATAATACAGTGATTTCAATTTTGACGCGTCACGCACTCAAATTTTACAAAATTATTTTCTGACCAAACTTTTGAAGAGATCTTAACATGCAAAAAAATATTTTTCTATTACATTCTTGCATCTGTGATTATCAAACAGGCCATAGAGAACATAAAAACGTAGAAAATATTCAATAAAGATTTTTAAAACTGCCACTGGCGGCAATTTCAAATCACAAAAACGCAAATTTCGCGCATTTATAAAGTTTAAGATTTTTTAATAATTTATCTATCAATTCTAAAAATATAGAATAATTATTAAAATATAGGTGAATTCATTGGCTGTATAGCACTATAATCAGTTTTATGTTTCCGTATTAAAATTCGGAGGTTTGATTTTTTTAATGTTGGCGGAAAATATTCAAAATCGTCGCCAAAAAACCGCGAGCAATCGGAGAAAAAAGTTTTTTGACGCGCGATCGTTCGAGTGGTTAAGATTCTGACTTTAAAGAGTATTGTGCGGTCTTAATTAGTGTAAACTGAGAACCAGTGCAGGGGCACGCGTTTGCTGTGTCAACCGAATGCATCGTAAGACGGGTGCGTATTTAGCTGTAAAGTCAGATTTTTTTAAGGTTGACAACAAAAGAGCACAACACCCAGTGGACCAGGCAAACCAAAATTAGTACACTGTACTTATGCATAAGTGCACTGCACTTGTGCAGTCATGTTGATTTATTTGTATTGGGTAAATCCAGAAATTGTACGAATCCGACGTGTTTTGCATCAATATTTAAAAATTATTTCAAATTCAATAATATCAGAAACAGGAAAGTTTTACAGTAAATGTATGATTATTGTCAGTTGGAGTTGGAGAGCACGAAAACCATAACTCACCGCGTGTGTTCTCACACTCCTGTTACCAAGTGGTCATAAAAAAGAAAGGACGGGTGATAATTGAGGAACAGTCGGTAAATAAGAGGTCTCGTGCATCCTCAATTACACATTCGTTTAGAAAATACTTGATGTATTCGTGGTTCTTCCGAAATAGGCGTTCAAAAAATATCATTTTTAGTGCATTCATCTCTGTAAAATATAATAATAGTTGGTGAACACAAAACCAAAAAATGTAAAATAAATAATTCAATTAAAAAAATAACATTATTAATAAAATATCGTTTTCATAATATTGTGCCTACGAGCTTTTGGATGGGGATTTGAATCCCATTATCTAGGTTTAATTTTTATTGATTATCATTATAGTGCAATATCCTTTAAAACAAAAACAAAAATTTGCTAATAACGAGGAAAGAGAATTCAAAATTTCACGGTGGTTTCCGGCCATCTCGCTTTTCTTTTTTCTAGGAATTGGGAAAACTTAATTTAAAAAAAAAACTATTTTATGAATATAAAAAATATTTAAAAATAAAACAATAACTTGGTAAACACCACTTTTATTTGTTATACTTAATGTCGATCGGTTTTCACTATAACCGAAGCTTCATCAGGCCTGTATACTACTGTACAGTAATGTTTTAAGTAAAATTTTAAATTATAATGTCACATCACAAAGTATCTGCTTCATATGAACAAACAAAAGATATTACTAAACAAGTTTCTCATTCGAATGGTAGGTAGGTAATTTAATTTATATTTTATCTTTCACTATACATTCTTGGTAACTTTTTTTATCTTCTGGATGTTTTTAAAGAACCTTGTGAGGTGTTAATAGTAACTAAATAACATACTAATAAAATCGTCTAATGCTGTGAGGTAGTAGGTAGGCCCATTAATTTAAACTCGCTAATTAACTTCCCAGAAACCGTAAGGCTAGATCTCCACTTGAGATTTCTAGTCGCGCGATTGTTCAGTCGCAAATGTAAAAATCATCTTTCAAATACAGGGTCAACGGCGCGACTAGAAATCACAAGTGGAGGCCTAGCGCAAGGGGGATTTATTATGGATTTTTATTTATTTATTTATTTATTTATTTATTTATTTATTAACGCCGATTATAGCGGCTTTTACAAAAGAATAACATTTTTTTTTACTTATTATAAATACAGAATATACATAGATAAAAAAATATAAATACAAAATACATAAAAGAGAATAATAGAAATGGTTATTATAAATACAATGCAACAATGTGTATATATAAATATATAAACAATTAATTTACAATAAATCCCGGATAAACTAATACTTTAAAACTGTATTTGGTAATATTCAATCAGAGAAGCGCTGACATACAGTTTTAATTAGGTGGTGTTTGTATGAGGATAAACTAGCAATGTTTATAGATTCATCCAAAACATATTTATTACCAAGTACATGTAGGCGATTCATTATGGAATTGAGTTCAGCGTTAGATCCTGTATTGTTGCAGTGATAAGGTAATTTGAAACGAACTGATCGACTAGGTACACGGAAACATATTAGCGAAAGAAGTTCAGGGGAGTTCAACAGGTTGGAAATGATTTTAAATAAATAAAATAGGTCAAAACAAATTCTTCTTTCTTTTAATGTATCGAGTCCCAATAAATGTAACAGAGAGGGGTAATTAATGTTTTCGATGAGTATTCCCAATTTAAAATTAATATAACGTAAAAATTTATGTTGGACGCGCTCAAGGGAATTCTCATGTACACTGTAATAAGGACTCCAAATGGTGGTGTTAAATTCTAGTTGGCTTCTAACAAGTGAAGTGTAAAGTAATTTGACAGTTTTTAAATTTTTAAAATCCTTTGAAATCCGTAAGACAAAACCTAACATTTGCATTGCTTTACTGGTTAGATTATTAATATGTTTAATGAAAGTTAATTTAGTGTCAAAGGTTATACCAAGGTCTCTTATTTCATCAACAGATAACAAGGGGTGATTATTGAGAAAGTAGGTGAACAACAATGGGTTTTTTTTTCTGTGGAATCTCATAAGTTGACATTTTTTTACATTAAGTGTTAATTTGTTTTTAAGACACCAATCGTTAAAGCTATTAATATTAGATTGAAGTGTTAGACAGTCCTCTATATTGTCAATAATTCTATATATCTTCATATCATCAGCGAACATTAGAATGAGAACACGGGTGAATATGTTTGTTACGTCGTTAATGAATAAATTAAAAAGTATAGGACCAAGATGCGAACCCTGGGGTACGCCACTGGTAGCTTCGAACATGTAGGATAAGTGATCATTAATACAGACAGTTAACTGACGCCTAAGTAAGTAACTCTTAAACCAAGATAAAAGGTTTCCATTAATTCCGAGTTTCAAAAGTTTATTAATGAGGATTTTATGACAGACCTTATCAAACGCCTTACTGAAGTCGGTATATATAGAATCAACTTGTTGTTTGTTGGCAAGTGCATTGGAAATAAAATTTTCATATAATGTTAGGTTAGTCAAAGTTGATCTGCCGGAGATAAAGCCGTGTTGACAAGTTGCGATACAAGAGTTTACAAAGAAGCTGATTTTCTTAAGAATCAATTTCTCAAATAGTTTAGGTATAGACGATTGAATACAGATAGGCCGATAATTTTCAACAAAGGATTTATCACCACTTTTAAATACAGGAGTTAAGTAGCTAAGTTTCCATAATTTTGGAAAGTGTCCTGTGGAGAGTGACTTATTAAACAGTATATTAAGCGGAACAGATAAACTTTGGACACAATTCTTAAGTAAGATGGAAGGAATCTTATCAGGTCCCGAGCTTGTTTTAGGTTCAAGTGATTTAATACAGACTATAATGTCTTCAATATCAATGTGTATTTGCGATAAGTGTAAATTTAAATCCGTATTGAAGTAAGGAATTAAGTCATCTGGAATATCAGGTTCATACACGTCCTTAAAGTAATCAGCAAACATGTTAACAATTTCATAAATTTTACTGGAGCTATTTTGTCTGTAACGTATATTACCAGAAATACCAGCATCATTGTTTTTCAATGATTTTGTGTATTTCCAAAAGTATTTTACATCATGAAGTATCGTGTTCTCAACAGAATTAATGTGATTTTTATAACATCTTTTTGTCATTTTTTTGCAATCTCTTCTAATATTATTGAATGCCATATAGTTGGGAATTGTTCTGTGTTCTTTATATTTTTTATGTGTTTCTTTTTTAATAAAAATTAACTGAATTAATTCTTTGCTGAACCATATCGGATACTTTCGTACTTTATGATGAATTAGAGGAATTGTGTCGGAGATGATACTATTAAGTTGAGAGTAAAATAGTTCTACGCTATAGTTGAGATCACCTTCCTTGAGAACAGACCAATTTACTTTGTTAAGTGCATGATTAATGTCCTGGTAATTAGCATTAATGAAATTACGACTACAATTTTTAATTAGGGGGTCACACTCTATTGTAATAGGTAATAGTATTGTTAGTGGAGGGTGGTGATTATCAATTGGGTCAAAGGATTCGGCTGACTCATAGACTTTTATATCCTCATCAGTAGAGAAAATTAAATCAAGTGTCCGATTACTACAATTCGGCACATTGTTACATTGAAATAGACCTAAATAGTTCGACATGTCTAAGATTTCTCTCTCGCACGCCGTTAATGGTAAGTAATCCAAATCATTAAATTTACAATTAGGTAGGTTATAATCACCGCAAATAATAATATTGTGATTAGGGTGGTTAGATTTGAGTAGCTCGACATCTTCACAGTGATTTTTATACATTATTATATTAGAATTTGGTGGAATATATACACATCCGATGATAGTTTTTTTGGATTTATCGTTTAACATTACAAAAATTTGCTCAACATCATTGTTTTTGTTTTTTAATAATTTCGATGAAATTTTTTTATTTACTGCTATCAGGACGCCTCCTCCTCTTGATTTGGAGCTGGTGTTCCGATTTCGGTCAACTCGGTAGATACTGTGGTTAGGTAGACCGAGCTCCGCTGAGTATATCGATGGTTCCAGCCAGGTCTCAGAGAGTATGATGATGTCTTGTGTGATGGTGGGTGCATTAGTTCTAAAGTCACTGAGTTTAGTCCGAAGTCCCCTGACGTTCTGGTAGAAGATGTAACGTGGCGCGGTTATAAGTTTTTTGGTATATTTGTTATAATTTTGGGTCTATTGTTGATATATTTGATGGTTAAATTATTTTCTCCCTTGCTTTTTCGATCCTCCAGCTCCTTCCACAAGTTTTGTACTTCTTGCCGTTGAAGCATTGTTAAGTCGTTCTTGGTCTTGATAATTACATTTCCATACGGTATTCCTTTTTTCTGTAGAACAGTTCTGGCTTGATATTGATATTTATCCGATCTCATAGTAAAGTAGCTAATCATGTAATTTATCCAAGTAAGATGATAATGGGTCAATCGTCAATCTCATTAAATTAAATTAAAACTTTATTACCACGCTTTAAGGTTATGTTGCGATTACAATACTATATCATGATCACAACGTCTGAGCATCTTCAAATGTGGCAGTTCGAATTTCAGATTAAAGTAGAAGCTACCTAAAAGTTATTAATTATAAAATAACTAGCTGACGTGTACCCGGCGTTGCTCGGGATTATGAATGGTTTGGAGTTAAGTTTTGAGGTTGTGAATTCTAGAGTACCTGAAAACTGGGGGCATTTTTAATATGGAAATAACATTATTGTATTTATTTATTTATTATAGCCCATAAGAGCTTTTACAAACATGTGATAATATGAACATAACAATTCAGTGAAACAGTAATCAATATTAAAATTTGCATTTAAAATTATACAGAACCCATACAGAAGAATGGTATTATGCTAAACTTGTTATTGTACGTCTTGAATACTTCAAATGTAATCTATACGACCATCTTAGATCTTACGACGCACGTTTTGAATACTTCAAATGTGGTCTATATGAATATTTTAGATCTTACAACGTACGTTTTGTGGTCTACATGACCATTTTAGATCTTACGACGTACGTCTTGAATACTTCAAATGTGGTCTACACGACCATCTCAGATCTTACGACGTACGTCTTGAATACTTCAAGTTTAATACACTAAAAATTAGAAGGCAATTCACTGATTTAATATGTTTACACAAAATAATTCACGGCCGTCTTGATAGTACATTATGTCTTAGGAATATTGAAATAAATGCTCCCATTTCCCATTGTTTAATGCTACGTATACATACGCGAGCCGAACTGCCGAACTGAACCTTAACTTATGGGAATGAGACGAAGCAACTGCAAATGGCGCGAGACGCCACTTGCAGTTGCTTCGTTCCTTTCCCGTAAATCGTTGCTCGGTTCGCGTTTAAGTTCGCAAATGTATACGTACCATAAGATGCCATAGCATATTTCACATGAATACATTTAAAAATAATATCGCCTATTTTAGTCCTCTGACCAAAATGTGTCGACTAAATAGATAGAGATAGACATTTTCTTTAACAGTTGCGCTAATTATTTTATGTATTACTTATATCTCTATGTGTCTTTTTTGTCTCTATTTGTGTCTCTCTTGTCTTTTGCCTCTATTTGTATTATTTGTCATTTGAGTAAGCTTTTATAAAATTTTGTATTTTTATTTGTTTGGTTTTTTAATCTTTATGCAAATGTACGCAAATTAATGTATCCTATGTCCGAGTAGAATTTTGTAGTTGTATGAACCTATTTGCGTATTCATTGAGTTTTATAATCGGATTGTTCTCACTTCTTCTTTCGTATGGTGGGGGGGGGTCAGAAGAGGACATCTAGGTCTGCGAGCCAGTCTAGGGCCTCAGACGTCGCCATGTGGACCTCAAAAATCCCGCCGGGGAATGAATGGAGCGGGCATTCGTTGACCACATGTTCGGTGGTCTGCACCGCACCTCATTCACACATCGCCGATTCTTTAAAGCCCCATCTGTGCATCATGTGGGCACAGCGTCTATGGGAGCACCTTAACCTATTGATGGCGGACCAGATTTTGCGAGGCAATGAGAACCCAGGCTGATTGTTCTCACTAAAGCGAGAATATCCGTAAAAAACTGTATAAATAAATTATATTGATACATCGTAATATTAACAAAATATATTACTATCTAACACAAAAACAATACCAATGGTACCTACTTATTGTGTTATTACCGATTGACAAAACATTTGATGATACGACGTACCGCTTTAGGAACTGCACTTTATTTCAAGCCATGTTATTTCAAAAGGGGCACGTCAGTCTGCCTTTATTAATTATTTACATGACATTGAGTTTCAGGTGTGAATTATTAGTACAAACAAATCTTTCAGATTTCGGCGGAATGTATGCATTGACAGTAGCTTCGCTTACCTATGTACGCTACCTGGCGTCCTGTAATTCATTGCAATAGTTTAATCATTTTTAAATTATCACTAGCTTTGTAACTAGCTCGTTTTTTTTATTTATTTATGGTTATAAAAGTGTAATCCACGATAAAAACAATTTTTTTAGGGCTTAGTTCCCATTTTTTAAAATCAAAAACCACAGAAGAAAGTAATGTAATACTTACGGAAAAACAATCTGATTTTTTTCGTATTAATTGCATCAAGAGTCAATTGATTTAATTTATATAAATGACACGAACCCTTCGCTAATAGGAAGTCGAAGGAAAATTATTAAGCAGGCAAAAAAAAATATTTTTTGATAGTCTTTTATCCATTGTTTAATAGTGAACTAATTTTCCGAAACCTCTTGTAACGCAAATATCACAACATGAGAGCTTACCCACTTGGTTTTTAGTGAGATTTTCCGCTTTGTAAAATTTCTGAGACTGATGGAACCATGGAACTAGAATTCATACTCTTTGGATGGAACACAACAAATAAGCCACTTGCATCACATTAAAAAAACGATTCAGGCAAAATTTCTAAGAATTCTGTATCATTTTTTAACCGGACATATTTTTTTAGGGATGCGAAAAAAATAGCGAAAAAAAATTTAGCTAAAAATCACGTCAGATTTTCTGTCAAAATTCTGACAGGGAGGATACACTGTGTTGTGTTTTATTGTTTAAATATGGACAACCGTAGGGAGAATGTAAAAATAAGTAAAGAAATTATATATTTTCTTAGTTTAAAAATACTTCCGTATGGTAAAAAGTTTTTTCGTTGTACCGAAAAATAAAGCTATCACAAATGCAGAACCTCAAGCGGTGCCATATTTAAAAAAAAAGTGCGGATTTTAATAAAATATAAATAAATAAAATCATAGATCGGACATTTCTAATGACGCCAAGAGCTAAAGAACGGATTTGTTTATTTTATTACTTAAAAGAACTATAAGTAACTAATTTTTTTAGTAACATTTTCGAAATCTTAGTAGAAAGATCTATTCACGCGATTTTTTTCCAAGTCATTATAAAATGCATGCAAGTGGCCTATTGCACTATGCATTAATGAAATGTCAGTGCGTACCTGGAAAAAGGAATAACAAAATATGTGACATTCTTTTTAGTATTCCGTCACGCACTGACACTTTTCCTACCGGAACCGCAAAAAAGTATCGGAAATAGTCTGTATTTAGAAATAGGCGACGCACAATGGGGCCGATGACCCCGAAAGTTGGCATCAAATCAGTGGTTGCAATGACATCGTTTTTTAGTTCCGTATAGACATTTTGATAAAAATAAGTGAAAAAAAATGTTCGAAAAGTCACGCATACTTAGTACAAAAATATAAAATTGAATAATATAAGATAAATTAAATCAGTCAAAATGCTCACTTTATTTCTCGTGCTATTTATTGACTGTTATACACATAATAAATCGTCTTCATCATCTTGTGACAATATACTATCGTCATCACTACTTGATTCAACTATCGAATCATTCCTGGTAGTCGTATTAGGGTCTGGTGTCTTTAGCATTTTCAGTACTTCTTTTGAAATTGTCTTCATTGTCCGGCTGCTGAACTTGTATTAAACGCTCAGCAGTGTGATCCAGCAATTGTTGCAATTTCACTTCCGCTGAAGATTCTGTGACCGTTATGAATTCACTTAATGGGTAACATTTTTTCTTAGCTCCTTGTACAATTTTGTATGAAGGAAATACCTCTTTATCCTTTTCTCTTATTAAATTGTATTGGTAGCGACTAAGTTTGGCATCTACAATCAAAGTGAGTGCTTCATCACCACTCAATACCTTTTTGTTTTGGGTTTTATCGGTAAAAGCTTTTCTCTACTTATTTGCTCTGGTCGGCGTACTTAACGTGACGTCTTTGACTACAGTCGATGCTGCTGCTTTACCTGCCAACCGAAAACTCATGTGGGTAGCAAAAGCAAACTCAGTACTAGATGTTTTAGATCGCAATAGTATAGTTTTATGAGGTTTCGTACGCTCAGACGACATATCAAAAGACATTGTGGGTCGACCTCTTTTTGTTTTTACTATTTCTGGTAAAGGTTTATAATTCTTAAACATAAGGAGGCTTTCGAGCCATTCTTTTAATAAAAATTATTATTTAATAAAAAGAAGTCATGGATTCTGTGACACTTCAACCATTTGGTTTTCAATTTAGAACAGAATGCAGCTATTTCATTCAAAAGTTATTTTTGATTAAAGAGTTGACAATGAGTAAGTTCTAAGAGGTGTTTTTTCAGGAATTTTACTTTTTCGACAAATTTCTTAACGCCAGAATTCTTTCGAATCTCGTAAGAACCACGTCAGAAATTGTATCTAAAACAAAACACATTCATTATTAGACTACCACTGTTTTTTTATGAAAACTGATAGTCCTCACTTTCAAGTACTATAATTAAAAAAATTGTGCATACTTGCAACTATTTATAATTAAATCTTGTAGCTAAGATACTAAACTATATAAAAACAGTTAAAATATGACGGGATCTCGTGGAACTCTAAACTATATACCTCTATGTTTAATATATTTACAAGAAAATATTTCATTCAAATAGGTGTTTGTTTTAATTTAAATTTATGACATATAGTATGAGGATATCAATAACTACTATAATATAATTAAAGTACATACCATAAGACATCGTATCCATATTGAATTGGATCTGTACACTTGATAGATTTTGCTTTTTATAAACTTGAAAAGTATTGAAATTTACGCGCTTTCGAAAACTGACACAGTCACCCGCACAAAGGTCAAGTTCAAACTGATCTCTTCCCGTCAGTATCGCGATTAGGGCAAAACGCTTCGGGGTAATTATGCAACACTTAATGAACTTCAAAACAAGCATACTTGCTTCATTGTAAAGAACATTTGATTTTCTGAATTTCAGCCAACGCGTTACATGAAGTCGCCCCATTGTGCGACGGTATAATACATCAATACGTCGAGTCGTGTGCTTTTTTACCCCAATCTCAACAGGGACTAATAAAGTTTTGGTGGGATGACTTAAATCGGAACAATATCCTTAATTGATTCATATGAGTCACAAGACTGAAATGATTCGGTCTTTTCGCCCGTGTTCCAAGCGTTTGATAAATTTAACAATATACGTTTGCAATATGGAATAATGTTATTTTTTATAACGCAATGTTAATCTAACCTATTTATAAACAGCGTTTGTAATGCGTTATCACCTCATTTCGTCTCACGAATTTTCATAAAACACGAAATGTGTCACAAAACTTCTTGATTAAAAACATTGTAACAGGCAGCACGTAATGAATATTCAGGTGGCCTTCTGAATGACCTGCAACCTATGACATACCACCTAAACCAACCGAGGGGACTGGGGAAATTCAACCAGCGGTTGGGAATGCAATCTTCTGGGGAAGTCGGGACTCGATGACGTTGGGGCGACGTAGCAGCAATGCAGTGGTATTTTTTCAAATAATAACATCACCATTCACCATACAAAATATCTACGCTGGGGAAAACACAATAGAGGAACGTCCCTTTCCAAGGAAATACGTTTTTTATCAAATGATTGGATATCGACGATAAAGGGGGAATCCAATATCTGGTATTTTATATCGAAATGAAAATAATATAATTTTTGCCTGCACGTTCAAATAAATCATAAATTCTCCGTTCATACATAAACATTTTTTCTTCCATTGTTCTTTCCTTTATAGGGCCAAATAAATATATATTTTTTTAAATAGGTGCAGTATTTTTCTTCATATTGTTGGATATTGTTGTCAAACAATCAAAAATGAATAACTGAGAGTTTTAGTACAAAATTCTTAGAAAATGCCTTACGAAATTTCTGTCAATAATATAAGTTGTCTAAAGTTAGATCAACGCTTCCTTTAAACGAGAATACAAAAAAATAATATTTTTAATCGTTGAAAAAGAAGATACAGTAACAAAACTAAAAAAGGTAACAGTTGCAACTTGCAACAGGGAATTGAAGCCTCCGTCTTACCAAGACAACACTCTCACAATTGAACTACTGAGACCTAGTTATATTCGTTCATTTCAACATTTTACTAAATATAAGCATTATTTAATAATACAAAGTTGCGACCGTTACCTTTTTATTATCTGTGTCTTTTTCTGTTTCATACTTGATTGAGATAGGTGTATAGTATATGTTAATACATAATATTATTATCTTATTCCTAAATGACAAAATATTATATTGACGTGTATAATAATAAATTGGTAATACTTTTAGTTATTCAGTTACGACTATTGCTACAAGGTGAATTGCCTCATGTAAAAAAACTATTACTACATAATATAGCGACTATACATTACACAATGAATGTGCTTCTGGGGAGAAAGACTACGCTACGCTATTAAAATCACATTTTTCTGAAATACACATTTTTCAATTCAACCTCAGTGAATAACGAGGCTGCATCGCAACCGATATAATTCAACTCATACGAGTATGTGTGTCATTAATTGTAAATGTTGTGAAATGTTACTGGAATCACTGTTTTTAAAGATATCGAACTATTTCCGAGCGCGTATAAAAACGTATGCAACCTGAATTTTAAGCAAACCTCCGTAGGAACTCAACCAATAACTTTATAACGCTACCTAGATATTATTTAAAATATATTTATCGACTATCGACGTCATTCTCATGAAATGAAAATTATCGCACAACTGACCTCGGCTGACATTAGCCGCATAACCAAAGTTTAACTAAGTACCTACTTATCGTTATCACGTAACATTACGATAGTCCATTTCATTCGCGCAAACTATATACCTAGCTCCACAAAACTACGGTCATGAGCTTCTGAAGAAATAGGAACGGGATATTTAGACGTGATCCAAGTGGTGGGCATATAAAGCTACGTATACGTACGCGAGCCGAACTGCCGAACTGAACCTCAACTTATGGGAAAGAAACAAAACAACCGCAAATGGCGTGAAACGCCGCTTGCAGTTGCTTCGTTCCTTTCCCGTAATTCGTGGCTCATTTTGAATACTAAAAATATGCAACTTATGGGAAAGCAACGAAGCAACCGCAAATAGCGCGAAACGCCGCTTGCAGTTGCTTCGTTCCTTTCCCGTAATTCATGGCTCATTTTGAATACTAAAAATATGCAACTTATGGGAAAGCAACGAAGCAACCGCAAATAGCGCGAAACGCCGCTTGCAGTTGCTTCGTTCCTTTTTTTTATTTTTTATTTATTAACATTCAAACCTGCTAAACTACTTATGTAGTTTGTCAGCAGGTACATAATGACAGCATTTTTGCAATAACATGGTACAATGGTAAACAGTATGTAGGTATGTATAATGTTGATGATAAATTAACAATAAATGATAAGTTGGTAATTATTAAGTCACGTAATTCGTGGCTCGGTTCGCGTTTAGGTTCGCAAATGTATACGTACCATTATAAAGCGTGTTTCAGCAAACACTTTAGTATTTTGGCTGACGTGTGCCCGGCGTTGCTGGGAGTTATCCTTAGGAGATACATATTTCGTCGCGGACTTTACTGTAGGCCTTTTTTAATATATACAACTCTGTAGTGCATTATGTTGATGTATCCCATAAGGTTTAGGCAGCGTTAGCAATGAAGCGACCGAAAAATATTTTTTACGACTTGATTACAAAAATCAACTTTTCTCTACTTTCTATAAATATAATAGCATGAAAACTTCCGGAAGAAATTCTCGAAATGATAGTGAAAATCCTAACAAAATTAAAAGAACTAAGCGCACAAACAGACAGACGCGGATAGCGACATTGTTTTATACTATTTAGAGATAAAACAAGCACATTGGAGACATGAACTAAGGACTATGTACTTCATGTACTTAGATACAATGAATTATTGATGCGAAAATTGGTTTATACTTTGTACGGTGACGTCACAGTCGACGAGTGGAGGTGTGGAGGTGTGACGCTGTGACGTCGATTAATTTAATCGGCCAACAGGCATATGTGTCCATATAATAGTCCACACTGTCAGCAGAGGAATAAACCAGTGTTTCTCAAAGCTGGATCGGCGGGGGGCTCGGGGGGCAACAGGGAGGTTGGACGACAATAAGGGGCGGCGTGTGAAATAAGTGAACTTTTTCCACTTGACTACACCTCATACATCGTCGGAAAGAATCACACCTCTGAAGCGTTCACTATAAAAAAGAAGAGTGCCCCGGGACAGTGAAAGGTTCGTCCCGTTGTGGGTTTGTTTGAAGTTTTATTTTGTACACTTTCACCTTCAAAACACGTGAAAGGTCACTGTATAGACATTTTTCGAAATCTCATATAGATGAGATTTCGAAAAACCACAAACTTTTCCATCCCAAAGCAGAATTTTAATGCTTCTTGGTGAAATTTTGCACACCTGATATTTAAAATGCGATGAAAATTACTACCTACGTCTGATTTAGAAAAATACTGTGCAATGTTTGTGCAACGCAGGGGACTTCAGCTACTAGGTACACATGTCTAACTTTACTTTAAAAAGAAAGACAAACATTCCCGGGTTACGAATAACCTGACAATATTTGAAAATCTCCTACTACCACCACAGTAAGCTAAAAATGTTGCTTATGTCGTGATGGAGGACTTAGCCGAGGAATTGAATGTACGACGCTTGGGTGGGACCCAAACGCGATACCAACTCAACCACTGAACGGTCTTATTATATTATTATAGTATTTACAACTATACCTACATACTACACAACTTTTAGGTGTTGTGGAGGACATTTTTCAAATACAGTATTAATAAATAGCTTTAATATTTTAATTCCAATGTGGTTTACTACTAATAATAACAATTCTTGGCTAATTTTGTTTTTGTAAAATATCACATGAAGGACATTAATAATTTTTAGTGTAATTTAATTATTTGGCGAAAAACTAGTTTACTGGCGGGTTCACAAAAATAAAAATAAATCATTGAAAAAAGCAGGGAGATAAAAATAAATTTGAGAAACTCTGTAACAAACATTAATATACAGTACACTTGAGTACACGGTGAGCACAAGTTTGTTCTCGTGGCCTAATCACAAACCACAATACCCTATTATAAGGTCTACACGATTTTATGATTCTACCGTCGCGCCTCTTAGGACGGGTTGTTCACGAAATTTGAACAATTCACCAAATTTGAAAGTTTATTTTCAAGTTTTGTGAAGGTTCTATTATTATATCATTATTAGCATGTTGCTTTGAACTTGATTAGAACCTTCACAGAACTTGAAAACTAATTTGTAATTTAAAGAATTGTTCAAATTCTGTCAAACAACCCGCTCTTAGTGTACACCTACATTATACTAATGTATTATTAAGTACAATCTTCGATGGTCGAAGTGAACACAAATACATTTTTTCAATATTACAGGATAATTTATGACAAAACTACGATAAAAAGAACTTCAAAGTTAGATATTGCAAAAGTAACTAGATAGGTTAAGAGTTTCTATTTTGCTTAAACTTTTATTAAAAGTAGAATGTGTTCGTAAGTAACATCGATATATCTTAATGAAGTAATTAAAAATACTTTGTCGATATATCTTTTACACTGTTATTGTTCGCTTATTTTTGGTTTGCATAAATATAGGTACTACCTACATTACCAATGTATTAGTGGGTAAGTAGGTACCCTCTCCTAAATTCCTACCTTGGCTCTGTGCTTAAGTATATATCCCTGTCTGTTTCCTTTTGTTTCTTCTTGCTTAACCTCCCCTTTTCTTTTTGTGCACTGTTTTGTATGTGAAACTTATAATTATGATTATTTTACTATTTTTGTACTGTTTCGTATGTGAAACTTATAATGTTGATACCAAAATGCCAATGTAAAATTGTACATATTAACTCTCATATTGTAAGTTCCTCTCGTCCTACAATGAGTTTTGTAAATCATCAAGATTGCTCTAGCAAACAATAAAAATAGATAAATATAAAACACTGAATATTTATTAGGTCATGTTATTTTATCAACATTATACACGGAGAACTGTAGGCGTAATATTAAGAAAATGACCACTGAATTAAATTTGAATGTAAATGAAATCCTCAGCACGGGAGATCCCAGTCAAACGAGGATATAAGTATCACTACTTGTAACAAAACAGGAAGACAATAAAAGGTTTTTTTTAATTATTATTATAAATAGTAAAGCATTATTTATAAGTTTATTGTAGTAAAGCGCACTTGGAGTGAAATAACACAAAAATGCAATATATACAGGAGTTTACTATAACTTTGCTGTTTGTATTTACAAAAATGTATAAACAATTATGGTAATACGTGATTTTCTAAATGACTAATATTATTATACGTAGCATTACGTTACGTCAACTTCAAATTATATACCACATAATGGGGTATTGCCACGAACTATAAATACCGTTTGAAAATGTGTGGAAGATTTATAGTTCAAAAACGATCTAAACCGGTTCCAACTGACTACAATGTCATTATGACATAGAAAACTTCAATATCTAGTTAGACTGTTGTCACCATGGAACTATAATATCCATACTCTGTATGTCGTCATCCGGCGTGACGTCAACACCGCCAAATTCACGAATAAAAACGGAAGTGTCTTTATAGCGGCAAATCGAAAATGACACATTTTAAATCGTTATAGAATTTTTTTTCGCCAATATGAAAATAAAAGAAAAATATCTTAATTATAGTAATATTTTCGAGAATAAAAAAATAAGTGAAAATACCATACTGAAAGTATTCAAAATCTGGCCACAGTGTTCGAATGTTATGCAAACCTGTAATTTCAACTGTAAATATTTATTGAATTCACATTTATAATTATGATGTCTGTCTAGTGTGGCTAACTACATACTAGCGAATCAGGTATAAAGACGATTGAATACTAATGATTTCTTGGAAAAATCAATTAAAAAAAAAAAAAACTATAGTTTCATAGAACCTCCAACCACAAAACGAGGAAAAAACACTGCTAGGCTTTTATAGTGAATACTCGAAACATTCTTAACGCACGGTAGAAATTTACTTATTTAAAATATTGCTAATATATTAAAAATCTGATCAAATTATTCAGGCAGTAATAAATTTAGCTAAACTCAGCGCACATTGGCAACAAAGATTGAAATAATTATCACATTCGTGTTGGGAGGCACCTTCCTGCATTTGTACAGGTAAACAGGTGCCCACTCAAACCACAGTGTCATATTATAGACTACCTGCTAAGAAAATATTGCATAGCAACTGAAAGTGAATGTTACTTCCAGCTAAAATGAATAAACTTTAAATAAATTTAATCCCAAACTAGATAGAAATCACTTAACAGCATCTTGCATTAGTGAATTAACCGCTATTTTTCACCACAAAGAGTGATGGCATCAAACACATCTCTAATCTAATGCTAATAAAACTGGAATAAACTAGTCAAATATATATATTTGGGACTTGTTTCCAAGATGACTGTTGTTAGTTTTCGATACATATTTTTTGCGATTTCGCCTCAAAATTTATTTAGTTACTAACACTCTTTTCAGGGGCTTTTACATATGAATAGTAAAAAATATACAGTACTTTACAAAACTGAGCTGCCTTAGTAAGAATCTTCATTTTATTTATTTTTGTCAAGTTATTGAAGACGATATAGATATTATAGATGCCCACTGACTCGGCATAATTATTTCCCTCCATTAGTATTCTTCTGGGCAATGAGGAATACATAAGTAAGTCCCAGAATTTCTGCACTGAAATAAATCCCAACTTCTCGTATTCTAATATTGTTCTAATGCTAAAACAACCTCTCGATTTCTAGATTTTTTTTAGATTTTCGGGGGCCAATGGTTCACTATAAAATAATCGGGCAAATTCTACGTACGCTTCGTGAAATTTGAAAAACTGACACTGGCCCTTTTAGAAGAAAGCTATAAATTTAAGAAGCTATAAAATTATTAAGTTACATGGATTATCCATCTGCAATCGAATTGAAATATTAAATGCATGCCCTTAAACAACTTTCTTTTCTCATATTTATCAGCCACAACAAATTACCTACTGAGTAATTAACATTGTCCCAAACACTTGTCACTCTTGTGTAATGGATTATATCGTTGTTTATACTCTTATTATACACTCACATAATAATGCAGGTATGTATGCAATCGAATTCATTATTATAAGTTACTAGCTGACGTTTATACAGAATTTACGTTGCTGTATCATTTATCAGTTGAGTTATCATTATGAGATAGACAAGATGTACAATTCCGTAGCCACTCGAACGATCGCGCGTCAAAAAACTTTTTTCTCCGATTGCTCGCGGTTTTTTGGCGACGATTTTGAATATTTTCCGCCAACATTAAAAAAATCAAACCTCCGAATTTTAATACGGAAACATAAAACTGATTATAGTGCTATACAGCCAATGAATTCACCTATATTTTAATAATTATTCTATATTTTTAGAATTGATAGATAAATTATTAAAAAATCTTAAACTTTATAAATGCGCGAAATTTGCGTTTTTGTGATTTGAAATTGCCGCCAGTGGCAGTTTTAAAAATCTTTATTGAATATTTTCTACGTTTTTATGTTCTCTATGGCCTGTTTGATAATCACAGATGCAAGAATGTAATAGAAAAATATTTTTTTGCATGTTAAGATCTCTTCAAAAGTTTGGTCAGAAAATAATTTTGTAAAATTTGAGTGCGTGACGCGTCAAAATTGAAATCACTGTATTATATTATATAATAAATTTACCACAAAAACTGGTATAACGTTAGGAAGATACATTAACTGTCTACAATTATTAATAAGCATAGTCGCCGTGTTGGCTTTATTTTATTCATTTGATGAATTATACAGAGAGCCTATTTCACGATGTCAAAATCATGGTGCTACTTTTTAAATAATTGTAAATTAGAACTGGAGATTTGTAACCATGTTTTTATATTACGTGCAAAACGAGGAAATAAGGCTTAAAGTGAGATATATATCATAGATATAAACATTGCCAATATTTCAGGGGGATACTTTGAAAGTTGATGAAATTCACCAATATTTGACCAAAAATCACTTCTGACAGCTACCTTAAGGTCAATCTACATAGGGTAAATCGGAATATGTAAAATGATGATAAATTTGTATATATATATCAAACCTTTGTATGACCGTAGAATTTCAAATAAAATCATAGTGATAATTTTATATCTAAACGCAAAGGTATCGAAAAAAAATGGGGGAGGGAAAATAATTGATGGAACCAATAATTGATTTATTTATTAAGCCCTAATATCCTTTAAAATCAATATTACAGTTGTATGGTTACAATGAAAGAGCAGTATATTGATTTAAACATTGTTTACACCTTTTGTCATAATAAAAATGTATTCAGTTTATTGGTTTATTCATAATTTAAGAAAATCAATACATAATAATATCATTGTGCCTCGCTATAGAGTGAGATTCTGAGTATCGCTCTGGTGAGGGACCACCATTCAGAATTGAACATTGCTTGAATTGGCTTAGTTATGTTCAGTGACTAGATCTGGAAAAGCATCTTTACAGAAAAATTGACAAAATATAATTAAGACATAAAAATAAAACGAGTTATTTAATGTGTACAATAAACAGGGAAAAATGAGAAAACCTGTGCATTTGTTAACATGCATATTTCAATGATCAGAATTGAAATATACATATTAAATGTCCACCGAACCTTATCATATAGAACCTTTGAGGACAACATAACATGAGACGTGAGTATGCGGAAAGAAATGATTATAAGTCCAGCCATCCAGGCCATCATAATTGATGTTCAAACAAATTTAATTAAATTTATAAATTAGAATTTCATAACTAAAAAACCAAAAAAGAAAAAAATGAAATAAAAAAAAACCCTCAGCAAATCTATATTGTAGTGTGATATGGCTTCATGCAATCATAGCATAATGCCACATCACACACATCACACTTTGTAAGGGTCCTTTTGAAAATGTTATTTATGTTGCACCAGGCACATTTCACCTTTTTCCCGCTACGGACCACGAAGTGGTTGCCTTTCAGGATAGGTCGCAGAGTCTTTCCTTCAGCTATTAGGCCAATGGTCCGCACAGTCGTGTCAATTTGACTACGACAGAACAGCAGAAGGAGTTCATCCGCAACCTCACTCCTGAAGTTTCGGTACAAAATGCGTTTATTTTCCTTGCGGAGCTTTGAGCCGTACAATATATACGCATTCTGCACCGAAACGCTTAGTAGTCTCCTGAAAAGCTTCTTGTACCAGACCAGGTTTCGCTGTCGTTCAATGGGGAAGCCTGACAAAAGCTGATCTTTTCGGTCAACCCCCCCCATTACCTTGTTATAGTCTAGTACGAGTTGAGGTTTGTAAGTCCAGGTACCAAACTTTTCAACTGCCCCGATTTCTGCCTTATGGTAGGTGGACAACATACTTACCAGGTTTTTGTCCAACCAAACCATTACATTGAGGTCCCCGCAGTTCGAGTATACAACCTCACCTTCCCTCAGTTTGGACCGGAGATGGGACTTAAATGCAGAGGGCACAAATTCTCGGTTTAACCGCAATGTGCCCATGCAGTCCATCCCATTTCTTTTGAGGCATCGTGCCAATAATGGACTATTATAAAAATTGTCCATTATTAATGTATACCCCTTGTTAAACAGAGGGCTGGCCAGGTCGTATACTATCTTTGCAGTGGCCCCAACTGGGCAGATATTGTGAGCACCCAAAAAGTTGGCCTGTGTCATGTCGTCCGTCATATCTTCCGTTATGTCTTCCGTCATATCTTCCTGGTCTGGATTTGTCGATTCAGCCTGTCTGGAAATGGTCTTCCCCGTATAAATTTGGAATTTCCAAAGATAGCCAGACTTGGACTCACAAAGCTCGTAAGACTTTATACCCGCACTGGCCGCTTTGGTTTTGATCATCTGGACGAATCCCAAACGGCCTTTATAGCAGAGTAAGGATTCATCCAGAGAGATGTCTTGCTCGGGCAGGTATAAAGTCTCAAACTTATTTGAGAGGTGGTCCAAGACGGGTTGAATCTTTTGTAACCTTCGCACAGATAATGGTGCATCAGAAGAAAGACTTTCATTGTTGGTGAAGTGAAGGAACTTTTTAATTAGAAGAAAACGATTATAATCCATGGCTCGGCTGAAATAAGGCATGGCGGTGAGTTTTTTTGAATAGAAGTAGTCTTTTTCAACAGGAAGGGGACTAATACCTTGATACATTAAAATTGCCAAGAATACATACATTTCCTCTTTATTCGTGGGAGCCCATTTATTGGTACGCGCATGACGCTTAAATTGTTTTTTCGCAATCCATTGATCTGCATACCTGTTGGTCTCTCTCGCGATCAGTTCAACGAAATCTGCATCAAAGATTTTAAGAAAGGCATCCACAGGTTTGCCCATTTCGTCGGTATTGAAAGTTGGTCCCGGCGTGCCTGTGAAAGTCTCCCTTATCCCAGTAAAACGTAAGATATCTTTAGACCAATCGAAAGAGTAACCTTCAGGCGGCAGAATCGAACGCATTGCCTCACTATCTACCTGGTCTTGTCTACTAAAGTCTATGGCCATAGCGGAGTTAGGTGAAACGTTGATAATATTATGATAAGGTATTGGTGGCATGCAGAAGGTATCCTCATCGCTCTCTTCGTGGTCGACGTCACTCGCTTCGTCATCCTCGTCGCTCGATCTGTCCATTTCTGAAACAACAGAAAACCCAAATTAATTTAATGTGTCTATATTACGATAACCCACTGCCTCTGGTACGGCTTATGACTCGCAATACGATGGTCGCGGGATCAAATCAAATAAATTATATTTGAATAATTAGTGTTATTTTCACACAAAATTCATTTAAAATAATATATATTATATTTGCGGCACGTTCCAGAGTGGAAGATACCCATAGTATCGCCCTGGTGTAAGACCCCATTCAGAATTGAAACGTTGCTTGAAATGGTTTTAGCCGTGTTTGGTGACCAGTTCTGAATAGCCAGGTACTTTTCCACCTCCCTCTTCCACACCTCCTTCCCCTCCCCGCTACCTTCAGCCTCACAACATACCCCGATTGAGGATGCCATAGTCTCACTGGCTCCAGATGAGGCTCTTGTGAGGTATTCATATAAAAAAATAAATAAAAAGTTAATCAAATACTTGAGGCGGGCTATGTCAGGAGTCAGAATAGCACAGTCAGGTAGGTATGGAATGAAGAAAAGAGTGTGTGTGCCAAGATCGAGTTGCATGGTGGTTCATCCTCTCTGCCTACCGAAATGGCGTGAAGGTAAGTTAGTTAGTTTTATAACTCACGGTTTCCAAGTACAGACTCTTCTAGTACAGCTGCCTCGTCCACGTTACTGCCCATGTCTGACTCTGAAATAAAAGAAAACACAAATTTACAGTAGAATTTGGATATAATGACTTTGCATTTAACGGTCTACTGTTTTAAGTGACGATAATGTAAACTCTAGTAAGGTTTCATAACTTTTAGTAGGAAAACGTATCCGTTTAAAGTGACCAACTACGTAAAGCGACCTATTTTAATGATAATTTGTCCGGTTACAAAACCCACCTACCAATACAGCCTCGCTTTTGACTAGGAAGCTCGACACAATGAGTCCCGTGAAGCGAAAGTGTTTTTTCAATTTAAGAAAAAAATGCTGTATTACACCGTTTAGAAGCCGGTGAATCAAATGTAATCCTCGCAAAGAAGTTCGGCATGTCTTATTTCTCACTCTGCAATACCCGTTACAGAAAAAAAAAGATGTGTAATGATGCATCCACGTCATAACAACAATACATTTTGTATGTTTGTTATGTGGAATTTTTAAGTACTATGCTTATTTCCTGCCAATATACCAACAGTGAAACTGTGCTAAAGATATCAATATAAAATATAGATAATTGATTTTATATTGAGCCCCTGGTATGACATTTTAAAAAATAAACTCACCGTTCCCAAACGCCGATAATTCTTGGTAGAATGGCACGTCCACCCACAGCTCGCTGTGATAGCGGGCCTCCGGAGAGAAGAGTTCCCCACTCCGCGATGTCCCAGGTAACGGCTCGGGAGATGCTGCACGGATAGGCATAATTGGTGCATTGGGAGCCGTTGATTGGATCTGTGCGGGAGTGGACATCCACGGTGGTGGTACGGGTCGTGGCAACGGTGAAGGCGTCCCTTGTGAAAAGGGACACGTTGTTCTCTCCGGAGATGGAATTCTGAAAACATTTACATAAATCATATAAATTGTTCTCATTCACGTGTGAAACAGTAAGTACAGTATGTAAATAAACAATAAAATTAGAACTCTGTAAAATATGCACTGAATGTGCCAAATGCACAGAGCGCTGATCTTACCAACTATCACTGTAAGAGTGGAACGCTGTCAGGAAAAAACAATAATATTGTATCAAGCATCTAAATACGATTGCTTACTTTTGTTTAGTTTTTCTTGGAGGTGCGGTAGGGAGCAAAATGCGCGCCGCCTGCTTCTTGAATTTTCGGCTTTCCAGCTCTAGCCGGAAGGAAGCAGGCAGGGCCCTAACAGCCTTTAGGGCCTTGACGCGATCCTCTCGCACCAGTAGCAAAGCAGGGTCGCTGTTTAAATAAATACAAATATATGATGAGTTCAACGGCCACAGCAAAGTACTTTCATAAAAAAACATTAAAAAATACTAACACTCCAGACGAGGCTGCAATTGCAGCTCTGCGTTGACGTCCACGTGCAGGTAGTCTGGCACCAGCTCGTACCCCACCTCTCCCTCTTCCTCTGCCTCCTCTTGCAGTCAGCACCACTCTATATATTTTAAATTGAAAACACTTAATGTAAGTACTTAAATGTTTAAATTTTGTTAAATATTGCACTAATATAAAATTTGAAAATAATTATTGGGTCGTGGAGTGCTCCCTTTCCCTGGACGACATTTGTTTCTGCACAAATTTGGTAAAAGTGAAGAAATTAATTAATTATACAACTAAATTACTAAATTTTTATTGTGTGACGAAGGCTTTACACCATTTTACATGTAAAAAAGAGTCAACTTTTTGACATATGACTTAAAATAATTGGTTAACAAATATCTGTATTAATAATGAACCAATTCAAATAAAACTTATATATATCTCTTTGTTTTGAATCACTGTGATGGAATATCTATATTTCAAATGCGCGAGTGCAGTATATAAGACATTATTGTAAATCAAAAACAGATGACGTCTTCAGTTGACGTATTCTTACACAAAAACTTCAACCAAAACAATATATTAGAAACAAACTAATTAAAAACGCATTTCAAAGATAGATAAGTCAATCACAATAACACAAATATATAATTATGCGTTAAAAACCCAATAAATTAATTACTTACGGCATTTTAGGAAGAGTCCAAAATTTCGTGAATGTTAAAAATTTATGGTTTTGTTTTTTGACAGGACGCCTTATAAAACCGCGAAAACTCGTTAAATATCACTTCAAAGACAACGGATAAGTTCATAGACAAAGAGAATATATTATCAGCTATTCGATAAAACAAGTAGCTGGCCAAGGAAGCGTTTTAAATAATTACAATAAATATTTTACGAATGGTAGAAAAATCGGTCCATTTTTGGACCGATATCAATCGCAGAAAAATAAAAGTGGTCGATTTTTCGACCGAAATCGTTCCAGTGGGTAGTACATTATTTTGACGTATATCATAAGGTTAATCCAGTGTTAGCAATGTAAGGGCCCAAAAATATTTTTTTCGACATGATTACAAAACATCCAATTTTCTCTACTTTCCATAAATATAACATGCACGTATTATACATACAAACCTTCCGAGAGATATTCCCTAAATGATAGTGAAAACCCTATCAAAATACGTTGCGTAGTTTAGAAGAACTAAGCGCACAAACAGACAGACGCTTTCATAATTCTACCCCACCTAATATTATACAAAATGACATCTTTAGACAAATTATATTCTATCACAGAATGATAATTATTCGAAATAATTTTGGGTACCTAGATATGTAAACGCAATTTTGTTAATTTCACAGTGATAAAAATAACTATTGTCATTCGCGGAAGGAAACGCAGGTATGATATAAAGAAACATAACTCTGCCCTGGCATCTCCTTGCTTCATACAATATGCTTCTATTATTACGAGTATTGTGACTTTTGACATGGCCCCCACTCAAGTAGTGTTTATTTCACTTTATACTGCCATGTCTGCTTGTGACGTGACTGACATCTTCTACTATTCAATTATGCGTGATTATTCTCTTGACACTTCTTTCTCCGTTAAGAGGAAGCTACAAGCCAAAAATGTGTATATTCTACCTTATATTGTAGGTAATAGGCATTAAAATCGCTTGACAAACGGAGTCTAGAAACGTTCGATTTCAAGCACAAAACTGGTTTAAATTTATTTTGTAAATAATTTTATAAGAAAGCAAAAAAGTTAATCAAGTGTAACTGTCACAGGTAATCTTAGCTATAATACTGTATTTTTTAAAGTTGTTTCCGTTATGCGTTCATACATTTCTATTGAATAAATAAAAATTAGTAGCTAAATTTATATTTTTTATTGAGTAATTTGTTCTTTTATTTGTATTCTACTCAAGTGAAACAATAGGAAAACCTTCAATTTATCTTGAGTATATTTTTTGGTATTCATAATGGACACCAATTCGATAAGATTATTCAAAATAGTGATTTAACATTAAGCTTCCCCTTAATTTTCTCCACATTTATGTTTTTTTTTAATATTCAATTGTATTAATTTGCTTTGTAAAGAGGTCTATCAAATTGATATTAACTATTGATACGATAAAAATTAGCGAACTCAGGGTTTTATTAAAGATTTTTTTGGTTTCAGTGTTTTATAGAAAAAGGCGCTGAGGTAATAATTCACGAAAATAGCGCAACACAAATTACCCTATTATTACGCTGTATACCGCTGTTTACAGAAATCGAAATCGCTGCATACGTCGTGTATTTTTAAACATTCTTAGAAAATCGAGTCGAATAGTAAAGTTGTAGAACCCATTACAGAATTATGCATTACACCCAACACACGAATATGTTGGCCGTGAAAACAATAAAATTGGATAGAAACATTCAAACGCTGTATAACTTGGTAAGTTGTGAAATATTTTTATTACGAGCTACTTTCCGAACAATATCATATGTTGTCCGGTACTAAGTTCAAAGCTAGAAGGTCATGAGTTATGACGTAATGACAACGGTACACGAACACAGCTCACAAATACACTAGTACCCATAGGTAGAGACAATTCTTCATAGAGGGACGATGGGGTTTGACCCCATCAGGTATTCCCGACACCTACTTAAGGATAAAAATAATTAAAACTTTGTCTACACCAAAATTAAACATAAAAGCAATTAACATTGTTTGCAGAAATATAATTTAAAAATGTGTTTAGAATTTTTTAAATCTTGAAATTAGAATAGTTCTAATGGAAGAATATTGTAGTTCACTAAGGCATATATGCATACGTACACAATAACACAATAAACAATAATACACAACACACTACTTGAGCCGATGAGCATTGGCCATGCGCAGTAAGTCACCGGGCTTTTTCGCTCGAAATTCGTATTTAGTGCATTCGGATTGTTAGGTACCTAGGAATTAGGCCCCACCGCGCGCGCATGCGCTATTGTACGCGAATCTCATATAGCTTGGGGACAGACTTTAAAATCCCCTCCCTAGAATTGGACGGTTTGCTGGTTTCGGGCGGGAATCGCGCATTTTCAAATTAAGTTCGATGATAATCTTGCAAGATATGGCGTTATTTTTATTAATCTGTATTATAAATTTGTACATAATATGTGGAGAGATGTTTTTGTTTGTACAGCTGATTAGGTGCATGACTTTTCCGTGAACATTTTCGTTTTATGTATTTTTAGAGTAGTGAGATTTCAGTACACATAAAAAAATCCGGTCCCACCATCGAAGAAGTGCTCGAGCCGCCACTGCCTATAGTAATACTCACTTTATTTGAATAACTTGGGCGACCTTAAAAAACATCCAACGTTCGTTGTGGGCACAGCTACTCAGATTGCAGTAAATCTGGCTACCTATCTATCTTGTATCTTCTGCATCCTAAAGCGGCCGCTACACTACTCGCTTCGACGCTTCGACGAAGTCCTCGAAGAAGTTATCCGAAGTTCGAAGTGCGTGCCCACACACTCGTGCAACTTCGCGAGTAACTCAGTCCAACCAGTCAGTGATTGGTTTATTTATGCCGTGACGCTTCGAGTCCTTTGAGTCGGGCGCATTTACCGACAACAATCGGAAGTCGGGCGAAGCGAAGCGAAGTTGCCCGAAGCGAAGCGAAGTTGCCCGAAGCGAAGCGAAGTTCGTGCCCACACTATCGTATTCGGTCAACTTCGATCAACTTCGCGAGTAGTGTAGCTGGGCTATTACGTTGTAACTTGTAACATCTGTTAAATGTGTCAATTGAAAGAGCGAGAAGTTACAACGTAGCTATCAGCGGTGTGCAATTAATGAGTTTTGGTGCTCATGTTCGATTTTTTTTTATAAATCGTCTGGAGCCAGTAAAAGACTATGGCTTCCCTAATAATTAGGGTATGTTGTGAGGCGGAAGGTAGTGGGAAAGTACCCGGCTATTCAGATATAGTCACCAAACAGGGCCAAATCCATTTGAAACAACGTTTCAATTCAGAATGGTGGAATTACACCAGAGCGATACTGAGAGTATCTTCCACTCTGGAACGTGCCGCAAATACAATTTATATTATTTTAAATGAGTAAATTGTGAAATAACAAAAAATAATCAAATAAAATTTGCTTGCGCACGCGGGGATTTGAACCCGCGAACTCCAGCATGCTGGTCGAGGGATTAAGCCGTCAAAAAATATCGTAAATTACCCACACTTGGTGCAGTATACAGTGTATAGTGAATATGTCTATAACTAACTTTGGGGTGTGGGATTAGACGATGAATTGATCAAGGTTGTTATGGCCTAACCTAACCCGGCCGTAATATTATCGAGGAGATCAATACAAACAAAACACCGTAGATTTTTTTTTTCTTTTCAACTTTTTTTAAATTTATCAAGTTTTATTTAAAAATTGTTCTTTAAAGTTTTATCCCGTTAAACTACAAATAAGCAGTTTGTCAACAGAATGTACATATTCAATAACAATGTGAGATATTAAGATTACTATTATTGGCACACGTAGTCGTAAATAACACTAAATCTATAACTATTGATTGATAGTGATGATTAGTATAAAGTATTTCTATTTATGAGCCGTGTTTTCAGCATATATCTGAATCTATTTGGGAATTTACAATATTCTTGGAATCATGTTGAACATTTTGGGCACGTTATATTCTAGGGTTCGCTGTCCGTATTTATTGTTATATTTTGGCGTTGTGTTCATGTTCCAATTTATTTTTATAACTAATTAGCTATAATAAAAAAATGGAGGAAAGATGTTTTGTTCTTTTTACATCAATTAAGATTGCCTTTCTCTGGGAGGAAAATATCAACATTTTCTTTAAAGGCACGATTTTTAACAAACACGATAATTTCCAACCATTTCTAAAGAATCGACAATAATGTGCTAAAAATATATATCTGACAAATAAGAGGCCTTCAAACTTTCACCAACCACAGTTTAGAAACCTTCACACCAGATGAACTCGTAGTTAGAAATAGATAAATAAAGTTTAGCATATTTCCTATTAATAGCCCAACACACGGCGATTGTTTTTACACGATTTAAGGCGAAACTTAATGCCAAATCACTATTTTGATTAATCTTTATAACGAATTTGTGTACATTATGAATATCAAAAAATATGCTTTAGATAAATTGAAGGTTTCCCTATCGTTTCGCTTGAGTAGATTACAAATAAAAAAATAAATTACTCAATAAAAAATTTAAATGTAAACTACTATACTTTTTTTTTCAATAGAAATTTATGAACGCATAACGGAAACAACTTATACAACAAAAAGACAGTATTATAGCTAAGATTATCTGTGACAGTTTCACTTGATTAATTTTTTTGCTTTCTTATAAAATTATTTACAAAATAAATAAAAACCAGTTTCGTGCTTGAAATCGAACGTTTCTAGACTCCGTTTGTCAAGCGATTTTAATGCCTATTACCTTCAATATAAGGTATACCAAGAATATTCATATTTTTGGCTTGTAGCTTCCTCTTAATAAAAAGGAATTTGGCATACAAACACTCGTGATGGTTGTTGAGCTCTTGCTCCAGTTAAAAAAGCCATATATTTATATAAAGATAAACAACATCGAGTGAATTAACAAGGAAGTTTAGTTAATCACCTTCCGCCGCAGTGGGATGGATATATTCATACATCCTTCACTTCCGGACACACTGATCCCCAGATTCCTACCCAAACCTCATATATTTTACCTTATCAGAAGTTCTTTTCCTTCCTTTCCTTAAAAAAGACCCCCCACACAGCATCCCCAAAGATGACATGCCCATGCCCCCCCCCCTCCTTAGTGAAATTATTTTCCTAAGGCCCTCCTGTGGGTATTTTTTCCAAATGTTTCTTACTTTCACCCTTCGAGAGTGTTCTAGGCCTGTGTGGGGTTAATGTAAAAAATAATAATAATTCACCTCGATAAATATAAATAGGTACTTCATAAAAGACTAGTATATACTAGTAGCTTTGAGTTGCATTGCATAATCAACGCTACTCAGTTACAAAAGTTGAAATAATATTTTATGGATAAGTTGAGTATTAATTTCGTTATGCTAGAAGCCAGAATACATCGGTAAGCAGGCTAAAAAATAGAATATTTACACGGTAAAGAAGACGGGAGTCCAAAGTGTAAGTGACAGATTTTTAAGAACGCCATAACAGAATGGAACTCCGTACAAAAATGGAATTACGACAACTGTAGAGTGTAGACCCGCGAACGGGTTTATTTATGTCAGCGGTAATCTCAGAAAAGTCGCGATATAAAGTTAAATGGTTAAGGGCGGCTTCCATAAAGATCATAATCCAAAGACCGACACTGGTCAGTCAAGAATATCGTGAAACCTCCCAAATTATTTAAAGTGTAATAACTTCCTAAGTTATATAATTTTGAAGCGTTTAGAGTTATTTTAGACTAACCTATACTTAAGATTAAAGAGCGAACAGCTCCAATCTTTTCAGTAAGTGTCATTTCGTTAGATACTAGGTACATTATAGTATTTCAACTTTCTCAATTCCGATATTGCATTACTTACGCAGGATCTCATTAGTTGCTTTGTTATTTACGTATATACTTTTAACTTCTATTTTCTAGCCTAATCGATGTAAAAAACGAACTTAATTTTCTGCGCAGAGTTTTACAGCACTCGGTTTTTGTCGATTGCTTACCGACCTGTGGGACAGCGCTATACTAAAAGTTATATTATGTAAAAGCCGAAAGGCTTAGAAATATAACTGAAATTGATATTTAAAACTAGTTTTTGGATAATATTCTTATATTATATATAGTAAATATATTTTTTCAGGATATTTCTAATCATTGAGATAACATATGACTGTACCTTATACGAGTTCAATAATTAGACGTTTTGGCAGGAAAATGAATTCGACGAATAACGTACTAGCCAAAAGGAGATTGCGTCGACGAGATTGATGCATTGACTTTCAAAAATCTGAAGTTGCAGTCCGAAGAGAAAAATGCAACAGTATTTTGCAAATATAGAGAAAATCTCATTTAGAAACAAGATAGGTACATATTATTTACATAATGCGAAAAATAGGATGAAATTGATAAATTATTGATTGCGGTTACCTACTGATTATGCGGTCTTTTCAGTCCGGAAGTGCAAGGTCAACTCGACTATGTATGCATGTATTAAACTATATTATAAATAATAACACAAAACAAGTTGTTATATTGTTCAGACCATATTTTCAATAGTCCAATAAGAAAGGTAAAATCAAAAAGGGATGTAAATGGTGGTAAATCACAAGTTATGATAAAACTATCGAAACTTGCTACCGCGGGTAATCAAATAGTCTTCCAGATAAGTACTTTATGAAGGGATGTCGATTTCAGGTCACCAAGTCAGAACAAGTAACTGATGGCGTTGAAAGGGAGTATGTGTGTATGTAGTAATAAGCACATAAAAATACCCCACGGATCGGTGAGCACAATGATAATAATTATAAAACATCTGAGCGAACAAAACTAATATTATCATCGAAGACGGCATGAATCACATGTCATTATCATCAGTCATCGCAGTAGATTGAATTGCAAATGGGATAGAATAGACCGGGGCCCTTCGCGTTGGCATCGGTGATCTAGCGCGCATACTGCAGGTGCCAGGGGGCGAGTTCCCATTCTTCGTACTACTCCGCTCTAAGAGATCTCACGTCTTGCTTGACATTGATCATCTAGGCAACAACGAGATGCACGCCTATTGATAGACCATCACCCACTAACATAAGGATACTATACCATCACTAACCTGACCATATGTCCCGTTGTTCCCGACGAGAGCTCGACGCCAAAAGTTTTAGTTTTTATAAACGTATCAAATGGTGGCTGGAATAATTAATCATCACGATCAAACCCTTCAGAAACAATAATCACGATCATGCGAATATTTTTCAACACTAAAGCTAAGCTAAACGCAAATTACTAAGGTTAATAATAATAAAAAAATGTGCTAAGAATTTCACTTGCACTTAAAATCATCACATGATTAAATTAAAGAAAATTTGTTCTTCAGACAAAAAATATATAAAAAAAACAACACAACTCGACACGTGCATGTTTGTTTGAATAACTTTTCAATAAAATGTTTGATCACAATAATTAATATCCCCCCCCCCAGCCTCATTTTAGTAGGAACTCACCATTGAGTTGTAGGTTCTTACCTATTATAATATAATTTTTTAATAGAATAACCATAGTTGCCCCACCCCTCAACGAACGATTTTTGAATTAATTGATGTATCTCTGCAACATCCTTATTCTGCATATCAACTTCAAATTTTTGGGGTATTATGACGTGTTGCGCTGAGCCGTGAACGCAAAACAGCATAATGCCTCAAAAATAAATCAATATAATACTTTTGGCCGTGAAAATATCAATTCATAAATTCATATTTATGAATTGATATTATACCCACCATGTTGTCTATTTACGTGAAATTATCGTGATCGTCACGTGAAAAATCGGACGTGGTTGGGGGGGGATAGGGGAGGGGGGGATAGGGGAGGGGGGGATAGGGGAGGGGGGGAGGGGGGGGGGGGAAATAATTCAAATTGCTAAAAGATCACGGCATACTTTAAGAAATAAAATGTTGAATAGGGAAATAAACGAATAAAATTTTAAGTTTTGAAAACTGAAATACGTAACTACGGTTTCTTGTGCTAATAATTGCAAACTTGGAAATAAATACAAAAGTATCGAAATTGGTACCTGTATAGAATTTGATATACGGTCTGCTTATCACTATCACTTATCAGTGAAGTTATTTATTGATGATATGCTAGAAGTTATTGAAAACAAACAAAAAAAAGTAATGTTTGTAAATTAAACATTCGAACAGCTATCTAACAAACCATAAATGTCGTTAAATAGTGCTCACATAAATAAATCACATAAAAAATAAATAAAATAAAAAACAGATAAGATTATGAGTTGGAACGCAAAAATTATGACATCGCTTTATTTCAAGCCCCCTCTGCAGAGTTGCAGCAAAGTAAAACAAGACACGAAAATATGAAATCGAATTGAGAGTTGGGGTTTCTGAAACCCGAGAACAGAGAAAACAGGGATAAGATTTCGTTTGAATTTTTGCTATCTCTTGAAATAAAGAGACATCCATCCATGTTGCTAGAAAAATAAATCATTACGAATTTATTCCTAAATAAGGTAAGAAAAAAAATAGATGAGTGACTGGATGTGAAACAAGTGTGCTCACCACGTGTTCAGCATATTCCATATTATCCCAGACACAAATTCAAACTGATTGTAAATTAAATGTTATTGTGATGAACCTTCCCGAGACATAAAGATTAATGACGGTGCTAAACAGGCGTGTTTGGAAACAACATCCTCATTATTTTAAAATACAAGGTCCAGGAAATATTTGAATTTCTTCTAACCGATTCTCGTCCCTTGTCTAATTAAATATTATTATAGTACTTGTGAAAACAATGCGCTAAGGTTTTGTAAATTGTTTCGTATTTCAGACCCTTCCCATAAGGCTCGATCCCTTCGCTGTCAAGGCATTTGTTACGCCATTTATGATTGTCACTTCTTATTATTTATGATTGTTATGGTAATCTGTATCACATTATTTAAATGCATACACAAAAAAAGAAATTGGTATCATCAAGTTTTTTTATAGCGACATTTTCGGATCTAATGGGGCCTCTGAAACGAGAGAAAGAAAATAACTTGTACCAAAAAAGTAACAATTTACTGGAGCGTCAAATGTGCTCTAAAACTATTCAAAGTAATAAAAATAGATAACTCAACATTGGAACCAATAGATTGGAATAGTTCTTCAGGATCGGTATTGGAACCAATTTTAAGTATCATAATATGTACATAGGTACGTTACAATAAATATATATGTTTCACTTCTTCAAATTTTGCAAATTCACTTTGTGGCACCATTTTATTAATGAATAAATTTATAAAAAAATATTGTTTATAAATCATCAAACCTCCAATTTAATAAAAAAAAAATCCCCAATACAATACAGCCAGCTTTCTATACAAATAATAAATTAAAAAATTATATTTTAAATAACAAGGACAAAGACCAAAAAACGAAAAAATCCGGAGTTTACCAATTGAATTGTAATGATTGTGACCATTTTTACATAGGTAAAACTTGCAGAAATTTTGAAACGAGGCTTAAGGAACATTTGAGATGTCTAAATAGTAATAATTATTCGGAATTCGCTAACCATCTAATTGAATTAAACCATTCATTTGATATAAATACAGGTTTAAAAATTTTACACACTAAAGTTAGCGGTTTTTAGGAAAAATGTCAATAGAAATTTAAATATTATTAATACTTAATCAAATTAATTTTGTGAATAACCCTATCCTAAACATATTTCTATTGTAATTTTTTGTCTTTGATCTTCTAAGCTCCTCCCCTTTCCACCTCTCTTCCCCACCCCTTACTTTCATTTCTACCGACGCCTTTTCTATACTTGATAATTAGTTTTAGTACAATTTATGTCCTGATGAAGAGAACATCGTTCTCGAAACATGTCGATTTAAAAAAAATAAAGATTATAGTGGTAAAAACAAAGTGTTTTAATTTATTTCATTAAATATATATGTATTCATATTTTTATCAGGCCGTGTGACGAGATGACTAATTAGGTTATTTTTACTGCAGTCGTATTTAGCAAAGCCATTTTATAATATTTTGAATACCTACACATGTTTAGATATTGTGACATATAAATTAACCTCACACCTAATAGGTAGGTACTATGGCTTTATTCACCTTCGGTCAACTGAAAATGTCGTAGAAAACCGTTATAAACTACGATACCTACCCATAGACTAAATTAGACTACATAATTATAATACATCAATGTACCTACCCTTTTGATATCTAGTATGCATATTCGTATTATGTATAGGACATCGAATTGAATGCTCGAGTCGGGTTATATCGATTTTTTTAATTAATACCCGTTATATTTATATTATTCTGCAGACACACCTTCCGAGTAGTCCCGCTGTGTTCAAACAATGTTGTCAAAGAATAACGGTGACCGGATTAACAGGTTAATTAATAGGTTACATATGTAACTATTTAACCTAGTTTTTGTTTCATCACTATTCATAACTTTATAGCACTTTTTAAAGGTGTGTTGAATTGTCAATTTGAGGAGTTATCGTTGAATCAAAGAGTATATAAGGGTACAGTACAATACTTACCTGGTAGGTAAGTATTGTACTGTATATTATCTCCATATATAGTTAGTAATAACGTAGATCATTGTAGAAACGTATTATATATTTGTATAGCGCCCTTGAGGTGATTTTGCACAAAAACGGTGCTTTACAAATCAAAAAAAAATATTATTATTTATTATTTAAGGGTGTTCTGATACCAACACTGATGTACAGAACTAGTAGAGGGAGGACGATCCCTAAGGAACATGCGTGGTAATACATAATAATTAACGGCACTAATAATTAGAATCTTTAATAATATTTCCGACCGTGATTTCCAGTACAGCTAAAAATCTATGATAATTAACTACCAAAAAGTTTCTCTGTAATAGCAAGCATATATAGGATATAACGAAAAAAAAATTATACCTATTTGTTCGGTTGGCACAGATTTTACGTCGATAGTTTTATTGAAATAATCAGATGCAACAAATTGAGCTGCAATTTTCTACTCAACGAACTGAACAAAACGCCATTTTATTTTAAGATTCGTTCTATATTTTTAATGCCGATACAAATTAATTACCTAATAAGATACTAATTACAATTACGTAGTATAATTAAACAATTAAAATATTTATTCAAAGTGACAACCATCATGGAAAAATATAATGTAGGTATAACAAAGAGAATGTAATAAATATGCATGTTCATGAGACGGAATGTAATGGAAAAACAAGTAAAAGGAAAAACTCTGCAGGGGAGGTTGACGGAGGCATTCTATTCGACTCCAACGAATGTAAATAAATTATATAATCTATTTACATTATTTCAAAGTGTTCCTTTTGAATAAATTACAGGGGAGCGAACAGCGCGGGAATTTTTTTATTTAAAAAAATACGTATTTAGTAGCTAATTTTATTATAAATAGGTAAGTACCTAATTAGGACTATGTAGGTACCATGTGAATAAAGGGTTCTTTCACCATGTGGCCAGTCCAGTACCTTCCTATCGTGGTAACGTGAAAAACATTTCAAATGTGAAAAGGATAGGTTTATAAGTTAAATAACAATCGAGATAGTAAATAGAGTAAAAATGGGACTAATAGTAATTTATGATGACGAGAATAAAAAAAATATAAAACTTGATGAGAAAATCATTATTCAGACAATATACAGCAATTTGGGAGGCGGGGTTGGGTACCGCCGCCCCAGGAACCATTTATTGGATAACAAACGCCTCTGCCATAGGTCACCCCAAAATGGTTCGCTACGTTTGGAGACTGAGCAGGGGTGCCCGGGTTCATCGGGTGAAGTGTGTTCAGGACGCGCCTACCCACCAGTTACGTGGCGTGCCGGATCGGGAGTAGTTGGTTCAGGGAGACCCTTTGACCTCTCCAACTGATCTCTCTTGACCCATCGCCTTGCACTGCAGCAGGAAGGATAGACACACCGATCCTTAGAGTATCCTATATTATATTTATCCTATGTATTAACAGTCGATTACAATTCGTGAGCTTATTATAATTCTTGTTTTCAATTCATTTATTATTAACTATCCACACACTTCCTTCCTTTTATAACAATCTCAGGCGAAATTACGTAATGATATTTTATGGACATACGTAATAGGTACTACTACAACTATGTAATAACTAAAAATATCTAACTGTATCTTATTGTACTGTGTATGTCTTAACAAATAAATAAATTAACCATCCCTCATACCCCTTTCCTTCCCAAAACTCCCTCTCCTTCCTTTCCTGAAAAAAACCCTCCACACAGCATCCCCGAAGATGACATAAGCCCTGGAGGGAAATAATTTTCCTCAGGCTCCTGGTGGGATTAACGTTAAATTTTTTTTATTTTTTTTTTATTGAATATACAAACACATTACAATAATTTACAAATGTAGATATTTCGAGGCTGATTGCGAAAAAATTAGATTTTTTTAACGAAAACTGCCCAACTCAATTGAGAAATTATTTCTCGTGTTTGAGTTGGGGAGTGTTAGTCATCATGGTTTATAGGTTGTAAAATTTCACTAGTTGATGTAGCTAAAAATTAACATATATATTTATATACTGCTTTTTAGTTGAGGAATTTCATTAAACTTTTCAATAATCGTTAGGTTTTACTAATTTATTACTGAGGGGTCCGACTTGAACAAAATTATCGTTATGTGAGATTTGACGAATTGACGTCGTTGATCCGGTTGTCAAAAGAATCGAAATTTGAATTGACACCACTATACTTGCACCGTGAAAAAATTTCACGTTTTATTTCTATAGAGTTACGTTTTATATCTTACATAAAATAGAATCTCTTAATTCATCACTTTAAAGAGCCCTTCAGGTGATTTTTCACAAATACGGATCTGTACAAATTATCCAAGAATTTTTATCAGTGGGCAGTAGCGTTTATGAATATAAACTCATTACGTCTTATTCAATGTAAATACACAAGTGGGAAGTAGGTTTATTTGCATTAACTTTCGTAATCTTTCCACCATCCCCAAACATTTGGAAAACTGAACACACCCCTTAAATACCGAGAGATATTATTATTCACCTGAATCCTAAATTAAACATTTAAACGAATATTGTTTTCTTTACATAATGAATTAAATGCTTAGGTAATGATATTTTTCTTTACATATGAATTAAAACACTTTTGTCACACACTAATTGCGTATTTGTGCACTAAATAATAAGCCAGTTCAGTTCGTAATGAAATTCAACGAATGTGGTTCAATAACTTTAACATTTATAGTCGAAGTGATAAGGGACCGTGCATTTAATTCACCCAGTTTTGTCTACTTATTATTCTTGACAGCAATAGCAAAAATCATTAAATTAATAAGTTTGCGCTAATTTTAATGTAAGGGCAAAAGTGAGAAAGATATTATCTTCCGCGTGAGATAGGAAAATGTATGCGATATGACAATTTCAAATAAAATTTTAATATTGGACGATAGTGTATACAGAAGCGTTTAAGAAGTTATTCAGGGTAGAGGATTTTCGGAAAACTCCCGAAAAATATTCATTTTCATATGACGCAATCGGATCGAAAGAAGCAACCAAGCTATATCAGTATGAAGTCACATGTTTCTCAATGGTCACATGCTTTTTACTGTAGCAGGACGCACGATCAATAATTTAAGAGGAAAAATATTCAGTATATTTCAAAATTATCACTTGTACATTCGTAAAATCTGCATCAGAAATGTTACATAACAGACGATACAGGGACAAGTTACAGAATGAAAATCTTGTAGATAAATAAGAAAATCTCTTACCCTTTTTCAGGTGGTCACCGGCACTGCTCTCTAGACTTTTATTACCAGATTTGTTACTTTTTATCTCATTAGTCCCATTTTGCGGGTTATTGTCATTCACTTCACTTCCTAGAGCCATAATAACACGAGGCACAAAATTAGGTCCGCGATCGCGCACGGCACACTCGCTCAGCTGTACAGGCACATGCGTTCCTATCAAGGTCCAGATTTGAATAACTCCTATTGGTAGACTGTAAACTGTACAAAAAATTACGAATAGTGGCGCTATCTATCAATAATTTTTGAATCCTGTCTGATTTGACTTGGTACGTATTATATTAATAATTTAGGCAGAAAACTAGTCGTAATCTTGTGTTCCGCGAATGACAGTGAGCATGCAATATTGCAATACCTAAAAATTACTAAATTTGTGAACGTACAGAAATACCTGCAGACCAATAACATTAGATCATAATAAAAGAAACTCTATCAATTTACATACATTACGAGCAGTACATCTATATGATTTAGAACTTAGCGGAGCAGAATAGAACTATAGAGTGAATCTAGAGAGTATGAACATCCAAAATATGTTCGTTAGAGTTATCTATAGACTTCTCATTACTGCCGCTAGGTGTGACCTTCGATTACCTAATTTTGCTGAAGTTCTAAGTATTGTTGTCCATAGTATATTCTTTGAAAGTAGTCTTGTTATCGATACAATAGGAACTGTTTCCACAATCAGTTTTACCAACCAAACTGTTCAAAACAAGAGTTTGACAGCAACATAAAAATTTTCATGTGTTGTGATTCAAGGCATTATTATTGAAAATTCGTATGTATTTCCAATTTAAAACGTTTGCCTGATTATTTTTATAATACTACACGTATTTAAATAAATCAGAGCTATATTTTTACTCATTATAGAGTGACCCGGTTCATTATCAAATCTTATAAACAATACCTCACTTTTTGGTTAACTAAGACAAAAATATTCATAGCACTGCGGTATTGTCAGAGTATCATATTGAAAGCCTTTGAAACCAATAATTACATTATTTGTCACGTTAATGCCACTCGTAACGGGATTTAGACGACTTACTCAAAATCTACGAACACAAACAATGTTTGTTCTTGTACAAATCTGTGATGCTGACATTTAAAATTGCAAAGGAGTGGGCAATATACTAACTGATAATCTTGTCGAATTCCGCTCCACGCTTAATACGCAAAAAATTATATAAGTAACACTTGGTTTCAACTTAATTACTACAAGAAGTAACTATTATGTTGTGGGAAATGGTAAAATATGCATTAAAGTTCCATTTTTTCTAAATCTTAAGTTAGGAAATACGCACAAATTATTAAAATAACCCAAACTAGACCCTAAAAACCTATTTGGTGCATATTTACTTAAACCCCGACTTAAATAGTTAAAATAATAATATTATCAAGTGTTCTTTTGTAAAGAGCCTTTGCCAGCGGAATTCGACAAGTTTACCTACTAATTTTCACAAATTCCATCACTTAACTATTTTGGCACGTAGCTTGTGGTGGCGACACATGCTATAAGCATCAAAGCGTATTTTATAATGCCATTTTGCTTGCTGTCAAGGAGATAGATCCCGTACAAAGAAATGATATTCCGCCGCAGTTCCCCAATCGATCTGACCCCCTCTCCTGAGGAAGATAATAACATAACCTCAATATTTAACCTGTATAGGCCACTCCCAAATAAACATTGATGCGTGTAGCGTAGTGTGTCTTTTGCTTAAAGGACGATACTTTGCTGCTGTTTTTACTGTTGGTATTGAAATTCATTAAATGTAGGTACACAAGCCAATTGTTAACTGGAGTTTCAATTTACCTAAGACGGCAGACAACTAAATGCTATCTTTTTAAGCTAATCATAACTCCACTATCCCGTAAGAACAATTGCCCAATTGTCATGCTCTGTATTTTGAAAAATCACCAAGTGTAGTCTAGTAAGAACCCATTATAATTCGATTTGGCAGAACTAAGCCAAACTAGGAACACACTTACCAAAAAAACAAACAGTTGAAGAATATATTAATTTAAAGATCTTTCAAACTAACAATTTAAATGTGACTATCTTTTTCAGCGGCAAAATGTTAGACGGTTGGTATTGCCGCAGTATGGCCAACATGCAGGCGGAGGGTGAGGCAGCTACCCGCGGAGGAGGAGGCCCAAGGGGAGGAGCGCACGTGGATGAGGACTATTCCAGTGACAGCAGTCAGAGTGAACCAGAACCAATCAACTACAGGGCACAATATAATACGCTGAAGAAGAAACTTAAATATCTGATTTATGTAAGTACCTACCCATCTAAGTATAAATATTAACCTTGCAATAAAATAATTATCATATTTCAGTTATTGCGGTTCTTTTTTCACATTGTCTCTTTCTCTTCTGGGAAATATCTTACATATTTTTTTGCCATTTGTTTCGTTTGCAGGAAAACGAATGCTTTCAAGAATCCCTCCGCTCGTCACAAAAGCGTTTGCTGAAATCATGCCGGGACAGAACGTTTCTACTGGACAGACTATTGCAGTATGAAAAGCCAGAGAACAGTTCTTCAGAGAGTGATGAAACGGATTCTTCAGATGATGCCGAATCGAGCCGAATGGAACAAACTAAAAAGTATCCAAAGACTATTATTTTCATACAGTCAAACTTGGTTATAAGGAGCACGAGGGGACTGACATCAATCGTTATATCCAAAATAGGTTTTTTAAAAGTCGTATGTACCTACCTACCTACCTGCCTCTAATATCAGTATACATATTCGCAAAAGTGATTTTATTTTAAAATTTATTATCAATGATCGTTTTAAAGATTTCCCTTTCATGTTTCTCAATTTCCTCTTCAAAACAATCAGCGCATTATAACTATCATCACCTGGTTCAAGGCTTCCATGAAAAATATCACTAAATTTTCTATCTCATTATCACTACGTTGTGCGTACTGTACCTACCGCATGAAAAATCACGCTTATCATAAATAACTAGATGGCGGGATTGTTTTGGTTTTCAGCTGTAAAATTTTACTTGTCACAAACCGGTGATGCACAACCTGCGGCCCCATACTTGCGCATGTCAATTTCATACGGCCCACTTGGCTATAGAGAAAAATCTAAATGCTCGAAAACCCTGGCTGAGAACATTTTTTATAGAGCTTTGGTTAATTTACGCTGCATTTCCTAAATGGAACCAAATTTCAAGAACCAGTTTGCATAATACGAAATTCAAAAAATCAACAGGAACCTTAACTACGAATTTCCCTGTCAACCCCCTCAACGAAAACAAACAAAAAAATCCTCTTGTAGGTCGCCGCCTGTTTGAAAAGTAGGCAAAACTGAAAAGTTATAAATCAATATCATAAATTTACCTCGTGGCAGGGATGTAGGAACTCGTAACTCCTACCTTCATAAACATATTTATTGGTTTTTAAAACAAAATTGATGATGAGTTGTAATACAATAGAAGACGTAAAAAGGAAACAAATTTTCGAAGCTCAAATTTCACATATTTTATGACATTTTACATTGTGCCCGATGGATAGCAATGGTTCACTTAGCCGACAATCTTACACAGGTAGTGCCATAAAAATATGAATCTGTCCCTAACAAGATAGGAAATTTCCGCCAGCCGTCGTTCACCGGGCAGCTAACTGCCACGCTATGCCGCCCCTTTGTTTCTTACTACTTACTTCGAGAATAATTTGCAAACCCAATTCATGTATTCAGATATTTTGTTGACAAAATTATATGCATGGTACATCAGTGAATCAACCTCGTTATAACAGTTGACAATTTTTTGAATATAAGTCTGAACTAAAGTATGGTATTGTAATTGCTCATTATAGCCGTGAACTCGCTATTGCCGTGATTGTTATAACCATGTTCGACTGTACATATATACTATATTAAAATTAAGTTAAAGGTATTTTAAGCAATTTGCTAACTTACTTATTATATTATCAATAGAAGACGCGTGGAGCCGGCAGCCATTCCAGGTCACGGAGGGACAACAAACTCATCTGCAAACGTCAAGAGTCAAAACGTCATTAAAAGAAAACGGCCGCCCCCTCCAAAAAAAGTCATACAGAATAGTGCACCAATGGTGAATATTATATTCCTACTCGTAAACATATATATTATTTTAGTATTTAGTTTACCACTTATTAAGTAATGTGATTTTCCAGCACCAAGTTACAAGCGCAAAAGCATTGAGTCTCACATCCGATGGACACATGACCCCTGAGGAGGTGGAGCGCCACCTACAGTCCAGGCAGAGCTTCTTGGAGCTGGTTCCGGAGAAGGCACCCCCCACTGTGCCTACAGAGATGTTTAGCAATGACCCCTCCCTCGACAGGTAATTTTTTTTTTTCACAAAATTTAATCTTTCAATCAATGGTAAGTAAATGTTTCTTATGAATTCTGGCAACACCATGGTCACAGTGGCTGCCAACATAAGCACCGCTGAGCAGATAATAAACACTAGAAGTGACTTCCATGTAGATTGTTTGAATGGAAACCAATGTCGCCACTAACTTAATATCTTTTGGTTCTAACCCATATAGCTCGCGCTCTGTCTCTCTTAACACTTTCCAGGCCGTGCCCGGACTCTGTTCGGTATGCATTTTTCTTCCAATTGGCCGGCACTTTACTCACCTTATATCCTCATCCGGCCGAGTACGTCCGAGAACTCCGTTCGTATAGATATTTTTGGCTAATCAGTGGAGTCCGAACTGTGTTCGTGTTTGGTTTGCATATTTTTTTTCCTATCTAAACTATGTGTCCTGTTCGTGAGGTGATACGCTTAGCACTCGTCCAAAGTCGCAGCCTGGAAAGTGTTAGGGCCACCATACACGGTCAGGCCAAACTGAACAGACCACGCATCCTTCAGTTTGATCTGAATGGATGCATGGACATACACGATCCAACTGCGTCAGTTCTTCGCAAGGAGTGAACGTGCGGATGAGCTGTTATTCCGCCTTAGCACTGACACGCTAAGGAAAAATAACAAAAAGAGGACAATAGGGATGAAAGTGTGATGGAACGAATACGCATATTTTATAGAAATTTGTGTTTTGTAAATTTTCAAAATATTTTATATTTGATAAATATATTATTATCCATTATTTACTGTTAAATTTAATTTATATTAAATTTATTAAATGAATTTTAAAATTTCATAAAATAATTATGTTAGACTGGTCGGTGGCCGAGTTGACATCGCGTTTGGGTTCCACAATATTTTCAGCTTACTGTGGTGGTAGTAGGAGATTTTCAAATATTGTCAGGTTACTCGTAACCCGGGAATGTTTGTCTTTCTTTTTTAAAAAAAAAATATATATATAATTTCACAAGACCACAGGAGGTGCTGCTCGAACATCGACTGAACGAATTGGCCAAACACAATCCGATCAGGCGGATATTATTTAATCGCTTCAGACACTCCGACCCTCGTATCCGCATATATCTGTATGATCTGAAGACCAAGACACACAATAATAATTTTTTTTTTTTTTTTCAGCGAGTCAAATGACCTTCTAGAAACATCCCCCTGCAACCTCGGAGACGATTGGGTGGAATAGAATTCTTCACACATTTTTTGATCCAGTTCTTAATAAGGATTTTTCGTGCGTCGCTCGCAGTTGATTGATCGCTGGTGGGTCGCATTCGACCTGGGTCATATAAATTGATTGATCGACACAGGACCATTAAGGATGCATAATAATGATTGGATTATTTGTATAGAGCCGTTTTCTTGAGAAAATCAGCTCAAGGGCGAATCAATTGCGATTCACACAGGACTATTCTTACAAGGCTGGGCTTAAATTAAATAAATTCTAACCATGAACACTGTTGGATTAATTAAAATATATATTTCAATTAAATCGCATTGCAAGTGTCAGTAGTTTTTAATTTTTTTTTTATTTTCTGGACCACAGATAAGGGGCCGTTCAAGTATTATGTAAGCAAATTTATTACAATTATTTACCCCCTCTTCCCCCTTGTCTCCAAAAGTAAGCAAAGCTCTCACCCCCCCCCCCCCCCCCCACCAATTATGCATTTTTCTGTTAATGTATTCTGTTTTTTCATTGATTCATAAGCAGCACTTATAAAATAGACTTAGGATAGAGGACTTTAATGCACATAATATTCATTTAAACAAACTTTATTGACACAGTGGGAATCCCCGAATATGTATTCGGTTTTCAAACATAGACAATGTGTGAGCAGTGCTGACGTAATCACTATCTCGACCCCCCCACCCCCCCATGTCATCAAAAATAAGCAAAGCAAAGACCCCCCTGCCCCCCTATAGTGCTTACATAATACTTGAACTAAGTGTTAAGTGTTTTTTTACAAAAAGCCATGTACTAAATACGAAATTAAAAAAATGTGGATGTGAAAATAATATTAAGTGTTGCAATAATATTATGTATGGTAATTTTATTTAAATAAATAAGTTATGTGGACTCACAATTGTCTTTTTTTCTATTTATTGATTACGCTTTAACCAAAGATTTGGAGCCGACCATGTTATTAATTGGTTTGCACTAGCTTTTCTCTTGCTTTGGACCATATTTTATTTTTATTCAAGGTGATGGAATAGGTACAGCTTGAAAATTTTTTCTTTATTTCTATAGCAACACCAAGCTTCTCACTTTAGCTGGGACCACCTCATCTAATCTATGATCTATTTCATAGAATCTAGTGAGAACAGATTTCTATGCGGTAGACCCATCGTTTAATAGACTTCAACTTTCGTTCTTCAATCACGCATTAAGTCCAGGCGCACATAAGTGACTTTGGTTGCGGCGGTCTCCCTAATGCAACGGACTGTTGCCGCCCGTTGCCCACAACTAAAGTTTTTCGTGTTCCAGGAGCAAAAGTTTTTAATTTGTTTTCTCTTTCAAATTTCTACACATTCGAGCTTGACAGTTCGTTTTAAACAATTGTTTTTTTTATGTTTTATCCCATGAGGAAAAGCGCCTTAAAAAATTACATGGAAAGGCGTGCGCGAGCAAAATGCTCATGTTATTTCAAATGTAATTTATTACCAAATTGTATTTATATGACAAAAACTGATTGATATAATACAAAAATATTATTATTATGTTCTACCGAGCCGAACCCTCTGATATGAAAATATCTGTAGTCGGTGAATTATTTTCCCATTTGATCTCTGGTGAGTTGACATGTTGTTCTTGTCTTGTTTTGTATTTATCATGCTTATATAATGCACTTGCATAATGTGGATTGACTAGATGATCATTATTTGTGGAAAAGTGTGTGGAAGGGTTTAGTTTTCGTAAAAAAATCTATCACTTAGAGATTTTCTTCCGGAAGGTTTATGTGTAAGACATGCATATTAAATTCAAAGAAAGTATAGAAATGTCGAGCAACGCCGTGTAGACGTCAGCTAATTATAATAGTGGAAAATAATCTTGTTGTAAAAGAGAAGGATTATCACTAAATATTTGGCAAATAAAAATTCTTTCTTTGGATACTGTTAGATACGGCCGGCGTGGTATAGTGGTATACGCTTTTGACTACAGATCCGAAGGTCGCGGGTTCGAACCCGGCGTGCGAAAATAAATTTTATTTGATTAATTTGTGTTATTTCACAATTAATTAATTTAAAATAATATATAGTATATTTGCGGCACGTTCCAGAGTGGAAGATACTCTCAGTATCGCCCTGGTGTAAGACCACCATTCAGAATTGAAACGTTGCTTGAAATGGCTTTAGCCGTGTTTGGTGACCAGATCTGAATAGCCAGGTACTTCCCCACCTTCCTCTTCCCCATCTCCCTCCCCTCCCCAATATACCCTCAGCCTCACAACATACCCCAATTGGGGATGCCATAGTCTCACTGGCTCCAGACGGGAGCAGTTGGGACTCTTGTGCAGTATTACTGTAAAAAAAAAAAAAAAACTGTTTAGGATGAGAAGTGAGTTTTGTTAAAACTAAGTAACATAAATGCAGCTTTCACATAGATATCCAAATTGATAGACTTGTCCTAACATGAAATCTAGGGTATCATTTCAACGAGCTGGAGGCAAACCACATGACCGTATTGTTGGCACCAGGAGGTTTCGAGAATGCTTTAGAATAACAACCCTCCCCCCCATCATATTTTCATCACTTCTTGAATTATTCTCTCGAGATTAGGATTGAGTTTGCAGCAAAGCACCGTTTGATGAATGATACAGTGGTAGGATATCAAATTTTTATTACTTTTAGGTTATTATTGTTATTACTCAATAGGTGAACTAGTCCTTTTTTGGCCCCAACCATTGCTGGTGCACCGTCGGTAGTTACTGATAAAAGCTTTTTTAAGTCTAACTCATTTTTAACTAAATAATCCATCACCGCATTAATCATGTCTTCTCCTCGGGTTCTTCCTATTAACGGCAAAATAACCAATAGCTCCTAAACAAAAGTTTCTCTCGTTTTGTCCAAGAAACGTACAAAAATAACCAATTGTGCTCTATCAGTAATGTCACATGATTCATCCATAGCCAAGGCATAAAAGTCAGAGGCCGTTTCACATCACAATGATTTTCTTCTGCCAAAACGTATGTGCATAAATAAACCAATCACCGTATGTGTTTCTTGAGTTAGTAGTAGTTAGTAAACCACTCACGGGCCTCACGGCAGCAAAGACAAAGCGCGGGAAAAATGTTCAAATTACGTACTCAAGTTACATGTGTAAAATATTTTGTTTTGTTAACACAAGGTCCGCACAAAATAAGTCGGCGGTCCGGAAAAGATGACTTAAATACTTATATACAGAGATAAAATAATAAGCTCTTGAAACAACCCTAAAATAATCTGGCAAACAATCAACTGTGCAATAATAAAACAATAAACAAAAACATTAAAGATGACTTATATACAAAGATAAAATAATAAGCTCTTGAAACAAACCTAAAATAATCTGGCAAACAATCTACTGAGCAATTATAAATCAATAAACAAAAAAAAACATTCAATCAATGAAAATAACGTAAAAATAAAGTCCAAAGAATACCCAAAAAATGTGCTCAACTCATAGACATATGAATATTAGTAGACCTGCCCTAAGTGATTAAAAGCGTATTATCCCCACTCCCCATACCGGTTCCATTGAGCCGGCTGGGCTCGCGTATGGCCTCAAATGAAATTTGAAAACGTGACGTCATCATTCTTGTGCGAACTATGGTCGAGGCATCATCGGTTCATTTTACTAAATAACACGGCAAAATTTTGACTTGTACTATGAAAACTGGTAAAAATAGATGTGAAAAAAGAGAATAAACCCAATTGTCGTATTACATTCCATATATAAGCATTATTTTACTTTATTTTAAGCATATTCACATCGTATAATATGAATCAGTTGTTACTATCACATCGAGAAACGTCTGGACGCGAAACACAAAGCTGGTTGGTTGCTGGGAATTAAATTATGAACATTTATAAAAGTGTCTTAACTAAATACTCTGAAACTAACTACGACTCTGAAAATAGAAGCTGCCTTACTTTGCCGAATTTGGACTTCGCAAATTTGTTCATAACGTGGCGAGTAATTTGCGCTCCCATGTAAAAATGTCTATTCATTCAAAGCAGATTTTACTTTTAAGAAGTAAATGGTGATATTATAATGCGAGATGCCTATTTACTGTCAGATTGATTTATTGACGAATCACAGTCAGCTTCACTCCCTTCGTTCTTCAACAGTTGATTTTACCCCTCGCCCATATCTTCTCGTCTATTAATTCCTATGTCTGTGGCTCAACTCCTTTTTCGCAAAAGTGGGACAAAACCTAGCCAAAAAAATAAATGTTACAGAAGGTTCGAATACACATTGAAAAAACCCAAAATCTAAACTCACTATTCCGATTTAAAATGACCAGCAAAGTAGATATTTTAAACATAATTGAAAATATGAAAGGAGGGTCGTTTCCAGGATATGACAATATTTCAGTACAACTTTTAAAATCTATTTAAAGCCACATGATAAAACCTTTAACTCGCCTAATTAATCTAAGTCTCAAAAATGGAATATTTCTGTCTAATTATAAGAAAACAATTATTTCACCTATAATTAAAATTGGAAATACCCAGAAATGTTACAAATTATCGAGCAATTTAAATAGGCAAAATATTTGAAAATATTATAAAATCTCAACTAATGGAATTTGTTGAAAACAACAAAATACTTCACACAAACCAATACGGATTCTGAAAAGTGCGCGCTGCACACAAGATTCAATTACAAATCTCACATCACACATATACGAAAGCCTAGACATCAGCAAAACATGTGTTGGTATTTTCATAGATATGAGAAAAACATTCGACAGTAATTTTTAATTTTTATACAAAACTTATGGAAAAATTAGATGATCTGAACAAGAGAATATAGTAAATTGGATAAAAATCTACCTAAAAATTCGCCCTCAATATGTTAAAATAATGGAGGTACCTACATCTGATTATGGAATTCCACAAGGTACGGTAGTGGGTCCAATATTATTCATCTTATATGTAAACGAGATAGCACTCTTTTTAGGGTGAATTGCCTAGTACAAAAAAACGAGATATTTTATGGTAGTTTAACCTCTTATGCTGACGAAACAGTAATTATTGAAAGTGACAATACATGGGAATTAGTAAAACTAAAAGCAACAGAAGACATAAATACTCTTAAATACTGGTTTGACATAAACTCTTTTTCATTTTCTAAAGTTCGTTCTGTAAAATCGTAGGGACGCGCGAAGCGATAACTTCCCTTGATGATCTTGATTAACAATATCTGTTCGAGTTAAATTGATACGTCTGAATTAAATCTTGTTCAATTTTTGTCGTTCAATAAAAGTCGTTCAACTAAAATCGCTCTGTCTGACCCAAAAACATAAATAAACCACTCTCGTCGTGGGAGTCGCTATATGCACAGCGACTAATCGACAGGGGGCGTGGCCAACATTTCCGAGCATACCCGAAGTGAAGTGTTTCGGCGCTTTATTTGAAATTGGTTCTCCGTTCAGATTTTTTTTGTGACGTCCGTTTTTATGGGAAAGTAAAACTAGCATTATTTGGAGTCAATGTGAAAATTTGGATGCCATATAGCATGTTGAAGGATAAGTGAGCAATGAAGGAAGTTGGGCAATTCATTGATACATTTATTTATTGGACAATTTGTATAGCGCCGCTTTTGTGAGATATCACCTCAGGGGCGCTTTACAGTTGATGGAGGTATTACAAAAATATAAATATTACAAAAAAACTGAATTTAAGTTGATACATATAAGCTGCATATTTGATATTATTTTATTAATGGAAAATAATACATTACACCACACAAAGGAAATATAAACATTGAGGGAACAAACCCCTTTAAAAACATAACAGATAAACCCTGAATTGAGCCGATCAGGTTCTGCCTCATCCTGAAATTTATGTTTAATAAATTGCTCCAACAATAGACACATCTCGTACTGAGGAAACTCCAGCTTCAACAAGCCTGAATTTCTTTTGAATCACAAACCATGTTACACAAACCTAGCGTAGCCGCTAAACTATTTGAAAACTGGGATGTTTTTCTTGCCTTGACGTGAGCAGGCGGTATAAAAGGGACACTTTCTTTTGAATCACAAACCATGTTACACAAACTTAGCGTAGCCGCTAAACTAATTGAAAACTGGGATGTTTTTCTTGCCTTGACGCGAGCAGGCGGTATAAAAGGGACATTTTCTTTTGAATCACAAACCATGTTACACAAACCTAGCGTAGCCGCTAAACTAATTGAAAACTGGGATGTTTTTCTTGCCTTGACGCGAGCAGGCGGTATAAAAGGGACACTTTCTTTTGAATCACAAACCATGTTACACAAACCTAGCGAAGCCGCTAAACTAATTGAAAACTGGGATGTTTTTCTTGCCTTGACGCGAGCAGGAGGTATAAAAGGGACATTTTCTTTTAAATCACAAACCATGTTACACAAACCTAGCGTAGACGCTAAACTAATTGAAAACTGGGATGTTTTTCTTGCCTTGACGCGAGCAGGCGGTATAAAAGGGACACTTTCCTTTGAATCACAAACCATGTTACACAAACCTAGCGAAGCCGCTAAACTAATTGAAAACTGGGATGTTTTTCTTGCCTTGACGCGAGCAGGCGGTATAAAGGGGGCATTTTCTTTTTCATCATAAACCATGTTACACAAACTTAGCGTAGCCGCTCAACATCGCAGAAATAGTTAACTTAAATAAAATTTGAACGTAAAAAAATAAAATCCAGCTAATAAATTTCAATCACAACGCACACAATGCATGCATATTAGGTAAATACTAATTTGACGGAATTTAACATAAAAAAAAAACTCGGAACAGCTCGGATATGTTGGCCACGCCCCCTGTCGACTAGTCGCTGTGCATATAGCGACTCCCCTCTCGTCGTACTAGCTCGTCTTGATACTTGGAACAACTAGTACAAGTCAGAATAAATACTTATTCCAAATACCTGTTCCCTAGTATTTCGCACTTGTACCTACTTACCAGTGATGGTGTGCACAAAATTTTTATAGAAATAATTCAACAGATTTTTTTTCATGTCCTCTGATGCGTTTACTTTACGGGTTTTCTAAGTATTGAGATTAGGGAAACACTCTTCTCACGTGGGCGATTAAGCGAAAAAGTGTGCCGAGTATATACTAGATGTATGGAACAGATATATCAAAGATGGACGTCCACGCACGTGAGACGGCTATGTCAAGGAGTCAGAATAAAATAAGAATACGCATGAAGCGAAAGAATATGAACGAAGCAAGAAGTTCGTACTGTTGAATGGTTCATTATTTCGCGTCTCGCATACAAGGCTCGCAAGAGAGTGATTTATTTATGGCTCGCAAGTACTCGCAAGCTCGAAAAAGGCTCGCAAGACGCGCAATACTTAAGAACAAATACTAAGTACGAAAGTATCTTTGACATATCTGTTCTAGTATATACGCTTCGCCATGGTTTCACCTCTAGCGCGCAGCTGACACACGAATCACGAGGCTAGACTTTAGCGAATTGTTCTATGGCCCTTCGCAGTTTCGCGTTTTGCACTCCGTGGTCATCGGGCATCCGTGGGTATTTTTTTGGTGTTGGATGTTTCTTGTTGGGGTCAATAAAGCTTGATTTTTTCGCATTCGTCTCATAACTTCAATTCGTGTGAATATTAATTATAATCCGTTTTAAATTTTCTATTTTCTCAAAATGGGTTCAGTGAATTTTTAAAGCTAAATAAAACAAATGATGCAGTCCATTTGTTGGACTGGGAGAATTCTCTCTCGTGCTTTACGAAATGGAATAATTAGTTACTCCAGTGTTATTGATCTTGGTGTTAGAAGCAAACGTGAACCTCATCTTGTGTCTGTAGTGTGCGGGTTTCCTAAAGACTTTGCTCATGGAAGGAAACAGAAGGGACAGTTTGGTGATGACGCTTGGTTTTCAACGAAGTTCAACTGTGCTGATGTCATCGGTGAGATATTAAATCCTTATATGAGACCGCCTTCTGTCCTTATCATTACCAGCAGTTACCTCTAACAATCAAACTGTTATGAAATTATGCAACCTCTGAACCTCATCTAAGCACTATACGTAGAAAATGTCCCTGTCACTTTATTCGATGCGCATGTATTTCACTATTTATACTACCGAACCAATATTTACAATGCTCGAATTGTAATAAAGAAATATATTATTACTTGTTTATAAATGTTTAACCTTACTTAAAACGTAAAAGGAGTAATAAAAAAATTGTCCAACCTTTGTCACTTGTCAATCATTCAATTTTATAGAAAAGAACATTTTGTAAAAAAAAAAAAAAATGACCCTTTTCACGATATTTATAAATATAAATATCAAGGGGATGTAGACATTAAAAATAGGGTTTCAATAAAGATGAGCAGTATCTCTAGAGCTGCTGTTGTTGCATGAGAAGTCAATAATTGCTCACAGAGTGAAACTAAGTTTTTGTTTTCTGACAGTCAGAGATTTCCACAGTACCAAACATACAGCAACGTAACTTGACGGTGCAGAGAAATTCAAATAAAGTTAAACATGAAGAAAGTATGGGAATATCCAAATATAAAAATATGTATTATATAATATCGTCACATCATCAGTGCAAGTCATAACAAAAAACGGTAAAATTTCGATCGCGCTGGCCTCGCTTATTATGAATATTTTTTAGATAAAACTTTTAGATTCACCTTAATTACTGTACGACACAACTTTTAACCTTCGGGGCGGTGGAAAATATTGCAATAAAAATTTCAATTACGTAAAATTAAAATTAGCTTTCGTTTTGTGAAACGAGGCCGTCCATTGTCAAACTTTATTGTCAAATGTCATTTTGTTTTGTTGGTATTTCTGTTACTATAGGACGAAACGAACGGCTAGAAGTGGCTAGAAACAATCGCGCGGGCGTTTTTTTTAATGTTAAAAAATTCCGTCAAATTAGTATTTACCTAATATGCATGCATTGTGTGCGTTGTGTTTGAAATTTATTAGCTGGATTTTATTTTTTTACGTTCAAATTTTATTTAAGTTAACTATTTCTGCGATGTTGAGCGGCTACGCTAAGTTTTTGTAACATGGTTTATGATGAAAAAGAAAATGCCCCCTTTATACCGCCTGCTCGCGTCAAGGCAAGAAAAACATCCCAGTTTTCAATTAGCTTAGCGGCTACGCTAGGTTTGTGTATCATGGTTTGTGATTCAAAAGAAAGTGTCCCTTTCATACCGCCTGCTCGCGTCAAGGCAAGAAAATCATCCCAGTTTTCAATTAGTTTAGCGGCTACGCTAGGTTTGTGTAACATGGTTTGTGATTCAAAAGAAAGTGTCTCCTTAATACCGCCTGCTCGCGTCAAGGCAAGAAAAACATCCCAGTTTTCAATTAGCTTAGCGGCTACGCTAGGTTTGTGTAACATGGTTTGTGATTCAAAAGAAAGTGTCCCTTTCATACCGCCTGCTCGCGTCAAGGCAAGAAAAACATCCCAGTTTTCAATTAGTTTAGCGGCTACGCTAGGTTTGTGTAACATGGTTTGTGATTCAAAAGAAAGTGTCCCCTTAATACCGCCTGCTCGCGTCAAGGCAAGAAAAACATCCCAGTTTTCAATTAGTTTAGCGGCTACGCTAGGTTTGTGTAACATGGTTTGTGATTCAAAAGAAAGTGTCCCCTTAATACCGCCTGCTCGCGTCAAGGCAAGAAAAACATCCCAGTTTTCAAATAGTTTAGCGGCTACGCTAGGTTTGTGTAACATGGTTTTTTAGATGTATATATATATATACCATGTTACACAAACCTAGCATAGCCGCTAAACTAATTGAAAACTGGGATGTTTTTCTTGCCTTGACGCGAGCAGGCGCTATAAAGGGGGCACTTTCTTTTGTATCACAAACCATGTTACACAAACCTAGCGTAGCCGCTAAACCACTTGAAAACTGGGATGTTTTTCTTGCCTTGACGCGAGCAGGCGCTATAAAGGGGGCACTTTCTTTTGTATTACAAACTTAGCGTAGCCGCTCAACATCGCAGAAATAGTTAACTTAAATAAAATTTGAACGTAAAAAAATAAAATCCAGCTAATAAATTTCAATCACAACGCACACAATGCATGCATATTAGGTAAATACTAATTTGACGGAATTTTTTAACATTAAAAAAAACGCCCGCGCGATTTCTCTAGCTACTTCTAGCCGTTCGTTTCGTCCTATAGTAACAGATATACCAACAAAACAAAATGACATTTGACAATAAACAAATAAAGTTTGAAAATGGACGGTCTCGTTTCACAAAACGAAAGCTAATTTTAATTTTACGTAATTGAAATTTTTATTGCAATATTTTCCACCGCCCCGAAGGTTAAAAGTTGTGTCGTACAGTAATTAAGGTGAATCTAAAGGTTTTATCTAAAAAATATTCATAATAAGCGAGGCCAGCGCGATCGAAATTTTACCCAAAAAACATTTGGTTATTATTCGGGATCACTGGCCACGTTTAATAAGCGTGGTTAATTTTTTTAAAGAAAACCTTTTGAATCGCCGTGATTACTATAAAAAGGATACTATCTGCATTTGGGAAATTTTTAATTTCAGCATTCTAATTTTTAATTACGTAAAATGAACATTCTATTTCGTTTATAAAAAGGTTTTTAAAGTGAAATTCATGAAATCTTGATATGGTTTAGGTATATTCCATTAATAATAATAATAATTAACTCGAGGTGATTTTGCACAAAAACGGCGCTATACAATCATCCAAATTAAAATGAATTATTATTAATTAATTAATCTTAATTTGGATGATTTGTATAGCGCCGTTTTTGGGCAAAATCACCTCAAGGGCATTGTATCTCCTTTTTAACAAGGTCTTACCACATCCTCGTGTGATTAGTTGTAATGCTGAATCACAACTTGTGCGATCAACCCTCCAGCATTTATCTTTTTTGCTATCATGCTAATGCTTTGCTATATTTCCAGTTTGCCTCAAATATTTATACTGGAATCCATTAATAAAATCCTAAAAAATTATTCTTATTTATCGCCGCCATCGTCAAAATTCGTTTAACTTTAAAAATTATTTTTATTATGTGAACGAGATAAAAGTGAAGGCACAGTTTTTTCCAAATTCCCAAACAAAGCAAATGTGTTTCGAAATATCGAGTTCTCTCAATATTTCTATGATTGGAGTAAAAATGTGGTTAACGTTTTTGACAACATTTTTCACATTTTATATTAAAATTTTATTATTTAGAAATAGTCATGTTTATTTTGAATGCGTACACGGAAAGATAATTTTATCTAGTTTCTAAAACAGTACATAGCGCATTTGAAATACACAGAAAACATTGCAAACTGAACAAAAGTGTTGAAAGTACTGAAGGGTTAATTTATTTTTACTGTTTAACCCTTTACTAGCCACAAACATCATTCCATTAGAGGCTCTGAAGGACAGATCTGACCGGGGCTTCCATACATTATAAAAGTATTTATAATGTATGGCCGCGACGAATATTTTTACTGTTTAACCTTTTACTAGGCACAAACATCATTCCATTAGAGGCTCTGAAGGCCGGATCCGACCGGGGCTTCCATACATTATAAAAGTATTTATAATGTATGGCCGCGACGAATATTTTTACTGTTTAACCTTTTACTAGGCACAAACATCATTCCATTAGAGGCTCTGAAGGACAGATCTGACCGGGGCTTCCATACATTATAAAAGTATTTATAATGTATGGCCGCGACGAATATTTTTACTGTTTAACCTTTTACTAGGCACAAACATCATTCCATTAGAGGCTCTGAAGGACAGATCTGACCGGGGCTTCCATACATTATAAAAGTATTTATAATGTATGGCCGCGACGAATATTTTTACTGTTTAACCTTTTACTAGCCACAAACATCATTCCATTAGAGGCTCTGAAGGACAGATCTGACCGGGGCTTCCATACATTATAAAAGTATTTATAATGAATGGCTGCGACGAATATTTTTACTGTTTAACCTTTTACTAGGCACAAACATCATTCCATTAGAGGCTCTGAAGGACAGATCTGACCGGGGCTTCCATACATTATAAAAGTATTTATAATGTATGGCCGCGACGAATATTTTTACTGTTTAACCTTTTACTAGGCACAAACATCATTCCATTAGAGGCTCTGAAGGACAGATCTGACCGGGGCTTCCATACATTATAAAAGTATTTATAATGTATGGCCGCAACGAATATTTTTACTGTTTAACCTTTTACTAGGCACAAACATCATTCCATTAGAGGCTCTGAAGGACAGATCTGACCGGGGCTTCCATACATTATAAAAGTATTTATAATGTATGGCTGCGACGAATATTTTTACTGTTTATCCTTTTACTAGGCACAAACATCATTCCATTAGAGGCTCTGAAGGACAGATCTGACCGGGGCGTCCATACATTATAAAAGTATTTTTAATTTTTTTCTATAATGCGTAGATTGCTCGTCATTGGAAAGATAAATAATTATTTTTCTCAGTTTGTGTCAAATATTTACAAACAATTATATGGATAAAATCCCAAAAATTGGGGGGATATTTTTATTGACAGTTGAAAGTTGAAAAAATTATTTATATTTTTTATTGTATTAACGGCATAAAATGTGAAGACAGTTTTCTTACTAATTCCCTACACAAAAGGAATGTGTTTTATAAATATCAAATTCTTTCAAAATAATGAATGTTTCAAAATGTCCTGGTAAGTTTTTTTGTTTCATGTTTGATATTGATGTTTTTTTTTTTAGAAATTCCATGTAATTTCACCTTGCCGTTGGGGCTTGTAGGTAAAAATATTTTAAAACCTGAAGGGTTAAGTTGTTACTGTTTTTACATAGTACACTCTATTGCAGGATTTTTTAAAGTGGGGGGCGCGCCTTACATAGGGGGGCATATGGACCTGCAAAGGAGGGTGCAGGCCACCTCTGTAGTTAAGGACCTTATTTACCTATTAACAAGAGTTCAACCGCTACTTCCCTAACTCGTGTGATGATAACGTTTATCGATTGGCGACGGATCCATTCCATGTTAACGTATATGCCCTGACAGAAGTGCTACAAGAGCAAGACTTAGAAATGAAAAATTGTTTTGCTGCCAAATACGAAAATGGATAAAACATTATACATATTAGGTCAATTATTTCACAATTAATCCCAAAATAGCAGAGATAGCACTCCAATTTTATTGACCTTTTTCCAGTACTTATTTGTGCAAAAGGGCATTTTCTGCTGTTGTTGTAGCTTTGTACGCTATAAAAACGAAGTACCGAAATAATATTGCTAGCGTTTTACGCTGTGCGATTTCTAATGTTAAGCCAAGAATTGGAAACCTTGTGAAAACCTCATCCATAACATTGAAATAATTATGTAGGTATTACATAACCAAGTAGTTTTTTTTGTATGCTTTTTGGTTAACATTAATATGCAATAAATAAAAGTTTGATGTTATTGAACAATTTATTTTTTTCTAACCTGATCTCAATCTAAAATTATCTGTGTGGGGGGGGGAGCGGTGATTTTTTTTGGTAGAAAGGAGGTGTGGCATAAATAAATTTAGGAACCCCTAATGTGTAATTATTATTATTTTTTTTTATTTATTTAGAAAAAAAGTAAATATTCACAAGAGATAAAAATATATTAAATTTAATTTTCATTCATATTCCTTCATTTCATATTCTTGCCTTTCCAAGAAACATTTTTATTTACGGGGACTAAAGTGTTGTGCTAGTTACAAAAATACAGCGCCCCCGGCATAGTGCGTAACAGTCGCACCTGGACAAGAGTACTCCTTTCTGATACAACTATATTTTCTAGTTTCATGACTCATTCATGATGTAGAATTGGACAGACTACATACTTACTACATAGCCACACCTCATTCGCATTCAAATGACAACTCAAACATTATTACTCTAATTAATTTTCTAATTAGTAGTTTTTTTACATTCCGTCAACATAGTACATGCTGAGTAAATTTTTGTAATGCGTCAATACATTTTTTTTTGTATTTTTGATATTTATATCAATTACTGCAGATTGAATAATAATTATTTCTAAAAATGATGGTGTATGAAACAAGAGAGTTTGCAAATACTTTAAGTACTCCGTTATGTGAAAAGATTGTCCTGGGATATGGGCTGTCAAACATTCATTTCATTTGACTGTAGCGAACATGTACATATTTAAAGTCAAATAAATTTATATGTTATAAGGTATTTCAATTAATAGATATGACGTTTTATGTATTTTAACCAATTAACCAAGTTTTGAGCACAATAAATGCAAAAACAAGTGTTTTTCATAAATCATTAATTAGCGATTTCTTAACTTTGTGTTTCTATAAAATCAGTTTATACAGTGTCAGTTTCACTGCTGAGTTTATCAGGATCATTAAAATTAGTGATTGGACAAAACTGCAATAGATTTTTCAACTAATCAGCACTATCCCGCTACACAGAAATTTTTTAAATAATGACGAATATTTGAAGTTCCCTGCACAAAGTTTCAAATTGACTTGACTTGACCGCTGTATTGAAACGGAGTGCGTGTGCTACCAGCTGTCACTTGAGACCTTTTACTGCCATCTGTGGTTGAGATTTTAAAAAGATTTTTTGTGTAAACATAGATATATATATTTCGTGTAATTTGAATGGATTTGCAAAAAAATAGTGTATTTCGATAACGCTGCTTTTCCGCATAAGGGCTCAATGGTTTACTTTTTACATACTGTTCATACGCCATCAATGATGAAAGATTTAAGAACTCTTCTTGAAGAAAGATAATCTAAAATTGAAAACTTAGGGTCATAGGGGCTTATCTTTAACCTAAACTCTTGCCGTCACATTTTGGGTATCTCTTTAGTAGGTAACCTCTTGTCAGATTTTATGCCGGTCCCATCCTACCTACCTGAACCCTGTTTCTTTACCATTATCATTTTCTTCCCCTTGTCCTATTCAGGTTGGGGATTCATTGCTTTGACAAGATCCTCCAGGTGTCCCTATCCTATGCTACTTCAGCGGCCTCCGTCTATTGCAGACCCATCTTGCACAGCCTCTAGATTTGCTTTCCCCTGCTTTTTCTGGGGCAGCCAACAAACGTTTTCCCTCTGGAATTGCCGGCTATACTGGTGCTTTACCCCGGGCTATAAAAGTTATGGCAAGCAAACTGTTTCCACACAAAAGTTTGCACTGTCTGTTCTTACTGTGACGTAAACATAATCAGCAGAAGAGATTGACAATAATCCGGCCGGCAGGGCACTTCATTTATTTTAAAATAAATAATAATTTGTTGAATTTCAGGCGTAGCTGACGGTGTCGGTGGCTGGAGAGCATACGGCATCGATCCCGGGGAGTTCTCCTCCTTCCTCATGCGCACCTGCGAGCGTCTCGTGGACATGGGGCACTTCAAACCCTCAGAACCAGCTGGTCTCCTGGCCAGGTCCTACTATGAACTGCTGGAGCACAAAAAACCAATTTTAGGTGAGCGAGCTTTTAAAAACTACTCAAGCATTGTTTGTTGAAAGATGATGAAGGTTTTGAAACCTGACAATTAGTTATTGACATTTAATTTTAAATGCTGGTTTTTCACTTTTCGCTCAGTTGGTGGTAATGCTGGCTTCACCTTTATCTTTCCTAATGCAAAAATATGTTTATTTATTTATAATATTATACACCCGTAAGGCGGGTGTGGTCCGTCCATACATGCTGTGGATGCTCCGCATCCCTTGCATTTTAGAGTAAAAAGATTTGGACTTCTATGTGATTTTTTTTACAAAAACAGCGCTGTAATAAATCATACAAATATTATTATTATTATAAGACATCGTGCATGTTATCGTCCCGTTTCTGTGTAGTACGTACAGCGAACGACACGATACAAACAGCGCGGGCGAGACTAAATACATATACATTCTTAAATACTGTGAAACGCGTAAAACACTGCGGTGTGGAAGTGATCTATGAACCGTATCCAAGAATGCTAGAACGTACATTCTTTCCGCGCATGCGCACTAAGACCCGCAAGCCAATATCATCGTCAACTTTATACAATATTAATGACAGCATCCAACGTACAAAAACCGTCTTTAATGCTCATATGTATAATGCACAGAATCGTATACTCTATTAATAATCCATTGGATTGTGTGCGCGCGCTGCTTTGACAGTTTGCTTTGAGCTTGAATTTGAGTTGAATTCTTATTGAATATTATTAACCTTTACTTTTTAATTATAATTTAAATAAATAAAAATGAATACCCAAAATAAGATGGATACTTCGCCAACGTGTTCTAAATGATAATAGTGAATTGTGTCGGCCACTTGTGGAAAAAAAACTTATTCTGGATACTGGAAATATTGAGTAATGGATTTATGGAGATAATTTTAGACGGTACCTAATCGTATCTTGTTCGTGGGCTAGCGTCTAGATGTGCATATTTGATATCAAGTACGTAGTAAGTACGAGTATAAACATTTGATGTCTAGCATCCCATCTATGAAAAGTCACCGACCTCCACTGCCGTAAGGGCTTTTACATACTTAAATAATAACTTTTGCAGCAACCCGCAGCGATCACAGCAGTCGGTTCACAATAGAAATTGAGAATGAATTACGCTATATGTAGAACCAAAAGCTTCTTCCTGTGTCTCGTGTTCTTGTGAGCGATTGCGGAATGCTGGCAATGTACGCAACGCATTGGAAAGTGCATTGAAATGTTTGAAATGTGCGTAATATTGCCATAAATAGTAACTAGAATAGGTAAAGGTATGGCCTCCGTAGTCGAGGGGTAAGGCTCTCGACTAGCAAGCCGAAGGTCGTGGGTTAAAATCCTGGAGTGCGCAAGGAAATTTTATTTGTTTAATTTGGGTTATTTTACAATTATTTATTAATTGAAAATAATATATAGGATACTTCCGGCAGGATCCAGAGTGGATGATACTCTCAGTATCGCCCTGGTGGAAGACCATCATTCAGAATTGAAACCTTGCTTGAAATGGCTTTGGCCGTGTTTTGTGACGAGTTTTGAATAGCCAGATACTTCCCCACCTTCCTCCTCTCCATCTCCATACCTATTGGTGCTGCCATAGTCTCACTGGCTCTAAATGGTTGGGAGCAGTTGGAACTCTAGGATTATATAAATTATAGCCTTCATAGACTATAATTGACATGTTACGCTACGTATACATCCGCGAGCCGAACTACCGAACTGAACCTCAACTTATGGGAAAGAAACGAAGCGACCGCAAATGGCACAAAACGCCGCTTGCAATTGCTTCGTTCCTTTCCCGTAATTCGTGGTATGGTTCGCGTTTTGGTTTGCAAATGTATACGTACCCTTAGGAGCAATGTGGGCTCAGGTAACTGAAAGACCTTAAATGCTGTTAGAAATACAGCAGGTCTGAAGGTTGATGCAACCCCAGTTTCACTAAAACATTGTGTTGAATCTTGCCACATGATTGCTATCTGCATCGATCTGCATGATGTTCAAGCAGAAATATGTGGAAGGTTTATTAATTTTGTGCGGGATGATTTCAGAATACAATTCAACATTGTTGTGTTTTCTGAATGCTGACCCCAATTCTTTTGTTACGAATAATAAGTGTGTTGCCTGCTTGTTCTGTCGTTCCAACAAAATGAATTAATTGAAAACCGTAGTCGTTTTTTAAATTGATAATATTGGCATCACAGTTTGATATACAAATAATTAGATGAGCTTCACACTACCAGTAATCAAATACTGCTTAAGCTCGATAATAATAATAATAATATTTGGATGATTTGTATAGCGCTGTTTTTGTGTAAAGTCACTCTACAAATATATAATAAATTTCTACAAATGTACATATGTTATTATTCTTATCTATACTTCAAAGAGTTGATCTGAACTGTACTCGCTACCTCAAACACTATGCTTTAAGTCTTTTAGTGCAATGAATTTTGATGGTAAGATCAAGTGAATCAAATACTTGTGTTGGGCCTTGTCAGGAGTCAGGATAAGGGAATTACGAGACAATCTATAAGGGCCTTGTCACGAGTCAGAATAACAGAAGGGAATTACGAGACAATCTATAAAAGTGAATGAAGCAAGAAGCGTGTGCCAAGACCGCATTGGTTGGCGGTCCGTCCACTCCGCCTTCCCCTGCGGAAAATGCGTAGTGGTTAATTAGTTAATTTTTGTGAACCTAATTTAGTATGGAGTGCTCACAACACAGGAGTAGTGGCCCTGTGACTTTACTGTCTATAAAGAGAAGCAAGTCTTTTGAATTCCAGTTAAAGGGAAAACTGTTAAAAAGTTGATCTGAAATGCACTCTTGTTTATGCCAAATGTTTAAAATGAATTTATACATTTAGATGTATAAATTATTTTATTTTATTTTTATATTATTTTGTTTTCATTCAACTTATTTTTAATTTGTATTATTATACTTAACATAAAATTGACCACTACAACACAGGCATGTGCCTAGTGTGGTGGCCAAAAATTTACCCGTTTACTGTAATGTATAAACTTTACTGAATAAAGAACATATAAAAAAAAAAAATATAAAAATCTACTTGCTTCCCTAAATTTTGAAAGATCTGAACTGTTTTGATCCTCAAAATGTTTATCCTACCTGCATAAGATGAGAACCTTTCTCTTGGGAAGTTAATTATTAATAATTCCATCTTTTTGGAAGCTAAATACATATTATTTTCTTATCTGCATTTATTTATTTAATGTCTAATGTTGAAAACTTTTTATCTTGATGATATTTTTTTTATCACCTCTATTCAAACAAAACGAGATCATACCTTGTAAATGTCCTAAAACAAGAGAGCTGCAATATCTTAAAAATAATTTTTAAAACTTCACAAGATGAGCTTTTAGTTACTAAAAATATCCCATTCTGGAAGTGTGAATGCAAACCAATCTGTCAAATGTGTAGTGTTAAGAAAAGAGTATCACTGTAGCAGCGCCCCGGTAAGGCTAGGGTACTGGGTTCAAGTCCTAGATGCGACTATATCTTTTTCTGATTTTTCTGTTTCTAATTTTCGTTTAATAATCGCTAATATTATTGTCTTCAATAATTGAATAATATAATAATCAACATTGCAACTTTTAACCCCTTCGGAAATTTTGGAAGTTATTCTTCTGTAAGGTCTTTTTGGGAGATATATCGTCCAGCCTGACACGGTCTCATAAAAATTATGCCATCTCATTTTATATTATGGTGAGAAATGTGATTTAAACAGTGAGAAAAAGAGAGACAAACTTACCGCACTAAATTTACCGCAAACGCTCCCTAAAAATTAAAAATACTTTTATGAAACAACATTTAACATTTGACAAATATATATGTCAATATTTGCAATGTTTATAATAAATATTTTTATATTAAACGAAAAAAATTTAAGTGACAATAACTTTTATAATAGCTATGTCTAATTAAATACGTTTTTTTGTTTTGTATAGGAGTAATTACAGTGTACACGATAACCATCGATAATAAACCAATTTTAATATTTTTAATTGCATACGTCGATTTGTAGTACTAAAATATGTCAATTTGTAGTACTAAAATATGAAAGAGTTTCATCTGCTTTCAAGAACAGTAATATATCGTCGCTGTTAAATCAAACCGGCATATGTGCAAAAATGGAGCTTTTGAGTTAGTGGTTTCAAAAAATTTCTTTTTTTCCCTTCTATTCTTATGTCGAACCGGCATGTCGTATAGTTGAATAAAAATCTGTCAGATGGCGTTGGGCCGGTATGCATTTAAGCGGGAATCGCCACTTTTTTTAGCAGAAGACAGACCTATTCCGCAATACGCCAGTTGCTTCAAAACTTTCAAGGGGGAAATGCGTCCATCATGTAAGTAAAACTGAATTATCTCACAATAGTACATTTTTATTATTAACCAGATATGACTTATTGTATGACTTATTGGCAGATAATCCGGTTTGCACTTAACAAAAGCGTTTATAGCAGCCTCAACTAAAACAAACCGGCAAATATGCCAAAATGTCTGACCCGAGTAAAATTTCTCCAGGTTAAAAAAATAAATTAAAATAGGCAAATTTAATAAAAAAAACTTTAGCAAACTGAAAGATGCGAAACTGCGGTGAGGAATACGAGTCTAAAACCCGTGGAACAGTGAACCAACGAAGCATGAAGCCTCCTTGCCACAACTGTAAACGCAAATGTTCCTAGTCATTACTACAGATCCCAAGGTTCTCGGGAGTATATCGATGGTGGAAAATCTATCGCCGATCACAGAGATTATCTAAAAGAAAGAAAAGAGTCAAACCTTGCAGGAATCAGCTACTACCAGTACAGAGGTTTTTTTAAGTCATACAAACTTTCACACCGAAGAAAGATCAGTGTGATGTATATCTCATTTACCAAAATACGACAGAATATGAGAATCATATTCTAGAAAAGGACTTGTCCAGACTGGAAAAGGAGAATGACAATAAAAGCACAGATTCAACCGTTGTAGCAGTATAAGATCTACAGGCAGTGCTGTCATATCCGCATGGGGAGGCATCTTCCTACTACCACATTTCAAAGCTAGCCGTTTACAATTTAACAATTGCTGAACTGGCGACAAAACAGTAAATTGTTACACTTAGGATGAGACACAGGGAAAAAGAAGCGTTATTGAGATTGGTAGCTGTGTGCTGAAATGACTGCAACATTTAAATGACAAAGCTGACTGTCCAATAGACGTTGTCTTTTACAACGATAATTGTTGGGGACAACAAAAAAATAACTTTATGACGACAATGAACAAATATGCTGTTACAACATTAAAAAACATAAAATCTATCACTCACAAATTTTTAGTAAAGGGCCACACCCAAAACAAGGTGGATTCGGCTCACTCAACCATTGAAAAATAAGTTAAAAGAGCACTAAGCGGACCGATATACTTACCTTTCCAATATGCCATGGCCATGAAAACGGCAAAGAAAAGTGGCAAGCCTTACCTGGTTCATGAGTTGAGTCATGAGGACTTTTTGATATAAAAGCTCTGTAGGAATCCCAGGTAATTTTACCCATTTTGGACATTCGAATGTTTAAAGTAATTAAAGACGACGGCAACTTTTACTTCAAAACATCCTACGGATCACATGCCTGGGAGGAGGTGAAGAAAAGGAATAAACGGGGCAATGGGAGCGTGAATCCTGTTCTGATGCAAGCTTATTCCAAGAGACCATTGATGAGAAGAAGAAAAATGGTATCCTAAAGTTAGTTACCGCCGGGATAATACCGTCAATTTATTCAGATTTCCATAAACGATTGGGAAACTTTGAAGTTATCATCAAAGGGAAGAGCAGTTTTATGTTAATTGTTTATAAAAAAATTGTGAAGCAATAAATTATTTTTTCATTGACAACATTATCTTTTTTTTATACCTAAAACAGACTCCAAAAGAAGAAGCCACTATGACACAAAAGCAAATATTACACTGATTTTAAAGTCATACTGGCATATCTGCATTTTACTCTTAATTTAAGCAATTTTCGATTTGTTTGCAACAACTACTTCAATAAGCAGTATTCGTCTAAATTTTATTCATTCATAAGGTGGCTTTGAGGTGAACCAAACGGACGTTAAAGGGAAAATATCGTATGCGAAATATTTAAAGCGCTCTTGTGAAAAACAAGCATTTTGCAGAAATGCCGGTTTGATTTCACAGCGACGATATGTTCAGAAACAGTGAATTTATCTGAAATCTATGCAATCTGCATTCTGACAGTTCTCTTATGAAGCTGCGTATACATTTGCGAGCCGAGCCTCGAATTAAGGGAAAGGAAACCTCCAAGTGGCGTTTCGTGCCATTGGCTGTTGCTTGGTTCCTTCGGTTTGCGTTTCGGCTCGCAAATGTATTTACGCCATTAGACGTACATTGCAAAATGTCAGAGGCTTTAGGGGTTAAAATGAGATATAATTTATTTAATGTGATTGTGTTCAATTTGTAGAACTTGAAGAATTTAATAATATATTCTTCTGTTACTTTTTATTTTTGTGCCTCTTTTGGCTTTCAAAGCCATTATCAATCTTAAAAAAGTATGTATTTAAACTAATTTTGCAAGGCACATATTCTTATATTATATATTAGTAGATTTTTGCTACTATAAATACCATAAATATGTGAGGATAAACTACTTAACGCAGGACATTTCAATATTATGTAGTACTTTTCATGTGTTGCATATAGATAAGATGATTCGTCTGAGAGATTCTTTGTCAGTGGTGCCATGCAGCCTCCATTTATTTACCTTTTGTGTAATTAATTTAACTTATCACCTTGGAGTAACTAGAAAACGGTGATCTAATAATTAGTGTTTTCCTTCTCAAGTGACATAATGAAGAATGGAAGAGTATGATTTCTATAATGAGCGTGTAATGTGAACAATTGCTTACTTCCTAGTTGATTTTATTTGATGATGGCCACTCATGTTTCCCTTCTATTATGTTGGCACTTAGAATCTATGATTTGGTCTATAGCCTGTGGTCGAGTTGTGGATGAAACAAAAATCTGTGTGTGTTATCACAAATTTTCTAATTCCAATAGTTTCCCGGCACTTTGTATGTTAATTTTTATTTTTAACTAGCTGTACCCGGCTACGCGTTGCTGTGGCTCAGTCTGTCTGTGCAGATAGAGAAGCAACATGTTGCTTTGCGTTCAAGAGATGGTGCTGTTTTTACCTGCATAAAAACACATATTCAAATGCAACGATGTGTCTTAAAGCAATTTGTGAAGGACTTTGGGAGATTTAAGATTTTGAACAAACGAACATTAACATTTTTATATTTGTAGAAAGATAGATTATTATCCTTCTCTTGTATTAGTAGTAAGTATGTCTGTTCTTGTGCTGTGTTAAAATGAAACTACTGAAAATTATTTTTGTTATTTGTTTTTGGGGTGTTATGCCGTGTTGCGCTAACTCCTTCTTTAGTCAATGTTGTCCGAAACGTTGGATAAAGAAGGAGTTAGCGCAACACGGCATAACACCCCAAAAACAAATAACAAAAATACTTTTGGCCGTGAAAATCTTAAATCATATTTTACTGAAAATTAGATAATTTTCATGAAAATTAATTACCTAGTCCATTATAATAATTAGATTAGATTATCAACACATAATCATTTTTAGTTACACAATTTCTTCAAGGACTGTTATTTATTTATTTACAGTACAAGTACCTTTAATTACAAAATAGAACATTTTTTACAAAAAAGAATTATCTTTAAATTGTGGCATTGCCTATCCCAAAATAAATATTTTCAGTTTGATGCATAATGCACTTATCTTTGGAAACGGCCAAAAGACAAATCAACTAATGAAAGAAATATATTATTGTAATATTTTCGTATTATCACTGTAAATGTTTTATGGGATGTGTGGGATTGCACAAACCTCCCAAAATTCTGGAATAAACTCGTTATTATTATTAAAATGCTTCTACTGCAATGTTATATGTCGATCGTTAATTTAAATTTTTATACTTGTTTTTTCATGGGATCAAGTTAATTTTATTTTTCAGCTCAGCATTTAATTATCAGAATCATATCAGAAGCTAATTGGATATATTTATTTTATTTAAGACAATTGATTAAAGTTTTACTTATCTTAATACCAGGACATTAAAATTATTGTGTAAACCTGATTAAAAAAATAATTTGAATAAACATCATAATTTAATGACCTACAACGTCATGTTGTGCAAATGTTGCCGAGCACATGTCTTTATCAGCTGATTTCAGTTCTTGATTCAACCTTCACAAATGCATTATTCAATTGGTTCTCTTTGAAAGATTGAAGGTCGTGGGTATTTTGTAAATGCTAAGAGATAAATCTCTTCTGGGAATATGGTTCAATGAATAGAAATGTTTTTTAATGTGAAAATTGCACAACTGTCTGCAGCCTGTGAGACTAAGGCATCTCTAATTGGAGTGTGTTGTTAGGCTGAAGGTAGTGGGGAGGGGAAGAGGAAGCTGGGGAAGTTCCTGGCTATTCAGATCTAGTCACCAAACATGGCTAAAGCCATATCAGCCACGTTTCGATACTGAGTGGTGGTCTTCCACCAGGGCGATACTGAGAGTATCTTCCAGTTGGGAACATGCTGTAAATATTCCTTATATTATTTAAAATGTGATTTTATTGTGAAATAACACAAATTAACCAAATAAAATTAACTTACTCCTTGACCACGGAGGCCGTGTTCAGTGGAAATAAGAGATTAAGAGTTCAGAATCTAAGTTCCACGACTTCTTTCTGTATTTAGCCCCTCATAGTGTATATTGTATATGTAGTGACATTTTTGATTCACACAACAAATCGTTGTGTGAATCTTGCAAAATCTGCCTCGACCTCAGGAATACTTTCGCAAAAATAAACTTGCTGATCGTCAGCGCAGCAGTGAGACAAGAGACCAAAGAACTCAATTATTTTGGTGACATCATTTGTAAAAAGCATGCAGAGAAGTGGACCCAAAACGGATCCCTGGGATACCCCTGAAGAATGTGTTGCAATGTTAGGGTTCCATGATAAATCATTAAAAGTGATGAAAAGGGAACCTATAAACCTAACCTAGTTTTTTCATCACTTTTCATGACTTTATATCACTCACTAACTACCTACACGAGTTGTGACAAAACTTTAAACAATATTCAGGCGTCGATTCAGCAGCATGAAAATGTGCATTCGCTACATCAGTTGACGAGAGATGCTGTGATTTATTAGGCAATTAAAAAAATTTCAGGTCATTTATTATTGTGTAAATTAGTTGATTAATGGAAAAAATTAGTTGCAAGATATTGTCAATTCTGAATTTGAAATATAAGATCGACAAATATGACGCTTAATATTTAACTTTTTTATGTTTCGTTTAGATCTATTAGAATTATCTTCTTCTTTAATGATTAATTGGAACTCAAAAATTCTATCAATTAAATATTTTATATTTGATAACTCTTACAAAGCTAAATGTTAAAAAAATCCTTTTGAAGTTGGCAGTATTAGTAATGCAAATAATAAATATTATGCATTCCCAAATATTTGAGCAACTAAACAAACTTTTTAGGATCATTTTAATATTATTTTGTGAATATGACATTCCTTTTTGCCAGTCACTTAAAATTAATTACAGCACTTTTACAGAAACTTTGGTATGCATAAGAAAATGAATTGACCTAAGTTAGTTGAGGCCAGTTGTTCCATAGAATTTGAACAATTCATCAAATTTAAATGTAAGGACGGGTTGTTTCGGAGAATTTGAACAATCATCAAATTTAAATGTTAGGACGGGTTGTTTCGGAGAATTTGAACAATCATCAAATTTAAATGTTAGGACGGGTTGTTTCGGAGAATTTGAACAATCATCAAATTTAAATGTTAGGACGGGTTGTTTCGGAGAATTTGAACAATCATCAAATTTAAATGTTAGGACGGGTTGTTTCGGAGAATTTGAACAATCATCAAATTTAAATGTTAGGACGGGTTGTTTCGAAGAATTTGAACAATCATCAAATTTAAATGTAAGGACGGGTTGTTTCGGAGAATTTGAACAATTCATCAAATTTAAATGTAAGGACGGGTTGTTTCGGAGAATTTGAACAATTCATCAAATTTAAATGTAAGGACGGGTTGTTTCGGAGAATTTGAACAATCATCAAATTTAAATGTTAGGACGGGTTGTTTCGGAGAATTTGAACAATCATCAAATTTAAATGTTAGGACGGGTTGTTTCGGAGAATTTGAACAATCATCAAATTTAAATGTTAGGACGGGTTGTTTCGGAGGATTTGAACAATCATCAAATTTAAATGTTAGGACGGGTTGTTTCGGAGAATTTGAACAATCATCAAATTTAAATGTTAGGACGGGTTGTTTCGGAGAATTTGAACAATCATCAAATTTAAATGTAAGGACGGGTTGTTTCGGAGAATTTGAACAATTCATCAAATTTAAATGTAAGGACGGGTTGTTTCGGAGAATTTGAACAATCATCAAATTTAAATGTTAGGACGGGTTGTTTCGGAGAATTTGAACAATCATCAAATTTAAATGTTAGGACGGGTTGTTTCGGAGAATTTGAACAATCATCAAATTTAAATGTTAGGACGGGTTGTTTCGGAGAATTTGAACAATCATCAAATTTAAATGTTAGGACGGGTTGTTTCGGAGAATTTGAACAATCATCAAATTTCAGAGTTTATTTTCCACAGCGAAGGTTCTATTTAAGTTCTGTTATTATTTTAGTTTTGTGAAACAACTGGTTAAAAATGATATAATAACAGAACTTGAATAGAACCTTCATTTATTTTATTTATTGATTTTATTTTAGTAATTTGTACATTTAACCCCTCCGACTTTTCGCGAACTTGAAGCTAAAATGTCTTTACCGAAATGTCAATTTCACGAAAACGTTGTGTTATTACCGCCTCACAATCAAAGCTCTATAAATGAAACATTACTGAACGGAGCCGAATAGTAAAAACTGTTTTAGAAAGGTTACAAAATAGGCTTTCAAATTGTTGTATCATAAATAAATATTAACATTTGTAAATATTTAAATTTAGAATGGAAACATGAAAAAATTGTAAAAATGACTCACCTGTAATGTTTTATGTAAAAACGATACTAAAATCACGGATAATGTAAAAAAAAACACTTATTTCATCGTACAAATGTACAATAAACAATTCTGTCACTTCACTTTTTGACCATTTCATACAAAATATATTTTTAAAAAAATAATTAAAACTGGGATATGTGGGAGGCGGGTTTTACGATTTGGCGGGTAAAATTTGCTTCCACTGAGTAGGTCTTTTTACGGGTTTCTATGGATAACTTTGAATAGAGATGTGAAGCTTCATTCAATACGAATATTCTACTTTTTGTTTTAGGGATGTCACTAGAAGAATAACGGAGTTATGACGATTTTTGTGGAAACACACGCGTTGACGTGTAAACACGCTTATTGTACTTGACTGCTATCGTTATTTTATCGTGTATATCTGCTTACGTTGCTGACCGGTTAAGATTACAAATGACTAATTAATTATTACATTTAAATATACTATGTTTTTTTTTTTTTTTCTTTCTTGATATGGCTCCTACACAACATCTTAAACTTTTCAATTGGGGCAGACTTAAGGTTTTCTGGCAGCGCGTTATAGTATTTCATCCCTTTATAAAATATACTATTCTGGGTATTCGCTTTGTCCTTCTTTGGTAGCCTGATTTCATTGCACGTCCTAGTTTTATGTTGGTGTATGTCCTTGTTGTATACAATTTTATTCGAAAAATATTTGGGTAGCAGGTTGTTTACTATTTTGTGTAAAAATATCATCGTGTTCAAGGTCAACATCTGTTTCACCGTTAGCCAATTTAGTTCGCTTAACATTTTATTTACTTTTGAATATCTATTTCGTCTGAGTATTGTTCTCATTGCCCTATTTTGGAGAATTTGAAATTTATTTTGCTCTCGGTCGTTACACAGGAAAAGGATAGTTGAGCAGTAATTAAAATGTGGAGCAATAATGGAGTTATAAATGGTGATTGCAGTTTTTTCGGACAGTTTTTGGCGAATTCTTCCCAAAAAAGATATCTTTTTTCCAATTTTCTTTTGGGTATATACCTTCACAGAACTCAACTTCGAAATCCGGAACCGAAACCCATCCTTAATCTTCAAGTTGTGCAAAAGTTCTATTGATGTTTTGTTATTATTTCATTCATATGAAACAACTGGCCAATGATGATATAATAACAGAACTAGAATAGAACCTTTACAGAACTAGGAAATTTGATGAATTGTTCAAATTCCTTGTAACAATCCTTCATATCCAGTCTAATTCCTGCATATAATAATAATTAATTCATTAAAACAAGATCAGCTAGAATTCCCAAGATATGTACTAAACATCTTGAATTTAAAAAAGTCCTTATTTTGTTGGCCTCTTGAATAAAGATGGCTTTGATTAGCTTAAAAGCTTAATTTCCTTGGTGTATTTTTAATATCATCGTAAAACCATAACATTTTATTATTGAATGTACCACTTAGATACTGGTACTTAATAGTACTCACTTTCTGGAATTTTTAACAGTTTGCATATACGATAATGCACTTTATGCACCTTACAAGTGATAATAATACTAGCAGGCTTATTGATGTACTAGCAAATATCTTCCACAGCAAAATATTGTTGTAGGCCAAATCCTAATGATACAAATTTTCTCAACTTCTCATATTTGAAAAATGGTGACCGGAGAACTAATCAAAATGACAATTCAACACTCCTTTAAAAAGTGATATAAAGTCATGAAAAGTGGTGAAACAATAACTCGATTAAATAGGTTACTTAGGTTAGGTTTATATGTTTATTTTCATCGCTTTTATTCACTTTATGTTACTTTTAAAGATGTGTTGAGTTATCATGGAACCTTGGAAAATATGTTGACAGTTAATTTGATATACACATATTTCAAAGCTACTCTTGGTGAAAATTATGTTCTAAGCTGCGAATATTTGCATTGATATAGAAAGTCCATACAGATAAAGCTGTGCAGATTTCATGACAACAGCCTGAAAGATTTTTTGCCATACAGTTAAGATTAACTTTTTAAAATGTTTTTGCGGCCTTCTTTGAATATTTCCATTGATTATCTTTACAGCATTTTTTATGTGGAAGCCAATTAACTTCAAAATAAATGTGGTGATCTGCCGTGTCGATCACTCAGATAAGATGTAAATAATAGTCGTTTGGATACTCCATACTATTTGGTTTATTTAGTGTTATTACTAATGTACAGTATTCGAGATGTTGTTGCAAAGAGAGGACGAGTTACAACAGACACGCCTTTTTATACGTCTCGGTCATGCTGTCTCACTCAGATATGCCTGTCTCTTTCATACCGACAGACATACGTTCACCACATCCCTCCACACTTAAATCAGCAGACAGTAACACAACATGATTATCATAATAATAATTATAAAACATACATACACATATTTAATTATTATTTTACAACATTTTCTTTTTTATTTATAACCATGTTGATTCGGAGAGTTGACTGCTGCTTATTTTGATTTCTCTGTCCTTGGTCGAAGGCGCTCCTTCCAGTTCCCCGACGTTGACGCCACGGGTTCACTGGAGCTGGAAGGAAAAAGAGGGTCACCCGTTAGATTGTCATCCGAAACAAAGTCGGAGACATCGTACTCATCGAACGATAGCCTCCTCGTCTCAGACTCAGGGATTAAAATACTAGGGTTCTTTTCCCATGATACACACAGTTTGGATAATTGATCAAAATGTCTTTTCCAGTACATGATTTTATCATTCAATTTAACCTCAATTAAATATAGTTTATTTCCCAAACGTTTATGTACTTTCCCTGGTACCCACTTATCATTGTTTTGGTCTCTAAAATCCCTAACCATAACTTTCTGATTAATCTTAAAATTCGTAGATACTTTGTTATTCCTTTTATAATAGAATTTCTGATTTTCCTGACATTTTGACATTTTCATTTTGGTATCTTTATCAATCACATTTTCCTTTACCTTCCCCCCTCTAGGTATAAAATTATTCAAATTTGACCTTAACCTTCTACCAAACATTACAACTGCTGGCTCTAACCCTGTTGTACAGTGTGGTGCATTCCTATAATCTATGAGAAAACATTCTAACTTCTCATTATAACCTGACTGAAATTTTTTTTCTAACAATATTTTCTTTAAAAAATTTTTACACGTTTTGACTGCATTCTCTGCCAATCCATTTGATTGAGGATGATTTATAGGTGTTGTTAAATGTTTAATGCCATTTCTCTCGCAAAACTGTTTAAAGTCTGCTGACATGAATGCTGCTCCATTATCAGAAACTAAGGTTTGTACACTACCGAAATAACTGAATAATCTCTTTAAGATTTTAATGGTATTATCTGAGTTAGGTGAATTTACTTCCACGCAATCCAACCATTTTGAGGTTGAATCTATGATTACCAAAAAATATTTATTTCCGATAGGCCCTACGTAATCTATATGAACCCTACTCCAAATTTCTTCCGTTATCGGCCATGGAGTTAACTCACTCTTGGGTTGTGATGGTTGAATTTCCGCACAAATTCCGCACTCTCTAACTAAAAATTCAATTTGACTGTCAATCCCTGGCCACCAAAAATAGCCTCTAGCTAGCCCTTTCATCTTGGCAATCCCTAGATGAGATCTATGCAATAAGCTTAATATCTTATCCCTTAAACTTATTGGAATTACTAACCTATGGTTCCAGAAAATACAATCATCAATTATTGATAAATCGTTCCTTTTTATCCAATAAATCCATTTGCAATCATCCTTATTGACTTTATTTGGCCACCCTGTTCTAAGATAATTTTTTATCTCTAATAATAATTTATCCGTATTAGATTCTGCTTTAACTTCCTCAACATCTATTGGCATCTCGCTATTATTTTTGAATAAACACAAAATTCTTGAATCAAAGTTATTATTTTCCTCAACAGGATCTCCTACAGGTACGCGAGATAAGTAATCCGAACAATTTAATGTTGATTTTACGTATTGAACTTTATAATTGAAAGATGAGAGAATTACACCATAACGTTGTAATCTATTACAAGTTAAAACAGGAATTCCTTTTTTTTCACCAAAAATTCTACATAAAGGTTCATTATCATAGACATATGAATATTAGTAGACCTGCCCTAAGTGATTAAAAGCGTATTATCCCCACTCCCCATACCGGTTCCATTGAGCCGGCTGGGCTCGCATTTGGCTTCAAGTGAAATTTGAAAACGTGACGTCATCATTCTTGTGCGAACTATGGTCGAGGCATCATCGGTTCATTTTACGAAATAACACGGCAAAATGTTGACTTTTGATATGAAAACTTGTAAAAATAGATGTGAAAAAGAGAATAAACCCAATTGTCGTATTACATTCCATAAGTAAGCATTATTTTACTTTATTTTAAGCTTATTCACACCGTATTATATGGATCAGTTTTAGAAACATATACTATCACATCACAATGTAGCGATTCTCAAGTGTGCTCATCGTTGTTTACTGGGGTAAGTAAATTATGAGACATTTGTAAAAGTGTCTTAACTAAATACTCTGAAACTAACTACGACTCTGAAATAGAAGCTGCCTTACTTTGCCGAATTTGGACTTCGCAAATTAGTTCATAACGTGGCGAGTAATTTGCGCTCCCATGTAAAAATGTCTATTCATTCAAACGCAGATTTTACTTTTAAGAAGTAAATGGTGATATTATAATGCGAGATGCCTATTTACTGTCAGATTGATTTATTGACGAATCACAGTCAGCCTTACTCCCCTCGTTCTTCAACAGTTGATTTTACCCCTCGCCCTTATCTTCTCGTCTATTAATTCCTATGTCTGTGTTCATTATCTATTTCTAGAATGAATTCCCTTCCGTAAATGTACTCGAAAAACTTCTTAAAAGCAAACACAATTGCACAAGCCTCGAGGTCTAAAATTGAATATTTCTTTTCCGCTTCTGTCAGTTTACGAGAAACAAAAGAAATAGGTCTTTGTAAATTATTTTCATACACATGTAACAATGTTGCACCCAAACCTTTCGTTGAGGCGTCCGTAACTACCTTCAAAGTAACATTTGGATCGTAATGTGCTAACACTCGATTATCACATAAAATTAATTTTATTTTATTAAAAACTTTTACGCAATCTTGATTAAAATCAAAATTCGTATTTTTTTTCAATAATTTGTGCAAAGGATCTAATAACATAGACATATTTGGCACAAAAGATCGGTAAAAATTTACCATTCCTAAAAAACTGCGTAGCTCTGATAAATCTTTTGGTTGCGCGACTTTACTAATTGCGTTCGTTTTATCTTCCATAGGTTTAATCCCTTCCTTCGAGATTTCAAACCCTAAGAAACATACCGATGAAGCGTTAAAATTGCACTTTTGAATATTTACGCACAAACCGCAATCTTTTAACCTATTAAGAACTGCATTTAAATTAGCATTATGTTCCTCTATCGTTTCTCCTGTAACCATAATATCATCCAGGAAAACCGCTGTTTTCTTCAAACCTTGTAGACATGAAGCTATAGTTCTACAAAATATTGCCGGTGCACTGTTAATCCCAAACACTAGCCTAGTGAATTTAAATAATCCTAAATGTGTAGAAATCGTAGTATATTCCATACTTTCTTCGTCTAGTTCCAACTGTAAATAAGCTTGACGTAAATCAATTTTTGAAAATATTATTCCGCCCGAAATTTGTGATAATAAAACTTCTATCTTCGGCATGGGATATTTGTCAACAATCAATTGTGGATTCACAGTACATTTATAATCCCCGCAAATTCTAATGCTTCCATCGCTTTTAACTACGGGCACGATAGGAGATGCAAACTTGCTATAACTAATCGGAACTAAAATTCCCTCTTCCTGTAAACGGTTCAATTCCGTTTCAACTTTCGCTTTCAAAGCGAAAGGAATACTTCTCGGATTGCAGAATTTCGGTTCTGCATTTTCTTTCAATTTTAAATGAACTTTAAATTTATTGAATCTACCTAGTTTACTTGAAAATACCTCCGGATATTTACGCACTAACGTATCGACACTATTATTGTTTACGTCGTGAATATTATGCGTGAGTATTTCACTTTTCAACTGTGAAGAAACCGTCTCGAAACCCGTAAAACCAATGTTAAATTCTTTTACGAAGTCTCTACCTAGCACAGTGGTTGAACCATCCTTTACAACACAAAATTCCATTATTTTAGTAATACCATTGAAATTAATTGACAAAATTAAACATCCAAGTAACTGTAACTTACAATTATTGTAACCCTTCAGGGTTAAATTCTTCGGCTTCAATTGTACATCTTTAAAATGTTCCCAATAATCTTTATCCGATAGGATCGATATTCCTGCACCCGTGTCAAATAATCCTTTTATGATGATACCGTTATTAACTTTTAACGATAAATAAATGGGATCGGTATTTCTTGTTAACCTTGAATTTATTTCACTTGAATTCACAAACACAGATGAAACTTCCTCCCGTTTTTTTTCGCGACAATTTTTACTAAAATGTCCCTTGTTTTTGCAATTAAAACACGTCACGTTTTTTAATCTACAATTACTGGAATCATGATTATTTAAATTACAATATTTGCACTTCAACTGTTGTATACGTTCTACTGATTTCTTTCTGGGAATTGTAACATTTTTGTCTTTCGCCCGCGCCGGTGAAGTAGAATAATTCCTACCCGCACTACTATTAAAATTTTTCTTACTTCTAGAAATGAGCCCGACACTCTCGGATTTAATACACGTAATATTTTTATGAAATGAATCCATTCCCGATGCGCACTCTAATGTACTTTTTAAAGTCAGCTTCTCTGCATCTAAAAACATTTTTTCTTTAATACGACCTTCTAATAAACCAGTCACAAAAATATCTTTTAAGTTTTCTTCCAGTCTGCTTTCAAATTTGCAGAATCTTGTTAGACAACGTAACCTAGCTATATAATCATTTATAGATTCCCCAACTTTTTGTTTCGCCGCAAAAAAATTTCCACGTTCCTTAAACACATTCTTTGAAACACCAATGTGGTTTCCTAATAACAAAAATATATTTTCAACCGATAATTCTGTTATTTTTTTTGGAAAACATAAATCTATCAGTAGATTAATCGTGTCTGTGTGTAGGTGGGATATTAAAACCGCCCTCTTTTTATCCTCGGATTTAAATTTGTCATCATTGACGAGGATCAACTGCTCAAACTGTAGCACGAACGTCTCCAGCCCGTCCCTAAGGTGACAAAACCTGGGTAAACCCACTCCCTCCATTTCCACACAGATTACCAATAATCAGAAAAAACAACAACAAACAGCACTCAACTCACGAATCTGATGATTGATGCTGCCGCCGATCGCCGCCCTTCCGCGTCCGACCGTCTTCTGGCTCCGTCCGGATTCCTGGTCGTCCTTCTCGTCCGGTCACCACCGCCACGCCTTCCCGTGTCGGGTCCCCGTACAAGCTGCCTGGATCCGTTTTTCATCCGGTTTCTCGGCTGCTGATTCCTTGAGCTCAGCGCCTTGAATCTCCTCACCAGTTCCTTGCCTTGATGCTCCTTCAATGTCCGATACTGTCCGTGAAGCTGCCCCCAAATTATTTTATTTTTTATGCGACAATAATCCCTTCCGCGGTGCTCGGTGGGATTATAACCAAACTATGGTTCTTTCAGCTGCGCCTACTGTGGTTCTTCCTCCAGGAAGAATTTAATGGCTGATCAGCTTCCTTTTTCGGCTGCTCCAACTGTAGTTCTTCCTCCAGGAAGAATTTAATAGCTGTTCAGATTCCTTTTTCGGCTGCTCCAACTGTAGTTCTTTCAGCTGCGGCTACGGTTCTTCCTCCAGGAAGAATTTTGCGGCCGTTCAGCTTCCTTTTTCGGCTGCGCCAACTGTGGTGATCTGCCGTGTCGATCACTCAGATAAGATGTAAATAATAGTCGTTTGGATACTCCATACTATTTGGTTTATTTAGTGTTATTACTAATGTACAGTATTCGAGATGTTGTTGCAAAGAGAGGACGAGTTACAACAGACACGCCTTTTTATACGTCTCGGTCATGCTGTCTCACTCAGATATGCCTGTCTCTTTCATACCGACAGACATACGTTCACCACAATAAATACTTATCTAAACTGTGCTGAAAAAAAACATAATGAATTTGCATACTGTTAAGTTTGGTAATAGCTTTTAAAGCTGACATTCATTAGGGACATTGTATAATCATCATTTCCCCCAACCTTGCCTCAATAGCAATTAAATATAGGTACCATTGAATGATGTCAATTTATTAGCGGCAGAATTTAACTACCTACCTAGTGTATACTAACTCAATGCTTTTGTGCTATTAAGTGGCTATGATGTAATGGCTTTGGATGACATGCCTCTTCCAATGAATTTTGTTTATGGTGTGTTTGTAATATTTGGTTTGTAGGTGTTAGTTTGTTGTTGAATGATTTTTCAATGGTATTGTTATTGTACAAAGTCTGCTGTGTCTATAATTTGTCTTATTCATTGGTTATTCCTTTTCTAATAATTGTTATTGTGGCTAAATGGTTTTATTTTATGAGGCATCATTTTGTAATTTTGTGTAGTTCATTATTCTCTCAAAATGTTTACCAATACTATCTGGTTGGATCCATCGTCCGTGACCTCTACAAATCAGTGTATCTGTTGATAATCAAAATCAGATTGATTTATTGTCAAATAAGGGAAAATACCGTGATATCAGAAATTTCTCTAAATAAGTGGGCTTGCAGCTGGTTACCGGCCGGTTTTCTCGGCCAGTGCTGATCTTTGTGGAAATATACCCCTACACTGGCCCCGTCCCGGGAATTATCTGGTGATATGCTAACCCGGAGCATAGCCAGCGCCGGGCCCGGCCTGTGGCGGGAATACGTGGCATATTCAAAATCAATTATCGCGCCTTGACAAAATAACAATTAATTTAATAAAAATTGCTTAAAAATATAATACCTTATTCAAAATGATGCGTGTCATTATGTTTTTTTTTCAACATGATTGTTAAAACATATAAAATGATATAATAAATACATAAAAATGTTCGTTTGTTCAAAATTTTAAATTTCCGAAAGTTCTTCACCGATTGCTTTGAAATTTTGACACAACGTTAAATTCGCCTACATGTGTGTTTTTATATACATATATTATATAGATATCACCTGTGACAGGTAAAAACATGTTTTTTTTTTTAAATGCAGCATGCGCTATTGTTTCTCTATCTGCAGAGACAGACTGAGCCACAGGAACAGGCGGGGTATAGCTAGTGATATAATAAATTAGAACATATACATCTGAATGGCGTACCCTGCACGAAAAATAACAATCAAAGGTGTTTCCAAAAAAATAATGACCTTTATACTACTTGGAAATCTCAAATATTTTCACTCTTGAAACACCATTGAACAAAAATGAATTTTGATATTCATGTACTATTTTTTTTAATTCTATTAAATTTATCTTATTACTTGTATAAAATTTATAATATGTATTTACACTCTCTATGGGATGTGTGGGATTGCACTAACCTTTCCACATCCCAGAATAAAGAAATTATTATTATAGACAAATTATTTCATAACCTGAGGTTTAATGAAATATATAACATAGAGGTTTAATGAAATAAAAATTAGAATCTATAGTGGCATTACCGCAAGTGATGATTCTGATTTTGTCCTCTAAACAGTTTTCGGAGCATAATGGTTAAAATCGCATCGGTAAAATTGCCACCGTGGATGGTATTAGAGTGCACGCACATGTGCATGAAAAACAGTCGATCAGTTAATAATGTGTTTATCTCGACGGATAATTAGACAATTAAAATTAAATAATGTGCTGGAACACTTTTCATTTTGATCTTAAGTTGATACACAATGGGTATCTTCTACAGTTCAATAGTCTAAACACCATTCAAGGGGTATTTTTGTTGATAAATTGGATTAGTAACAGTCTAGGAATGGAGTGAATATAAAGTCATTAATCTGACACTATTGATTGGCTAATGCCATTTGCATATATTATTCATAATATGAGGACGCGGGTTTAATCTGTTAGTTTTAATTAATATTATTGGCCTTTATTGTTTTCTATATGTTTTGGAATTGGCAGCTTAGTTCCTCAGCAATATAATTCACATCAGAAATCCATTAAATGTTATGTCCGGTGAAATACCAGGTCAATGCAACTATTTTGCTCATAATGTCATTTCCATATTTGCATACCTTTACACATATGGTTAATACGTTTTTGAATGGTTCTCTCGGTTAATTTAATATTGCAATGCCAGGATGAAAATAATCACAACGGATTAAAATAATTTAACATAAAACATAATTATATTTTTCAATTTAATTTAATTTAAGACGAGAGATCCTGGGTTCGATTCCTAGTTGTGACCGTTATTTTTTTATTTTTCTGTGTCTTTTACTGCTTCATGTTTCGTTTAGATTTATTGGTATTATTTTCTTCTTCAATGAGTAATTTTTAAATTTATAATTATTAATTACTTTTTATAATTTTTTTATTTTTAATTTTATAACTTTCATCTTGCTAAGTGTAAGCTGGATGAACGCGGTTAACTGGTCATTTAGGTAAACTTATATTTTTTTAAAATTATTGTACTTGTAGTCCTAACTCGTAACTTCTGGTTTAATGCTGACGATTCTGGTTGTTATTCCAAAGAGTGTTATTATCTTGTGAAGCTACAATGTTTGTACATTCTTTTAGGCTCAATTTGCAGGCAAATAGTGGTTGCAGGCCCATTTTTTTTTACAAGTTATTTGCATATTCAACTGATTTGTATGCGGCAGTTGTGGCCTTAGCAAAGGCTGAATAAATAATATATTTGATGAAATAGAGGTTGGAAAGCGAACACTTTGTATGCAATTCGTAAACAGACAATGAATTTCAATTGTATTAGACTAAAACCAGCGCCCTTGAGGTAATTTTGCACAAACACGGCGCTATATAAATCATCCAAATATTATTATTATTATAAAATGCATTTATTTTTATTATTGCCCTTTATCTGCCGGAAATAAAATGTTATGTAAAGCTCTGAAATTTTGTCGTTAATAGTTTATTATTAGTTTTTTTTTTGATGTTTTGAAAATGGCCTTGAATGCCGAAACAACTGTAACAATAACAAAAACCAAAAAATACTCGCAGAACTTAATAATTATATTATTAAATTTGATTTTAATTAAATATAAAAAATAAATAAATGTATTAGGCGTTGATGTGGGTCTGGAGGCGTGACTGAGGATTAGTGAAGAGTGAGGGGAGGAGATAGAATTGGAACATATTTAAGATGATAGGCTGTAAAATAGTATTTTTTGTTTGTTAATAATAGAACTTATTATGTATGTAAAAATCCAATGGATGTCTAAATAAATAAATAATACTGCGATCATTGTTCTATGTCCAGTTCTATAATATTACAATATCCACAAAAAAGAAATGAAGAATACTAAAGATAGCAAAAACTGCATTCTAAATTTATATTTTTTATTTCGCCTCGTAAAAATGTTGTTGAGTCACTTCTGTTGTTAAAATGTTGGCCACATTAATTAAATTGTGTGAAAGTTCTTCGGGCACCAAAATACTTCTATTAACATAATAATTCTGAAATCACACGTCTTGAAACACGTGACTTGGCCAGCTCCCAAGTCTAATATTGAATATAGCTTGTGACGGTTGTTTTTTTGCCAAAACAGGTTGTCCTTACGTCTTGGAAATTATTTTTGAATTTCTCCTTTCATTCCCATTGTATTTATTATCGCCATAAACCCAAATATAACCGAGCTTTAAAATAAAAACGATCTATTGTGTAGAGTTCTCAAGTAACGAATATATAGACCCTTTCAGGCAGAAGTCCCCATTTGCAAAACACAGTTTTGAGGGTTCCATGGCAACTCAGGACAGTGGCAATCCAACACATTTTTTGAAAAGTGTTATACAGTCATTAAAAGTTAAGAAAAAAAAAATGGCCTATAAACCTAACCTAACCTAGTTTTTTTTCATCACTTTTCACACTTTATATCTCTTTTCAAGAGTGTGTTGAATTGCCAGGTTACCAGTTTTCCGATATCACAACATGAAAGTGGAGCAATAAAGAATAGATGGCATTGTTTGTGTTATATTTAGTCCACAAACATTGTATGACTGAAAACTTGCGATATGGCCTTCCTAATATTTTAGGTATATTCTACTGGTTTGTGGATGAAAGGTCCAAAGTATCAGTTAAGGGCGCCACGGGTTCAATCCTCGGCACAAGCAACATTTTCCATTTAGTGGATAATAAAAAGCAAATATTTTCATGTTATACATAAACTGGGAGTATAGACATCCAAATTGATAAACCAACCCATCAGGGAAAGGGGAACAAGCCAAGTGCACGGCAAGTGCACAAGCGGCGTGACCGTCTCCCTTTCTGTGATTTCTGAATAAATGACCCTGACAGTGTACACAGCATGCATTATAATATCACCATTTAGTCCGCAAAAATAAAATCAGCTAGTCCCTTTTACAATGGAGCGCGAATTGCCAACTGCATAAAAAACTACAAATCCCAAATTAAGTAATCAAAAGTTCAGGCTAGTCTCCAAAATTGAATATTTTGTTACACTGTTTAGTTAGACACTTTTGCAAGTGCGTTATAATTTACCCACCTCACTCATTTTTAGTGTCGCTAGGCTAGGCGGTTTGGTTAAAAATGAACATTCATATGCTGCACAGAAAAGTCCCTTAAGACGAGACAATACCCTAAAATAAAGCCAGAATCTTAACCACCTTAGTGAAGCAGCCGTGCACAAAAATATGCCACGTGTGGCGCTGGTGTATTGCACAGACCTGCGGTTGAATTTGCCCAGGTGGGAATTTTAACAACATTAGTGATGTAGTCGTGTAAAAAGAATATTCAGCGGGCGGCCCGGCGTAATGGACTGACCTACGGTCGACTTTGCCCTAGCTGGCCTTGAAAATCGATATTTCCGTAGGGTTTATTTAAATTATTTCTGATGAACGTATTACTAAAATCTCAAATTTTTCTAGAGGGATCCCTCAGGAAGTTACTAACTCATCGTCTAGAAATATAATATCTGGGGCTTACTACTGATTTTATAGTTGAAAATAATTTTATAAATTTTTCGAACTGTTTTACATACAATATTTTAATGGTAAGGTCCAATTTTTATCAGTGTTTGGGATTTTAGTAATAGTTCATCAGAAATAATTAAAATGTGAGCGTCTAGTAAACCCCCGTTATTAGAGTTTTATGTTGCCTTAATAATGGACTGCGCTGCAAACCATTGCCTTACTTTAGCGAACTTTACTCTTCCTTGCAGGGTCTGGTAGTTTCAATGTGCGCTCTTCAGTGGTCAACTTGCCACTGATGTCATAGTTTATTCAAAGCATTCGCAACCCTTCCTGATGTCAAAAATATGGTCAAGTGGTTTGTCTCCAGCTCGTTGAAATGATACCCAGATTTCATGTTAGGGCAAGTCTTTTAAATTGGATGTCTATGCCTGGGAGGGTTTGTCATTCATTCCATGTAAAAAAAATAATTTTGTAGAGCCATTTTAAAAGGTGTAATTATTTCACATAAAGTTTAATTAATACCTACAGCTGTGCAAAGTTTACATTGAAGTAAATTAATGTGTTTATCTCGACGGATAATTAGACAATTAAAATTAAATAATGTGCTGGAACACTTTTCATTTTGATCTTAAGTTGATACACAATGGGTATCTTCTACAGTTCAATAGTCTAAACACCATTCAAGGGGTATTTTTGTTGATAAATTGGATTAGTAACAGTCTAGGAATGGAGTGAATATAAAGTCATTAATCTGACACTATTGATTGGCTAATGCCATTTGCATATATTATTCATAATATGAGGACGCGGGTTTAATCTGTTAGTTTTAATTAATATTATTGGCCTTTATTGTTTTCTATATGTTTTGGAATTGGCAGCTTAGTTCCTCAGCAATATAATTCACATCAGAAATCCATTAAATGTTATGTCCGGTGAAATACCAGGTCAATGCAACTATTTTGCTCATAATGTCATTTCCATATTTGCATACCTTTACACATATGGTTAATACGTTTTTGAATGGTTCTCTCGGTTAATTTAATATTGCAATGCCAGGATGAAAATAATCACAACGGATTAAAATAATTTAACATAAAACATAATTATATTTTTCAATTTAATTTAATTTAAGACGAGAGATCCTGGGTTCGATTCCTAGTTGTGACCGTTATTTTTTTATTTTTCTGTGTCTTTTACTGCTTCATGTTTCGTTTAGATTTATTGGTATTATTTTCTTCTTCAATGAGTAATTTTTAAATTTATAATTATTAATTACTTTTTATAATTTTTTTATTTTTAATTTTATAACTTTCATCTTGCTAAGTGTAAGCTGGATGAACGCGGTTAACTGGTCATTTAGGTAAACTTATATTTTTTTAAAATTATTGTACTTGTAGTCCTAACTCGTAACTTCTGGTTTAATGCTGACGATTCTGGTTGTTATTCCAAAGAGTGTTATTATCTTGTGAAGCTACAATGTTTGTACATTCTTTTAGGCTCAATTTGCAGGCAAATAGTGGTTGCAGGCCCATTTTTTTTTACAAGTTATTTGCATATTCAACTGATTTGTATGCGGCAGTTGTGGCCTTAGCAAAGGCTGAATAAATAATATATTTGATGAAATAGAGGTTGGAAAGCGAACACTTTGTATGCAATTCGTAAACAGACAATGAATTTCAATTGTATTAGACTAAAACCAGCGCCCTTGAGGTAATTTTGCACAAACACGGCGCTATATAAATCATCCAAATATTATTATTATTATAAAATGCATTTATTTTTATTATTGCCCTTTATCTGCCGGAAATAAAATGTTATGTAAAGCTCTGAAATTTTGTCGTTAATAGTTTATTATTAGTTTTTTTTTTGATGTTTTGAAAATGGCCTTGAATGCCGAAACAACTGTAACAATAACAAAAACCAAAAAATACTCGCAGAACTTAATAATTATATTATTAAATTTGATTTTAATTAAATATAAAAAATAAATAAATGTATTAGGCGTTGATGTGGGTCTGGAGGCGTGACTGAGGATTAGTGAAGAGTGAGGGGAGGAGATAGAATTGGAACATATTTAAGATGATAGGCTGTAAAATAGTATTTTTTGTTTGTTAATAATAGAACTTATTATGTATGTAAAAATCCAATGGATGTCTAAATAAATAAATAATACTGCGATCATTGTTCTATGTCCAGTTCTATAATATTACAATATCCACAAAAAAGAAATGAAGAATACTAAAGATAGCAAAAACTGCATTCTAAATTTATATTTTTTATTTCGCCTCGTAAAAATGTTGTTGAGTCACTTCTGTTGTTAAAATGTTGGCCACATTAATTAAATTGTGTGAAAGTTCTTCGGGCACCAAAATACTTCTATTAACATAATAATTCTGAAATCACACGTCTTGAAACACGTGACTTGGCCAGCTCCCAAGTCTAATATTGAATATAGCTTGTGACGGTTGTTTTTTTGCCAAAACAGGTTGTCCTTACGTCTTGGAAATTATTTTTGAATTTCTCCTTTCATTCCCATTGTATTTATTATCGCCATAAACCCAAATATAACCGAGCTTTAAAATAAAAACGATCTATTGTGTAGAGTTCTCAAGTAACGAATATATAGACCCTTTCAGGCAGAAGTCCCCATTTGCAAAACACAGTTTTGAGGGTTCCATGGCAACTCAGGACAGTGGCAATCCAACACATTTTTTGAAAAGTGTTATACAGTCATTAAAAGTTAAGAAAAAAAAAATGGCCTATAAACCTAACCTAACCTAGTTTTTTTTCATCACTTTTCACACTTTATATCTCTTTTCAAGAGTGTGTTGAATTGCCAGGTTACCAGTTTTCCGATATCACAACATGAAAGTGGAGCAATAAAGAATAGATGGCATTGTTTGTGTTATATTTAGTCCACAAACATTGTATGACTGAAAACTTGCGATATGGCCTTCCTAATATTTTAGGTATATTCTACTGGTTTGTGGATGAAAGGTCCAAAGTATCAGTTAAGGGCGCCACGGGTTCAATCCTCGGCACAAGCAACATTTTCCATTTAGTGGATAATAAAAAGCAAATATTTTCATGTTATACATAAACTGGGAGTATAGACATCCAAATTGATAAACCAACCCATCAGGGAAAGGGGAACAAGCCAAGTGCACGGCAAGTGCACAAGCGGCGTGACCGTCTCCCTTTCTGTGATTTCTGAATAAATGACCCTGACAGTGTACACAGCATGCATTATAATATCACCATTTAGTCCGCAAAAATAAAATCAGCTAGTCCCTTTTACAATGGAGCGCGAATTGCCAACTGCATAAAAAACTACAAATCCCAAATTAAGTAATCAAAAGTTCAGGCTAGTCTCCAAAATTGAATATTTTGTTACACTGTTTAGTTAGACACTTTTGCAAGTGCGTTATAATTTACCCACCTCACTCATTTTTAGTGTCGCTAGGCTAGGCGGTTTGGTTAAAAATGAACATTCATATGCTGCACAGAAAAGTCCCTTAAGACGAGACAATACCCTAAAATAAAGCCAGAATCTTAACCACCTTAGTGAAGCAGCCGTGCACAAAAATATGCCACGTGTGGCGCTGGTGTATTGCACAGACCTGCGGTTGAATTTGCCCAGGTGGGAATTTTAACAACATTAGTGATGTAGTCGTGTAAAAAGAATATTCAGCGGGCGGCCCGGCGTAATGGACTGACCTACGGTCGACTTTGCCCTAGCTGGCCTTGAAAATCGATATTTCCGTAGGGTTTATTTAAATTATTTCTGATGAACGTATTACTAAAATCTCAAATTTTTCTAGAGGGATCCCTCAGGAAGTTACTAACTCATCGTCTAGAAATATAATATCTGGGGCTTACTACTGATTTTATAGTTGAAAATAATTTTATAAATTTTTCGAACTGTTTTACATACAATATTTTAATGGTAAGGTCCAATTTTTATCAGTGTTTGGGATTTTAGTAATAGTTCATCAGAAATAATTAAAATGTGAGCGTCTAGTAAACCCCCGTTATTAGAGTTTTATGTTGCCTTAATAATGGACTGCGCTGCAAACCATTGCCTTACTTTAGCGAACTTTACTCTTCCTTGCAGGGTCTGGTAGTTTCAATGTGCGCTCTTCAGTGGTCAACTTGCCACTGATGTCATAGTTTATTCAAAGCATTCGCAACCCTTCCTGATGTCAAAAATATGGTCAAGTGGTTTGTCTCCAGCTCGTTGAAATGATACCCAGATTTCATGTTAGGGCAAGTCTTTTAAATTGGATGTCTATGCCTGGGAGGGTTTGTCATTCATTCCATGTAAAAAAAATAATTTTGTAGAGCCATTTTAAAAGGTGTAATTATTTCACATAAAGTTTAATTAATACCTACAGCTGTGCAAAGTTTACATTGAAGTAAATTAATGTGTTACAGTTATCCTTTTATAGATAGTACTTGACACAAATTGTAAATATGTAATATTGTAATTATTCTATACGTCATGTTGCAGTCAATGATTTTACTACTTAAGACCTGTTTTGTGTGATAAGTTACTTTTATAACGTGGATCTATGAATATGGAGCTTTGAATTGCATTTATTTTATTAATGCTGATAAATATTTTATTATTTACTTTTTTGTAACAAATTGATCCTCTATATTTTGTAATGAACTTTATTAATCTGACTAATAAATGCCGCTTTTCAAACAACAATATATAAGAGGATTTGGAAATTGACAATACTGTGCATGCTTTGTTTGTCTATAGCAGTGGTTCCCAATTAGTGGTACGGCAGGGGTATGTGCATGCAAACATTAAAATCGCCGAAATATATTTTGAGTCAATCAATCTGCGTATGACACCTGCACGGGCGGCTATTTTGAACATCAAAAGGGTTGCAATACTGCAGGGAAGAATATTGTCTTGTGTTTTGCGAATTATTTATTTATCTTTTTGGCTACAAGGGGTATGCGATTTTAGGCTCTTTTTCGAAGGGGGGTACTCAGGAAAAACTAATTGGGAAGCACTGGTCTATAGTCTATAGAATCAGCGTAGGGAGTGTGGCGAACCCATCGCTCAGGGAGTGGAAACACGACCTGCAATAGCCATCCCAAGCTAAGGTGTGAGCTACCATGCTCAGGCTGAATGACCTGGGGAACAGTGTCACGAACGGTACCTCCGAGAAACAGGGTCGCATCTCGGAGTATTTAGACTTACTCCAGCACTCGGGGCTCTGCTGGAGTAGACCTTCTATTTCCCTGGATACCTGTGGGACGAATATTGGACCATTTGACAGTAGACTCCTTCATCGCGGGGCCTATAGGGAACCAAGGAGGAGTGGAGAGACGAAACCCTCTTCCATCCCGGGGCCTTTAGGGAACCAAGGAGGAGTGGAGAGACGAAGTCCTCCTCCATCGTGGGGCCTTTAGGGAACCAAGGAGGAGTGGAGAAGAGAGATGAGGCTCTCTTTCCTTGTGGGGCCTTCAGGGAACCAAGGGGGATTGGAGAGGAGAAATGAGACCTGGGAATACACATTGTGGAACCAGAAGACATAACCACATACATCCAATAACAACCTTGGTGAACTTTATAAAAGGGACCGGGTGACTGTTAAAGGAATGAGGTAAAATGGGAGATAGCACAATGCGCCTATGGTCTAAGTGCTCATGGGAACTATGTGTAAACCGTCTCCGCTCTATAAAAAAAAAATAGTCTAAAGAATCTAGAACGAGTTTTATATTTTCACTTTCATAAAGATATGTGTTCCAATAAAATGTATTATCTGTCACATATTGACACGGACCAGGATAGTAACTAGAAGATAAAACATGTTTGTTTACTTCCTGATTTAATTCATGTTTCCAAGCAGATTTCTATGGAAATTCGCACTCAGTTTCCACACAAAGGAATAATTCCTCAGTTGTATAAATATTACAGCATTCGGCTATATTCAACCGTATACCATATAAACAATTTTAGTACTGAAAATTGCAAATACGTTTTGTTTGCTTAACTGTGATGTAATGGTGGAGAGGTTTAGCTGCATTTTTTTTATTCTGTAAACTGCTTTGCATTCGCCTTTTATAATTTCTGTATTATGCCATTTTTCAAAAAAATTAACAAAAAGTCAATACAGTACAATGGAAAATATTTTAAATATCACTTGTGGTGATATACAAGTCTGGCAGGTCCACCGTCCCTCTTTCTCCACAATCTTGCGAGTAGTCTTGCTTATATGGGCCCCCAATACTCAAGAACAAATACTATGTACGAAAGTATCTTTAACATATCTGTTTCAAACATCTGTTCTAGTAAATACTCTTCACCTCTGATATTAGGCAATACCGCAAAATAAGAGTTAACCCAGGCCTAATGATAATGTTTATATTGAAAATCGTTATTTGAGCTTTTCATTGATCAACTCTGATTGTTATTATTTCACAGTGGGATTTGTTTACACTCCTTTTTGAAGGTTGAATCAATGTTAATTTGCTTTTATTGGAAGAGTAATTGCCAACTGAGTGATCTATGATTGTAGTCAATTTTGTTGCGATTGTTAGAGGATGAGAAGCAATGCATATGATGCCACTATTAATGCTGTAGCTGCCGGCTGCCTATAAATTCAAATGGAATTAGTGTTTTATTGTATTTTTACACTTGGTAACCACCACTACCACCGAGCAATGAAAGGGGAGACTTTTAGCGAAAGTAAGGACCCTGCATATGAGCAACTTTAGTTGCGGCGACAGTTGGCAACAGATTAAAAAAAAATCTCCCTAGTTTTGTGTTGTCCTGTGTGCGCACAACGAACAAATGGATTTTAATGCCGGCAATTGTTGCGACCTGGACTAAATCCTTCATCTCATCTTAAGTGTCTAGTAGGTTTTTGTAAAAGTTAGTATCCATCAGTATAGACTCTCGGCTCTGATGCATTATCTATTAGCCGGCCACGGCAAAAATACTTTCCGCATAATATTTTACATGTTTTTACTGGGTAGAAGCTGTAGGATTCCCATTTAATGATGTAGGTAGAATTCCAAAAGAAGAACTAGCCGCGATATAAGAAAAAATTATCTATTATTACCTACCTATAAAAAATTTGTTGGAAAAGACTTGACAGCTTGACAGCTTCTTGTGCCCTTTTACTTTGATTATGATGTCGTGGCATATGTTATAAGAGATTTGAAACAAAAAACTGAATAATTTACATACACTCATAAAAAAGTACTTGTTTGATTAATAAGCATACAATACATATGATCTTTTACATGTTTCCATAGATAAATGTGTGGTACCACAGCCACACCCCTGGTCCATCTCATTCCTCGCACTCTTATTCACACTTTTTTCTCCTCAACTCTTTCCTTTTATCTGAGGTGACCATTGCTTTGTTTTGTTGTCAAACAAGTTGTCACAAGCTTTTGCATCGTTGATGATTTTCCTCATTGATCATCAGGAGGTTTTGCAAGTAAAAATGTATTATGTGTGAATTATTCTAGGAATTCTGCAGTTTATCACAATATGGCATCATAGTTTCTCGTGACCATATTACATTATTATTTACTGACTTTGTAATGTGAGATGTGAAAATAATTTTTTATATGCTCTTTTCTCCTTTAATACTTGGTGCCCCATATAATCTGACTTGTTTCAAGAGGCCTTCAGCAGAGCTGTAAGATTCTGGACTCTCTTAAATGATACCTAAAAATGGTTTGAGCTTCGTTCAAAAATATTTACCTACCATTGTCACTCTTTGCAAGTATGCATCCATTACATTTTCCGTCTTCCTGAATTTCGTATTTGATTTTGAAAAATCACTTTTGCTTAAAAAGCGGGACATCTAAGCGTTTATATATGTAATTTTAGAATTCTTTTCTGATCACCTAATTTGTAATTCGGTCATACATGGGTTTACCACAAGTGTGGTGGCGGATTATGCTTTCAATATTTTAAGATATTATGCATAAAAAGTATGTGAAGAAAACAGTAATGTTTTTTTTTTTTTGTAATTTTTTACCTTAAATAAAACACCTTTTCCCAACAATGTTTGTTAAAAAGTTGAACTAGGAATTGGTTAATGATCTCGCATAATGTATATGATTAGACTATTGCTTGGACTAATAATTAGTTGTCTGCCATTGGACACAATGAGTCAACTCATTTGACCTTTGTACCTGAACTTTCCAAGCAAGTGTAGTTTGATACTGATTATAATTGTCTGTGGTAAGAACATTGGAGGAATGTGTAAAGCTAGATATTGTGTAATATTATAATTTTGACATATCAGCAAAATCACTTTATAAATCACACCTGGTCCTGTTTAAACTCATTTCTTGTTATATCTGTCTTACTTTGCAGATTTAAGTATTGGGAACTCTTTGTTAAAAAGTAAAAGGTTCTACTTATAATTGTGTTTATTTACGTTACAAATAATAGGTCTGGATTTAGCTACACTGTTCATTACCCGAGGGTTGGTAATTCTCTGGTTCGAGAAGCTTGTTCCCTGTCAATCTCATCTCACAAGTAATTGTTACACTCTAGCGACATCTGTCGGACTCTGGAGTAAGCTTTATGACTAGCGCCATCTATCGCTTAAATACTCAACTTATTACCATACATCACATTTCTGCATTATACGTCTAGACACCTTATAATGTATAAATACAATAGTTTTTATGATTGATTATCCCTTTGATGCTATCCATATGTAATATGATAATCCAAGCCTCCAGTTCTACCCATTGTTTTAAGAGAAAAAAAATCTGACTGAAATTGACAAAAAGTGCGCACTTGAAATAAAATCAAACAAAGTAAATAGATAATGCGCTAATTTGAGTTTTCTATTAAAATTCACAATTGAGTTATCGCTGGGGTGTTACTTTAGCAGTATTTTTAAAATTTATTTATAAACAATATAAAATTAATCTCTACTGATTATCACAAACTAGAAATGGATTGTTTTTTACTAGTGTAAATTTCCATGCTTTAATTGTCCCTTGAATAGTGTAAATTTTCCATAACATTACATTTATTTTACTTAAATTTCTCTCAATTCATCCAAGTTATAAAAATTCTAACCCTAATCTTTTTAACCTTAAATTCACATTAAAATGGAATTCTACCACAAATTATGTAGTTTATAAATTAAACCTAATGTTTTTGATACGTTATTAATTTGATAGTCCATTATTTATTTCAGGCAGCAGTACGGCCTGTGTGATGATCTTGAACCGCGAGACCAGCATGATGTGCACGGCCAACATCGGCGACTCGGGTTATATGGTGGTGCGCGCCGGTCGCGTGGTGCATCGCTCCCACGAGCAGCAGCACTACTTCAACACTCCCTTCCAGCTCAGCCTTCCCCCACCCGGTCACGGCGCCAACGTCCTTAGTGACAGGTAATATAACATTCATCAAAACGTCGTGGGTTATCAATTCTTCTTGAGTTGTTGCTTATTTGTCTGACCCCTCGGCCTGACGATCCTGTGCTGCGTGGAGAGCCGCGGACACCCACGTTCCTGACGCCTATGGTACTTTGACCAGTTCTTTTAACACTTTGCTAGTGAACATTAGCTTCTCCAGGTTGGAGTTCTCAGTTTGGCGAACAACATGTCCAAGATATCTTATGATAAGTTGTTACCCTATGTTGGACACCTTGCTCTTCCAGAATGGGTAGATTATCCCGGTTACGAATAACTTGGCAATATTTAAATGCTCCCTACTGCCGTCATTATGCTGTATTACTTGTAATTTCTTGCGCTGGATTGGAGGACATAGCTTGTAGAGCATTGAACCTGCAATGTCTGTACAATCCCAAAGGTTTAAACCACTTTGCCAAGATTTTCGGATGTTTGGAGCTGGTGGACCTGTGGCAAATGAAATAAGAATAGAACTCTTTAGAGCTAGTCTTGTAACTTAACATAAATTTGGTTAGAATCTAATGTATTCGATGTTGTGTTTGAAAAGATGCCAAGCGTTCTTGTTTGAGTGTGATATTACACAGTAACACAAAACAGGATTTGTTCAACCATTTTGTGGCTAACCTAAAATTATTCAACCAATTTATTTATTTAAAAATAAATAAATGCTATGAAATACCGGCCTTCGAGGTGTTAAATTTTAAAAAAAAGTTTTTTTTTGCAATTGAGGCGTGTTGAAACAAAGACAGCAATCTCCACCATTGGTGTAAAATGAGTTAGATATGGCGATGGATAGAGAATCAAAAATACTATCTACTGATGCAAAGGTTTCGTAGCATAAATGACAATTTCCCATACATTTTTGAATTTTAATATTTAGTTCCACAACAAACATGGCAATCTCCTTTAGGTTACGGAACAAAAACAGCAGTTTTTGTTTGAGCCAATCAGAGACCCAGAAATATGATATTCAAAATGGCCACCCCATACAAAGTGTGAACAGCTGGTGTTATACATAAGCTCGGTTTTTTAATGTTTTTGTGGTGAAAAAGTGATTTATATTACTATAAACTTTATTGAAATCAAAGATGAAATGTTTTCCAAGTGAAGTTACACCAGAAATGGCAAGGAAGCGTGCGAAAAAACCAGAAATGTCGAAGAGAAATGTTGCTAAAAAACAGAGGTTAGTAATGCATATAATGTTATTGTAAACATCAAACTTTTGTCCATTTGGTGAAATGCCCATACATATGTTTTTAGTACCCGTGAATTATTAAAGTGTAATATGTATTGTGATAAAGAGGATTCACTGAAATATTTATCTTACTTTTATTATTTGGTACTAACCAATTTAATATACAACTTTTTTTTTTTTCAGATATTCGGCAAAACAATTCCTGCTCACTCAACAACTTTTGTTCTTTATTATGGCCATTTTTCAATATTATTTTATACTTAATTAAAATTTACTTGATAAGCTACTTTTGTATTTTTTTAATTTGAAATTAAATTCACTAGAAAATATTTCAGAAATTTTAGAAAATAATAATATTATTTATGATGTCAGGATACTGTGTCTTTTATTCGTCACTATTTTATTTGTTTTGTGTAATTAATTATTTTAAGAGTTACATATTAGTATTTTTTTTTTTCTGTTCTGTTCTTATTTTTTGTACCGTTGTTACTTTGCCTAATTTTTTCAAAATATGGAATCTATCGCATTGCTGCATACATTCTGTAAAATTGTCTTTCCAATATGTAAATTGTCTTGTGTTGTAAAATATGTTTTTCCAAATAAATATGTAAAATGATACTTATTACTGATTTCCGTGTTTTACTGTAACCTAAAAAAAATGGCCTTTTCAGTTCGTAACAAAACTAGCAAAATCCACATGTGTTTGGAACAAAACCGGCAGTGTCCAACCTTCCAGAACAAAAGCAGCAATGTCCATCTACTAATTGAAAATAACTCAATAATCTACCAATTAATCGCAATAAAATGTATAGAGAGTGTTACTTAAGGAAACATTTACTAACATAAACTATACTTTATAGTTACGGTATTGGAAAAATACAAAAAAAAACATTTATTGCATTTTACTCAAAATGAAAAGAAGTGGAGATTGCTGTTTCAACACGCCTCAATTATTTGATACATTTAAAATTGTTCCATGCTAACTCAACACAGTGACTATTCAACACACCTTTAAAAAGTGATATAAAGTCATTAAAAAACGTTGAAAAAATTTTTTTTTAACCTAACCTACTTTACCCAGTTAATAAAGTTTTTGTTTCATCACTTTCCATGACTTTATATAACTTTTTAAAGATGTGATGAATTATCATTTTGATGATTTATCCGGTCACCATTTTAACATATGAATTTAAAAAAAATAATTTTGGGAAAATAATTCACTTTGGAAGAAGCGGTTAGTAATGTTTTTTTTTCCATTTTCAGGCCTGAATCTGCTGACACCGCTGAGTTTGGCGTTGAGGAAGGCGACGTGATCCTGGTGGCCACGGATGGCGTGTTCGACAATGTGCCCGAGGGCGTACTGGTGGCGGAGCTGCAGCGCGCGCAGGGCGAGAGCGACGCCGTGGCGCTGCAGGCCGTGGCCAACTCCATAGCGTGGATGGCCAGGAACCTCTCTTTTGACGGCGAGTTCATGTCGCCGTTTGCCAAGAACGCCCGCCAGAATGGCATCGACGCTATAGGTAAGTTGCACCCACCCTAGCATATTGTTTCATACAATAAATGCGTAGTGGTATTGGGGCAATCAGCGGTATGCCTGTATTCAGCAATGATTGTATTATATAATTAAGATCTAACTACCATTATTAAGTAAATAAAATAATTTTTCATGAAGCATCTATTTTAAATTAACTATTGTGAAACAACTCATTAACTGTATTATTGATTACTTTTTAAAAAACATTTTAGGTTTCTATTTAATTTTTTTAGCATTATTTTAATAATGCTTTTTATCAGACATTAATAATATAATGTTGAGTCATTAAAAATGACATGGTAAATACATTATTTACATCATGGGTCAGATGTTATCAGATTTAAAAAAAATATATATTGTGCCTATATCTTTGATAGAATTCATATAGGTACATATTATATTTTGTTTCAGAACTTAATGTGGAAAAGAATAAGTGGTTTTGACCTTGCAGAGCAAGCAACATTAGATATAATGTACTACAACTATAAGATTCATTCAAAAGATGACATGAAAATTAAAGTATTTTTATAGTCCCCGCCTTTGCCTGAGCTTTACATAGAGTTTTTAGGATTTCCTGACACAACACATTATTTTTATATTAAAAAGTTTGTTTGTATTTTTTTTCAGGTGGAAAACCGGATGATATCACAGTACTACTAGCAACTGTAGTATTGTGAGACAATCTAATGTAATAAATGGGTAATTTCATTGTAATATTTATTATTAAATTTGACCTGCACGGCTGACGACATTCGACAGAAAAGTGTTCTCAAAATGTTCAAAAGGTCACCGCCACACCTCCACAATAACTAATTATTATTTACAAATGTGCAACTGCACATGTATTAATAATAATAATATGGATACATTGTGTAATACTGCTGAGAACATGTAAACCAATTGATAGGAGATTGCGATCATTATGTTTGTTGAGTTGTGCAGTCTCTCCTTAAAGCAATCACGACTAATCTAATTAATTGAATGCTTGTAAAATGTTTGATTGACCGATGTTTGCCATCTTTTACTTTGGTATTTTGGAAAAAATTTCGTGTTGGATGTTATTTATTATCCTCGGTGATAAATAATTTAAATTATTTGTCTTCGGTGATGTGGAGACATATTTGTTTGCGATTGTTACTCTGCTTGTGAATAGACATTGGAGTTTTTTTTTAGTCACTTAGTATAGAGTTGTACATAGGTTTTTTTTAATGCAAAGTCATACTTTAATCAATATACTAGTCCACCTTTAGAATGAGCACATAGTTAAATGGCATTTCTCTTTTTTCCCAAACGAATTGTATTATCATTATTTTAAAAATGTAGAATTGGTCAATAATTGAAATGTCCAATTGGTAATGATACCACATAAATAGAAGAATGTGTTCTAATGACAGTTTATAATAATTTACAAGTTTGATATAATCATGTATAGCGCGGTGCTAATTGTAAAACTCCCCCAATGTCCGCACACAGAGTACTTACATACATCAATCACTTCTCATTTCTTGAACCCTATTGGGTCGACATTTGTAAATATTTCATATGAATGGTTGCGCCCAAGTTATTGTGAAAATGTCTATATTTAACACATTTCATGTTTTTCCTTTGTGCAGTGAAAAGGTTAGTTGGCACATGCAGGATACTTTGGAACTGTTTGACCTACCACTGCGTGAAATGCAAATTAACACAGTGCTAGAGAGTCTAGTGTCAAAGTGTTTATAAGAATGATTGTCAGCCATGTTTCTTCTAACTCATTATTTATTTTCATTGTACAATATTGTGTGGTGAACATTTAAATGTCCTCTTAGATGTAAAAGGTATCAAAAATGTGTTAAAGTTGTAGGTGTTTTTAAGAATGTTGGAGCTGCAAGCTGCGTTATGTCATATAATTAATTTACAAATGATTCTCTGTGAATTCTAAAATTATAAAACAAGCAAAAGTCTGATACAATTTATTTTAATTATAATGTAGGTCATATTCCGTCTTTCTCCTGGCAATATGTTTATTTTTAAAGAATGGCGCCATTATCTCCTAATGGAGTAGTTGTGTTGTCCATCTATTTGTTATTTTAATTATTCTTTAGTGCTGTTTCCACCTTTTTGCGTGGGTGATGGATGACGCATGGCCATTCGCACTGAGCGCTACTTCTCGTTAGAAACGCGCTTTCAGTTGTAAGAATTGTTTACTTTCAATTGTAAATAATTTTAAAATATCAACTGTTGATCAATGATGAATTTCAGATATTAAAGGCAAATATTATTGTGTTTAAAAAAAAAACCTTTTTGGATATGTCTTATCTTAGGAGGGTGAGTATCACTGGCGGTCTGTGACTTTTTAGTTAGCTAGAGTGGAAACATTGAAAATACCACATTTGATGTTGTAACTGAATTTTAAGATGCTACGCATCCCCAAACTGAAATAATCCTGAAAATCTTCATACCAAAAATTGAAATTTAAAAAAAATAATAATTTCAGCTACATAATTAATGCTGTATTTTTCAATCTTACCACTATAGCTCACTGAAAAGTCACGGACTGACACTGGTGAGTAGTGTTAAAACGTAATGATGCTTCTACAAAGAACTCATTTGGAATGATTTGAAATTTTCACGGCCAAAAGTAATGTACAATGATTTGTTTTTGGGGTATTATGCCGTGTTGCGCTACCCCCTTCTTAAAGTATGCTAGCTCTCTGCGCTACCTTCTTTAGCCAAAGTTTCGGACAGGTGTCTGAAACGTTGGCTAAAGAAGAAGGTGGCGCTGCACGTCACAGTATCACCAAAAACAAATCACTAATTGGAAGGAAATTTATAATTTGATTTACGTCTTTTACTATTTCATATTAAATTATTATTATTGCTTGCCCGCATAAAAATAAAATATTCTCTGTATTAAACTACCATAATTTATTAGTATTGCCTTGAAACAGTTGGAATATCAACGTATTGTAAGACATAGTTATTGATTTTCAAGTATATTTATTTCTATAATTTCGAACAATGAATTTTGTTTTTCATATTTAGGCAAAATATGAACAAGTTTCGATGAATGACATGAATACGGTGAAAGTGATCAAATGTCGATGTTCAGCACCCGAAATTATAATAAACCTATAAAAATTAGTATCTTTTCAATTATTTAGGCTTAAAATTGAAGTAATGTGGTGAGACCACAAGAAGATGAATGGAGTAACGGTCCCGCTGGAGAGGTTGTTTGTTTGGAAGAGTGTCTGGAGAATGCACTGACAAGTTGTGAATCAAATGATATTTATGATTGTAGTAAGCCTATTAAGTAGCGCATAAGATGCCTAGGAAATGTTTAACCATTAAAAACATAGGACTAGTTATAACAACTTTTTTTAAATACTGTGTTACGTACTATGGTGCTGTGGCTTACATAGAAAGTCTCACTTGTTTTAATAGCAATGTCCCGAATCTTAAACTATAGCCAAATTAAAAACAATTATTGTGCAAATAACTTTTTGTAGATTCATTTCACACTTCAAAGCCTAACTTGGTTTTTAAAAAGCTTTGTTAGCTGCATTTACGTGATTAGCCGATATCCAATCTATCCGTTTGACCTTTATACCTGCTGTACACTCGTGACGAGTGTTATTCTTTTTAATCTTGTATCTACCGGTTGTTGCTTGGTTTACTATTGGTTGTTTACCATTGACCCGGAGCAAAGAGAGTCGTAATCCCTCCCTTGGGGCAGTCTCGTCGAGAATGATGAGCAGGTATTAGATATTTATACAAAAATGTAATGAGTTGTCGCAGCACATATTATACAGGTGATATTCTTTTTAACTTTCTCTATTCATGATATAGTTTATTTTTATTATTTTAATTTATAATGGACGAGTGTGGTTAATTAAAGATGGGTCTCTATTTATATGGATGTAATAAAGGAAGCAAAGATTGTAAGTGGCAATTCTTGCCATTAACTTTCTTTGCCTTGTTTTTAATTTCATCTCTACCAGTGTAAAAGTACAATAATGAGTTTATATAAACTATTTTTTTTTTTTCAAAAATGTTTAGTTAAAATTAAATTGATTTTGTCAAGTCAATTTCTATAGATCTTATGTTGATTGGAGTAATTCAACCCACTTTTAAACTTCTCTGCAATCCTAGAGACTGACCACTACTTGTTTATATCTATAAAGTTCAGAGACAGTTTTTACAAAAACATTACATCCAAAACTAATAAACACCATAAGACATCAAATGTCAATTAAATTTGTACGTAGTGTGTTTGAACTGAATGTCTCACATTAAAAAAGTTACACTTGGAAATTTATTAGTTTCAATGATTCTATATTATGTGGAGGAAAATAATAAATTTTATTTGTACATTGTAAAATAAAATTTGTAAATTTATTGCAAATAAAATGTACTTAAATATGGAAAAATAATATTTATGCAATAATTTTAAAAAAATGTTCATGTGTTTTGAAACCTGAATATAATGAATAAGATTGTTTCCCATAAAGTTTTTCACTATTTTGCGATTTTTTTTTTGACAGATTGATTCTGCAAACATAAAAAAAAGCTTATCACTTTCCTTTGATATCCAAATGACTTTTTTGAATCTCAATTTAAAAATAAACATATTAAAAAATATAAAAGTGAAAAAGTAACATAAAATCCATTGAAAAGAATTAACTTGCTGATTTCTTTTATGGGAAGTGGCGATATACTTTTTAACCAAGGCCACAAAAAAATAATAATGAATGCTTATAGTTTGCATTGCTAAGCCGAGCTCATAGGACGCTGTTAACACAACAGTGATATACGGTCAGAATTACGTTGGATAGATCGTTGATAAAGAATATACTAGATGAGGTTTCTGATATTAAACCATTGAATTAAATTCAACAGATGATTCGCTGATGTCAAATTACTACTTCAGAATCATTCAAAACATTGCTTGAAATGGTGACTTTAGTGGTATCTGAATAATCAGTTACTTTCCAGTTTTTCTCTTCCCCAGATTGGGGATGATGTTGTCACACTACTGGAGCTAGGAAAGTTTGGAATCGTTTAGTAGTATTATAAATTTAGATTGTGTTTTATTTTAATATTCATTAATCTTACCAGACAGAGTGTTGTGCAGCCTTACTAGTTTATTGTTTATCAATGGGTTGACTATTTTAAATAATCAGGTACAGATCGACATACCTAACTTTGTATTTGGTGTTCTAATGGTATGTATATATTTGCGAACCTTGCCACGATTTACGGGAAAGGAGCGAAGCAACTGCAAGCGGTGTTTCGCACCGTTTGCTGTTGCTTCGTTCCTTTCCCATAAGTTGAGGTTGAGTTCGGCAGTTCAGCTCGCGTATGTATACTTAGCTTAACCTTCCAGCGGGCGCGTTGAGATATTTCCCTTGAGCGGGCGCTTGTCGTAAATTTTACGTCATCGAGCTTTCTCCATGTAAGTGGTGTTTTCTTTATACAAATGTTAGGGAATTTCTTTAAGGTTATGAAAAATGATAATAGGCAGTACTTAAAAAAAAATTATTTGACTTTCTTAAAAAAAACGAAGTAACACTCTAAACGTGTTAGTATTTCAAAACAAAATATTTTATCGACTTATTTAGTCAGAATCAATATTCTCATCCTTACAATTGTTACAAACCACCTCAACTGAAGAATGGTTCTTGCATGTAAAGGACTGGCAAAGGCAACACTTCATTGATGCTGAGGATCTTTTCTTATCCAGTGCACATAACCGACAAACACCGCATTTTGGAAAGCTTCTGTTTTCTTCTTCTGTTATCGGTTCAACTGCCCGACCGTAATTAACTTTGAGAAAAGCTTTTATATCTTGCGGTAAATGTTTGACATTTGATTTGATTTGACTCTAGCATAGCTCGAAGCTCGATGCTTACGACTAAGTGGTAAGAGTGGGGGAAGCGATATGGCGCGTCTGTCGTAAATTTTACGACAGCGCGCCCGCTGGAAGGTTAAGAATCAAAAAATAATACATATGCATTCCCCATTTCACCTCCTGCAAAGTTAAGTGTGTCAAGTTGTACTTTTGCTATCCTGTATTCTCGTTAGAAAAAATAACATCTAGAAAGTAAATTATGAATATTGAAGAAATGCATTTAATAGTAGCTGTTTTATTGCAAATGGTTGTTAACACTAACTTATTGTATCCAAAGAAAGAATTTTTATTTGCTTAATATTTTGTGATAATCCTTCTCTTTTACAACAAGATTATTTGACCATTATTTTCCGAGTGTACCTAATATTTAGGTTTTGTTCTTAGCTGTTGATGATTAAATAAAATATTTCGAAAACAAACCATTGTTTTATTATCGTCGACTTATTTAAATTATATTTTTAGAATATGTATATAGTCCATCAAGAAAGTGTAGAAAAAAATGGAGGGCGCAGCAATCATTTGAATCACATACATCCAAATTCATAGACTTACCCTTATATAATAACAGGGTATCATTTTGATGAGCTGAACGCAAAGAACGCACCCATATTTTTTGGGTTCGGGAGTTCTTTGAATTAACTATGACATCAGTCGTAAGTTGACCACAGAAGAGCGCACATTGAAATAACCAGATCATGCGTAGAAAAGTAAAGTTCGCTGAAGTAAGGCAACGGTTCGTGTCCATTGTGGAACTTTTCTGCACGGGACATGAATGTTCATTTTTAAACTAACAGCCTGGCGTAGGATGCTAAAAATGAGTGAGGTGAATAAATTAGAACACATGTAGAAGTGTCAAACTAAATTTTGGAAAAAAAGCCCAAACTTTTTACTTTTATGGAATTGTAGTTTTTTTACGCAGCCAGCAATTTGTACGCCATTGCAAAAAGGGTTAGTAACTCATAAGCAGATTTTATTTTCGAGGGCTAAGTAGTGATTATTACAAAGTGAATTGTCTGTATACTATCAGATTCATTTATTAACAAATCACGGAAAGGGAGACGGTCACGCCACCTCCCCGCTTTGTCGCTGGTCTATCAATTTGAATGGTTTTAAAATCATGGAAATACGAAGACGGTTTAACTAAAAATAATGTAAACAAAAAAGCACTATGGTGCAAGTGAATATACATCAGCATAAAACGGTTAGTGAATAATTAGTGGAACTTCATGACAGGAGATGATACAACCTCATACTCTTAGGACGGGTTGTTTCGGAGAATTTGAACAATTCATCAAATTTCAACGTTCATTTTCGGGTTCTGTGAAAGTCCTATTCAAGTTCTGTTATTATATCATTGTAGGCTAGTTGCTTGACAAAACGGAAATAAAAACAGAACTTGAAAAAATCTTTCACAGAACTTGAAAATGAAAGTTGAAATTTGATGAATTGTTCAAATTCTCCGAAACAACCCGTCCTTAGTCTAATAGTATTAAAAAAAAATTTCTGCTCTAAAAAACAAATAATCTAGATAACCTTCGAACTAAAATAAAACATGTCCTCCATTGTTTAGAAAGTCAATTTATGTGTGTAGAAGATATAAACTGTACACTATACATACAAAAAGCAACAAAAACATACATAAATATGTAATAATATAATAACTAATCAATCTTACACCCCACATTCCCGATAATAATTTACGACTTGGTTAAATATCAAAACACTAATGACCTAACATCGCCAACAGAAAATACTTATCACCTGAGATAATAGACTATCGTAACCAACGAAAACAGAATACATCTTAATTTAGAGTTTAAACTATTTTTGGAATCACAATTTGTACAAAATGAAGGAGATGAGGTCTGGTGTCTATCTGTCCTGCGGGGGCTGGGGCTCGTTGTTAGCTCTGGCCTCACCCCACTGGAAGCCCCCGGGCCGCTCCTCTGGTAGGGGAATGTAGTCAGGGTCTTCGGGGGGCGAGTCAAACATTGTTTTCCTGGATACCGACAAAGAAACAAGTTAAATTTGAATATAATTAAAAAAGGTAAGTTTACCCCTCTGTGGTGAAAGTTATCAGCATATCATAGCTAGTGGCTATGCAGCAGAGGGGAATGAGATAAAGGAGATGAAGGTTTTTATGTACCTGGCTATTCTGATCTTGTCACTAAACATAGCCAAAGCCAATTCGAGCAACGAATCTGGGTGGCTTAAACGTTAAGATTAAAACAGTAAACCTATCCAAGCGAAGGGTTTCTTAATACATCTACACAAATAAACATAATTTTCACCATACTCTGCACATCTGCCCCAATGATGAACACTGCAAGGATGTCTGAAACGTCGGCTAAAGGAAGAGTGCAACATGGCACAATACAATGTATAATATATGTGTTTATAAAAGGGGTGCTTACAAAAAGTTAGGTGTTTTTAAGATACGTCGTCCGCCAACTTGGTTTGGGAAGACATCTTCAATGAAATAATAAATGTGGCCCACCGCCATTCCCATCAAATCCACCCATATGGCATTTCCCAACAGCACGGAGAATCCAAACAGAACCCACGGTAGATATGGCGCCTGGAAACAAATTGTTTAATTATTATTAAAGTTACATTACACTATTCAGTAATGGCATTTATGAAAACTTTCAATATAATGTTGTGAGGTTACAATAATAAAATATACAATATTCATAAAAATAAATGTCACCATCAATCATTTTTAACAGTAGAGGTATATTCTATATTATCGACATATAAAGAAAAGGTATCTTCTATATTATATACATATAAAGAAAGTGCCCCAGTGTGGGTTTGTTTTACAAATCTACTGTTTTATTTCGAGATTGATGAAATTTTGCACATTTGACCTTCAAAACAGGAGGAAGGTCATTGTCTATACGAGATTTCAAAAAGCCACCCTACCTTTTCCCAATCCTTAACTTCCTGTGTACCGCCGTTGCTGATACACATTCAAAAAAATATTTCTTTGAACTATATATTATAGCTCAGAGAACTATTTTTATTTGTTTATACTATTTTTATAAAATTATATAAAACACATTATGTATTTATAAGACGGTACAATTTACAAAAACATAATTTTGCAAAAAAACAAGTAAATTATTAAAAAATATATAATCAGCTGGCGGACGGTGAAAATTTAGCATCAGTACACCAAGAATTAATGCAGAATTTTCATACTTCTTGATGAAATTTTGCACACTCATGTTAAAAATAAGAGGAATATTACATCTGATTTAAAAAAACTCTGTAAAGTCCGGGGACTCCAGCTAGTTATAAAATATAGCTTTGAAAGTAGCTATAACTTTGTGGTTATCCATTATAAATAAATTAAACAATGTAACTTTGATTGAACCACTACATATATATTTATTTTTTAATAAAAGTTGACCGGTTTCGGAACAACCGTTCCTTCCTCAGGGTAAAATATATTGTTTTTCAAGAAACGGTTGTCCCGAAATCAGTCTGCTCTGTCGGTATGTGCAGATATAGAATTTTGCTTTTACGTCCAACAGATGGTGCTGTTTTTCAAAAAAAAGCATGTTTTTACCTATCACAGGTGACGACTATATAATATAGATATACAAAAACACGAATGCAACGTGATGACAAAATTTCAAAGCAATCGGTGAAGAACTTTCGAAGATTTTAAATTTTGAACAAACATTTACATTTTATAAGATAGATAGTAATCAACCCATACAGACAGAGACTTGAAACCGTGTTCCATTTGTTTGGGGGGACGTATATGATCAGGGAGAGGGACCCCCGCATTTCGACTATTGGATGGAATCTCACAAACCATGTTAATCTTGTGAAACGTCTACCAGTAGTGCAACGCAACGTGACAGTTGTGTTTTGAGAACTTTAGGCAAAAAATTATTCTTGCTTAATTAGCAATTATTTTAACAAGTTATATTAAATTATAGAAGAACAGAACTTACTTGAAAATTCAATCCAAAGAATGTCAGCCTTATATAAGGATTTCTTCTGGACCAAATGTAAACCAGCATTATCGTGAAGGCTTGCCCAAGGAAAAGAAGATTGACAAAGAATGCAAAGAACTGCAGTAGAGTTAAGGAAAACACATTTATAAATAAAACAGTAACTAATTGTCAACATAACAGGAACTCGTATTATAAACATCATTTATGAATAATACTAGTGGATAAAAATAATAATAATATGGACGAGAGGCTCTTGGGGATCCTTGGGGAGGGGGGGGAAGGGAGAACTGAGGCCACCTCGGTGGACTTTTTCCGTTTTAAAAAAAATAACATAAGAGCAGACCCATGAAAAATGACGGGATATTGTTTTTGAAAATGATAATCAAAATAATTTTCTGTTAAAAATATGTATTACTTTACCATACGTTATTGCTTGTTTTTTTCTAAATGAGTTAATTGAACCAGAGTTACGCAGGATGGACAGATACACTGTGATTGGAATTGAAACTGAAATTGGTATTTTTGATGACATTTTAACCAAAATAGGGGTAGGTTACTTTATTAGTTGTTTTCCTAAATTGAGAGTTTAATTTTAGTTCCATTTTTTATGTAAAAAAAGTAAAGGAGTACCTTTGACAGAAGAGAAATTAAGTTGGGCTGGAGGTTAATATAATATGGAACTAGTGATGTATAAATTCCCGGGAATTTATTTCTGGGGAATATTCCCGGGAATATTCCCGGAAATATTCCCCTGGACGGGGAATTTTGGGAATTTTGATTTTAACAACATAATACCTCAAAAAGAATAATATTTATTAATTAAAAAATAAAATATACACACATATGGTACATATAGAGCAGGATAGATCCATAAAAACTATTCCCATATATATAGGAATAGGATACAAGAGAAAAATAACAAAAAAACACCGATCAAAATTATTTTAAAGTGAGTAGTATCTCTATATAATTGTATACTGTACAGTATTAGTAGCCTATATGTATACACTTTATGCTAGTAAACGGTACATATAAAAAAATCAATCGTAAAACTGTAAAAATGACACAACTTCACAGATCGTTACTGTTCATCTGATGATACCGATTGGACACTGACACTATCAACTTCGCTTCCACTTTCACCTTCATATTCTTCTTCATCCGACCCGGACGAAGTTGTTGCCGACTCAGGATTATCTACGTTTTCTTCTTCCTCAGCACAGTCAAATGGATGTTTGCGTTTGCGAGTACCAGATAGGTTTGAAACGTTATGATGCGAAGCAATCTGCTCATCCGTGGAAGAAAGGGTTTTCTTGGGAGCAACTTGAGAGCCTTTTTCAGAGGAAAGAAGTTTCCAATTGTGTGCCACAAATGTTATTTTCCCTGCTCTTTGAGTTGTTAGACGATTCCTCTGTGTTGTATGAATGCGACTAAACGTGCTAAAAGATCTCTCAGTGGCTGCTGAAGTAATGGGAGCAGTCAATATTCTTATGGCAACCTGTGACAAATCAGAACATCCGCACAAACCCTTCCACCAGGTCACTGGCGTGATTTTATCGACACACTTCCATAGGAATGCCTTGCTCCATGATTCTTCTTTAGCCCTATAATTGGCTAAATCAACAAGAACATTTGCACTATCAACAGTCTCCATATGACTTGCTACTTGGTCAATGAATTCAAGTGCTTGAAGTTGCTGTGCGTGGCTTAGCAGATGTCCTTGGGAACCTGGATCTAGTAGGGCAGCAGCCAGATGTATTGGAGCAATAGCAAATCCTTTGCGCTGAGTCGCCTTTTCCAGTATTTGCTTCTCTTCGGCATGTGACAGTAGAGACGCTGGAAGAGTTTTACTTAGACTGCTCTCAATATCCTCAAAGGGGGGGGGGCATAAGTGGTAGGGAAGTCCCTAGATCAGGGGATGTCATCTTAGATAATTGCTAACACTCAATAAAGCATCCAAGAGAAGTGTAGAAACCATTTTATTAAAAATAAAATAAATTCCCCGTTTTCGGGAATTTATTTCAGGTTGGGGAATATTCCCGGGAATATTCCTGTTCCCGGGAATATTCCCCGGGGAATATTCCCGGGTCTACATCACTATATGGAACTAAGTCTAAATTGAGGATAATAATACATACAAATCTAATTATATAAAGATGAGTGTCTGTAGCGGGCAGGAGGCCGCGTGACGGACACCTGGCGGGCGGCGTTTGTTTGATTTGCAAATCTGAAGTTTTATTACGAGATTGATGAAATTTTGCACACTTGACCTTTAAAACAAGAGAAAGGTCACTGTCAAAACACTGTGTAAAGCCAAGGACTTGAGCTAGTAGTAGATAAAGAAAAGTTGAATTACTGCTTTTATCAAAGGGCCGTGAGCTTCTACTTCTTTCGCATGGTTTTTCTGCCTTCAGTGTGATGAAGGTCTCGAGTGTAAATGTTAAAAAGCGATGGGGCGAGCACTGATGCACTGGAGCACTCTGGGCAAGGAGAGGTATTTATTTGCTTTTTCCCCCCAGAAAAACCCTGAAAGTGTGACCAATTAGCAGTTGCTCAATAAGTCGAACTGTGTTGCCATCCTCTATCGTGCCATAGAGTTTAGGAGGCCTTTATGCCACACCTTGTCGTAGGCCGCAGAGAGATCAATGAACGCTGCCGCGTCTTAAGCCTTTTCTGGAAACCAGATTCAATGTGTGTTGTCAGTCAACACCTGGTTGCAGCAGTTACTGCCTGCTCTGAAGCCAGCTTATTGAATCTTTAAACAGAAAAATTATTTTATTTGACCTGTAGGACTTGGGTTAAATATGCAAAGTAAACGGAATATTCTTCCTTCCATGATAGTTATTTATTATTTTTATGACACTTTTTAGCTCCAACTTGATAGTATCCATTCAAGCCATTTTACAATGAAGACTTCAAAATATGTACCCGTTGACATGTAACACCTGAACTTTATGAGAATTTTTTTTTTTTTTTGTTGAATAATTGTTACATGTTACACTACTGTTGATTTATATATATTTTAATACCTATCTTCATGGTATTAATGTACATGTAATTAGATGTCATATACTTTCTGATATCGCAGTCAAAACACTGTCTTCTTATTCTATATTAACCAACGACGCAGGTGAATGCAGCCTGCTCCGGGCTTTGTCTTGCCAAGGAACCAAGGCGCTGATAATGACAACACCTAACACAGCACCCTTGAGGTCTTTACTAGCGCTAGGCGGCCATTGGTTCAGGACCGGCCCTGCCAACGACTCCACAAAGATAAGCAAGAATGATGCAATGACTTTAAATCTAGATTGTGGCACAAACCGACTCCCTCTAGATGTTTATCTTACTTCTCACACCTCCCCCTTACTTATAAATGCAGTGTAAACATAATAATAATAATAATATTTGGATGATTTGTATAGCGCCGTTTCTGTGCAAAATCACCTCAAGGGCACATTATGTGGCACGTCAGTTCTAGAACAGTGTAAAACTTGACTTATTACCACAGACTCAAGGCCGGCTTTACCACATAAATGTTGAACCGGCATGTAAGAATTTAGTAAAATGAATTATTCCCACTTTGAAATGTAATTAAGCATTATTTGTTTTAGATTTTGCAAAGGATACAACCATAAGAGCACCTCCAAAGATGAACATCATGACAAAATCAGCCGTCCGACCCCGGAAAGAGCCCTCCTCCAGCATCCGGCAGTAGCGATAAGTAAACACCATGTTGAAGAAAAAATTGAAGCCCATGGGTCCGAAGAATAAGAATGCAGTAATTATTCTCCATATTTGATAGTCGTTGAGAATTAGTATAGGGTTGAAGTACAGCTGGAATGGTGATACCAGGTCTAGTTGCTGGAAATAGAAATAAAAATGTTTATAAATTGTTTGAACATGGCTAATTAAATAAACGCGCATATAAATGAATTGAGGCTATCTTAACAAGCTATTGACATTGAAAGGATTATTTCATGGATGACAGTCAGGCAATTGTACATTTTTCCAGTGTTGGGGTATTAGTATTGTAATACTTTGTAAGAGACCATTTTATTACAACTTCGCTAGTTCTCGGATTCCATAACATGCTAATAAAATTAGAGAATGAAACAGTTTCAGTGCTAGATGTACAATTTATTGTTAAACAATCTCATAGTTTTGTTTGTTATAAGGTAAACATAGATGATTTCTAATATTGTTGACCCGATGTCAGGTATGCGTTTTGAGCGTGGCAAAAAAAACGACGAGATATTGTTTAATATGTAGGTTCCATGTAATCAGGTCAATAAGGTCCAAATGATGTTTTAAATAAAAACGACACGAGTGTTGTTGTACTTACTACGGCGATGGTTGTGATAACACAGGCAGTAGTATAGGCCCTTGTCACCGTTGGCATAAGCAGGTATTCCTGCCGAAAAGTCTGATAAGCCATTGTCAGAAAAATTTTAAAACCTTTAAAAGTATCTCACGATCATCACAGTATATCACAACTGAGGAGATAACTGCGCGATTAAATACATGTTCACTTTAGAATCGAACTGTCAGACTATGCAAGCAAACGGAGCTCATTTTTATTGGTCCACATCCACATCGTCGTGTAGTGTAGGATTCCGGAATTATTTTTACGTTCAAACAGATATTGATCAAGACAGCACTTGATAAAATCTTCGGGTAATTATACTAATACGTCAAAATAGTGTTATGATTCTTTAATAAGTTTTCAATCACGTAGTATTGATGTATCCCTTTTGTAAAAAAATACTGCAGTTTCGTTTTTCTGAGTCGAGCCCGTCTAAAAGCTTTTGGGTTGCCATTGCTATTACAATCATGTCAAATTTTGACAGCTACAATATCGTCTATGGAATTTCACAAAAATCTGTGCTCTATCGTTTTTGACATTAGCTTCTTATGACAGTTCAACAATTCTTGGGTTATTGAAAGCATATAAAAGTGTTTGAAGATTCTCAGACTGTTGTATATCTACTCGGATATTGTAACAAATAATGGTGACGTGAATTTAAGTAGTAGTTCATTGCAAAATACATTATCGCATACTAGCAAATAAATGGAGTACAAGGACTTGAATGAGCCACCAGTGGCTCTTAAAGTAATGCGACTAACGAGGCCCACCCTTATGAGTCCTCAAATTGTCACGTGTGATGCTAAAGATCTCCCTGGAAACCTTCTCAATAATTATTTGAAGGATGACATATTAGCTGTGAGAGGAATGGAAACTTTAGCAGCTGGACAATTCTTACTGCTGCCCCAGAGTTTTGGAAACATATATCTAGGGGAAACGTTTTCTTGTTATGTTTGCGTCCATAATGAGACCAACCAAGTGGTTCAAGATGTTTCAGTGAAAGCAGATTTGGAAACAAGCTGCCAAAGAATTCCTGTTTCTACAAATAACTCAGCAAGCGTCGCCTTGGGTCCCGATGAAACCGTCAATGACGTCATACACCACGAAGTGAAAGACTTAGGCTACCACATTCTGTTCTGTGAAGTTAGTTATATGACCTCCCTGAATACAATCTCTTCCTTCAAGAAAGTATTCAAATTCCAAGTAGTCAAGCCGCTGGATGTCAAGACAAAGTTCTACAATGCGGAGTCGGATGAAATATACTTGGAAGCGCAGGTTCAAAACATTACTTCGGGACCAATTTGTCTGGAAAAGGTTGCCTTGGAGTGTTCGCAACTTTTTACAGTAACATCACTTAATTCTCTCCAAGACGGTACATCTGTTTTTGGTAAAATGAACTTGCTGCAGCCGCAAGCGAGTTGTCAGTACCTGTACTGTCTCACACCGCTGCCCAGCTTGGCTTCAGATCCCAGGCGACTGGCAGCAACCACCAACATTGGGAAGCTGGATATCGTGTGGAGGTCCAACCTCGGAGAAAGGGGGCGCCTACAGACCAGCCAGTTGCAGCGGATGCCACCGGACTATGGAGATCTGCGCATGTCTTTTGAATCCTTACCCAGTAAAGTTTCTCTAGAGATTCCATTCGATTTTAAGTTTAAAATTATTAATACGAGTGAAAGGCAAATGGACTTGGTTTTGAAATTAAAGTCCATAGATAACTCGGGATTACTTTGGTCCGGTATATCTGAAAGGAAGATTGGTGCGCTGGAACCGGGCGCTACCACGGTGGCCGCCTTGTGCGCTTTTCCCATTGCTGCCGGCCTTCAAAATCTCTCCGGGATATCCTTGATTGATTTATTTTTGAAAAGGACCTATGAATATGATGATTTAGCATCTGTTTTTGTAACATAATGTACCTATTTCCTACAATTTGCATTAGTCAATTAACATCATTATTATATTATTCTTGTTTTACCTAAATGATTAATAAATTTAAGTTCATTCCTCTAAATCGTTTTATTTTATTTTCTAAACCTTATTTCACAATGTTCATTGGTTCTCTGCTCTTCCCTACACCTTGTCTGGCCCATTCTCTCCTACCTAACTCCCACCAAGTCCTGATGAAGATGAAGGTTTTGGATTTACCAATACTAGTTGGCTATAATGAATTGAAAACTGGACAGGACTTGAAAACTGGACTGGAGAAGCAGATTTTAGAGTCTGCTGTAATCCAACATGGCACCTCCGGATTTGCCTACCAACACCGAGGCCCCTAAATCCAACAGTCTATTAAATGGACAGCTGCCCAAATTTATTTTCCGACTTTATGTCCGGGTTAAATCTTCCCCACAGGAAAAACTAAACCCTTCCACACACTTTTCCACAAATGATCATCTAGTCAATCCACATTATGCAAGTGCATTATATAAGCATAATAAAAATAAAACAATACAAGAACAACACGTCAACTCACCAGAGATCAAATGGGAAAATAATTCACTGACTCCAGATATTTTCATATCAGAGGGTTCGGCTCGATAGAACTTCTAACTGGACCTATAAATCCTACTGATGCCTCAGCATAAATATTTAAAAAATCTTTTGTAATCCGACATGTATTTTTAAATGACTGATTTTTGCATTTTTATATATAAATACTTTCACAGATCTAATACGCCTAAATTTTGAATGAGAGAGCTAGAGCTAGAGCTAGGTAATATTTTTATAGTCTGACAATGCCAAATTCTTTTAATCTCATTTCCTAAATCTGTGTATTTTCTTATTTTTTCAGAAACAAATTTTGGATTTTTGTTTTTTATATTATTATTAGTTGTATTATATATACGTACATCATTGTATAATAATATGCTTTTAGTTGTATTATGTTACCACCATGATACCGGCATTTGCCTAGTTTGGTGTATTTAAAAATAAATAAGGGCGCGAGCCGCCATCTTGGATGGAAGAATAAATAAACCACTCACGATGGACTTGTTTTTTTCTAAATAATTTCCAATGGTTATTTTTACAACAAAATTTTCTATGGCACACTTAAAGAAGACAAAATTTCGTATATTTTTAGGGTTACGGAAGTTGAAAGATGATTTTTATTCCAAAAATTGTTAAATTCAAGTATTCTTGATAAATTTAGTAAGAAAAAGATACAGTATAATTATGATTGGTTTATTTATGAGTATAAGTACTTGAATCAGCCACCAGCGGCTCTTAAAGTAATGTGTATAAATAAACCACTCTAGTAATGTGACTATTATTATTATTTCTACGTTCCCCTCACCCCACCCCAACAAAACATGCCTCTGTCCGCAGCTATTGCTCCCGCTGAAGTCCGACCGATTAAATCGATTAATCATTCGAATCTTTTGATTTTTCGGTCAGAATATTTCGATCCTGCCCATCACTAGAGTGTAGTGGTTTATTTATGGTTATATATATATATATATAAACCTAAACCTTAACCATAACACATATATATATATATATATATGGCGATTTTTAGTTCCCTGCGGTCGAAAGTAGACATAAGACGATCCTAGGGAGCGACTTATTTATGCGTGCCTCATGATGTGGCATCTACTTGTCTTGCATCTAGTGGTCGAGTGATATGATATCTAGATTGATAGATCTTTATCAAAACCGTCCCTGTCTTTGGGATCAGAAGCAAGAAGTTTACAAAAATAGGAATACTCGTAAAAAATCAACAATACTAATTTTGAAAAGTTACTATAACTTAGTAGTTATTATTATTATTAAATGGAACGTCTCTGAATGTTTCTAAAAATAATTATTTTTTACCTTCATAACAAATTTGAAGCCATCAACTATTGCAAAGAACACTTCTTTGATAAAAAATGATATCGTATTTTTTGGAACTCTGTAATATAAGCCAGGTTTGAAAAAGAATCCCCCGTTGCCAGGTATCTCAGAGTAATTTGTAACTTAGTTTTTGCCAGGACAGCCGCGCGCGTAACTGTGTCCTGTTTTTGGATTTTTTCTTGAATTTTAGATAACAGTACACCAAATGGTTCTTCTGAAATTCGCAAATGATTTCGATAGCCTTCGGTATCTTCTAACGCCATCTCTCTCTTTAATATAGTTGGTGTGTAAAAGGTGAAATGGTGTGTTTTTTAATGACTGTAAAAAATGTTTGTCGAAGGACCTTGAATGTTAGTGTATTTGCCACTGCATATAAGACAATAATATATTTTTAAATTATTTAGTTATTTATTAAGTTAAAAGAAATACATATTTCGCTTTGTTAACTTAAGTGTACATTGATTAAAACAAATATATATATATATATATATATATATATATATATATATATATATATTTATCCCCTCTCGTACTATGTTGATCTCGCGCGACGGTACGCCAGGTATATGTTGATCCGTTTGCATTTGTTGATCCACCCCGGATATGTTGATCCATTACCCAAGCTGGCATACATATGTAAATCCCTACAGATCAACTTGTGTCATCGAGATTTAGCTGTAAGCCACGCCCATCTTTCGGTCGCATATACATTTTACACGATTTATTTTGTTGATCTATATATTTCTGACAAACTTGACAGCGTGCATGCGTTGTAACTTAACCGCCAATTTCGCGCGCGTTGTCGTACTTTTTAGATCCTGTTAGTACATCCATATTCTATGAAAATGACTTTATACTAACAGAGGATAGACTGCCTCACGAGTATTTATATTGAAATGGAACTTTCGCAAACGTCAAATCCATGCTAAAAAAATCTTTTGAACTTGATTAAACAAAAATTGTAAATTTAATAGACCATTTACCACGTTTCGTGACTTAGCAGGGGTGCCCGGGTTCATGGGGTGAGGTTTGTCTGGGTCATTTTATAAGAGAAATTTTGAACTTTGATTGAATGAAATTTTATTTTAATGTATCTTTTACCATCTCTCCCGACGTAAGTTTCTTGTAATGATTAAGTTGAAACAAAGCGTAATATCCATAATATGTGCCTATTAAAATTGCGGCGATTAGATTGGTGAGAATTAAATTTTACAAATTTTAAATTATGATTGCTAAAAAATCTATTCTAATTTGTTTATTACTAAACATGGCTAAAGTCATTTCAAGCTACGATTCCAACCAACGATGTTTTAGTATATGTTCGTCAATCAACAGGAGCCATAATGTCTGTACATCAGAGCCCTCGAGAACTATTACAATTATGTGTACCGCCGCCCCGGGAACCATTTATTAGATAACCAACACCCCTACCATAGGTCACCGCCAACGTTTAGCGAGATTGTTGTTTATTTCTTATATTTTTTACAACATATCCACTCAGGAGGCCCTGAGGAAAATCGTAACCCTCAGGGCCTATGTCATCTTTGTGAATGCTGTGTTGGGGGAATTTTGAAGGAAAGGAAGGAGAGTGGGTTCTGGGAAGTAAATAGGTATGATGGGTGGGTAGTAATCTGGGGTTCAGTGTGATTGAGTGATATACATAAGAATCCAACTCTCCTACTGCGTTGCAAGGCGATGCGTTGAAAGAGGACTAATCGATCCGGCCCACCACGCAGTTATTAGGCAGGCGCATCCGCCGCCAAGCCCCTCACATACCTCACCCCATAAACTCGGGCACACCTGATAAGTCACCAAACATATCAAACAACTTGGGGAGACCTATGGCAGAAGTGTAGGTTATCCAATAAATGGTTCCCGGGGCGGCGGTGCACATACCCTCCTCCCAAATTGTAATAAACGTCTACTTTCAAATGTAAAACATAATTTAAAACGTTCCTAAATGACGGCCTCCGTTATCGAGGGGTAAGGCTATCGACTAGCAATCCGAAGGTCGCGGGCTCAAATAAATTTTACTAAAATTAATTTGTACTATTTTACAATTAGTGTTTGGCAACCAGATCTGAAGAGCCAAGTACTCTCCCAACTTCCTCATCTCCTTCGAGGTTCACAATATCTTCAGTCTCACAACAACCCCAATTGAGGATGCCATAGTCTCACTGGCTCCAGACGGGAGCAGTTGGGACTCTGGTGTGGTATTCAAAACTACAAATTTACAGCTAATTTCGAGAAGTTGAATAAAGTGTTTTTAGCACGGCAAAATGGCAAAATTTCAATATTATTGTAACAATAGCAATATTATTATTGTAGACTAATATTAGACATTAATACATCAATGAATAACATTCATTTTACATGACCACCCAATGAGAAGCTGATTTTTTTCACAGTTTGTGTAGAACCGAACACGTGCATGTTATACTAATACCAGCTAGAGGAGAGCGTAAAACACTTCAATATTTTTTTATTTAAATATTGATAATTCCTCGATGCTTCATAATAATGTTTCATAAAAAAATACAAATCAAATCACACCACATCCAGACAAAGAAGCCGATATGTTTTTATACACAAAAAAGGTTTATTTGGATATTCTCTGTATTAAAACTAATTTCGTTAAAAAATAATACTTTATTGTGAATTTGATCAGACCTAACTTCGTTGTTAAGATAATACAGCTGCGTGGCGTCCGGAACAACACCCTGATTAGAATACATTTAATTGTTTTGTCTTTGATTTTATAAATATTTTAAAAAAATTAAAAACGGCTATGGAATTCCACGTTTTGCCACCGCGTTTCCGGATACTATTGATTACTTAACACGGCTAAATATTTCAAAACGACTTATTAACGATTCCAGAATGTACTTTATTTATTACTGTTTTAAAAATGTATCTGTTTCTTTAGACAATTTTTTTTTATAAACTGCCTATAAACTACGTTTTATTACTTATCCACTGGAGTGGCCGAGTTGACATCGCGTTTGGGTCCCACCCAGGCGCGGCGTAGTGTGTTCAATTCCTGGGCTGGCTAAGTCCTCCATCACAACACAAGCAACATTTTCAGCTGACTGTGGTGGTAGTAGGAGATTTTCAAATATTGCCAGGTTATTCGAAACCCGGGAATGTATGTCTTTCTTTTAAAAAAGTAGTTTATATTGTTTCCGTTTTAATGTTTTCGGGGGATAATTATACCAGTACAACTCAATTACTGTCAAACTTGTTGTGAAATCAGATATGAGCGCATCAGCAGAATGCTGCCTGCTCATTACATAATAATAATAATAATAATTGACCCCGTACTACAAATAAACCCAAGTTTTTTAAAAGTTTTTGTGAGTACAGCTCCCAAGTCTTGCTCAAGTGCATGTCCGTCCGTAACACTTAGTCAATGTACTTATTTGTTCGTTGTCCTCTTTCCTAATGTGAAGTTTATATTTTGATTTTAATTAATATATTTACACGTTGTTTGGGGTAAAGTTTTATCTCATTCATAAAAAAAAACTTTTTCTTTTTCTGTTTTTATCGAGATTAAAGCAAACTATGATATTAACATATATTTGTTTTTCTTTTTTTATTACATCAAGTAGTTACGGTTTGTGATTAAACAGATTTTCTTGAGGATATAAAGTGTATTACGTTAAAAATAATTGAAATTTTGAAGAGTAAGTTTAAACTAATTATAAAAACTGCTTTTCGTCATCGAAGTTATTGAAATTGGACAACTATGTGCCTAAATTCTACATTTCAATCAACATTCCGTTAATGCTGCAATGACCCCGGGGTCGGGGTCATTGCAGCATTTCACTCAATTGGTTTATGAGTATATAGCTTAATTAATATGAGATTGAAAAAAAATCATATACGAATTTGGTGGGCAGTTAAATTGTCTGAGGTTGATTATAAGTATTTTTATCGTAAACTTTATATGCAAGACGTAGAAAATGTTAAAGTCAAATTGGTTCAATTGGCTTTGGTCTCCTCTACCGATGAAGCAAGTGATTTTATTGTATAATATTCATTGGGCCTTGCATTCTTCACATAAAATATAATCGAAAAAATTGATTAAATATAATTGCATTTGTAACCACCTTGTGGTGTTTTTTTAGTTTTTGCATTATTATATTTCACTGAAAGATGCCGACTTCCGGTCATATTGTTTAAATAATATTAAATGTGAGATAATTCTTTTAAATAAGAAGATTTAATTTTATTTAGAGAACTTTAAAATATAACGATTTCCGGTAAGATGTAACAATAATTTAAACAGAATATTAATATTTAAAAAATAATGTTTATTCGATTTGAATGATTTATGCCAATCATTGGGACTTTCTTTTCAAGAGTTATGTGATTATAAAGTATACGATTTTTTTTAAATCCTAAAAAAAATTGATAATCGATAAAAATTGGGTGAATTCATTGGTGATAACTTATAATATAGATCATTTTGTATGTCTCCATATTCAAATTCGGAGGTATGACTTTTTTATGTGACACATCTCACTAGAGCGCCCCTGTCTTTACACGTTAAATACAGAGAAACTATGTCGCCACCCAGTTGGGCAGCGTTATGGGGCGGGTTAAGGTAGGGTCTGTAGGAATGAATTTATTAATGCGGGTCTTAAAGAGGCCCGTTCATATATAGATAACATCAACTTTACTGTGAACCTGTGTTCCGCTCGTGTCCGTCGGGTATCAAGCACGTGCACGGTGCACCGGGGATCAATGCTGCTTCTCCTTTTAACAGGCTCTAATAAAATACCTGTAGAATAGATACAGCATACGCACATTTCGTCATACATGATTTTACCGCACATATGCCTCAGGGATCTCATTTCTACAGTATTCTGTCTACTTTCAGCCTTCTTCTGCCAATTCCATGCCTCATTTCCATATATTAGGGTAGGTACCAGCACTCCATTGTGGACTGCTAGCTTCGCTTCTTTGGACAGTTTTTAGTTAGCTCCAACCGCGTCCAATCATCCATTAATTACCCATTATAACCAAGAACCCGGCCTCCCCTACTAAGTCACGAAGCGTAATCAGGAGAGATGGTAAAAGATACAGGTTCAAAATTTCCTACATAAAATTATTCCTTTTGCCGCCATTTTGGATTTTTATGGTCGAAAGGTATCCCTCAACCAGTTTATTTCGATCCGGCCCGCCACGCAGTAGATGGGAAAACGCATCCGCCGCCAGGACCTAGACAAACCTCACCCTATGAACCCGTGTACCCCTGCTAAGTTATGATTTTTTTATGGATTTGTTTTTGCGAGATTTTCGTTTCGATCTAAATACGCATACATTTCTTATAAACAATTCAAGCAACACACGTCATTTTGATTTGAAACGGTACCATCTCACAGTCATTTCATGCGATATTCGACTCTAGAGACTAATACTTTGAGTTCAATATCACAAAAGATTACGGAATCACATAAAACCTTGTGATGAACAGTCCACCGATTGCCCCTTGATTGGTTCATTTAGTAAAACCATATAATAGGGACACAGATCAACTTTGTCTAATAACTTCTTACCTGGATCAACATACTACGGGAATAGATCAATATATATGAGATCAACATAAGTATGCCAATTTGGGTAGATCAACATAAATTATGCATCCGATTTCCATACAAATTTTGAAAATTTTATTAACAGTATATCAAATGGTTTTTCTGGCAAACTGGCAACATTGATAATTATTGTACCACTGTTGTCAATTCATTCAGATGTATTCCATAATAGCCAAGTTATATGGTGTTAAAGGTGGATCAACTTAGTCTAACAACTTCTTACTGGATCAACATAATACGGGAAGAGGACAATATATATATATATATATATATATATATATATATATATATATATATATATATATATATATATTAATAATTGTGGTTTACTACCTAAGTAACATATTTTTCTTAAGTAAGAGCATTTTGGTTTTGCTCATTGATCTTGAGGGCAAACAGTTTTTTCTTAAATATATTTATTCTATTTACGGTTGTCAGGCTATCAGGAAGGAGATTATATATGTGTACACCACATCATATGAATATTAATAGACGAGAAGTTAAGGACGAGGGGTTAAAACAAGAGTTGCGGGACGCAGAGAGGAAAGCTGACTGTGATTCGTCAATAAATCAATCTGACAGTAAATAGGCATCTCGCATTATAATATCACCATTTAGTTCTTAAAAGTAAAATCTGCATTTGAATGAATAGACATTTTTACATGGGAGCGCAAATTACTCGCCACGTTATGAACAAATTTGCGAAGTCCAAATTCGGCAAAATAAATTTCTTCTATTTTCAGAGTCGAATATTTCGTTTATGTATTTAGTTAAGACACTTTTATGAATGTTCATAATTTACTTCCCAGCAACCAACCAGCTTTGTGTTTCGCGTCCAGACGTATCTCGATGTGATAGTATATGTTTCTACAACTGATCCATATTATATGATGTGAATATGCTTAAAATAAAGTAAAATAATGCTTATATATGGAATGTAATACGACAATTGGGTTTATTCTCCTTTTCACATCTATTTTTACAAGTTTTCATAGCACAAGTCACCATTTTGCAGTGTTATTTCGTAAAATGAACCGATGATGCCTCGACCATAGTTCGCACAAGAATGATGACGTCACGTTTTCTAAATTCACTTGAGGCCATACGCGAGCACAGCCGGCTCCAATGGAACCGGTATGGGGAGTGGGGAATAATACGCTTTTAATCACTTAGGGCAGGTCTACTAATATTCATATGGTGTACACCCTCATGGCCTATGTTTGTTTTAACACACTCTGTCTTTGCTGAATTTGTGTATAATTTATTATGTTGTCTTGTGTGGTGGTCATGTACTTGTGATGTTTTCATAAATGAAGTATTTGTGTGTATGAGGCCATTTTGGATTTTGTGAATTAATAGGCATATGTTGTATTCGTACAGTTTTCTAATTTTAAGTATGTCAGTTTCTTGGTATACTCTTTTGGTGGGGGTATCTGGTCTATAGTTAAAAAGTTTTTTTATAACTTTATTTTGTATTATTTGAATTTCGTTTAGATATGTGAAGTTTGTGTTTCCCCATATTTCTATGAGATAATTTAGATGGGATTGAATTAAACTAAAGTATAATCCCCTCTTTACTTGTATTGGTAAAAGATGGGCTATTCTACCAAATACACCAATTAGTGGGATAATTTTTTCTTTTACTTTTTGTATGTGGTGTTTAAAAGATAAGTGTTTATCGATATGAAGTCCCAGGTATTTTTCACTATCTGAAATTTGTAGGTTTTTTCCTTCTATTTGCAAAGGTTTATGAGACGGCGTTTTTATTTTTTATGAAAATATGTTGTATGGAAGGAAGGACTCACCATTAGGAACAAGGGGACTCGTTTATTCATGTTTATTCTCCACAGGGAGCACGGCTGTAGCACTGAACACGTAACGGTTTTGCACGATATCGGCGCGGATGTAAAATGTCATAAAATAAGCAAGATAAGATCTCACGTGGATGCGGTTTTATAATGAGCTAATCGTATGCAGGTTGTTGTAGAAAGGTGTAGGAATAGATAGAAATGTAAGACACAGGACAAAACACTATCTCAGTACAGTGGTCGCAGGTGTGCATAATATGTATGTGTAAATTAATGCGTATTGGCGTAACCAATAGTGTTAGAAGCAACCAATTTGTTTCTCCTTATAATCCATTCTGGCCCATATACGACGTTTTTTTCTTAGTTTTTTCATATTTTCAAGTCCGTTCGAAATTATAGGGACGCACGCAGCGATAACTTCTTTTGACGCTATCCTGATTATAAATATCGGTTCGAGTTAAACTGAAACGTTTGAACGAAATCATGTTCAATTTTTGTCGTTGAACTAAAATCGCTCTGTCTGACAGAACATTAGGGAGAGTGGTTTATTTATGCGCTATGGACTGGAGCAGAGTTTATAGATGGTTTATGGTTTATAGTGGTTTATAGTTTATGGCAAGATCGTCAAATGTCATTTAGATATTTTTTGACAGTGAAGTAAAAGTAATTAATATAAGCGTTACATTAATTTCGCGAGATAACATAAATTATTTAACCATGGTTCTCACCAAAGAATTCAGGATAAGCATGCCTATATCGGTTGAAGAGGTAGGTAGCCAATACACATTTCTATATTATCCTAGAATTTGGCATTTAAAATACATAGTCCGATTTTCATGCCTCTTATCAAAAAACACGTGAAAGTATTTATTTGTTATTTTCTGAAATAAACGTAGTCATTATGATCTTGTTTCATAGTGATACGTGTATTCAGTACTCAAATAAATTGATGTTTTTTAAGAGTAACATGTGATATAATGTTTTTACTGATGTAATAAATAATCAATATACTTTATTACCAGTCCATACATTTTTTATTCTAGTATCAAATTGGTCAGTTGTATATGATAGCACGTCACAGCAACGAACAGTCGGACCATGGCGAAGGTGTGGAAGTGGTTGCCAATGCTGAATGCACGGATGAAGAGCACGGGAAAGGACAATTCACCGAGAAGAGAATTCATCTGTCGAGGTTTGTAGTCGAAATAATTTAAAAAAAAGAGCATAAAAATTTTCTTCTGTCTTTTGTTTTCTCAATTACCTAAAAATTCAATTACCCTAGAATTTATAAGTAGATGATATGAAGAAAAAACCTAACCTTATCTAAATTAAAAATATATATATATCAGCAATAGGAGGTATAAGGAAAGCCCTGAATATTCAAAATTATTATTTTAAAATTTACTCCGCAGAAAATGCCGTGTTAGCATAATAGGTGTAAGAATGTTGTACCTATAATCTTTTATACAAGAATTACACTTTTTTTGCAGTCGTTTACCATATTGGGTTCAATCGCTTATTCCAAAAATATTCTATGTTACCGAAAAAGCTTGGAATTTCTATCCCTTTACTATCACAGGTAAGTCTTTAATCATTTCTAAACATTTTATCCACAATTTTACTATGAATTTATTCATTTCTATATATTTTTTCCACATTATTTAACAATATATTTACATATATATATTAATTTCTATATATTTTATCCACAATATTTTACTATGAATTTATTCATTGGCTAATATAATATTTCATTTTTACTTTCATATTTCTTCATGCTGAACCAACAGAATACACAGTAAGTTTTTATTTTCACAATTAAAATATGTAAATCTATTAATTTATCATAAAACATACTTAGTTTAACATATTTTAATTGTGAACAGTTTTTAATAATTCATTTTATTTTCAGTGTTCATTCATTCCAAAATTTAGCATTTCAATTCAAACAAAATATGAGAACAACAATGGATCTACAGAGAATGTAAGAATAATTTTATTTAATTATTAATGAAGTAGTCTTATAACAGTTAAGAAGAATCTCACTAACCTGGAACAATATAAAACTTGATTACCGGAATGTATTCAGAACCAACCATCTAATTAAAAACATGACATTTTTAATGGTAAATGGTCCCGCCAGCGAGAGCTCCTTTGTAACCTTCTCTCTGTCACATGTATCATTTATGAGGAAGAGAGAGAGGTCTCAACGGAAATATCAGTAGCACGCCTGTATTTATTTATATATTTCATGCGGGTATTGAAGATGCTTCGATTATATGAAGGAGGAAAAACAGATACCGTTAGCTCATTCTACATACAAACTAACACATACCGTTACACAAAACGAGTCGAAGAAGCCAACGTCAACTGTGAATAGGTGTTCCGCTCGATGTTGAGTTTCACGCATGTGCACTGGTTCACCGAAGATCAATGCTGATAGCTAATAAAGAAGAAGCAATTAAAGTTATGAGTTATTGAGTGTTCGCCTTCGGCCTTAGGCGACACTGTTCAATATTTACGCGATCAGATTTCTCACAACCAGCGATTGTAAAATTGCGGGCATGGCAAATATATATTATTATTATTTATTTTATAACTATATGATATGAATAAACATGTTATCTTTTTCATGGAATTCTCAAATATTGAATATTGAATGCTATTTACTAAATTAATATCAAGTTTTTATATTCAGCTTTGAAAAGTGGTGAAATTATGATGTAATCAAAGCAATTATAATTTATTTTTGATGATCAAATGTCATATCTGATTTCTTAGAAAATTTCAATAGAAAATATTATTTGGTTTAGAAATTGTGTCAATTTTTTCGCGAAAAACACCCGCTATAGGCTAGAGTCTATTGTTTGAAGCGCCCGACTACAATGTGTTAACAATGGATTGTCAATCAGAAGAATCAAGTATTGTGGGGCTCCAGCCCAGAGGTGGCTCCCAAATTCAATTGTTGGGTTAGGTTAGGTTAGGTTTATTAATTTTTATAGGGTTAGCAGCTGGTTACTATTAATGGAGCCAGAAGTATTCAGGCTTCTGAGTCCCAATTCTTGAGCCGGTCTGATATACTTAATCCCAGCATTTCAATGGAGCTTTATTGGGGGGGGGGTCATTGATCTCTCTCTTTGCGGAAATCAGACATGTCTGGGTTTTTGAGACGCTGAAATTGACAAAGTACGGTTTTAATTGTTCTTCCTTTGAGAATGTCCTCAATCTAACTACGCAGGGTTGGATGGATCCCATACGACGGTAACTTTCTGACAAGCGCCCGGTGCCAGACCCTATCAAAGGCTTAAGAGATATCCAACATGACGGTTTTATTTTCTCCAATATGTTCCAAGTACCGCTCCAAAATATGCATTATGTAGCAGATTGCCACATGATCGGTTTCGACCAGATCCATATTGCCGATTGCTTAGGATGTTGTTATTCTTGAGGTATGTGAGCAATTGATTTATTGGGCGATAGATAGGAGTGGTACCTCTTATAGATTACTTGGCTTATCGCCCTTTTCCAAAGATCTTGCACCTTTCCACTTTTGAGTGAGAGTTTAAATAATTTTGAGAGCACCTGAGTTGATTCTGCAGAACACCTCTTAACCTCTCGCTGGCTTTGACCATTTTCAACTCAATCAAGGAGAACCTTCTTGTTCCGGATCTTTGGTTCCTTCATTTGGAAACCGCAGTGCGGAATGGAAGTGGGAGTCTCTCCTTTATCTTGAAGAGTCGAGTTTTCCGTGAAAATTTTGCCTAATAACTCAGCTTTCTCGCGGGCTGATTTAGCCAGCCGGCCATCGGACTTGGTCAGAGTTGGAAATGTGGTTCTACAGAAATTTCTCCCAATTGAGCCAATGAGCGACCAGAAAGAGGGGCTGCCGGTGGGGCAGTCTGCCAACTTTTTGGCAATTCTTTTGTCGTTGTCGCTCTCTTTAGAGTTTGGTGAGCGATATAGGCATGCATATATTCTCATCGTACCGGTGAGATCTACGCGTACCTATAACACTTTGTGATTAGCGCTCTCGACATTTGCAAGACAAGTTTATTTGGGGGCTTAAGGAGCGGTTGGGAAGGATCAGCTTAAAAAGGTTGGGTGGACACAGTGGAGTGCTGAAACCATTCATGATGTATGGCAGTGAGGCAGGGAACTGGTAGAGGAAGGATGAAAGTAGACTGAATGCTGTACAAATGAAATCTCTGAGGCTCATGTGTGGTAAAAAATTGTACAACCTCGTTAAAAAAGGATTTCGTGAAAGATGCAAGGATAATGGTCAAGAAAGAGATGCTTCGATGGTTTTTGCGCGTAGAGCACATGAACGAAAAAAGTAATGTAAGGAGAATGTATGACGCGGAAGTTTATGTTTAATGGATTCCTGAGGAAGGCATGGCACGAATAACAAGATTATTTTTATTCTTCATATAATATATGAATGTGAATGGTGCTAGGAGTATGCGTCGAGACAGAGTTTTGTGGTGGTCTATCCTATCTACCTACCCCTGCATGATGGTTGGCTAGCTAACTTTTTTCTGTATTAAAAAAAAGTTATTACCTACATATAAAAATTGTCAAAATATTTGCCGTAATATTACCACTATATTATGAACATTAATTTAAAAATAATTTCAGTGTCTGAATCTATCAGAGGAAAGATTGGCCACAAGGGAAGTGGACTATGTAGACATTGCCTATGATGAAATGAACCCAAAGCACTACAAGGAGGCAGAGGATCCTAAATATTTTAAGTCCACCAAGACAGGGCGGGGCCCCCTGGTGGAGGGGTGGCAAGATTCACAGAACCCCATCATGTGCTCCTACAAACTGGTGGATGCCAGGTTTGAGGTGTGGGGGCTGCAGACCAAGGTTGAAGATTTTATTCAACGGGTGAGTTCCTATTAATTTAATTTTTCCTCTTCTCATCCTTCTTAATTTCCCCTCCGTCTACAGGATTTATTACGGTTATTTATAAATCAACCTTTGGAACGCTGAGCTCCAGCAACCTCCGTAGTGTGCTGAGGGTATAAATAAAACGGAACCTTTTAATATCAGAATACCATATGGATACGCCGACGCCTAACGGATACAATTTTTTCATATCCAATGGGTACTTTTGGCTCTTGAGAAGTGAATAATACTTTTTACATTTTCTCATACAATTTAAAGCGAAAGAAAAAAAGTGTATTTTTTTAAAGATTAAAATGTCTATTGTATATCTATGATATTGTCTATTAACCATAGATAAAGTTGGAATATTTGACATTTGACATTTCAATAATAATAATTTATCTTGTGTGAATGTAAACCACTATGTTTTCGATTTAATGTGCTAGTAGGAAAAACATTTAAATAATTATTATTTAACCTGACTTGCTAGATATGTTCAGATGTCTAATGAGCACATTTAATTTACATAGTTTAAGTGTAATAATAATGTGCTTCCAAGTTGTTGCATATTTTTCAATTAATTGAATTAATATTAAATATATCAGATAAATATGGAGTTTTATCTGCCCGATAGTTGTAAAAGATAACAATGACACTCCTTGATTTCACATTGGTTTGGTTATTCATCTAGTTATCCATTATTATCCATTTGGTTATCTTATGATGACTCAGAGTGAAACTTTTGAGTTACTGCAATTTTACATGCATCTACTGCCTTACTACCAAATGAACAACTATTGTGAGACAAGTGAACAGTGCCGGAATGATTTTTATGAATTGAAAAAGTAAATAGAAGTATAGGTACTGACTGCAAGTATAGGACTAATCAGCGTGCAGTTGAAGTAGAATTTAAAAAATAAAAATACCTACCAAGTGACTGTTACATGTGAAGAGGATGAAGTGCTAAAAATAATATGTGCCTTTTGAAAATTCAAATCAAATACACTACGTGTCTGACGGTGTAAATAGTAACGATAAAATATTAAGACTTTGAGTTGAATTCCTGAATCTTAAAAGAATCACAACTTAAGTTCTCCCACGTCAATGTCTGAAGAAACAGTTATAACCCTTCAATCCGAAAAGAGGAAAGATGCTGAGCAAGAGTTAGTGGCGTTAACTGAAGATATTCAGTCATGGAAGGAAATAGACAAGAAAATAGGAAAAGCAAAAGCCATCCAACCCGAGTAGATCGAAGATGCTGAAGAAGGGTTGATGGCATTAGATGAGGATATTGCACCAGAAGCCAAGGAAATAAAGAAGAAAATAAATAACAAAAAATTCAAAAAGTAGTAACTATCCAAACTGAGAAGGTGAAAGATGCTGTACAGGAGAAAGCCAAAGAAATAAAGAAAAAAATTAAGACGAAATTAGGAAAAGTAATAACCATCCAACCTGAAAAAAAGGATAGAAGCTGAAAAGCTGTTAACGGCACTTGATGAAGTTATTATGCTAAAGACGGAAATAAATACAAACATAAACACCCATTTAACCATGTCCGGAGACTGTGTAATAACCACCCAGCCCGAGAAGAGTAAACGTGCTGAACAAGAGTTGACGACATTAGATGAAGATATTGAGCCAGAGAAGGAAGTAAAGAAGAAAATGATTACGAAAATAGAAGAGATTAAGAACAAAGACAAAAATAAGAACAACGATAAAGGTGAGAAGAGTGATGAAGATGAGGACAGTGACGAGGATAAGAATGATGAGAAACATAAGAACAATGATGGCTGCTGCTTGCCCTTGTTTTGCTGTTCTGATCCCGTCCCAGTTCAGCATGAGACTTGTTGCTGGGTGTGCTACGCCACTGACTTCGGGGAAGGCCTTACGGGAATGAATTGGTGGCCTAAATGCTGGGAGTGGGAATGCTGCACCGCCTGTGATGACTGCGGAGAGTGCCTGGCCTGCAACGATTGCTCTGCTTTTATGGAATGCTGCTCGGCTTGTGTGGAAGGTTGCTGTGATTGTTGCGGTAATTTCCTTGGCAGTTGCCTAAGCGATAATTGATCCGCTGATCTTTTCACTAATGGGGAAAGTGATAATAACCAGACAAACTGTGTCAACTTTTGATAATGTGTGACTATTTCCATTTTATTCTCTCATATTGATTTACATAATATTATACAATATCGTTGGCTTAGAGTTAAACTATTGTATCTCTAATTTTGTTAAAAAATGAGTTAGTACTTGAGAAATGTACTAAAGATTCCAATATATTGTACTATAATATTGAACTAATAACTTATTTTTATATTTTTGAAGGTTTGCAAACTTTCAATTTCAGTTTTCTGGCAAAATTTCCAATGTAAAGGACATTGTAAGTTACTTACTGTAATTTGTAGCAAGTTACAGAAGTTGTTAGAGGCGTGAGTTTTTGACAGGTCTAATTGTGTCCGCGCGAACTTACAGCCTTCTCACAACTTATGAAATCAGTTTGATAAGTTGAAACGCTTACCATAAGAAATGATGCCTAAACCTGACGATGCGAGATTCCAAAAAATTAACAGACTGGTTTTTGTAGGTTTTTATCCATTAAAGTGAGTACGTATTGTATTGTAAGTACTTTATTGTCTTCCGAAATCAATGTAAAAAATAACTCTAGATATCATTTATTTTTGAGGTGGTAAAAGGCTTTCTGAAAATGAGTCCTTTTTAATTAATGGCCCTATCCTTTCTAATCTCAAGGTTTCTTTTTTTGTTTTTGTCAGGTTAGAAACAAGTCGGCTACTATCTGGCTGTCGTCCAGATAAAATTAAAAAAATTAACTGCTATTAATTGGTGCTCCATTCAATTCTGCCTTTAACGGAACTCGCATGGAGAATTTTTTCTCTCAAGCCAATTTCTATTACAAAACTTTATTCGGACCCTTTCGTTTATATTGACAAAATTGCGTAAATTATAACTTGTTGACAGGAAGCCAGCTTACCGCAAATAAACTTATAGGTGTATCCATCGTTGTGAGTGCTTACATAAGTTATACTTAACAAATAAGTACTTAGAAATAAGTTATACTTAACTTATTTCCGAACAACTTATGTGAGCATTAAATACCATAAGTTGGACGAATATGTAAACACACTTGTGAGTAACTAATCAAAAACTTACATAAGTTGTAAATTTTGTTTCTGAGTGTAACCTAGCCTTATAATTTATGGAGATACAATATTTAAACTCTAAGGACAGGTTGTTTCGCAGAATTTGAACAATTCATCAATTTTTAAAGTTGATTTTCAAGTTCTGTAAAGGTTCTATTCAAGTTCTGGTATTACATAATTATTGGCCAGTTGTATCACAAAACTGAAATGATGAACTTGAATAGAACCTTTGCAGAACTTGAAAATCAACCTTGAAAATGAAACAATTCTTCAAATTTCAAAGTTATTTTTCAAGTTTGGTGAAAGATTTTTTCAAGTTCTGTTATTATTTCAGTTCTCTCAATCAACTAACCTATAATGATATAATAACAGAACTTGAATAGTACTTTCACAGAACCCGAAAATGAATGATGAAATTTTATGAATTGTTCAAATTCTGTGAAATAACCCATCCTAAGCCATCGAATGTACCCAATATTAAACAGAGACAATATAATTACCAATAAATTAAACAAATATATGTCTATGGTAAATGTTGAAAAAGGAAGTTGGTTTTTGTGAAATACATTGAAATTATTACATGCAGTCAAAATTGACATTAAAGTCAATTACGTATGTATTATTTTTCATCATTTCATTAGAGAGGATATTAGTGAGGAAGGCTGAATCACAGCACTTGTAATATTACAAGTGCTGTGATTCTTTCATATGAATTTTGAAAAGTTAATTTCAAGAAAATTTTTGTTAAAATATACCAATACCTAGCTTTACTAGCTTGGTATAGCGTAAGAGTGACAATTTGCCGTAATTTTTTTTTAAAGTTTAATTTTAATTTATTAATTATATTTTGACAATATTATTAGAATAAAATTCTCCCTGAAACTTATTGTTGTTGGGTCGTTCAATCTGCGCCAATTCAGCAATATGAATAATAATAATTATAAGTCTTCCATAGTTTTAATTGATTTAAGTTAATTTTTTAAATATTATGATAAAAAATCTTTATGGGTGTTGGTATGTAGATGATCTTTAAATTTTATGCATTATTTGCAATCTTCAAATTGATCCGATATGTTTTATGACTGTTTTCAATTTATAGAGAGGTACTTTAAATTATGTAAAAATATTTGTATTTAATGTTGGCTTTAATTTATACTATACCAGTGGGCCCGGGCAGAGGTCCTGCTACAGACCGCCTTGTATGTAGGGAAGTTAAAATTTGCAGTTGTACATATTTTTGGATGAGAAATATGAAAAAAAAAAAAATATTTGAAAAAATTATTAAATAGTACATCTCGACAACAGTGCCACTTATTGGGTCCGAAACTAAACTATATTTCAAGCTGGAACCAACCATACATATTCGAAATCGGTTGTGCAGTTTTGAAGATTAGCGTGTACCAACACGGTGATAAGTGATTTTTATATATTAAGATTATAATGTGTGTAATGTGTATTGTTGCATGTACTAGAGAGTAAAAACATTTTTATGTGAATATTATTTTAGAATAAGAAATAATTAATACTTTATTAATATGTATTGACCATACAACGTCAAAATGCTCTACCAATACTACCTGAATGACTGATTGATATTATATAATAATTTTAAATAAACAACCTTGCCAAATCGTGTTTTCAAATTTTTATAAGCATTAATTACTCGCCTGAAATATCCATAAAAATATAAAATAAATCTCGAGTAAATAAATAAATGCTATTATTGAGCCCTCTGTCCCGTCATCCTGACAAAACCTAAAATGTCCCAACGGAACTAATAATGTCTTACTAACAAACATTTTCTGCGTGCATGCTGACTACGAGTATGTTGTAAAATAATATAATATGTCAAAAGCTATACTGTGCTACAATTATGAACCCACAAAGAGTTTATTAACTCCTGGGTAAAAAATGCATTATGAATTGTATACTTTTAAAATAATAAAAAAAATATGAAAAAACACCCTTCGTTAAGGCGAAATAAGTAGACTTGACCTGAAATTTGGCATATTTGAGGCCACTTTTAGACGTATCGACACTTTTCTAGAAAAAAACACAAATTGATTTCGAAAGATCGTTATTTTATCTAGTAAAGTAAGATGTTAAATTTTGAAAAATAATATTATTTTCATATCATAATAAAGTGTTAACGTTGGAGTCTAACGGTGTCGGAGTCATCGTCCAGGATGATGCTCAGATTTGTTGCATTTTCAAAGGTGAATTTGTATTATACAACAAATATTTCAAATCATATAATAATACAGTATAAACAATCAATAAATTATCTACCAAAATTATGTATAAGAATTTTGTTTTTATTTCAAATAAAATTACCAATAAATAAATCCGAGCACGCGTTTTGTGACGAAAATCGCTCGATTGGACTATTTATTTATGGTCTTACAAATTGGTATAGTTCAGATTTTTTTACAAAAATAATTTACCAAGACATTATTGAAACATTAGAAATAATTTATGACCAAAAAATATATTCTTAAAGTTTATAATAGTAATTAATTTCGATTCGCGTTTGTGCATTTTTATTAACTCGGCACAAGACAAAATTTTGTCAGTTTCCGCCGCGACCGGGCGGCAAGCGGACGTCTAGTCCACGCCAGTCTAGTTAATGACATTTTAAAGAAATTCCTCGCTTAAAAATGGGGAGGAAAATACCCTTGGAAAAAAGTTTTATTAGTAAACACAAATTACGACATCAAACACGTACGTGGGAGATATATTTTCAGAAAAAACAAAGGTTATTGATATTTAATTATCCGTGTTCATTGTACGTACTTATATGCTACAGGGTCGTTCGAAAGAATCAGTCAGAATAAGCACATATTTTTTATAACATTTGGCGATATTTTTGTGTTGTTTAATTTCCAGGGAAAAGAATCAACTATGGACTATCAGGAGTTTATGTCTGACATCGATGTTTCATGTATAAATGTTAAAACTTATGCCAAAGTACGTGAAACTGTTTGTGATTGATGGTCAAAAAGTGCCACGAACCAAATGAATTTTGATTCGTGATGTGCGATTCAAATCATTTTTTTGTTCATAATTTATATTTTATTGTCCAATTCACTATTACATTGGTATAATTCAACACATTTAATATTTTTTGTGTTACTTTTTGTCAGTTTCATAATGTCATATTGTGAATTGAGCTTCTTGTTTTAGGAAAAAACACGAGGTTATTTTTGACATACTAACCTGTGATTTTTCAATCGAAATTTACCTCGTGAATTTAATAACATTTCGACATTAGACGACATTAGACAAGTCAGGTTGCTCCGTTAACCATGAAAGCGATACAATATTATGGAATCGCATAACTACAAAAATGATTGGAAATAAAACCTAGTTTTAATATATATATCTTCAGTTGTAAGGAATAAACCCTATTTTCAATGTCATACTTATCAAATCAAGTAATACTTTAAAGATAAGTATTAGAAATAAAACTTACCGTTAATACCTTTCGGACAAATGAATAAATATGTAAAACAAAAGATTTTTACTCACCTTTGGAAAACCCGTGTAAAATAAATTAAAAAAAAACAAATTAAACAAATATTTGAAATTTTTTTAAAATGTATATTCATATACCTACATATTTTATATCTACCATGTCAACAAACTGCATTTGTATTTATTTATGTTTACGCACTCCGACGTATAATTTACAAATATGTATGTAACTACTTTAGGAAGAAAACTACAACCGAGAATTCAACAAAAATAAATGTTATTTCATCGGAACCATGCTGTAGTTTTCGTCAGCCGCGCGAGTATACGGCTAGCAGTGGAATGAATTCGGTATTTCTGTCTCGTTCTAAAAAAAATCCGATCGCGAGACCGTCTTGTAACGAAATTTGAATTCTCGTCCGCTGGTTAAGACGCCTTAAGATTGCAAAATGGTCAAGAATCACATTATTATTTTTATTATTCAATAAGTTATTTTCTTTTGTTGCTACGCTGACAATAAAAGTGTTTTTAGTTTTTGACTATTTTAAAAAATAATTGCATTGTTATCAATGTTAATGCATTCCATGACACACTAAATGTGTAAATAAATATATTTCTAAAATTATAAATATTTCAACTAAATAAGAACTCAAGCGAAATAGTTTCAAGTCTTGCCTTAAATAATTGACATAGCCGTGGGCAGTGGGAATCACTGGTTTTGTGCTAAAATAGAGATAATTTTGCACATCATTTGCGACAAAACCACTTCCTATTTTAGTAGATAACCATTGTTTATATTTCTAAATAGTATAAAACTGAGTCACTATTCACGTCTGTCTGTGCGATTAGTTCTTCTAAACTACGCAACGTATTTTGTAAGGATTTTTCACTTTATAGGCTACAAATATAATATGCATGTGTTGTTATATTATTATAACAACACATGCATATTATATTTGTAGCCGGGGACACATCAGCTAGTTTTAAATCGAATATTCATATGATGTATTGTGATAATCGAACAAGTATATAAATACATAGTTTATAATAATTATTTAGATGATTATAAACCTAAAAAGTATTTTCATTAAGTGGTGTTGTACCTGTGCTTAATACTGTGCTGTCAATTAATTAACTAATTAATCTAATATACTCCTCTGAAAATATATTCATTGAAATATTTTATTTTATTCTATCGGTGGTATATTTTTTGTATAACATTTTTATAAATCACATTTTAGATATATTTTTTTATATGGAATAAATGATTTATTTTTAAACTTGTTTGTTTTGCAATGGACCCTGTAATATTTTCCCTTTTCTTTAAAATGTATTTAGAAAACAATAACTCAGAATTTCAATTAAGAGGCCAATCATCACCTGAAAATGGGGTAACTCCTTAATAAAATGATGGTATTCCCAACACTTACGGAGTATGCATAAAGCTTTAGTGTATTCTAACTGATGTATGATTTTAGAATGTAGTTTACCACATTTAAGCTAATGCCATGCACATTTAACTGAACACATTAACCAAATACTAGTCAGATTAGGTTAGATTTTATTACATGGTAGGTTGTAATTATTCTTTCTGAGTTTTATTTTTTATTAACTTGAAATTTCTTATTAGGCCCTGCGGGTTAGGGGAGAAAACAAAAAAATCTTAACGGTAATTGCCTAACACAATTAATTTTCTAGGTAAATTGGTTTTCAAGGTCGCGTGGTGGGATAGATTGCATTGAGAAGGCCAGGGTTGTAAAGGTTATGGTGATGTTTACTAAAACGTATCGCGCGGTGGGTTAGATTGCATTGAGAAGGCCAGTGTTGTAAAGGTTATGGTGATGTTTACCAAAACGTATTGTGTGGTGGGATAGATTGCATTGAGAAGGCCAGTGTTGTAAAGGTTATGGTGATGTTTACCAAAACGTATTGTGTGGTGGGATAGATTGCATTGAGAAGGCCAGTGTTGTAAAGATTATGGTGATGTTTACCAAAACGTATCGCGTGGTGGGATAGATAGCATTGAGAAGGCCAGGGTTGTAAAGGTTAAGGTGATGTTTACCAAAAAAAAAAGTACAAAAATTAGCCAAATATTATTATAAATATGTTTTTAAATTTCAGTGCATCCGAGATATCCTATTATTAGGACATCGTCAAGCTTTTGCCTGGATCGACGACTGGATTGAGATGACCATTGAAGACGTCCGGCAATATGAAAGCGAGATGCATTCAAAGACTAACGATAAGGTTTGTACTGGAACTAGAACTGGCAATGGCACTATTCATATATTCAATTCTATGGCTGATTTATGAAACCGCCGAGTTCCATTTGATCCCACAGTTTAAATATTTTTTTTTAATAAAGAAAGTATGAAAGCACAGTGCCTGGGCAACCTTGACACGATGCCAACTTGGCCACAGATTAAAATTAAATATTCTTCTCAAAAAGTATACATATTTTCATTAAAAATATCTGATTCAATTCTACAAAGTGTCTACCATGCTAAGAAAAAGTCTAAACTAGCAACTTCTACCCATTTAGACTTGTACATACTCCTAATATCAGTTAACCCGTAAGCTGATCACATTCATTGTCGTTTTTGTTAGTTTATTGTGTAAAAACTAGACATGCAAAGTGATTAGGTTTTTGTAAACACACAATGAAATATTGAATGACTTTCCGGAGATTCCTAGAAAATATAGTACTCTCTCAGTAATCTGATTATCTGACAACTACTATAATCCATAATTATTTTTACTAGCTGAAAGCACAAAATCAAGCTCTATAATTCGCTAGTATTCATATGTCAAATTCAATAGTCCGCTGCGTGCCAAGCTTTGAACACCACCGGGTTGGATTATCTTACTCTTGCACATTCAGTTGCTGTGCTACTGTCTAGCTTGCCAGAGCTGACCATTTTACCAGTCACCAGGATTAATTATCGTTGTCCTTGTTAGACCTCTGTGTATTCTAGCAACTGTTGCATGTGTTTCTGTTGGTTGAGTTTTGTGTTTGAATAAATTTACAAAATGGAGTCTTTTTGCAAGCGTAAACACGTCACTTTAACTTTAATACTTTGGGCAAGTTTGGAAGATATTCTTCACAGACAACCAACAACTGTCTTTTTATTTTATTTGTGCATTGAAGTACAACACAGTACCAAGTAAATTACAAATGTCTAATTTATTATTAACTAGCTGTATCCTGCTACGCGTTTCTGTGGCTCAGTCTGTCTGTACAGATACAGAAACAATAGCGCATATTGCTTTTACGACCAACATGGCGCTGTTTTTAAAAAAAGCATGTTTGTCCAACAGATGACGCTGTATTTCAAAAAAGCATGTTTTTACCTGTCACAGGCGACATCTATGTAATATAGGTATATAAAAACCCATGCATATTCGAATGCAACATTATGTCAAAATTACAAAGCAATCATTGAAGAACTTTCAGAGATTTAAGATTTTGAACAAGCACACATTAAGGACGGGTTGTTTAGGAGAATTTAAAAAATTCTTCAAATTACAAAGTTAATTTTCAAGTTCTGTGAAAGATTTTTTCAAGTTATGTTATTATTTCAGTTCTGTCAAGCAACTAGCCTATCTTCTTCTTCTTCCTAGCACTATCCCAACTCATTGCCTAGGTGGGCTGTTGGGGTCGGCTCTTCTCGTTCTCAGGTTATAGCTTCTTCGGTTCTGAGTGTCGCTTTCATCTAGGCCGTTTCTTTGTAGGATTTTGGAGCATTGGGTCATCCAGGAGTTCTTTGGTCTACCTCTGGATGACTGTCTTTGAAGCTCTATAGACATTGCCTGCTTCACTGTGTGGTCTGGTGGTCTCCGTCTTATGTGCCCATACCATCTTAACTGTCGTTCCTCTAGCTTACTGTTTATGTCAGTGACACCCAGGCTACCACGAATGCGTGAGCTTTTAATTTTTTTTTTTTTTTTTTATCTTTTAATGATACTCCTGCCGTCCATCTAAGCATTCGCATTTCTGCTGATTCGAGTTGCCTAGAGTAGGAGTTGTACATAGTCCAGCATTCGGAGCCATACATTATCGCGGGTCTAACAATAGTCTGGTATGTCTTTCCTTTAAGTTTTATTGGCATTTTCGTGTCGCACAAAATTCCTGTTACGGATCTAAATTTCATTAAGCAACTAGCCTATAATGACATAATAACAGAACTTGAATAGGACCTTCATAGAACCTGGAGAATTTAGGAGAATTTAATTTAGGAGAATATCAACAATTCTTCAAATTTCAAAGTTAATTTTAAAGTTCTGTGAAAGATTTTTTCAAGTTCTGTTATTATTTCAGTTCTGTCAAGCAACTAGCCTATAATGACATAGTAACAGAACTTGAATAGGACCTTCAAAACAACCCGTCCTTACATTTTTATTTATATAGAAGATAGATTACATACATACATTATTACATTTTTATTATTTATTGCATTTTCTTTTGATTTTTGGGACGTATGCCTCCCAGCCTGACACGGTCTCACAAAAGTTATACTATCTCATTTTGTATTACGGTGAGAAATATGGTTTAAACCACAGGTACTCAAACTTATTTCGACCATTGCCAACTTTAAAATTTAAAAAAAATCTAGTGCCCCCATATATATATTTTTTTTTGTATATTTTATTGACTTATAAAATTTAACATTTTATCTCTAGTGTAGTACATCTATTCTAAAACTACGATAAAAATATTCTATTACCTACGTACTAATATTTGGACTTCATAACATTGAGACATAACCCATGAAAAACTTCAAGACTTTTGGCTTACTTAATATTTAAAGTTAAGTTTGTGTTTTTACATTACCATCTGTTGCGTATCTTAACAACAGTTATTGCAAATATAAATTTTAAACATGATTTATTTTATATTATGGATACGATAGACAGGGTGTGACCCATATCCATATGCACTAAAAAATGAAAATAAAATAAACAATCACGGCCTAAAGATTGAAAATGTAACACGCATCGACAGGAACAAGAAAAACTTGAAATCACTTGTTCATCCCATGTGAGTAAGCTAGAGTAAGATAATCATATCAATTCATGCAGGATTGTAATAATCGCATTGTTTAGCAAAAACTTGTTAGAACTTAATTGCCACAATCAAATCCCAGCACTGCAAAGAATGGGAGAGGGCACCTGGAATGAGACAATCCAAAGTACTCATAAAAGGACCAGACCCTAGACGAACCAAGAAACTACTCGGTATGGACAGAAACTCGCTGAGGTAACTGGTAGGACTACTAACGGGACACTGCCATTTCAGGAGACACATGCAGACATTGGGAGTGGAAAACACCAATAGATGCAGGAAATGTGAAGAGGATGAAGAGACTCCAATTCACCTATGGTGCCAATGTCCTTCCCTGGTGGGAACTAGGCTCAGATACCTGGATACAGTAGAATACAGTAGATAATATAGTAGTAGAACCAGAAGACATAGCCACATACCCAATAACAACCCTGGTGAACTTTATTAAAGGGACTGGGTTGTTGTTAAAGGATTGAGGTAAAATGGGAGATAGCACAATGGGCCTATGGCCTTACTGCTCACAGGAACTACCTGTAAACCGTCTCCGATTTAAAAAAAAAAAAAAATTGCCACAAACATGGCACCAACTGAAGGCGGATAGTCTGATACAGTTTTCCATACAAACTTTGAGGAACCAATTACGGTTCTATTATTATTTATTTTGGCTAGTTGGTCAGATTTTTATAGATAGAATTTGTCTACAATCGCCCCCCAGATTTCCTTAACGCCCCCTAATTTTCTTTGAGCCTTCTACTGCCTACCTAAAAGCCTCCATCGCCAATTCGAAAACTACTGGTATAAACAGTGTTCGAAGGAGAGAATACCGCTTTTTCAATTTGCACTCAACAATTTATAATAAACGCTTCCTAAATTTGAAATAGTTCTATGAAAAAACATTTATCCCTTGATAAATATTTGTCAAGTCTTTGCAAATAGATTTATATAAATGTAAATGTTCGTTTGTTCAATATCTTAAATCTCCGAAAGTTCTTTACCGATTGCTTTGAAATTTTGACACAACGTTGCATTCAAATACGTATGTGTTTTTATGTATGTATAACATATATAGATGTCACCTAGGTAAAAACATGCTTTTATTTAAAAAAAAAACAGCGCCATCTGTTGTACGTAAAAGCAACACGCGCTATTGTTTCTCTATTTGACAGACTGAGCCACGGCAACAGTGGTGGGGTACAGCTAGTTTTTAAATAGATATTTTATTTAAATGAAAGAAAGTGATGCGACGATTATTTTTATAATATCTTTGGTGTAATTAAATATGTTTTTTAGTTTTATGTAAGGTAGTAAATGCAAATGATAACAAATTATTATAAACAATAATTATTCGCCTGAAATACCCATACAAATTGAAAATATCTCCTGAGTAAAAATAATAGATCACCTGACCGGCAATCAGAAGGTTGCGGGTTCAATTCCCGTCGGCAGCATTTATTTTTACTTGAGAGATATTTTCAATTTGTAAGGGTATTTCAGGCGAATAATTATTGCTTATAATAATTTGTTATCCTTTGTTCTATGCATAACAAAACCTTTTCTTATAAACATTAGTTTATCATAAAAATAATAGTAGTAATTACAGTTTACATGATCCATCGGTAAGCGACTTCAAACACTTTATCTGTGTTTGCATTCAGAATTTTTATCTTTTTAATTTCATATGTCGATTTATAATACTAAATTCTGAAAGAGTTTTTCATCTGCTTTCGAGATCAGTATTTTGTTTTGTAATACGTTAATAAACAGCGAATTTATCTGGAATCAAATGTAATGTAAAAATATTTTCCGTGGAATCTATATTCTGACAGTTCTCCTATCGAGAAGTACATTGAAAAATGTCAGAGGCTTTAGGCGTTAAACCAGTAAAGTATAAATTTTATAATAAAAACAATTTTAATAAAATACATAACTGTTTTAATTGTTATCATATTTATAAACAGATTATATTATTATTATTATTTTTTAATTTACTGTAAATCAAATTTAATAATATTATTATTAAGTTCTGCAAGTATTTTTTGGTTTTTGTTATTGTTACAGCGGTTGGCTTTCAAGGCCATTTTCAAACTGTAAACAAGAACTTAATAATAATATTATTAAATTTGATTTACATTAAATTTTTAAAAAATAATTAAATGGAGTTCTTGAAATCAAACACAAAAACAATAAATAGAATATATTATAATACAAAAATAGAATATTCATGTGAAGTTGATTAAAGTTTCCCAAAAAATTCTTATTTATTTTATTTATGGTATTTTAAATAGTTATTATTATCATGTAAGATTTTTTTAAATTAATTTATTCATGGTATTCTTAATATACACATACATAGTTATCTAAGACGTAATACAATCCTTATACACATGTATTATTAAAAATTTTTTTTTAGAACAAATCAATTACATATTTTTTTAATTTAAGTTTAAATTTATTATGTTTTCTTCTAATTTTATTTCTTCTGATAATTCTCCAAATATCTTCATTGCTCTGTATATCAACGACATGGACTCTAACTATGACTTCTTCTGTTGGGAAATCTTATTTCATTTCTTTTCCTCGAATTGAAGTAAAAAATTAGTTTAAATGATACAGAACTACATAGAAACTAGTTTGAGAGTTTAACTAGCTAGTATACCCGTGGGAGATGCACTTTATTATGCTCCAAAAGTGAGGACTTCTGCCTATCAGAACGCGCCAGTCAACAGACTCAATTGCTTAACGATTCTGAATTGACGATCGACATTTTCAACTTCACTTACAGACAGTTCGGCAACTATCTTTTGATGCATGTCACAAAATATTAAAACTCCCCCCCCGACCTTTTTATACTCACATGTCATAACCGTGTTCTGGAGAACGCAACTAAATAAATATAATCTTTCACTTTTATCTCCAGATAAAAGCAGCTTTGGAGGCAGCAGCAGCAGAATCAGGGGCCAGCGGGGAGGCCACGCCCCAGACTCCCAAGACTCCGAGTCTGGGAGGGTCCTCCAAGGGGCCCAGCACCCCCGCCACCCCGATAACACCCAAAAGCCCCTCGCAGGAAGCCAAATCTTGGTTCTCATGGTCATAAATACATCACTTCACCATATATTTTTAATGCAGCAATGAAATTAATTATTATTACAAAAATGCTATTTTCATGGGACTGTGTATTATTAATTTAATATTTTGACAAGTATTAAGTTTTACTTTTGAATTTACAATATATATATATTCTTTAGATTTGCTTTTGGTTATTCTATGATGAAAAGCATTGCACGATTTTCCACAACTTACTGCATATAGCAATTATTTACAAATACATAGTTGAAAGTCCGTAAATATTGAAAGGGAAAAATCCAATTTTATTTAGATAATAAAAATATGTACTTTGCACATCTTAATAATATCTTGTATTATAATACTGTCTTGTTTTCTTTTTTAAATAATCTGAAAACCATAAAACTTACTTTCTTGTGCCTTTTAATATAAATAATATTCAATGTGAAACAAACTTTTTGTATAAAACTCAATAAAATTTTGATATGATTCCAGTGATAAAGTTTAATTTTTGTCAGTCCATTAATTTTATTTGAAATATTAAACACGCATACACATGAGTATGTATGTTCTTACGACTTTATTGAAATTTGTTCCGATTTTAAAACAATTGTAAATATGTAATAATATTATTGAGGATTTTGTTTTATGTTTTCGGGAAGCAAAAGTAAAGTTTAAAGATTTGAAATTTCAGTTGTCTAAAATAATTGACTCGTTATCATTGCTGCTTTAAGTGCTAATAGCAGCTTTATTCTGACAGAGGTTAAATTGGGTTTTAATGTGCCGAACACAAAAAAGGTGTAAAACCTAACCTATCCTCGTTGAATGCTTGGTTAGTAAAATTATTTTTTGTTAAATTTTCCAGTTAGTTAAATTTACTTGTGACAAATTAACTTGTCAAACTCAATTTTCATATACATATTATGTATAAATGAATTTTACCCAATAAATTTTTTCTTTGATTATTATTATTAATCATCCTCTTAGGCTAATTTTTTCGGTTTTGCGAACAAACAGCTATAACCCGTAAAGTCAATCTGTTCGCTTATGTAGACAGTATTGTACTGTCCTGCATTATGGAAATATTCTATTTATTGTGAAGTGGAATTAAAAATACGAAAATTGTCTTCTGACAGTGTCTTTAAGAAATATAATGCTCAATATACCAGAGGCCTGAGGGTTAAACAAAATATTGGATGAATTTTATTAATATTAAATGAATTATCTTTGAGGCACCTATTATGCCTGAGACTCGAATTTTGCATTTTTATGCGAATTAATAATTACAATTACTTTGTTTTTAAATATTGAATTTGTAATTTTTAATGACGTTTCATACAACGAATGCCCCATGAAACAACTGTGATTATTCCTCTCCCCGGAGGTGAGGATTAATTGATTGTTCAAAATTACAAAAGTATCGGAACTATTTGAAGTTTTTTAAATATCTAGTATGTAGTCATCATTTCATCTTTCGTAGGATATTAATATTATTAAAAATGTTGTAGAAAAATCACCAAATATATAATATTATGTAAATCTATTTACATTGATTCTGTTTTGTGCTATTTATATCATATTTGTTACCTACTGGTGTTTTATAACGTAGTTTGAGGCCTTGACGATTGTTACACATCAAAGTAAATTAGGAACAAATTAGATACATACTGTACCCCCTATTATTACATGGGTATGTTTAGCTTTCTTTAATACAATTTTGGGTTTATGATGTTAAAATAATTGTTATTTTTCACAGCATAATAAATAAATTTAGCTTTCTCAAGTGTAAAGTCACAAAAGTATGCTATTCCCTAGAGCTTGTGGACTGTGAAATCAGAAACTGGAGTTTATTTGTAACTTGTAGTTCTTATTTTCACGCCCGCAAGCTACAGATGGTGGATCGTAAAGTTCTTTATTGTGCAGATACAATGTGATCTAGAATATTTTTATTTATTTATTTTATTTATTTAGTACAGGTGATGAAGTTGTACTTATAGTCCTCTTCAAGTCATTTGCGATGATTTTATTTTTGTGGGTTTTTTTACATAATTATCATAAACAAAACTCAGAACTGATCATATAAATGAATTATTATGATGTAGTAACCTGCTTTAATCTAAAACTGATACATGGTTTGAATTAAAACTAAGGTCCTCATAAAAATATTTACATATAGAGTCACGAATATGAGAAACATCAATTTTTTTCATATCAAAATGAAATGAAGCAATTCAAGGGCTTAGAGTCAAATAACGTTATCTACAAAAAATATATAAATAATTCTGGGGTTTAAAAGTCAAACAATGTTATCTGCATGAAAAATATACCAATAATTCGATGTCCTAACTTTTGAAATGCTAAGCTGCAGCGACCTATCATCACCTCTGTAGTGTGCCGAGGGTAAAAGTACCACAAAGATAGAGTATTGTTTTCAGACCGATATGGATACTCCGACGCTCAACAGATATAATTTTTTTGTATCCAATGAATACTTTTGGCGCTTGAGTCAAACAACATTATCTACAAAAAAAAACATAATATTATTGGCGTGCCTTTTTATAGATAATATTGTTTGACTTTAAGCCATCGAATTATTGGTACGTTTTTTGTAGATAACGTTGTTTGACTCTTTTTAATTTGAAGTTAAATAAACTATTTATATTATGTGAATTAAGTTACTGTGAAAATGCGCTATTACATAATAAGTATTGTGTAAAGTGAAGTCCTATAATTATTTGTATGTTTTTTGTAGACAACATTGTTTGACTTTAAGCCCTCAAATCTCATTGTAGCAGGGTTTTGTTGTCCCATATTTTTTGTATATTGAGATTTGACCTATATTCAATGTTGTATCTTATACGGTTAGTGTCTGTGAATGTAAGTAGCAATACTACATAACACAAGTTCAAATGTTACGAATTTTTAATAAAATAATTTTACTATAATATTACAAATCTTAATGTTTAGAATAAGTTGTTAAAATTGAAGATGAATTTACTAAATGTTATGTTCCTAGACAAGCGTGTTGCAGCATATTTTTCTGAGAAATAAATACAGAGACAGTATTTACAATTTTGGGTTACATGGCGGACCACACTATCAGATTTTAGTATGACAATTATTACAAATATATTCATTTCGATATCTATGATGCCCCATTCACAAAAGTCCAAGTGTGATTTAATTTGTGCCATCTTGATTTTGTTCAGAATCTGATTTATGTGAAATTTGATCTTTTTCACTAGCATTGTAACCAACTAGCATAATAGAAGTGGAGGAAGATGTGGCATGGAAGCGTGGCGACTATTGCCGAGCTACGATCAAACTGCACAAATTATCAAAGTGGCCGGGCCAATGGAAGTTATCCATTTACAGCCTTACCAAAAAACTATTATTGTAAATATTATACGACACATAAGCTCAGAACAGTGAAAAACTTGATTTATTACCATGGCATTTGTTTGGTTAAAACGGCCTTAAACCAGGCTCGAGACCAGCACACCAGCACCTCTACCACACCCAAAGTTGAATGGGCGTGTAAGAATCTAATTAGTAAGACGGTTAGTTTGCAGGCAGAAATTAGTGTGAGGCGAAATTATTTCTAATAATACTAATAATGGTTCATGGCCCATCTCCCTTGTTTCTATTACCTATGGTTGTAGCCTAACGAGAGGTTTTTGACTAGGTGGGACTATTAAAGCTCAGGAGGCTCGATATAGACCTGTGATGATCAACCTTTTTAACCAGAAGGCCAATTTATCCATTTTTAAATTGTTCGCAGGCCGCTTTGGGTATGGTACATACATAACATGGTTAAATTTGGAGTCGGTGATGTTGTGAACCCATTTATATTTTTAAACTGTAATTTGTAATTAATAACGTCGCTGTATTAGTAACGGCAGAACGTGAAAACAAAGCCCCCAGGTGAAATTTTAATATATCCACGGTCTAAACAATAAATGCTGTCGATTTTTATCATTCCGAAATATTAAAAATACATATAAAAAAATACTTTTTAATTTTTTGGCAGCCGATTCAAAAAGTTTTTCGCAAAACACTTTCGTAATTTGTCACGCAGATTTTGAAAAACTTAAATATTTGATAATGGCACCTGAGAATCTCATCATTAAATAAGAAATATCAAAACTCTCTCTGTTTTCAGAAACATCATTTGAAAGCTTATCCTTATAAAATGGAACCCATGCAAAATTTGAGGGTACCTTAAATGCTGTTGATTTTTATCATTCGGTAACAAACAAAATTTAGCAAAGAAAATTTTCAAGATTTTATAAAGCGAAAACCTTTAAATTGCATCAGACAGATCTCAATGTAAACAAAGCTCCGGCTGCACAAAATAGGCTCACAGGCCGCGTGTTGCTCATTACTACATAGACGGAATGATCGAAATAAGACGTATGACCTCCGGCACATTTGAGTGTGGTATGTACCGGCTTCCTCTTTGGGGACCTCGTTTTGAAGTGGTGATATTTTGTGGAAGAAAACACTTGATATATTAAAAGTTGGCGAAGGACTGACTTGGTATGTTAATCGTTCTTCCTTTTATTTGATTCAAATATCACACATGTACATATTATTAACTGTAAATTCGGCGTGACAGTTTGATGTTACATTATTATGTCCTTAATTGTTTTTGCTTGTGGAAATGAGCACTACTATCATTATATTTATAACCTGATGCAAAGCTATGAAAAGTTAGATTATTGTATGTGTAAGCTTCTGATGTCTGGTAAAGAGGATTTAGCCAATTTCACAAATTCTCATTATTAAATTGATCAACTGTATTTATCTGAAATCATATCATTCTTATCTTAGTTTGTTTTTTAATTCCTCCTTCGAATGTAAAGCCTAGTGCATACAATCTGAAAGTGTACATATAATAATATGTATTATAATACGTCTATTGTCAACTCAGATATACTTCCTCGTGAATGGGGCTTAGCAAAAAAAAGTTTTTTTTGCTTTTTGTTATAAGTATTTAGTCAAATTTCTCATATCTTATTAGATTGTAAGATTAAATATATATGTATAATGGTATTATTATATATAGATTATTATTTAACGTTTTTGATGATATGCACTTGTAGGCATGGAACAATTTACATATGTAGATGTAGTAATCTATGCAAAATATGTTTCTTTAAATATTACTTCTAAGTGGCATGCAATATTTCCTCGTTAAATATTATTATTACGCATTATATTACGTAGGATTAAACAATTTTTAATGTTGTTAATACCTCCTCGCTGAATCTGCATACGATTTCAAACTAAACCAATTATAACCATGTATAACTAAACCATATTTTATTTTCTATAAAAAAGTTGTCAGTATTTTTCAAAAAACATTTAAGTCAATTTTTTCCAATGTGTTAGTTTATTTTTTGTTAATGTTTGTATTGAAAGCACTTTTGTTTTTAATGTTACTTACAAATAAAGGTTACAATATTAAGTTACAAAGTTTTTTTTTCCCTATTAATTTTTTTTATATCTTAAAAAGATAGATAAACATTCCCGGGTTACGAATAACCTGACAATATTTGAAAATCTTCTATTACCTTGATGATGGCGCTGGGAATGCAAAAAAATGGTGGTGTTACATACCTCCAAATGCTTTGTGGTCTATCATACCGAATACTTTTTTTAGTTATAATTATAAGTATTAAAAGAAGTAAAAAAAGTTATCATCAATGTTACTTAAATGTGTCTTAAATAAATAAATATAAATGTGATTATTTTTTTTAGATATTTTTTTATGCCCACAATTATACATATAATTTTTTTTAAGTCTAAATATTTGTTTTATATGCCTTGATATAAAACACAAATAAATTTTAAGAAATTAATACATGTAATAATTATAATAGATTTAGTACACCAATGCAGATTTCCAATTTTTGGAACAAAATTAACTCTCGGTTGAGGGACCACTTAATCGATAAGTCTGCGGCCGATTTTATTTACCTTTACTCAATTTTTATTTGTATGATTAAGCCCCCGCATTCCGAAATTCTACCGATTTATAACATATTTCTCTTCAATGCTTTTAAGTTTATAAAAAAATGTATGATATTTTTGAAGACATATTTCTATATACTTGTAAAGCCAAAAAGGTAATCATATAAAATTCTCTCGATAGAAAAAAATCGCAAAGAAAGAAAACTCCGAAAATTATGTTATAAATATGAAAATTCACAGTGTATCTTTAAATGCAACTTAAGCATTTGTCGAGAGATTTTTGCTCTATTTTAAACGAGTTGTGTTTTATTAAATATTTTCACCATTTTCGTATAATTATTATCGTTTTTTAATATAAGCGCGCACCCTCTATTTACATATCTTTCAAATAATCTTCTTCTTTACGACCGCTTACTAAAGAGCCTTAATATTTTCTGTAAAAACGATTTATTTGGAAAATATGTTTATTGAGTAAGAACCTTATTAATGATGGCAGGTATATCGTAATTGTTTAATAATGGCATGAATATATTAATAAATTACTGTATTTTAAGCCAGGATAGCAAACCACTAAGCCATTATGCCCATGTCCTATCCTGGCAAGATCCTGGCTTACTGTCCTGGCTTCAAACACAATGCTAGGAAATTTTAAGCCAGTATCATTGCAGTGACTAAGGTAACAACACTTAGGGAAAAATGGACAGCTTACATAGAGGAAACACCGTACGATAGCAGATCATGAACTAGCTTCGCCAACCACACGAAGCTAAATGTATGGCCAGGAAAGTAATGACATACAAATAAAAATGGAGTAGGGGCCATGCATGTTCCACCTTACATGCTTTGGATTCAAAGTATCCCTTATGTTCTAGATCAGAGGTTCCCAAAGTGGTCTATATGGACCCCCAGTGGTCGATATCGGCTTGCTGGGGGTCTATGTCAGCGAGAAAAAAATTGCAGTGATCAGCAGAATCCATTTCTAGCAAAAAAAAAATACCCTTGAAAATTCAAGTCTCTATGTCTATGAAAGGCGATTTTCAGCCCACTGTGCGCCACCCGGTTGTTGGTTGTTATTGGACAGGCAAGGGAAGGGAATCTTTTTAGGAAAAAAATAAATGATTATCACATGGGACGTTAATAGTTTTAGGAAAATTCAATATTCAGCAGGCAGGGGGTCTACGGAAAAAATTTTTTTTGGCAAGTGGTCTACGGGGCAAAAAAGTTTGGGAACCTCTGTTCTAGATTGTAGAGTCAAAAAGCTTTGAACTTATTTTTTCTAAGCGTAATCAGCAATATTGCAAATTACGAGACGACGCACAGAGCGAATCAAAATAGTATACATTCTCAATGCTTGAATATTTTCGCCTGAACGCACAGTGCGTAAATACACAGATGTGTACTAGCAAAGCGTCCCCAGAGACTCACTGCATTTAACATACACAATGACACAACGTACGGCCATGGGGCGAGTTGAATGCTAGCATATCTTAATAACTGTGTACCACTCACAAGCAACAGTTTGGATGTATCCAAAAAGTTGCAAAGAATTCGAATTTCGCATATGATATTCACTCCTGTCTATATATGCATATTTGGCTAGAGCATTCAACATGCAAAACACGACTTAAATGCTTATGCGTATAATGCTAAGAATAGCATACCTTATTACGAAACATGTTGATTGTTTTTAAGTGCTTGCGTGATGCATTTTTAACAGTTTGGCTTGAATAACTGTAGTTGAAAACTATCCATCATCACGGTCATGGGCATCTACCTTTCAGTGATTTGCAAATTAATGTACCCGACAATCTGCAGGCAATCTTCGATAATGAAATCTGCTTACGAACAGCACATTCTTTTTACAATGGTGCAAATTTAATCAGAATCTTATTTGACAAAAAATCTCTGAAAATAATTATGCAAACATATTCACTTTTATTATACAAAACAATGTTTTTTAAACACTTGTAGTATGTCTTAATTTGATTATTAATGAGCCAATTTAAATTAGCAACATTTATTTCTGTTTTTTATATTTATGAAGTTTGCTAAAATAAATCATTATTTTCACCCATCACAAATGATTTTTGGAATTTGGGGTGCTTCTGGTCCCATAATATTGCACCATTGATATATTCAATTCCTTCATATATTTCCTAGCTTTAGAGCTCCCTCTTTCCACTTTCAACTCCAACACCTTAGCGAGTCTCCTGAGGTAGTTGGTTCCACTACTAATCTATTAGTTAGCACATAGCGTAGATTGTCTTATTCTGGGTGCTTTTCCTAATTTCTTCGGGTGTTGGGATTTGACACACTTTACAAAATAAATATTTAGGTCTTTTCAACAGCGTTAAGTCACCGACTATCACTTAAGTCGCTTATCAACAAAGGTAAAAAATGTGGCAATGAAACTGTTTTATGGTGTGATTTTTTTTTATTTATCTTGTGAGATAATGGAATGAATCCAATCTATATGTAGTACCACCCGGGTGTAGACGCCGGGCAGCTGGATGACACCGCACCCCATCCCATAGCTCACCACTCCTTCCAGGAGACCATCACAGATAAGGGAGGATCCTGAGTCACCCTGTTAAACAAACAAATTTTTCTTAATCATTCTTCTGTCCTTCTTTCCATTCCCAATGTTGTGGGTGCCACCAACATCAACCCACTGTGTCTCTTGTGCGGTATCCACTCGAAGAAAGCACAACTGAAAAGCCAATTGGTTTTGAATGTCAAAATCTGACAAGATTATTACGAGTGAAAACATTTTTTTCTCACGAGGGATGCTTACATCGTGTATACATACATTGAATGGACAATGAAATTAGTATTGGGATAATTTATGACATGCAAGAGGATGGAGCAAGAAGTTAGCACGTTTCAGGAAGATTCTCTGCCTCCTCTTACAGTGAAATAGTATGATGGCTAATTAGTTACTTAAATTACTAACTTGGCATGCATCAGTTCCGTCTCCCGTGGCACAAATCATTCCATCATCTGCTTTTGGAGAAATATATTCTCCAAGCCGGTGTTGACATTCCGCCAGGGATATTATGTTTACTTTCCCCATATGAAGTGGGTTGAATGTCACCTCAGATTTCATGTCCATCTTTCCATAGCCATACACTTTGCATTCTCCTAGAAAAAAAACACAAAGGAAAATAGGATCCTCCCATAATAATATTATGATCCTGAAAGATTAAAAATAATGCTTCTACTTTATTTTAATATAAAATCAACTAACTCTTAGACCTAATATCTTAGGTCTCACTGGCTTCAGACAGTTGGGACTCTTGCGCGATTTCACATAAAAAAGGAATTTGTTTAAGAATCTTTAGAAGGTTGAACCTCGAACTAAAGTATTCCTATAGGACTTAAAGAAATTACTTTATAATGTTTTTACTTCACAGTGTTATATTCTGTTACTATTATTATTCTTAAGTAAGTAGTAAAGAGCATAGAATACAGTTAGAGGCGCGATTGCGTACTAATATCTCGAGGAAAAGTCTTCCACTATTACAACGCGATAATCAGTGGGGGTAGACCGGATTTTGTAGTTTCCGGTCGTTCGGCATTGGAGCGAGAGGCCAAATTGGACAAATTAGATGCACCAAAGTAGAACCTATTTTTTCGATTCATGTCTCATCTAAATATAAAACAACAATGGGAAGGAGTATTTTTGACTATTCACAGAATATCAGTTCACGATTGTGGAGAAATTTAGTTATAAAGGTATGTATTTTTATAAATAGGTACCTACCTATTTATTTAGGTAGGTGTATAAAACAGGATGCTGCAATTTTGTTCTAGGTACATTATTGATTTTGCATTAAATAAATTATGAAATATTTACCTGATAATCCAAAAGCATTCGTTGGCAATATATTTTCATAATACTTTTTCAATGTTGCGTAATTTGAATTTAGTTTTAAAATGGCCAGGTCATGTGCTTGCGAATCTCTGAAAAAAATCCTCGTGTAACTATTTTAAGGCTAAATAAACGATAACAATAACAATAATTACTGATAATATTTTTATGTAGGTAGGTACTTATATATAAATTATTAATGGTTTAGTTTAGTTATATTTTTATTACGCTTTTATTTCACTTCTAAAAACATATTTTTATGAATAAACTTCAGAAAAATATTTTCTCACGTTTTCTTTTGGTTCCATGATAACTCAACACAGGGACAATTATACCTTTAAAAAGTGATATAAATTCATTAAAAGCGATGACATAAAACTTACATTAAAACCTAACCTAATCTAGTGTTTCTATCATCACTTTTCATGACTTTATATCACTTTTTAAAGGTGTGTTTAGTTGTCATTTTGATGAGTTTTTAGTCACCTTTTCTATTATCCCACCAGAGTGGTACATTCTTCAGTTTCGCCCTTGTGAGTTTGCTTTGACTGGGATTATTACATATCTGAATAACCAGGTATGTTCCATTATGCATATATATTTTTATTCTTTTCCATTTACAGAAAATATGTTGCATTGCACATCAATTCACATATTGTTAATTGTTATATAATGGTACATATTCATTTGCGAACTTAAACGCGAACCGAGCCACGAATTGAAGGAAAGGAACGAAGCAACTGCAAGCGGCGTTTCGAGCTATTTGCGGTTTGTTTCGTTTCCTTCCCATAAGTTGAGGTTCAATTCGGCAGTTCGGCTCGCATATGTATATGTAGTATAAGATGTACCACCATAACAAAGCTAGACTTGTGTGTACGGGGGATGTGTTCTTATGTTCGTTGTTTCTTTGTTTATAGGTTAAAGTATTCAGTGTTTTTTAAGATGAAATTTAAAATCTTTATTGCTATTTATACTTGTGATACTTTCTGGTAATGTATTTAACAAATTTACTCCATAGATATTTATTGTTGAGTTGCCCCATCGTTTTTTAACATTTTGGAATTGGGAGAATTGATGTTTGTCTGAGGTTTCCATTATTTCTTTCCCCATTTTCTTTAACATTCAGTTGACAGGTAGGTACTTCCAACCTTTTTCTGTTCTTCTTCCGCTTCACTCTGCCTTACAGCTTTGCCCTAATCGGAGATGCCATAGTCCTATTGGCTCCAGACAGTTGAAATTCTTGTGTGGTATCACAAATATAAAATCAGTCGAAAAATACGTAAAATGCATCCGTAACGTACCTATCATAATCGTCATGAATGTATATTTTAGTGACGCCCATTTCAAAATTGTCCTTTTGATCAGTCAAAGAGTTGCTTGTGTCGTAATTTGTATTGAGATAATTGTCCAGCTTCACTCTGTAGCCAGAAGGATTCTCTTCGGCCAGACTCTGCAGCAGGCAGTGAGCCGCTGTAAGGACCATATTACTGGAGATTAGGGTTCCTCCACATATATGAGCCATCGTAGAAGCATCCTTGATGGATACAGCAATTGGGAATTCCCCTGTAAAACGTCAACGTTGTAATTGGATATTTATTACGTATTTAGGAAAACAAAAAGCAATAAAATTAAACGTTTGTCAATATGCGACCGCTAAAGAGAAGTTTGTCAATATGCGAGCGCTAAAGAGACGTTTGTCAATATGGGAGCGCTAATGAGAAGTTTGTCAATATGTGAGCGCTAAAGTGAAATACCAATTTTCCACGATCACCCCTAAAATTAGATTTTTGACACAAAAGTGGGTTACAATTCGCAGATTTGGAAAAAGCGTTAATTCTTGGACATAAGTTGCATTATATAAATCCTCTCAATAGAATCCTCGCTTAGAATCTCCCCCTTTGACCATTTTGTTCCAACAAAATGTAAACTGAAACGTTCCGAGAATTAAAAAGTTCGTTTTAAAATAGGCATTCTATTTCTGAGAATCTATAAGCGTTCTAAAAGCATATGTAAAAAGGAAAAGCGACGCAAAAAATAACTTTAAATCGGTTTCCAGAAAGAAAAATCAAATTTCGTAGCTTTCTGACGAAATTTGTATAATAGAAGAGTTTCATGAGAATTTTTCATAATGGGTGAAAGCCAAAATAAAGAATAATAAAAAATCATTGAATTCTTCAAAATAAGCGCTTTATTCTTTCGGTTTTCACTTTCTAATAAGCGCTCCATTCTTTCGGTTTTCACTTTCTAATAAGTGATCCATTCTTTCGGTTTTCACTTTCTAATACGCTCCATTCGTTCGGTTTTCATTTTCTAATAAGCGCTCTATTCTTTTGGTTTTCACTTTCTAATGAGCGCTCCATTCTTTTGGTTTTCACTTTCTAATAAGCGCTCCATTCTTTCGGTTTTCACTTTCTAATAAGCGCTCCATTCTTTCGGTTTTCACTTTCTAATAAGTGATCCATTCTTTCGGTTTTCACTTTCTAATACGCTCCATTCGTTCGGTTTTCATTTTCTAATAAGCGCTCTATTCTTTTGGTTTTCACTTTCTAATGAGCGCTCCATTCTTTTGGTTTTCACTTTCTAATAAGCGCTCCATTCTTTCGGTTTTCACTTTCTAATAAGTGATCCATTCTTTCGGTTTTCACTTTCTCCTAACAAACCTATTTATAAATAAACTCAAATGTCATTTATACCATTTCCAATTTGAATTCCATTAATCACTCTTTTAACTCTATTGCCACCAACATTTTTAAAATACGTAAACAGAAGCAATAAAACTATTATCGAAAACCAATCAATGCACTTTAGTATCGGCATTTTCACGACTAATATTTAAATATCGAGCACTTTTAGTTGACAGTGCTTATTGGAAAATTATATCGATACGACTGAGGCTCGTTTTCCACTCGGAAAACAATTTATAATGTTAATGTAAATTATCCCAATATATTAATAATTCCTTTGATAAAATTTTACAGCTGATCAAATGTCTGGCATGTAATATAAGAATTGGCTGATAACGTAGGTCTTATTGTTTTTTAATTACAGCTAATCATCTATTTACGTAGGAGACGAGTGTTTGTTAGTTCTAGAATCGAGGTAATGTAGATATACAATGACTTCGAAGATACTCGCACATTAGGTAAATAAAGGGTTTACGATACAAGATCACAGAGCGTAGAACTGAGGGCTGCTTTCTGATCCAATCATTAAATTAACACTTCTTTTTCTGGCAACTATTCATTTGTCAAAATATTATCTATAATGAGCATTGTATTCATCCATGTATATCCATTATATACCCGTAAAAACTTTTTTTTTAACATAATTCATCTATTTTTAATTTTCGACCTGGTTGCTAATAATAGTTAATAGTTGCGCCATTGCTTTAAGCGGCAAGTAGTCAATTTCAAAGATATTTTTTTTTAGTTTGACTGAGGATTGAACCATCCTCCCCAGGGAATGGCTCTTGAACTTGCACCAATGTGAACTTTTAAAATGTCTAAAAACTTTTTTGAAGTTTGACTGTACTTTCCTTCCCAGGGCCTGGAGTCAACCGCCCTAACAACCATGCCACATACCGATCGGGTAGGACTGACATTTATTTCATATATAAACTGTTGCAATGTCGTGCGATTTGTCGTCAATTTCGTCGAATGCGTGTATGTCCTCGTGTGTGTACGTGATTGCCACCAAAGGTTGATAGAATGCATTGTCATTTGTCGACAACGAGTTCATTCATTCATCCCCGAAAACGAAAGGAAAATCAAATAGAAGTATTTAAAAAAAAGTAAGTATGAAAATCTCGGGCGAAGTCGATTAGCAAAATTAACACGTAAACATTTTAATATTCAGGAATACCCACTCTTTTTGTTCCAGTGAGAATCTTTTCCATTTTGAAACTTTGACAAAAATAATGTTGCCCCAAGTAATGATCCTATGCCCTGCTGTGTATAGAAAATAATCGTTCCTTGATTTGACCGTCTTAGAAATAATTTCGTAAAAACATACACTATTCCATTATATAGACGCAAAACAATAATGTTTACAATGTTTATATTGTGAATAGATAAGAACAACAAACGACTTCATAAAAACATCACGTTTGTATTTATTTTACCTTATATACAAAACTTTTTTTAATGGAATTATTGACGGAGTTATGTGCGCATTTTCGTCAAAGTTTGTAAATTGCATTTTTGTAACGTTCCACGATTAAAATTAGCTTTTTCATAGTTACCTATTATGGAATATTGTAAAATGATATATTTTTAACATGCAAATTTATTAATTTACATTATTTAGTCAGTTCAATACATATAATAAAGAATATAACTCTTTGTTCTGTGGTTACACACCTGTCGGATCTGTATATATTTTTAATGAATTATTTAGATCAAAATGTAGTGTGTTTTTACCATGTCCCATTTCAGGGCCGGCCCTCGGCGGGCGCAATTGGATCAGTCCGCTCCGGGCGACGAATGGCAAAGGCGCCAAAGCGATGATAATACCTCACCTAACACATCGCCCTTAAAGGTAGTGTATTTTTAACATGTCCCATTTCAGGGCCCGCCCTGTTTATATTTCTTCGGACAAGGCCACCTGCGTTGAATTTTTTTTATTTTTATTCTAGATAAAAGAAAATTACATTTTAACTTATTTAACTAGAAATAACGAATAAATTACACATAAATATATTACACAACGATATTATTCACTTTCATTGTTTTGTTGATTGAGCATAAAACTGAACAATTTTTTTTTTAAATGTACCTACACTTTTTTCATTTTTAATTTCGTCTGGGAGGCAATTAAATATGTTGCTCCCCTTGTGTGTGTAATATGTGTTCAGACATATTCTGAATATTTTATCAGGAAAAGGTACTTTTAGGAATACTCCCAAAAATGAAACTTAAATTAAAAGCAAGATTTTAAATATTTTCCCACTTACCCGGTCTTTCCCATCTAATGACATTTTAATTCCTATTTTGAATAACCCTCCCCCACTCTTACCCCTCCCCCACTCTTACCCCTCCCCCACTCTTACCCCTCCTCACTCCTTCTACCTCTTCTTTCTAGACCTAATTTTAATTATAACTTTAGTATACTTGTGCTCCTGATGAAGTGAACTTGGTTTATGAAACATGTTGAGATTTTGTATCGAAATAAAGTGATGTAAACAAAGTTATTTGTGTTTTAATAAAAAAAAATAATGCCATCACAAAGTGAAAAGCAGTTAGAAGAAGTTTTCTTCGAAAAAAATAAATAAATTAAAAGCAAGAGTTCAGTAAACCGGAGTTACAGACAGAGGCACAACCGAAATTAATATTTTTAATTCGTTCAATAAGTACCTACTATGAAGGAAGCCGAAGAAATTCAAATGTTTTGGTATTGTAGACAAAAGTAAAAAAGAGATTTTTATTTTATTTAAGGTACGGGTTCTCAGTAGGGTATTTTATTTAAGGTACGGGTTCTCAGTAGGGTATTTTATTTAAGGTACGGGTTCTCAGTAGGGTATTTTATTTAAGGTACGGGTTCTCAGTAGGGTATTTTATTTAAGGTACGGGTTCTCAGTAGGGTATTTTATTTAAGGTACGGGTTCTCAGTAGGGTATTTTATTTAAGGTACGGGTTTTTAGTAGGGTATTTTTGACACAATCCACGGCAGTTTTCCCTTCTTTTTGAAGCAGTAGTAATCGTATGCGAATTTGCCCAGAACGAAGACGATAAGACAGCTCAGAACTATGTTGATGATGTCCAGAGGTTGAAGTAACTCGTCCGTCTGGCGACAGATGGCACTGCGCGACAAGATTTGAATCTGGGGAATAGAAAATTATATTTATTTTCTTGACAGACGCTATGAAAAACAAGTCGTAAAACAGTATCATGAGACCACTAGAATCCTAGGCTCCAGGCACTCAATGCAATTGGTTATCTGTTCGATAAGTCAGGGTATCTAGCACGGTCGATCGATAAACATTTTATCGATAACTTGTCATCGTTCTCGAGCATGACTTTAGATCAGCCAACGAATAAATAAAGTTCACAACAACTAAGCATTCTTAATTTATTCGACGTGAATTGTTGTTTGCACGTTAGCGATCTGCAGTCGTGCTCGGAAACGATGACAATTTATCGGCATTATCGAGCTTATCGATCGACAATGCTAGAAACCCAGATATGTATTTGAAAAAGTTTTAACATTTTCACAGTAGTAAGGGAAAATTATACAGTATCTTACATAACCGAATTGCCTCAATGACAATCTTTTATATTTGTTTAGTGATAAAATGAAGATGTCACTGACTTGGCATAATTATTTCTCTCCATTATTATTCTGGAAAATGAGAAATACGTATGGTAGTTATTCCCAAAATTTTGGCACTGAAGTAAATCGCGACTTCTAGTATTACGTAGTGGATTCCGAAAGCTTATCAATGCAAGCAATTAACTGTCAAATGTATAATTTAGAATTTTATATAGAAATACAAGTCAGTGAAAATCCTTCTGTTCAACAATTTAACCATATTCATATAATTTAAAAGAGTGCTGTAGTTTAACAAAATTGCTGGAATACGCATTTTAAAGCTGTAAATGTAAGAATTTATTTTGTATTATTTCGGTACTATCGGTTTTTTCTTTAATGGTTCAAAACATTACATTCTTGGTTTTGCCATAGTTGGCTGAAAGACCAGCATCCATCAGATCCGATCTGACCATAAATAATAATATAAGCATTCCTATTGTCGCCAAGCTAACAGCAAATTTCACATTTAAAAAAAAATTAATTAAAATCAAATTTAATAATATAATTATTAAGTTCTGCAAGTATTTTTTGGTTTTTTTGTTATTGTTACAGCTGTTTCGGCTTTCAAGGCCATTTTCAAACTGTTTTTGTAAAATTAAAAAAAAAATAAAAAAATAAATAAATAAAAAAAATCACAGACTATCAACTCGACACAGCCAATGAAAGTTAGGCGTTTTGTGTGTGGGTATAAACAAAGGCTATAAAACACCGCGTTTCATTAGGTTTCGTGCTAATAATGGTTCATGGCCCGTCTCCCTTCTTTCCATTGTGCACGGATATGACTCACTTGAGTATTGGAGATATCCTCGTTGTCGTTGTATGCGCAGGTGACGTTGGGCAGGTCCATGACAACCTTCTGGTGCTTGAGCAGAAACTCCTGGAAGGCGGGCGTGAAGTGGCAATCACAGCGCCAAGGGTTGTGGCCCAGGAACACCTGCCCGATGTTCTTGTTGCGTTGGAAGGCGTTATCAAACGCGTGCGTCGGGAGCTGATGAACAACAACACGTCAATTAGCTTAGGTATATTTTATCAGACAATAATCAATAGCGATATGTGACCACAATGAAACAACGGTACGAGTTTAAAAGCACAACGAAGAAAACCAACAAGCGTCCAAAACAATCCTCATTCTTCCAGGCCAAAGACAGTTGAAACAAATTGAATTTGAAGATTTATCTTACATGGGTGATGTTATTCCCCTTGAGGCTGAGCACCCTGAAGGTCAGCATCCAGTCCGCCCCCTCCAGTGGCTGCAGGCTGCTCAACAGGTTGTCGTCCAGATAAACGTCCGCCACACGACGGAAGGCCGGGTTCTGGGCCAGGGGGCGGACTGACGAGATCTGGAAGTTGAGGTGCGATTATCTCACACGAGTCATGTTATTCCTCTCGAGGCTGTGGACCCAGAAGTATTCAGTCCGCCCCCTCCAGTGGCTGCAGGTTGTTCACCGGATTGTTGTCTAGGTACCGTCTGTACAGGCTATGGGCCAGGGGGCGAATTGATGAGATCTGCAAGTCAAGCTTCCAAAATTAAGATAGATTTACTAGGTCTGTTACAGTTACAAAGTACCCTACACTCTCTCCAATAAAGGTCACCTCCCGTGCTTCATTTTATGCGCGGGAAAAATCGGTTTGAAGTTCGTCTGTGTAATGACTGCTTTTGTATTTCCTGCGTCCTACAAGATCTAAGCACACCACTCCTTGCTTTGCGAAAAACCCCGTAGCACCATAGCATCTCCAAAGATGACAATCATGGGTCCTAAGGGAGGCGTCACGACTTTTTCAAGGAGTTAATGCATAAAAAAAACTGTATTTTATGGGAAATTTGACTTCGACTTGAAGAGCGTAGTAGTAAAATACAGCTGGTTACCATATTCCCATGAAGTAGCAGCACAGTTGTTATGGAGGGTACACTCGGAGGCAGCTCTGTCAGCTTCCTCCATCGGCAGTCCGCGGTGCTGACGGGCACCAGGCTGTCAGGCGCAAAGCCTTCAGGCACCATGTCTGGCGAGCGCACCAAGTTGGTCAGGTAGCACCTACACATAGGAGGGCACTCCAGGCGCAATGACTGGAACACAAACGATATATTGACATCTGTAGGAAGTTTTATCCCAAAATATCTGAAAATCTCTTAACTCTATGAGAAAACAGGCGATATGTCTGAATCTCTCGACATTACGGTCGGATTGAAATTATCGAACATGCTGTGTCAGCTCTGTCGTTATTTAAATGAAAGGTGCTACGTTATCTCTCTGCCACTGGTCGGGTCGATTTAATGATCCTACTTCGTGTGATAAAATAATAGCTCAGTTATTGACGGACTTGCTGGCTTTTGTGTATTCTCCCACTGCGTTCGAAACCTGTTCTTAAAAATACACTTCAAACAGCAACCCCAAAGATGACATTGCATGTTTTAGGAAAAAAATGGTTTCCTACAGTCTTTTTTAGTAACAAATAGAAATTACGGACTAGATGCTACGTAAGAAATTTTACGTAGTACCAAGGCATCAATACCAAACATTTATTGTGAAAAAACATCTCCAAACCTTTAGTAAATCCATGACAACGTGGAGAGGTTTCCCCCTGAACATGTTCCCCTGGCAAGTCAGGTTATAGTAATCTGTAATCCTATCTCTGGCCAACAGCAGGTCGGAGGAGCTCAAGTTGGACAGCCACCTCATGTCGTGATGACTGCAGTTCCATTTATTGTGAAAAAACATCTCCAAACCTTTAGTAAATCCATGACAACGTGGAGAGGTTTCCCCCTGAACATGTTCCCCTGGCAAGTCAGGTTATAGTAATCTGTAATCCTATCTCTGGCCAACAGCAGGTCGGAGGAGCTCAAGTTGGACAGCCACCTCATGTCGCGATGACTGCAGTTCCATTTATTGTGAAAAAACACCTCCAAACCTTTAGTAAATCCATGACAACGTGGAGAGGTTTCCCCCTGAACATGTTCCCCTGGCAAGTCAGGTTATAGTAATCTGTAATCCTATCTCTGGCCAACAGCAGGTCGGAGGAGCTCAAGTTGGACAGCCACCTCATGTCGTGATGACTGCAGTTCCATTTATTGTGAAAAAACATCTCCAAACCTTTAGTAAATCCATGACAACGTGGAGAGGTTTCCCCCTGAACATGTTCCCCTGGCAAGTCAGGTTATAGTAATCTGTAATCCTATCTCTGGCCAACAGCAGGTCGGAGGAGCTCAAGTTGGACAGCCACCTCATGTCGCGATGACTGCAGTTCCATTTATTGTGAAAAAACACCTCCAAACCTTTAGTAAATCCATGACAACGTGGAGAGGTTTCCCCCTGAACATGTTCCCCTGGCAAGTCAGGTTATAGTAATCTGTAATCCTATCTCTGGCCAACAGCAGGTCGGAGGAGCTCAAGTTGGACAGCCACCTCATGTCGTGATGACTGCAGTTCCATTTATTGTGAAAAAACACCTCCAAACCTTTAGTAAATCCATGACAACGTGGAGAGGTTTCCCCCTGAACATGTTCCCCTGGCAAGTCAGGTTATAGTAATCTGTAATCCTATCTCTGGCCAACAGCAGGTCGGAGGAGCTCAAGTTGGACAGCCACCTCATGTCGTGATGACTGCAGTTCCATTTATTGTGAAAAAACATCTCCAAACCTTTAGTAAATCCATGACAACGTGGAGAGGTTTCCCCCTGAACATGTTCCCCTGGCAAGTCAGGTTATAGTAATCTGTAATCCTATCTCTGGCCAACAGCAGGTCGGAGGAGCTCAAGTTGGACAGCCACCTCATGTCGCGATGACTGCAGTTCCATTTATTGTGAAAAAACACCTCCAAACCTTTAGTAAATCCATGACAACGTGGAGAGGTTTCCCCCTGAACATGTTCCCCTGGCAAGTCAGGTTATAGTAATCTGTAATCCTATCTCTGGCCAACAGCAGGTCGGAGGAGCTCAAGTTGGACAGCCACCTCATGTCGTGATGACTGCAGTTCCATTTATTGTGAAAAAACATCTCCAAACCTTTAGTAAATCCATGACAACGTGGAGAGGTTTCCCCCTGAACATGTTCCCCTGGCAAGTTAGGTTATAGTAATCTGTAATCCTATCTCTGGCCAACAGCAGGTCGGAGGAGCTCAAGTTGGACAGCCACCTCATGTCGTGATGACTGCAGTTCCATTTATTGTGAAAAAACATCTCCAAACCTTTAGTAAATCCATGACAACGTGGAGAGGTTTCCCCCTGAACATGTTCCCCTGGCAAGTCAGGTTATAGTAATCTGTAATCCTATCTCTGGCCAACAGCAGGTCGGAGGAGCTCAAGTTGGACAGCCACCTCATGTCGTGATGACTGCAGTTCCATTTATTGTGAAAAAACATCTCCAAACCTTTAGTAAATCCATGACAACGTGGAGAGGTTTCCCCCTGAACATGTTCCCCTGGCAAGTCAGGTTATAGTAATCTGTAATCCTATCTCTGGCCAACAGCAGGTCGGAGGAGCTCAAGTTGGACAGCCACCTCATGTCGTGATGACTGCAGTTCCATTTATTGTGAAAAAACACCTCCAAACCTTTAGTAAATCCATGACAACGTGGAGAGGTTTCCCCCTGAACATGTTCCCCTGGCAAGTCAGGTTATAGTAATCTGTAATCCTATCTCTGGCCAACAGCAGGTCGGAGGAGCTCAAGTTGGACAGCCACCTCATGTCGTGATGACTGCAGTTCCATTTATTGTGAAAAAACATCTCCAAACCTTTAGTAAATCCATGACAACGTGGAGAGGTTTCCCCCTGAACATGTTCCCCTGGCAAGTCAGGTTATAGTAATCTGTAATCCTATCTCTGGCCAACAGCAGGTCGGAGGAGCTCAAGTTGGACAGCCACCTCATGTCGTGATGACTGCAGTTCCATTTATTGTGAAAAAACATCTCCAAACCTTTAGTAAATCCATGACAACGTGGAGAGGTTTCCCCCTGAACATGTTCCCCTGGCAAGTCAGGTTATAGTAATCTGTAATCCTATCTCTGGCCAACAGCAGGTCGGAGGAGCTCAAGTTGGACAGCCACCTCATGTCGTGATGACTGCAGTTCCATTTGTTGTCTGACAAAAATAGGATAACAAATTATTATAAGCAATACTCGCCCTAAATATCCATACAAATTGAAAATATCTCCCGAGTAAAAATAAATGCCGCCGACGGGAACTGAACCACCACCTTCAGATTGCTGGTCAGGTGCTTTGAAACACTAAGCTCCGTCGGCTTATTCCTAACCCGCTAAATAATTCAATATGTAGTAGTATTTAAACAATCTATAAAAAAATAATAAGCGATAATAGATAATTGAAATTATTTCTTCTCTAATGGAAACTATCTATACGAAATCATAAGAATGAAAATAATTATCGTGTAAAGCAAAATTTTATCGTTTGGGTCCCGATTTCGGGATCGACATGAAAAAAGTATGGTGTAAAGCTCTCATTAGTACCTACCAACTTCACCGTGAACGCTTTTCCATCGAATGCTATAGCCCAGCTATAGCCCGGCTACACTACTCGCGAAGTTGATCGAAGTTGACCGAATACGATAGTGTGGGCACGAACTTCGCTTCGCTTCGGGCAACTTCGCTTCGCTTCGCCCGACTTCCGATTGTTGTCGGTAAATGCGCCCGAGTCAAAGGACTCGAAGCGTCACGGCATAAATAAACCAATCACTGACTGAGTTGGACTGAGTTACTCGCGAAGTTGCACGAGTGTGTGGGCACGCACTTCGAACTTCGGCTAACTTCGTCGAAGCGTCGCAGCGAGTAGTGTAGCGGCCGCTTTACACTACTCGCGAAGTTGATCGAAGTTGACCGAATACGATAGTGTGGGCACGAACTTCGCTTCGCTTCGGGCAACTTCGCTTCGCTTCGCCCGACTTCCGATTGTTGTAGCCCAGCTACACTACTCGCGAAGTTGATCGAAGTTGACCGAATACGATAGTGTGGGCACGAACTTCGCTTCGCTTCGGGCAACTTCGCTTCGCTTCGCCCGACTTCCGATTGTTGTCGGTAAATGCGCCCGAGTCAAAGGACTCGAAGCGTCACGGCATAAATAAACCAATCACTGACTGGTTGGACTGAGTTACTCGCGAAGTTGCACGAGTGTGTGGGCACGCACTTCGAACTTCGGCTAACTTCGTCGAGGACTTCGTCGAAGCGTCGAAGCGAGTAGTGTAGCGGCCGCTTTGTCGGTAAATGCGCCCGAGTCAAAGGACTCGAAGCGTCACGGCATAAATAAACCAATCACTGACTGGTTGGACTGAGTTACTCGCGAAGTTGCACGAGTGTGTGGGCACGCACTTCGAACTTCGGCTAACTTCGTCGAGGACTTCGTCGAAGCGTCGAAGCGAGTAGTGTAGCGGCCGCTTTAAATAGTATCCCAACTATGCTACCAACTTACAAAATTTCCTTTGTGAGTACCGACGCAGGTTACGTACCAGCAAGAACTTTTCAAAATTGATGGTGATAGAATGAAAAAACTAAAAAAGAATATTTTAAAATCCAGACAACATATTACTGAGCACAGCGAAGTCCTTTTAACTCAATCGTTTTCATTTCCTCACAAAAAATAAAAATTTGTTATAGATCCATTTCCGTTTCAAGATGGTGGTGGTGGATTTTTCATTCAAAACTTAAATTTGGATTTGAGAAATTTGAGCCCAAAATTCTTGACCACACTTAATAATATATTTTTAATTAAAATGTACAGCTAATACCTAGCATGGATATACGTTGCTTTATTTCTTTATTTAGTCGTGGTTTTACAAAATATGGGCCATTAAAATGTTTTTTTTTTCATAATTTTAGAGACAACTTACCATGAAAATAATTTATATTTAATTTTTTTATTTAATAAATATTTACACGCTGATGCAGTACATTTTCTTTTGACTATCACACTAGTCTAATGTCCGTGTTGTAGTAGTCATAAACCTACTATGTAAATTATATAAAATAAAAGATTATTTTTGGTCGATACTTTAAATCGATGACTAAATAAAATACCTTTAGATTAATGAGTAGGATAAAGTTGTCTTCCAACGTTAATCAATCGTTTGTAAAGTAAAATTTATTTTGTAGGTTAAATTAATTCTAGGTTGCAGGTTGCCTGTGCTCAGAATCAGTGAATCCGTTACGGTACCTGGACGTGTGCACACGAGGCGACGAAACATTAAGGAGACTTGTGTATTGATTTTGATCTAGTTGCTAACTATCACCGCAACTAAAGTTAAATAGGGTCCTTACATTCCGTGAATTTACACAGGTAGCAACAATTTGTAAAAGTGCAATGTTGTGCTCTGTGGAACACCATCGCCAAGAGAAAAACAATGACGATTAAGTACCTATAATTAAGTGGGTGAATTTTGTAATTTATTATATTATTTTGGTTATTTGTTGCTTTGCTGATTCGTTTTTCTCCAGGACAAACTACTACCCTCCAACAAGACATTTCAGAATTTTCTTAAAATTAAGGACACACAGAGCACCGGCAATTTAGCTGGAATCCCACCTTATCTATCTATGAAACAGATCAGTGAGAACATGTTTTCTATTAGCGGGTTCAGACGTTTCAATTTTAGTTGGTCAACTCGACACTTGAAAGCAGTGATCAGTTGATCAAGTTTTTTGTTAGAAATCTTATCGTTTTGTTTCGTTGTGTGATGACCCGTGTTCTTTTAAAATGGTAAATTATTATTTATGGGTTGTTGATCTTAGAAATTTATGTCTTTGTTTTAAGGAAATATTACATATTATTTTTGGGAATGGCTGCAGGGGGCTGATCCTTCCGAATGATTTGTTTCCGTTAAAAAAATTTCGGATACATATGAAATTATTAATGAACACGTTTTCGTAAGAGAGAATGCCCGCACAAAATGATTCCAGGATACTTATAATATACCTTTAAGAAAGGAACTTGAGAATCACGATGTAATTTGGAAACTTTCACACATTTTAGGGCTCCAAAGGCTAACCGGATATTTTTATTGTGAAATATTTATGTATATAATGAATTATTAAGTCCAGCTTCACTTTATAATATATTTGACAGATCACGTATAACAATGTAAGGCCTAATGTAATATACGACACACACCCGTCTTGTCACTCATAAACCCAAATTAGCTATCGCCGTTTATTCAAACCTGCGCACACACATTTACGCTCTCATTCTTGCATCACAAAATTATGTCCTTCTATAGATCAAAAAAACCGATTGTCTTCGAATACAAACTTAATAATATTTGCTTAACAACTGTTACATCTATTAAAGACCTTGGTGTCTCTCTTGATAGCAAGCTTTCTTTTCGGGATCACATAACTGCAATCGTTAATAAATCCCTCAAACTACTTGGTTTCATCACTAGAATCACTTCGGACTTCAAAAACGTAAATACCCTTAGAACTATTTAATGCTCCTTGGTTCGCCCCCATCTTGAATATGCTTGTGTTATCTGGTCTCCTTTTTATGCTGTCCACATTCGACGCATTGAATCTGTTCAACATCGGTTCGAGGGATTACTAGGAGGCTAGGATTAGAAAAAGGCAAATACTCATATGATGAAATTGAACTAACTCTAAACCTCTCCCCTTTGGAAGTCCGTCGGGAAAGAAATGACCTCATTTGCTTCTTCAAATTTATAAATGGCATTATTGATTCACCTACTCTACTGCAACTCATTCCCTTGAATATCCCTTCGCACAGACTCAGAAATAATGAACTGCTCTTCCTCAACCGTCATTCGACAAATTATGGATATTATTCAACATTGTCCAGAATGTGTAGACTGGTGAACTCAAGTCAAAACCTTAACTTTTTTGGGATAAGTCTTGATTTTTGATAGTCGCTAAACAAGTGACGGAATATTATAAGTGTCCTGTGGTCCTAACCCACGGCGTAGTCTTGACTTGATTCGACTTGTCACTTTATTTTCTTAAATTATATCTGCCTTATGTCTTTGCTTTCATGTACCTTTGTCTACTCCTGTATTTTTCATTTTACTGTATTCGTGTTATTATTTTGTAATTTGGACGATGTCCGTTAATAAATAAATAAATCACCTACCTCACTCTTCCAAACTCACATACACTACATAATATAATTACCGGAATAACGGCCAGTAGTTCGTTTATGATTACTTATAAATGTTTAAGGATAAACGTTTCCTAGCCAGCCTAGTAGCCACTATCTAATTTATCCACAACAAAACGTGACATGGCACTGGAATGATTTGAGATTGTCACGGCCAAAAGTATTATAGTGATTTTTTTTGGGGTATTGTGCCGTATTGCGCTACCTCCTTCTTTAGCCAACGTTTCGACTTCTGCCCCGATGATGGACACTGCAATGCTGTCCGAAACGTTGGCTAAGGAAGGAGGTAGCGCAACACGACATAATACCCCCAAAATAAATCACTATAAGTGACCACTGTTTGTGTGGTTATATTCCATCAATTTACAAAGTTATAGACCCGGCTAATGGCGGTAAAAGTAGATATAACTGGGAATCTTAATAAATAACAGAATAATATCGGTGTAAGACAAGCATGAGCCATGAGGCATAAGGCAGGTAAATATTTAATCATGAAAACCGCGGACAAACACGAATTAGTCTTTACCTTTCAAATAAATAATTGTTTTGGTAAACAAATCTACCGAACCAAGCAGATAACAACTGTAAATAAAACGATGTAAATCTACGGCCAAGAATAATTCTACGTGAAAAATAAAGTTTTTATTTCGCTTTTTGAAGAACAACGCTTCATTTTTATTATTATTTGAGGTAGTCAATAGCCCGGTGAGTAAGTTGAAGTTCTACTGGCAGATGGACGGATAGGGGCAGGCTTTCTCAGCGGGTAACCGACTTTTTACATATTCATCTGCAATCAGGTACGTTGCATCTTCTGGTTCATAACTTCTTTAAACTATATAAAAAACCTTTTTCAAAATCCCAAACGTACAAATTATGACAAACGTTTCTTAGTGGGAACATTTGAAAGGGAACTAACGTACTGCATTATTGGAGTGATATGTAATTTATTTAAAATTATTAGTATTTGTTTTGTTTAAATTTTTAACAGATTTACTTTGCAGGTCACTTTTTTTCACACAGAAAAACACACTTTTTTAGAAAGTTCAAGCTTGGAGAAGATACGACTTTGGATGCAGAGGACAGTATATTATAATTTGATGTTTATATGAAAATCGGTCATTACATTTTACTTGTATTTTTTATAAGTTTATTTATAAATAATACAAAACAATCTGTTGGTTTTCCTAAATAAATAAATTAAAAAAACACTCTCAATTACATGATTTAAAGATGCTATTTTTTTATCCTGCATTATTATTAATATTATTACATTTATTAGATCTCTCTAATTTGTCAACCAAAAAATAATTTAATTACAAAGAAAATTGATATTATTATTTGTTTTAAAAGTCAATGAGTTTCCTAAATTCTACAATTATTATAAGATCCCGTGATTTTTCATGGGTCTGCGCTGGTTCATTAAATAATATAACCGGTGCAGTGGGGAATATAGTGTGGGGAGATGAAACATTGATAGGTTATGCGCTGATTCATGATAGAATAATGCGCCAGTGTTGCCATAAGGCACTTTTATACTGGCATTTATCGTGTTCAGGACATCGATAAACAAACGTCATCAGTTTAGACGTCACCAGTTAATCGAACAGATATTGCTTAGTTATCGATATGACGTGAATAGTCAAATATGCTTACTGATCACGAATGCCTTGTGTAGTCGAGGAATCGAGCTGATTACTTTAGGGTCCAATGTCTCCAGACTGTTCCCTCGCAGGTCCAGCTCCTCAAGGGCTGGAAGGTCAGAGAAAAGGGAGCTCGTCAATGTCAGCTTAGGCAATTCATTCATCCTCAGATACTGCAAGAATAAACATTTTATTTGCTTGTAGTTTAATTGATGGACGTTTTTGATTTACTGTTTCCTGGGAAGTATCCTGATGCCAGAGAGAGAGGTCGTACGTATGTCATCGACGATTGTCTTATCCCTTTTCACATGTCTTGGAACATGTATGAAAACGAAAAAGACTGGAGATAATAGACCGATGACATCACGTACAAACTCTCTCTGGGATTGCTATAATCGCTTTCATAATAAATAGAAAAGGTATATACGGTCGAGCGGATAAGAAAATTCCTCAACGACGTATCCGGAACAGAGATGTACTTTATTTCAAATAAATCCATTTCAAATGGAAATGCAAAATGCAAAATGGGTATTTTCCATTTTGCATTTTGAATGCTTTTCTAAAAACTATTTTGCATTTTGCATTTTAAATGCCTTTCTCAATGCATTTTCCATTTTCAATGCTTTTTTGGAACATTCTTCCTACTATCTCCACTCATCTTTTTTCCATAAGCCCCAAATATCAGTCGGTCCTCAACCTCGCTATGAGAGATAATTTACATTTGTCAAGTTGCTCCCTGGTAGAAGCCCTGGCAATTGAGTGATACCATTACAAAAAATACTGATTCAAATACTGAACATGGGGCCATGACGCTGTAATATTAAATGTTAGATAGCAGTTTCTATGTTTTTACGTTGGCAACATTTGTCCCGCGCAAATTTTTTGTGGTTCATAATCAGTAGTCGTGACATTTTTTGTTTTACCATCATGTAATATGTTTGTTCTACATTGATGTCCATTATTAAATGACAAAACTGTTTAAAAATTCTATAATTGTTTGACCTTAGAAACCATTTTGCATTTTGAAAATAGGTATTTTGCATTTTGCATTTGAAATGCTTTTCTAAAAACCATTTTGCATTTTGCATTTTCAAATGGAAAAGTTTTGACCCATTTCCATTTTGCATTTCAAATGGTTTTGAGTACCCATTTTGCACACCTCTGATCCGGAAGTCGCGTGTTCGAATCCCGCGTGCGCAATTTACTTTAATTTATATCTGTTTTGCAATTTAAATTAATTTAAATAGCACGTGTATTTGCGTCCAGAGTGGTAGATACTCTAAGTACCACCCCGGTGAAAGACCATCATTCAGAATCGAAACGCGTTACTTGAAATGGCTTTAGCCGTGTTTAGTGCTCTGATCTGAATAACCGGGAACTTCCCATATTTTTCCTCCTCCATTTCTTTCTTCTACTCACTCCCTTCATTCTCACAACATACCCCGATTGGGAATGTTATAGTCCCATTGGCCATATGGAATTCTTGTGACTCTCTCTAATTCCGTTTCCCCATAAAACAAAAAAGAATTCCAAATTTAGCTCATTGATATTGTATATTATTAGATTTAACTTTAAAAATGGAAGCATTCAAATATTCGGAAAAATCGAGTAAAAAGTATCTTCTCTGTATTTGAATGGTGAGGTAACCTTCTTGCTATTTACGGTAGGTAATATGTAAAGATCACATTGAACATAAATGCGTGATGTCCGCATTAACGTAATTTGTTTATATTACAATTACTAACTCCACGGTAACTTACCTTCAAATGAATAGCAGATGATGGGAAATCTTCACTAAAATGACTGAAATTGGAATTTTCTATTGTGAGATTCCAGAGAGACGGAAATAGTAAGAATATTATCGATGGCGGGAAACATTGAAGCGGCCATCTTTGTATTACAAGATGGCGTACGGAGTGGCTGAAAAAATAACAAAAAGTAATATAATTAGTTACCGAAAAGCTATGACAGTACCTATAAATTTCGCCAAAACGCCTTTGTCGATGTTTTCAGTTGTAGCCACATAACGACGATTAAGGTTCCTGTTTCCAGATATGGCTAGAACAATTAAATGTGTTATTTCACATTTAATATATCTCACAGTATATAAAATAAAATTTAGTACAATAAATGAATATAAGCAATAATTAGTCGCCTGTAATATCAATACAAATTGAAAATATCTCCCGAGTAAAAATAAATGCCGCCGACGGGAATTGAACGCGCGCCTTCTGATGTCCGGTCGAGACGCTCTCGCCCACTGAGCCACGTCGGCTTATTTCCAACACACCAAATAATTCAATATGTACTATTATAATAAGCAGTATAATAATATATGACTAGCAGTTAAAAACCCGCTCCGCGGGTTTTTTTCTGCTAGGCCCTGCGGGCGGCTCTTAGTTGGGCTTCGCCCATTTTAAGTGATATTAACAACAGTTACATTTAATAGATAGATATTAGGACATTTACAGAGAGAGGGTGAGTATATATATTGTTAAAACACGGAACAGGAAGGAGTTAATTAATAATAACATGCTAAGTTTACGCATAATAAAAATGACAGTTGTTTGAATAAATGAAATTTTACGTATTTGTGATGGATTATTTCAAATGATTCAAACACTATTATTGACTACATGTCTACAACTGATATTAACTGTTATCGTACCTAATATAATTAGCTCATAGGAGACTTGCAGTGCAATATGTGTTACAACCGTCAATGTAAATAAGTTTAATCAATATCGTTTACTTTGTCACAATTAAAGATAGTTATAACAAAGTTGACTTAAATAATAGATTATTACATATTGATTAATTGTACCCGTGTTTATGAATAAAAGGAGGGTAATCATTTGGTAATTCTTTACCTACAACTGTTACTATATCTAATAAAGTTTAAAGTTAGATTATATATACACCTTCATCAGGAGAGTAAAAATCTATATATAAAGGTAGATTATTACAATATAGCGCCCCTGAGGTGATATCTCACAAAAGCGGTGCTATGCAAATTGTTCAATAAATAAATAAATATAATGTTTACATTTTATTGTGTATACACCGAAGTCAAAAATTAAATATAGGTTGCAATTGGGAAAGAAGAAGTGGAAGGAGGGGGGAGGGGTAAGAGTAGGCTGGGTTTTTAATAATTAGGAATTACAATATCGTTAGACGGGAAAGACCAGTTAAGTGGGAAAATATTTAAAAGAGAGTTTATAAAAAATTCTTGTCAATTATATCTGCTTTTATATTAACATGTTTCCTCATTTCTAAAATTTCAAAATTATTTATAGTGAAGTATTTTAAGACCTGAAAAAAAAAATAGAATATAACCATAAAACATTATATTCATAGGACAAATAGCATTTAATAACGGTTATTCTAATAAATTGATAGTTGAAATACTAAATAAAAAAAATTAAACATATTCTCTTCAAACGGTCTTTCTAAAGATAGAAATAAACAATGGCGTAGAATTCTGCTTGTGGATAACGATACTTCTAAAATTATATATAAAAACAATTCTGGTACTATTCAACTGGCGTTTTACACTAATAACAATGAAGAAATATATTCTTATTAAAGATAGCAAAATTGAAACAAAAAAATCAGGAGTTTAAAAACTCAATTCGGATGATTGTAATTTCTTTTACAAAGGTAGAACCAATGGAAACTTTGAAGTCAGAACTAAAGAATATCGCAGGGCTCTAAATGGAAATAGTGAATTTGAGTTTGCAAATCATCTTTTGAATAATGATCACACTTTCGATAAAAATTCAGGTCTTAAAATACTTCACTCAGGATATAAAGCATCGCAAATAAATAATTTTGAAATTTTACAAATTAGAAAACATGTCAAAATAAAATCAGATATAATTAATAAGCAAAAAAAATATAAATAATAATGAAATATGCCATTACAAAGTGATAAGCTTCCAGAAGAAATCTTCTTATTAGATGCTTGTTAATCGTAAGTAGTCAAATATTGTGAGCTGCATATTTAAATATTCGCGCCATTCATTTGGTTCGTTTTTAAACCGCCAGAGGCGCGCTCTGTCGGCCATCTATAGCCGTGCGTATCCGCCATATTGAATAAGGAACGCGTGATTTTTTATAAACGTCAGACATAATCACGTAACTGTGGATAATTTTCATTGTAATGTAATTCATCCAATGGATTATGAACTTTCTAAAACATATTTTCTTCGATATTATCCAAAAATTATATGAACAGAAACGATGCTTTTGAAGAAATCTCGTATTATTATGAGGCGATCCTATTTTAGTATGAAATCGTGTCTTAATTTTCAAGTTAGCTGAATTTACCCGAAACAGACAATTTTAATTCGACCAATCAGTTGGCCTAGATCGTCCAGAGGCTGGCGTAATAATACTATCAGATATATAATATATGATACATACTACCAGTATCGCCCCAGTGAAAGGACATCATTCAGAATCGAAAGAAATTTGTTTTATTTATAAATACATTTGACGCTTTTTTTAATAATAATATTTGACTATGTTGGGTGCTAAGACCCTTATTTTACAATTTTATAAGATTTATTCTTTTAAAAACAAATTATTTAATCTTTTAAGAAAAGATTTGAACTGCCCGACTGTTAATTTCCCGATCTCGTTCCCCTCCTCACTTCTTTCAGCCTTGCAAAAACATACCACAAATGGTGATGTCATAGTCCCGCTGGCTCAGGGCAGTTGGGACTCTTGGGTTGTATAAAAAAATTAAAAAAAGATGTCCGTTTGATTTGGGTCGTTGGAAAACAGATAGTAAGACGATTGATATGAAAACGGTAATTACTTAGAATTGGCTACAGGTGATATCGTTCACAAGGCGTTTATACCCAAAAATTATTGTTTTTGTTTCAAAAAATGCATTTTGAATGTGACATTATGATTGTCAATTAAGTGAAATTAAATTGATAAGAAAAAATATATAATCCATACTTAGATAATAATATTATAGTAGATTATATTTAATCTTTCCACGAATTAATTAAATCCAGTTGCGAAGGGCAACATATTTGCGAGATTTATTTAAATGATTTTTTTAAATATATTTAATAATACTTAAATTTTATTTATTTAAAAAAATGTTTAATTTTAAACAAGTACTGACATATAATAATAATTAGGCGAAACAGCTGTCACACCAGAACTTGTTTATACAAAAACTTTTGATTTTGTATTTTTTTATCAATGTAAAGAATTTTATATAGAGTACATTTACAGTCTTTATTTCATAGTCTTTAGGAGAGTTATTTACAGTGAGGTATAAGGTGTTACATAGTGATTTCCATATCTTCAATGTTTTTGATTTCCACAACTTCATGTTTGTTGATTTCCACATCTTCATACTTATGGAATTCCCCATGTTTGTTGACTGTAGGTTGTATTCCTAATCTTCATGTTTACTTAATCATATTTGATTTTATTTTAAAGCTTGTTAATATCAATTGTATTTTTAATTTGATAAAATATTAGGGTCGAAAAAATTTGATATAAATTTAAAATAGGAATTCTACAAAATAAAAATGTAAACTAGAAGTATTATTAATTTTTGACACAAGGCATGGTGGAGAAATTTCAGTATAAAATAAGAATTTAGTTACGAATTGAATTACAGGAAATATCTGGAAAATTACCACCAGTCGTTTAAAGAATGTTTTTACCAAGGCAAGATGAGAATCACAAACTCGGCGAAAATGAGTAAATTTAAATAAAGGTTTTCATTTTTATGTCACTTTACTATTTAACACTACTTTAAATTTAGGGGAAAATAGCGTCTCATAATAATAAATAAAAATATTTGGATAACTTGTAAAGCGCCGTTTTGGTGCAAAATCACCAAAAGGGCGCATAATATTTTTCAAGTACTTCTTACAGAATGGAAAAGTAAAAATATCGAATAACATTTTTGTAAGTTTGAAATATGATTCAAATAAATTTTCGTATTTATGGAGTGGGAAGAAAAGGAAAGGCTATAAAAATAAACATTTTTTTGTTACTGGTAATCACAATTTCGACCTAATACTGTTAGTATCGCCTTGGTAAAAGTACCGTAATTCAGAATAGAAAAACCCCAATTGGGGATTCCATTGTCGCACTGACTCCGTATACTCGGGAGCAGTTGGGCTCTTGTGAGGCATTCACATAAAAGTTAATAATAGTGGTCAGGTACATACTTCGGTCTCCTTATCCAATCACTATCGATTCCCCCAACACAAGCCAAGTGAATTCTTCCCGACAAGTCGACACGTCTTGAGCAATTTCCTCCAGGGATGAGCAGAAACCTCCACCGTTCGTCTTTGTTGAAGTCTGGGTGATGCGATGGACACAAAATATCATTTATAAGGCCATTTTCCTCTGAACTGTCATTATCAGACGAATTTGCTATCGTGTTGGAAGTAGCTAGTAGAATTAGAAGACAAATCCTGAAAAAAATAAAACACATAATTTTTTAAAATTTCGTTTCCATTTAGGCGCTTTGGCTTGAGTCATGGTGGCCGTTTTCACCATTCAAAACTGAGCGAAAATCGAAATAAGTTAAGTGAACTAAAAAAAACTATACAAAAAACACAATTTTCATCCCACGATGTTAAAACCAATCAAATATCTGTAAGGTAGTTTATATACCTGTAGTTAGTGGATGCGTAGTTTATTTGGTGACAGCGGTTGTAAAAAGTTAATAATTTGTTCATAGTACAAATTATATTATTTGTAACATTTTCTGCATATTGTACTATGTTCATGGTTGTTATTAAACAATTAGTTGTGTTCCCACCCAGACGTCGCGGGTTTAATACATTCTACCCATGTTCTCTATTTACAATTTTAACCGTATTTAGTGACCAGATCTGAATAGCCAGATACTCCCCCATTTCCTTTCCTGCCTCACTACCTTCAGCCTCACATCATACCCAAATTAAGGATGCCATAGTGTCACTGGCTCTAGACGGAAGCAGTTGGGACTTTTGTGCGGTATTCATATAATATAAATTTAATTTAATGCGCGTGTTTTGTTCATGTTTAATTTACTATAAAAAACGTGTTTTTGTTCATGTTTACATTTTTGTAAAACACGTGTAAGTTTAGAAAAACAAATTTATAAAAATTATCTCTTCAATAAATATTCGATCGGGAACGACTGAAAAAAGCAAAATTGCATTTTCCGTTGCTATTCAGTTATTTGCGCGGCAATGATTAGTGATTAGGTGTGTTCAAAGTATTAAGGGATTATTATTATATTATATTTACTCGGGCAATATTGTTATCAGTCTGCCTTGTTGGTGGAGATTAATGGGATTCGCAAACGCATATTATAACTCCAAGTTAATTCCTTATATGCATGACTTATTTTAGAGGGCATTTAAACAAAAACTGTATAATCTCCCAGTGCTTACGTCCGAGTATTACATTTGCAAGCTTTTTAAATCCAGACAAGCGATAAAGTACCCACCTATAATTTATTTTACCTGACGATTAGTTTTATTCTTTATTTGAGATGTATGAACATAATATTATGGCTTACTTTTGCTTGTGCAGTCCATTTTTAAAAGTGAAACTAATATAAGCGTGGAGTAGAATTCTAAAGAAAATTTCTCAATCAGGTCAAGTGATGTCTCGTGATTTTTAACGGGTAAACAATTCGACTATTATTCGGCATGTTGGCATCGTTGGAAACAATATTTCGGATTTCCTGACTAAACAAGGAGCATCCTACCCTTATAAACCAGATTCCCCTATCTGAAATATTTTTCTATCCTCATAGATCGATCGCGCAATGTTTGTGCAGGGTATTGGCACATTGCTAGTCAATCCAAGGGAGTCTGTAATGCCTCAATACAAAAGACTAACCTATCAAAACCCATGGTTTCAATAATTCCGCCCATTTTTTCAAACAAAAAATATTTACTTATTCAAATGTGAATTGAACACTGTTCCGTTCAATCTCACTTTTTAAAAATTCGTGTGAATGACTCCCCAGATTTCTGTGGTCTAGAAATGGGAACTTTAAATCACATTTTTTGGCTGTCCCTTTCTAAACACAGATCTTCTCTTCTATCTAAGCTTTATCTAAACTTTCCTCCTTTCCGTTACATAATATCTGATCTCTTCTAAGTCTGAACTTGACTACAATCCTCCATATAATTATAAAATTTGCCCATTTTAATAAGACTAATATAAAAATTCACCTTCCCTCTCTCCATAATTTGAAACGATGGCCTAGAAAGCCATAAAAATTCACCTTCCCTCTCTCCATAATTTGAAACGATGGCCTAGAAAGCCATAAAAATTCACCTTCCCTCTCTCCATAATTTGAAACGATGGCCCAGAAAGCCATAAATAATTAGAAAAAAAACAAAAATAAGTAGTAATTAGTAATATTAATAAATCTGCAAGAGAAATGGTTTATATCCATACAGTTATATTGTGCTTCAACAAAATGCATATAAATACATGATTACATATAAGAGAGCCGTATATTTTTAGTGTAAATTATAATGGTAATGTGACTTTTGCAAACGGATTAAATATTCAAACATAAATACTTTAAAACCTTATTATTGTAATTATGTTAAATTATTTTGTAGCATCTCATGGTACATTGTATTCTTATTATAGCAGTGTAAGTTATAATCAGGAGTGTCATAAAATGTTTATTTTACACCTTAATAAATGTATATATCGGTCGCTATATTAATCTACATTTATTTATAAAGTATTATATCTGCCACACGAGGAGCACTGAAATGGTCTTTAAAAAAACCAACCAATTCTAACCTTATCTTGTCTAGTCCGGTCTAGTTAATTGAAAAATCATAAATATAAAATTAAGAATTGTAACCAAAAATAAATGTACCCATTTTTACTGACTCACTCGCAACTCGCAAAGTAAAAGAATGAATAATCACTCAGCGGACCATAAAAGATAAAAATATCTCATTTATTCTCTCTGTAAATACTAGTGTATACTATGTATGTATGTATGTATGTACCAATGCTTCCAATTATAATGAACTCAATATAATTTAGGTACGACATAATATAGTTATAAAATATAAAGTAAAAACTCGATGTATTTATTTAAACTTTTAATACAACAGGACTGGGAGGATAGTATAATTCTAGTCTGCTTTATTATATTGGAAATCAACAATGGAATTCTACTGAAAATTATTGTATTTTAAAAATATATATATTCATAGAATCAGTGTTCGTTGATCTATATGAAATATATATATATATATTCATATAGATCAACAAACACTGATTCTGAATAATGTATAAGTTTAATATTTAGAATTTACTACGTAGAATTTATAAATAACGATCACATTAAAACGCACTGTTTGGTTGGTACGACTGAATCTGTTGATGCTGACGTCACCCGTCACGGAACGCAGTCCACAATATATATTATATTTGGTCAATGAAGGAAATTTTAACAAACTAGATGTTATACAGAATAGAGCGATGAGATGTATACTGGGAAAAGGAAAATACGCAAGCATTAATCAAATGAGAGAGCAGCTAAATTGGATTCCAATCATAGACATATGAATATTAGTATGTCTGTGATTCCAATAAAAAAGACACTGTTATTTAATGTGTAAATTTTTGTGCATAAACTCATGAACAACCAAACGCCAAAATATTTTAAGGATAAAATTGTTTTTAATAGAGATTTTCATAATTGCGAAACCAGAAATGTAAATAGAATTAGATTGCCACATATGAAGAAATAAAAATCGCAGAACTGCCCAATGTACAAAAGACTAAAGGAATGAATTTAAAAATAAATGTTAGGTTTATTGTAAAAATATTTAAAGTTACAAAATGAAATATTATCTTGTTTATATTCAAATGTTGTATAAAATAACTCAATAAATAATAATTAAACAAGTCAACATTTCGTCGCGGTTTTGTACTGATATTAAGCAAATGAATTTGAGGTTTTGTTTATGTTTAAAAGATTTAATTGTTGTTGTTTCACTCTGTTGACGGAATTGAAACATAATTTAGGCCCCCAACAATTAAAAGCCGGGTGGAAAATGACGAAAATCGAGACCCGAAAAATTAAAACGTTGAAAACTTTATTTTAAGTATTAAAAATTACTATAATAATAAAAAAAGTACATTAGTATTAGAGTTAAAAGGTCTTTATAGATAAAAGGGGCTGGAGTTCCTTATTATTTATTACGTTTGAATAGAAAAATAAAAATATTAAATAAGTTTTCATAACACAGTAAAAAAAAAATATAATTAAAAAAAAATCACAACGGAACTGCAACGTCACATGTTCGATTCCCGGGAAGTGCGAAAAATTCAAAACGAATTGTAATATTTTTATGACCAAATACCTCAAAAAGTAAAAAATATTACAATTAAATAAACGGAATGCATAAAAAAATAGAAATAATCTAACCTTACCAGTTCAATTTTAAAATCGTTATAAAACCAGCATATTCATTGGATTCACTGAAGTTCTTTTTAAAACAATGCATTTTAAAATATTTAGTTTATTTGGTGACACATAATAACGCACGTATTTTAAAATTTATTAATCACACCTTAAAACAAATTCCTTATTAAATGTTTCCTTTATTCGAAGATTTTGTAACTCTTCGCTTTTGATAATATATTTTATGTTTACACGATGAAATTTACGACCTTATCTCCTGAAAGTGTAATGCTAACTGTAACAGTGTGGTAGGTAGGTGTGGAGGTTGGGTTGAGTTGAGAGCACAGCCTGCGAGTGGAAAGGGAGACTGTTGATTTATTTCAGACGTATCTGATTTCCAAACAAGTAGTCACTGCGCAATATTGAGATAAAACACGCTAATGAGCCCTTCATTATTAAATGTATCCGTTAGCAAATGTAATAATCACTATTATTCGTATCCTATCTTAGAAAGCCCGTATTTATATAAGCACTTTAATATTTTAGAAAGCCCGTATTTATATAAGCACTTTAATATTTTAGAAAGTCCGTATTTATATAAGCACTTTAATATTTTAGAAAGCCCGTATTTATGAATCCTATAAACGTCGAATCTATTCTAATTGAATATGTAGATATACACTTACAATATATATTTAAATTCCTTGTGTAGATGTAGAGAAAATAATGTGTAATTCAAATACAGTTATTGTAATTCAGAATTGAGATTTATAGTGCTGTTAGAATTAACAAAAAACTAAATTATAGCGTGAAAATAGTAAATGCTAATTTTATCATCAAAATTATGTCAAAGGCTTTTAAAAAAAAAATGTTGTTACAGTTCTGACGTCGATTGTTTAATTGGTTTTAACCAACAATACATATAAAGACTTTTTTATCTCCGGTATATTCAATTTAAATTTACACCCAATCCTTCTACCTCCAATTAATTCCAATGATTTCATCAACTACCGATTTATTCTATTAAGATAAGTATTTACCTGCCAGAACCAACTGCTTTTGTTTAGTGCTGCAAGGTGTCAAAAATGTCTTAGTACTTTCTCGTTAATGCAGGAAGATCCGCTATCATCCAGACATTACGCATAAAGCTGTCATAAAAAATACGATTGTAAGTAAAGCACATTTTTATATAAAAAGATGGAAAACCTCAGTACCAATTGAGACCGTAATGTTTTCCATCAATTTCAAATAAAATAAAATATATATTTTTTTAATAAATTGCTGTTTAGTGTAGTGCCTCTTCTTACTAAGAGAAATACTAAAGAAGGAGGTTAATTACGGACTAAGACCATAGTCACCTATGGGTGAGCATTCGTTGTTTTTTTTGGTATCCTATATTGCCTTTTGCAATTCACTTTCTACAAACTTTCTTTAGATTAATTCTAGATTATAAACGGCTTGATCCACGTACCTCAAACAAAATTTAACTCCACACTGTGTGAAATTATTTACATTAGTGCCTTTATCCTATGCCATCTTTGGCGATGCTACGTGGACATTTCTGAGGAAAGTTCTCATGATGTGATAAAAAAATGTCATAGGTAGGTTCGCGTTTGGCGTGTATTCCGACTGTGCGTGCAGGTGTATCGAACGGATCAATGACGTAAGTTCCTCGGAGCATCTTTCCTTGAAATACCGGTAGAATCAGGACAGAATTTCCATCTGACGTCTGTACTCCCAATACTGCAATACGTTCGTTAAGAAAGGGATCAAAGTTCTTAGAAAATATATACTTAACCAGGTTCGCTACTTCAGGCTTGAAGACCATTTTCCACCGGGAGATCTGAATTTACCGCAATACTGTGTCTTTAATTTTAACAAATCATCTACAAAAGATTTGTTTATAATATATTGGTAATTTTATCTATTTTTATTTGTATATATTTTAACTAGTACTCGGAAATTCTCGCATATTTGCAGTGTTACTTCCACATTGCTGATGCAGATTCGAGGTTATTAGCGCCTTGTACAGTGATGAATATTAGGATATTGTTGTATGATATAATCTAATCCTCAAAGTAATCCTTAAGAAACCCTTCACGTATCCAACAGAAATGCTATTTGCAGATTTCGGGGTGCCCCGAGTAGAGGATATCTTCAAGAAAAATGCAATTATCCAAATTTATAAAGATAATATAAGCAAAAAATTTGAAACCCACCTATTAAAAAGATATCAATACAATATCAAAATTCCAAAATGTAATACCACACAAATGCAAAATAACTATACCTATTTAGGAATAAAGTATTTCAACAACCTTCCGATTGAAATTAAGAAATTAAAGGATATTAACATACTTAAACTAAAACTGATGTTACACATTTAGAAATAATTGACTAAATAATTGCCTGTTTTTCCTTTTATTGATATTTATTATCAGTACTCATCTCCACTGTATTTAGATGTTGTCTCTTTATATATTTTTCCTATTATATATATTTATTTATTACACGCCCTAGTGGTCTTTTCTTTAAAAAAAAATACAAACATTTTGTATCAGAGTAAGCACCTAAAAATTAATACAATAAAGAAGAATGTAAACATAATGGCAAAAATGAATCCTCACGCATATAAGTGAATTTAAAAGATTCAACAAAACAAAATAGTAGAAGCGGAGAAGTTATATGAGTAAATAGGTCTATTTGTGTCTAGAAGAATAAAAGTATACAACATTTATACTGATTATTTTTCAAATGAAATATATCACCCAGATCAGAATATTTGTTTCCGAGATTGTGAAGTCTCGGAATCGGAGAATTTCGGTAAGCTAATAACACCAGGACACTGGTGTTATTGAAGTAAAAAGGTAAGAAATGTCGGCATGATTTTTTGGGAACATGGATATTGATACTGTAAGAAAGGTTTTAGGTGGTACGCCTGCTTTTTGAATGTGTAAGAGCGAGATGACAGATCGAGGTATAAAAGATGATGGATGCATCTGCTCGCTCTCTTTTCCCAACCGACAGCTCAGAAGATAGAAGTAGTAAATACGTACTAAATTGTTAATAAACATTATATCCGAACACGCGTTCTATTATTGAGTACCACCAAGTCTGTATATAACAGATACATTGAAGTAATTCGGGACAGTCAATTTTAAAATGTAGTATTCTTTGTAACAGTATTAAATCTGTGCTTATTCTTCTTTCTGAAAGTTTCAATAGAGACATTTTATCCAAGAGGTAATTGTAATTTATGTTTTGTATAAGAATATGCAATTTATAATTTATAAACCTTAGAAACTTCCGTTGAATCTTTTCAATGTTATCTGAATGAATATTGAAAAATGGAGATCATAACGTAGAGTTATACTCAAGTTGGCATCTGGGAAGGGTTTTATATAACATAATAAATGTTCCTAAATTATTGAAATCTTTTGCAGCTCTCAAAACAAAGCCAAGAGTCTTTAGGGCCTTGTTGATAATATTATTGATATGACATCAAAAGTGAGTTTACTGTATATATATATATATATAATTACCTGTGGCATAATGGTATTCTATTTTTCTTATAATTAGTGTAACTCTCTCACCAAGCACAAGAACCAGTTTCTTTATTGGTGAGATTGCGAACATAAATATATTTTGTAATGTAAATATATTTTTTATGTACTCATATAACATCCTGTACCCACTTATATATATTAAATTAAATATATATATATAATGTTAATTTTTCAAATTGAAAGTCTCAACGAAAGAGAATAAACGAATAATAATAAACGGCACGTTCAGGAAGGAAATAATCAAAAACGACCCGAGCGTTATCAGACGCGATATAGACAATGTCAAGTGTACGTTTGTTTCGGGTAGAGATGGTCGATATTTCAGTCCCAGTTACATGGGAATGAATCCTTTGTTATCACTGGAATCGTAGATATAATTTATTACTATTTTTTATTACAAAAATAATGTCACTTAATTTACAGAAAATATATAAATCATTTCATCTAATTTTATACATAAGATGAATCGCCATAATAAAGCTAGGATTGTGTGTATAGGGGATGTGTCATTATTTTTTATTTATATGCTCAAGTGTTGTATTTATATAATTTATATATCAATTGTGTTTTTCAACGTGAAGTTTAAAATCTTTAATGTTATTAATATTTATAAATATAATTAACCGTTGTTTATTTTTGGAACCCGTTATTTGTGGGTTATTTATAAAAAAAATGAAAAAAACCACCGAATTTTGTGGGTGTTTTTTTTTTGAAGAACCGGTACGAAATGTAAATGAAAATTAAGAACCGGTTCAACATCGGTCTCCGAAAATTGAAACCTCAGTGAAAACCTATTTCAAATACCAATCATCTCTGGACTTGGTACTTTGACTACGTCACGAGCCTTTTCTTCTAGGTCACTAGTTTTATTTTACAAAAGTGAACCTTGTTAAGCATATAATATTTTATAAAAACGTTGGATAAAATTAACACAAAAAATTATTTATCTTGATGTTGGTAGTGGCAGTACGCGTATTTTAGAAAAATGTGGAAGATCATTTTTAAGACATCGGGCTCAAGAGAGATAATGAAGAGGAATCTTGCTTATTTAGTAACAATGCTTTGCGATGTCAAAATGAGCAGCAAATTATAAAGCCAACATTATCCATTTACAAACAGAATTATTTTATCAAGGAGAGCGAGACATGTATTTGAGAGATCTGATTGGGACTGTTTGTTTTTGTCAAAAATACGTGGGAGTTAAATATAGCAATCTAATTTTCTAAATTGAAAACATGTTATTGTGGATACAAATAAATTACAGAATGGTTAGGTTTGCAAAAATGTTTGAGTTGCAGTTGGATAGATTTAGTTTCGTACCTTCTTCCAATTATAAGAAAATACTATACTTGAATATTCCTAGTGCAGGTTTGAAATTTCCTCCAATATATTATTTATCACCTCTGAACACAATTGTCTATTCTTTATTAATCTCATCATCACTTTTGGCTCTACAACCCCTGGTGGGTCTTGGCCTCCTCAAGAGTCTTCCTCCACTCATCTCGGTCCCGCGCCAGCTCTCTCCAGTTTCGAAGCTCCAAGGCAGACAAATCTTTGAGGACGTTGTCGCTCCATCTTAACCTTGGCCTTCCCAGGCTCCTTCTCCCTATCGGTCTTGAGCTCAGCAGGGACTTTGGTTCTTGATGCTCGGTTATTCTCTCCACACGACCTGTTTTTTTTCCCAGTTTTATGAACTTTGTGACGATAGAGCTCATTGTTATAACGTCTGCGCCAAAATCCATTTTCTAGAACCGGTCCGAAGATGCGCCTCAAAATTTTTAAATTTCTCAAAATTAATCTATACTTTATTAATCAAAGCATTAGATTATTATCTAATCACCTAACTAGATTATAAAATTATACACTACCCTTCCCATTTTTCTACCTTACAACTCCTGCGGTGATCTGTCTTTTTATTATTACCATCTGGCTTTTATTTACTTTACCGGTTTTATTTTATATTAAGTGCTAATTTATGATATGAACTAAACTTGTCAATTTGACTGGCCTAAAATAGGATCCATTCCTAGTTGGTTAGTCAAAGTTTCCGCATGTTTTATTGTATGATTTTATTATTTTTTAAATTTATTTTCCTACTTTATGCCCGGGTTAAATCTTCCCCACAGGAGAAACTAAACCCTTTCACATACTTTTCCACAAATGATCATCTAGTCAATCAAAATTATACAAGTGGATTATATAAACATAATAAATAGGTACAAAATAATACAAGAACAACACTTCGAATCACCAAAGATCAAATGGGAAAATAATCTCTGCCGGAACCTCTGATATTTTCATATCCGAACTTCTAATTGGACCTATAAATCCTACTGATCACTCTATATAAATATTTAAAAAATCTTTCCTAATCCTACATGTATTTAAAATGACTGATTTTTGCATTTTTATAAATAAATTCTTTGACAGATCTAATACGCATAAATTATGAATGAGAGAGCTAGGTATAATGCCAGTAGCCGTAATAACAAATGGTAATATTTTTATAGTCTGAGAATGCCAAATTCTTTTAATCTCATTTCCTAAATCTGTGTATTTCCTTATTTTTTATTAACAGATTTTTTAATATTACAGAAAAATAAATTTATAATTATTATTTCTCATTATTCCGTAAAGTCATTGATCAGTAGAAGATAATATTTCATAATAATGAACATATTTCATACCACGGACATAAAAACCTGGACACTGAAACAATACCGAATATTATATTAAATTTATATATCGGGCGGATTACGTCTTTGACAACAAATGCACACGTAACCTTAATATACATTTAACCTTTCATTATTTATGGAGCGCCCTCGAGTTGATTTTTCACAAAAACAGAGCCATAAAAATTATTAATTTTTTATTATTAATAAACTTCCCAACCTATTATAGGTCAGAATGCCATTTTTATCACACAATAAATACATGGGAGTCGTAAATCTTAACCTAAAATAGTAATTAATTGTCGTGCAGTGAAATAAATTTAGCCGTTAAAATAAACAAAAAGCTGTCACGGGACGCCTGCAGATGAGAAACATCGAATATGTTTCTTATTAAAAGAAATGAACATCATAATAGGCAGTACGTAAAACAATGTACCCGATAGGCAAATTTTCTCGGTTATAAAGCAAAGAGATATATATATATATATATATATATATATATATATATATATATATATATATGACATTTCACGGAGTTGAGAATCGATAATATAAAATTTCAGAAAATGGTCTTCGAAGATATATTGATTTCGCTTCAGACCGTGATTCTTATTTTGATTCCAAAATTTCATTCCGTTCGGCGCAATAGACCCTGAAAAAACGACGCTCAAAGTTCGAACCCAAGTCTTACATTTGTGCCCGTAAGAATGATGACTTTCCCACAAATGCTTCTTTATGCAGATTTTGATACTGATTTCGCTTGAGTACGATTCCAATATTTCAGTCCGTTCGGCGCCATAGAACCTGAGAAAGCGACTCTCAAATTTTGAACCCAAGTCTTGCATTTGTGCCCGTTAGAATGATGATTTTCCCACAAATGCTTCTTTATGCAGATTTTGATATTGACTTCGCTTCAGACCGTGATTCTTATTTTGATTCCAAAATTTCATTCCGTTCGGCGCAATAGAACCTGAAAAAACGACGCCCAAATTTCGAACCCAAGTCTTGCATTTGGGCCCGTAAGAAAGTTGTCTTTTCCTATAAATGCTTAATTTTGCAGATTAAGTGTTGATTTCACTTTGGACTGCAATTATAAATAGGAATCAAATATTTAAGTCCGTTCGTCGCAATTGAGAAAATGGCTTTAAAAGTTCAAACCCAAGATTTGTGCCCGTAAGAATCATGATTTTCTCAAACATGTTTATTTTTGCAGACTTTTAAATTGTATTCTGTTGATACCAAAATTTTTACTTTGAATCCAAAATTTCAGTCTATTTTCCGCCATAGAGTCAGAGAATATGACTTTGAAAGTTCGAACCCAAGACTTGCATTCGTGCCCGCAAGAATAATGATTTTCTTTAAATTTTTCTTTTCGCAGATTTGAGTGTCGATTTCACTCCAGACCACATTGGAGTATGAATCCAAAGTTTCAGTCAATTCGACGCCATAGAGTCAGAGAAAATGGCTTTGAAAATTCGAACCTAAGTCTTGCATTTGGTCCCGTAAAAATCATGATTTTTTAAAAAATGCTTCTATTTGCAGATTGTATAATTATATTCTGTTCATATCACAATTCTTACTATGAATTCATAATTTCAGTGAATTTGTCGCTATAGCGTCGGAGTAAATGGCTTTGAAAGTCCGAACCCAAGTTTGCATTTGGGTCCGTAAGAAAGGAGATTTTCTTAGAAACGTTTTTTTTGCAGTTTTTTTTTAATTAGTTTCTGCTCAGACCACAATTCTAAGTACGATTTCTAAATTTCGGTCTATTCGTCGCCATAGAGTCAGAGAAAATGGCTTTGAAACTCCGAACCCAAGTCTTGCATTTGTGCCCGTACGAATCTTGATTTTCTTAAAAATGTTTCTTTTTGCAGATTTTAGTGTTGATTTCACTTCGGACCACATTTCTTAGTCCGAATGCAAAATTTCAGTCCATTCGTCGTCATAGAGTCAGAGAAAATGGTTTTGAAATTCCGAACCTCAGTCATGCATCTGGGTGCGTAAGAAAGAAGTTCTTTTTCTCTAAATGCTTCGTTTTGCAGATTGTAGTGTTGATTTCACTTCAGACCACAATTCTAAGAACGAATTCAAAATTTAAGTCCGTTCTTCGCCATAGAGTCAGAGAAATTGGCTTTGAAACTCCGAACCCAAGTCTTGCATTTTGCCCGTCAGAATAATGATTTTCTTAAATATGTTTATTTTTGCAGATGTTAGTATTGATTTCTCTTTGGACCACATTTCTTAGTAGGAATTCAAAATTTCAGTCAATTCGTCGCCATAGAGTCAGAGAAAATGGCTTTGAAAATACGAACCAGAGTCTTATATTTGGGCCCGTAAGAATCATGCTTTACTTAAAAATACTGCTTTTTGCAGATTTTATTATTATATTCTGTTCATACAAGAATTCTTGCTACGAATCCATACTTTCAGTGTATTTGTCGCTATAGAGTCGGAGGTGTTTTTTTCTCTAAATGCTTCATTTTGCAAGATTTTAGTGTTGATTTCTCTTCGGACCACAATTCTAAGAACGAGTTCAAAATTTCAGTTCATTCGGTGTCATAGAGTCGGAGAAATTGGCTTCGAAAATTCGAACCCAAGCTTAGCATTATTGCACGTAAGAATGATTCTTTTCCTACAAATACTTCTTCCAGCATATTTCGGTTTTTGATATTACCTTAGTCAACAATTACGATTTTTATTACGTATGTACAAAAATTTAAAAATTTCTGTCCGTTCGGTGTCATGGACACAGTCAATGGCATTCATAGTTGTTCTAACTCAAGTCTTGCAATTGTGCCCTTAAGAATGTTGTGTTGAAATTGAAAAATATGCTCCGAAAATTATTAAACACAGTTTTTATCCCGTTATTTAGTATGTTACAACGTACCTATAGGGATGATAACATTCATCGTATATTTTTAAATGCAACTTAGGCAATTGTTGATAGATTGTTGCTATTTTAAAGGAATCGTGTTTTATTAAATCCATCTACTATCGGACGTGTTCCCAGCGTTACCTACTTGGTGTTACGAATGGTTTTTTAGTTTTTTGGTTGTGCATTCGAGTGTATCAGAAAACTGGGTAGGTATATTTTTAAGGTGGAGGTAATCTTATTCTAAAGAAATTAAAAGTTAGCTTCACTTGATCGTGCCACGTCTTCCTCGGGCGTGCCTACTTGTAATAAATCACCACATTGTTATTACTAAAAAAGCTGTGACCGGATGATAATTAATTAATTTAATAATAATCATCACAATGATAATTCATCACATCTTTAAAAAGTTATATAAAGTCATGGAAAGTGATGAAACAAAAACTTTATTAACTGGGTTAAGTAGGTTAGGTTAGGTTAGGTTAAAAAAATCATCTTCATTTCATCGTTTCTAATGACTTTATATCACTTTTTAAAAGTGTGTTCAATTGTCACTGTGTTGGGTTATCAAGGAACCTAAAAAAGCTACATCAACTTTTATTCAACTTCGTATCTCATTCCGTTGCAGAGATAATGACAAGTCTTCTCCGGGCGTCCCCGACTTCTTTTACCATTCAAACCACTCTCTAAACACCCCTGGAAATAATAAGAGCAATCTTGGAAATTTTCAGCGAAATAATTTTTGAGTCAATGTCAAGTCAATAAACAAACATTTTTATACATTTAAATTTTTGCTAAATTATTTTTGTTTCATATCTCCCTTTCAAACCACCTAATTATTCTATTATAACGTTTACCTACGCATTAAGACTCTTTTATGGTTTGTGTCTCTGATGATTTATCAATTTTTCATAATTATTTATTATTAAACTTATATATTCAGCTTTTTATTTATTTTTAAAACAGATAACATCTAAATGAGTATAACATCTCAAAAAGCAAAATACAATGCCAGATAGAAAATTAGTATACTAGGAATAATACAATAAATAGCTAGAATTATTCGAAAATTGAATTTATGTTTCCCTATTCATTAATTTATTTAGTTACCTACGCAATTTCATTAAGTTTATTTTACTGATAAGATTTACTTGAGTAAATGATATTTTTAAGTTTCTGATTATGGAATCAAACATAGCCACCTTCATTATTTAGGTTGTTTTCTTGACTACATTTAGAGTCCTTTCAAACTAATTAATTTTTGATTTCCATTTGGTTTGGGTCAACGCTGTATTCATAGTTCAAAGGATTTTCGTAAATTTCAAAAGATGGCAGTAGTATTCATAAAATTAGTCTAATGATATTTTTTTCTTCTGTTATCTATACTGAACACGTCCTGTCATGCAGTAATAACAATTAGTTAAAACATATTTCTAAAGTTCAAAAACAATTTTTTTAATGTACAAATAAAGTGTAGTTGAAAGAGACGAAACCGATCGTGTAGCGCTTTGGAGAAACTCAAACCATCGGGTTGGATAATTGGATATATCCAAAATCTGATAGGGAAGTTACTGTAGCTACCGTTTTCTCGGTACTTACCAGAAAAATCAAAGAAAACATGTTTATAATTTTTTTTTCGTTTGGTGGGTTCAGACGTTTCCATTTTAGTTGGGCAAATCCACACTTAAAAGCTATTACAGCAGAAACCGCGTGAGACACTTTATTGATTTAGTTTTTCTATGATTTTATATGTAATTGTACCATTTATCATATATTGTGCATGTAATTTGAACCATTTAATAAATCTAATTTGTTTCTCGGCATTTATGAGAAAATCTCAATTTTACTAATTTATAAAGTGAGCTTTAGCTGTTTATATCATATGAATTTAAAATAATTTTTTTAAATAAAAACATGTTCTTCTTTTACTATTGTTTTCTTACATTGACTTCAAAATCTTCAAAATTGTCATTTTAATCAAAATTGGCAGTGTCCAACTGTTTGTGAAACAAAACACCGAGTATCTAAAGGTAAGAAATAAAAACGGAAGTGTCCATAAAAGACACATTTTTTAGAGAAATCGGGGCATTCAGATCCATTAATTATTCAAAATATGAATCTTGAATCGGTTCGCTTCTTATCAGAAGAAAATCAACATCTCAGGTTAAAGGGCGATTTCTTTTCGTTTTCTCGTCCCCTGATCAGTAACAACATTATAATTGGTAACCAGAGATGTGCTTTATTTCAAATAAATCCATTTCAAATGGAAATGCAAAATGGGTATTTTCCATTTTGCATTTTAAATGCTTTTCTCAATGCATTTTCCATTTTAAATGCTTTTTTGCAACATTCTTCCTATTATCTCCACTCATCTTTTTTTCATAAGCCCCAAATATCAGCCGTTCCTCAACCTCGCTATGAGAGATAATTTACATTTGTCAAGTTGCTCCCTGGTAGGAGCCCTGGCAATTGAGTGATACCATTACAAAAAATACTGATTCAAATACTGAACATGGGGCCATGACGCTGTAATATTAAATGTTAGATAGCAGTTTCTATGTTTTTACGTTGGCAACATTTGTCCCGCGCAAATTTTTTGTGGTTCATAATCCGTAGTCGTGGCATTTTTTGATTTACCATCATGTAATATGTTTGTTCTACATTGATGTCCATTATTAAATGACAAAATTGTTTAAAAAGTCTATAATTATTTTAATTGTTTGACCTGAGAAACCATTTTGCATTTTCAATGCATTTTGAAAATAGGTATTTTGCATTTTGCATTTGAAATGCTTTTCTAAAAACCATTTTGCATTTTGCATTTTCAAATGGAAAAGTTTTGACCTATTTCCATTTTGCACTTCAAATGGTTTTGGGTACCCATTTTGCACATCTCTGTTGGTAACAACATAACTTCTTTCTCCTCACTTCAGTTTTCATGTGTTCATCAATTAAATAAATAATATCATAATTGTAATCAGTTTATCCATAAGCTTTATTGACAGTGTGTATACCACTACTATCAATAAAGCTTATGGATATACTGATTACAATAATATCATAATTGTAATGAGTATTTCTATAAGCCTTGTTGTCAGTGTATATACCACTACTATCAAACTTCGGTGAGTACGAGTAATTTCATTTTAGTACAAATTATAATCACATCTTTGCTCTTAATAATATATGTATATTTTTGGAATGGCTTAATGAGTAAAAACTCAAATTGCAATATTTAATTAGTTAAAACAATATAAACGATTCTTAAGCGAAAATTTAAAACAGAAAAATCGGAAAAAGATACGGTCCCTAGGTGCGACCGTATCTTTTTCTGTTTCAAATATTAATTTCAATAAATAAATATTACTATTGGAGGTTTTACTCATTAAGTTATTCCAAAAATAAATATTTATCCTTGACTTGCAGAAAAGTCAATAGATGACACACACTAAAAATAAAAATATGATATATTTATCCAAGACACTGTCTAGATTGCATTTAGTTCGAGTTGAATCTTGCGATCGTACACAAAAAGTGCGGTGAGAAAATGAAGATATGTTGGTAGTTCTTATTCGAAGTAATACATATACAGTTAAATATGACCGAAGGAGATTGGGTCCCATTAGCTCAGTTGAGAAACGCGCACCGATCTACCAACTGAGTTCAATAATTAAATAATATATCTAATTCAAAACTGTAGGAATGCACTAATTTCCTATAAATATGAAGGATCATAAACCTATATTAGCATCGTACGGAACCATCTAATCCTACATAGGTGGATTGCGGACTTTCTCTTTTAATATCTAGTTATTTGTCCTTAGCAAAAATAAATACCAAATAATCTTAAATATAATATGTGGTTTCTTCCAAAAAAAGTTCAACAGTTTTGTTGTTTCTTTGATCGATTATAAACTGAAAATGTTTAATGCATAATACGCCTCAAAGTGTAAGAGCTAAAAAAGTGTCAGATTCATATATTCTAATGACTTATTGAATATTTAACCGAAGGGTCTCCTGTAAGATGACAAATTGGGTGCTCGGCAGAGGGCGGTGAAAGGGGAGGTCAGGGGTCATCAATCATACAACGCGGACCACAAGAATGTTCTGGGGTTGTTTTGATACTCTGTCTTCGTGCGGTCTACTTGAAGAGTATTTCAACTAGAATTATGGGTCCTGAAAGCCATCGATTATCGTAGAAAGGTTTCTCCGAAGGTATATTAACTATACCTAGAGGTCGTAACACATTTTGAAAACACACTTAATCGCAAGATAACGTAACTACGTACTCATCATGAGAAAAACGAATTTTCTATCATATTTTACAGGACTGATTTTTGACAAAAATAATTTTAGTAATGATTCGCAAAAATAAGTAAATCACTAAAATAAAAAAAATGGTTCCACAGTAAAACAAAAAATATTGTCTTTTTAAATACCTATATATGAATTTCACTTTTGAATGAAGTGGAATCTTGGAAGCGGAAATTAACCCACTTCCTGACATCCGATCGAGCTGAAACTCGGCAGATAGACTCGTTGTCGATATCAACGCATTCACGTACAAAAACGTTTTTCTCTTATATAGGATGACATTATAAAAACTTACAGCAGTTGATATACGGAATAAATCCCGGTACCGTTCAATCAGAATTTGGCTTAAGTAGTAGCGGTGTTCACTCATTTTGGTCAGTCCCTGAGGAGGAAAATTTAATCCCTCTAGTAAAACCAAAAATTACAATATATAATTAATGACTTTCCAATATCTGATCGTTATGATATTGATACCTCAAAAATTAAAAGATAATGTTGCAAGAAACGAACACTCTTATTTTTCCTGTAAATTCTTAAAGATGTTCACGTATGACAAAGATAGACATTAAAATAATGTGTGTGTATGAACGATATAGACCGGGCAGCGTTTTCGTATTTAAAAGTTACGGCGAATACCACATTCCATATCACGGGTGTAACTGAGATGACAAGATACACCACTCGCTTACACCTAGACGAATACGGAAAGTTGTGTGAGACGACCTACTGCCAGTAGGTTGTCCTTCCTATACTAGTTGTGTTGCTACATTCCCTATCCCATTTTGTTTAATGGCGCTGAAAATCTTCGGTAATAATCAAAATATATTAAAATATTTAAATATTGAAGACAATATTAGTGATTTCTAAACGAAAATCTGAAACAGAAAAATCAGAAAAGGAAACGGTCACATCTGGGACAAATAAATATTTAAATATTACAATTTGAGGTTTTACTCAATAAAAATATTCCGAAAAATAAAAAAATATATATTAAATACTAAATATAATAACAATTTGCGCGTGTTCCGTTACAAATGAAATGCTATTCCTTAGCGTTGCCTAATGTTTGCCTTGTAATAAAACGCTTTCTCATCATACACGAAGGCATTCTGGCACTTTTTATGAAATTTAGTTAGAGGTAGCACACGACCTCACACGCGCGTGACAGTTTAGAACTAAAAATACGAAATCGAAAGCATAATAATTAGCATTTCTTTTGCTTGCCACTCTGAGAGCTCTACAACGCGTCTATATGTATTGTAACATCATTGTGTGTTTGCGAAGTGTTTTGTTATTAATCCAAGCATTTTGGCTGCATTATTTGTGATTTGTTTAGTGTGACATTTACGATTATATTTGTACGGGACGTGTTCGCCTGCACAAGAAAAAACTGTAAAATATAAGCACCGGCACACATTAACTTTGTCCTTTGTAATGATTCAAATAAAGCACTTACGGTATTTCATTTGAACCATTACAGAGTTATTTAAAATATCATAAAAATGCAGGGAATATCGACTCTTGTAATATGTTTGCATAAACGAATGCGTCTTGAGAAAGACGATATATTCGACATTTGTAATTTACATTTTTAAAAGAACGCCTTTATAAAGACGGTTGGTATTTATTGCGGGTAAAACTCCTTGTATCCCTCCAGGCTCAGTCGGTAACGGCTCTGCGGGGCGCTGGCTGGCGGGCTGGTTCAGTAGGCAATGGCAGATCCCCTCTCCGAGGTTGGCTAGCAGGCAGGTTCAGTAGACAGCGGAAGTGGAGCGAGGGGGGGAACCGGGTTGAAATCAAACACAGCGAGTTAGTTCCCAGGTAGCGAAACGAGTAATGGCAGAGCGGACAGCGGTAGATGTTGCTCGGTCCAAGGCTTGAAGCGGAATGGTGCAGGGACCGGTTTTTGCGGCGTATTTATAAGATTCATTACAACCGCGTCTCCGACCCTTGTTTGTAGTATCAAATTCCCGTAACGAGCTTGGCCTCTTTTTTGCTATGAAGCTCGCCACGTTGTAGGATTAAATCTGTTTATCTCAGAAATAAGGAAATATTTTATAATATTAGACCTTGTCTACCGCTGTCGTTTTGCCAAAACTACGTCATCGCAATATTTTTTATTTGGTTATAATAAGACATATTCTACAAAATAAGTGGTCAAATGTCTGTAACATTTTCAGAGTTTCATTGAGTACATAATTATCTTACATGTAACATATTTTATTTCTATTCGAGCTTATTTAGTGAACACGTAAGTATCTTTGTATAAAACTATTTAGTTAACATTGTCTCCTATTATTACAGAAAAGGCTTGCAAATTCTAGTATTTTTTCTAAATCTCTCATTGCCTGTTGACGGCAGAGCGGGTTTTTTCGTTCAGCCAATGAGAGCAAGATGGTTGCGTGCGTTAAGGCGAGACAACTGCTCTCCCATTTAGCATGATAAAATTTACCGTTAAACGGCAGGGCAGGTTTTTAAATATGAGTTACATATCTGTAGGGCAGGTTTATCAACATTAGTTTTTATGGAAGGTTTTACAAAGTTTTCGACAGTGGTAAATATGATGGCATTTTGTTGTGTTTGTTATTTTGATGTACATGTTATATTGATGATGCTTATGACGTTCGATACAATATTGTAACTAACTATCAAGAATCACACCAAAATCGCGCACATTGAAGATGGTTACAATCTTGTTTACATTTAACAGAGAATGATTTACAATTATTTTATTTTGTCATTTCTTGAGAATATTGGTGACACTTTGAACCATTAAAAATAACTGGTTATTCTAACTAATCGCTATTTAAGTCAACCTGTAAATTGATAATCATTTAGGTTATTTATTGAAAATGGGGTACTTCCTTTCTTCTGTCAGTCGACTTACGCCGTTTTCCAAACTTGCGCATCTCGAAGCTATTCATCGTTTCAATTCAGATCCATAGCGTAACATGTCATTGTTAAAATTAGTAATCGTGTTGTGTACAGGTGCATTTTCATTGAAGGGTGATTAGGCGGATTATGATGCTAATGGTAATGATATTATCCATAGAATTATACATAATAATAATAATGGATAGATAGATACACCGTGGAAGTCTATGGAACACATCAACGGTTTTAGCCAAATAAGTACAAACGTAGATTTCGGATGGGTATATTAGGTTCTATGAATTTTAACAAATAGCTCTGGTGAATACAGTGTCGAAAATTATAATTTCGTAGAAATACTCGTAAACGGGCACGCAAAATAATTCATCGCATAATAACGAACTAATATTATTTATATTATTATTATTTATTAATATTATTTAATATTATTTATTTAATATTTTTACTTAATATTATTTATTAGGTGTACTAATATTATTTCACCAGAAAATCACATTTATTTTTAGTAATGGAAAGAAAATCATTTATTTTCTTTTGTAATATGTTTGTGTTTTTGCGACTACCTTACTAGGCTAATGAACGTATCATGATAGGCGTACATAGATAAATGGCCTAGGTATTTCAAATGTTTATTTATTAACTGAATTTATATAGTATTCCTATTTATACGCGGTGTCCAGAAACTCGAAGTACAAAAGGGAAAGTGGTGAATTTACAACACATTTGGAGTCGATTCTGAACTTTTTAAATTTGAGCCCTCCGAAGTTGGAATTTTAAAGATAGTGACGGTATTTTAATTTTATTTTTATGTTGAATAATAAATTTGGTGATTTAAACATTTCAAATTTCGGCGGCGCTGACGTCACGTCGCGCGCCGAGTTACCTTAGTGACAGACGTCTTATTTTTTTCTATGTCATAATGACGTTATAGCCATATGAAACAGTTTCTGAATGTGCGGTTTGAGATTGTTTTTGATATCAATGAAAATATTGTTACTACGCTAATCATAATCAGAAAAAATAAACTTTAAATCTTGCACACATGTTGAACGTTATTTTGGCAAGGGATTGTGTAGAGCTTGTAATTAGCTGTAATTTATAGCGCCTTTCCAAACCGTAGATTGTGTTCAGGAGATGGGAGATTGAAACGAGTGTCTGCACAATTGATTTAGTTTATTCGTGAGAACGAATTTTAGTAAGATTAGTAATTTTTTTGAGAAAGAGCGCGGTGACGGTGGCAGAAAGAAGGTAGTACTGACGGTTGAATCGAACGCTAAAACGAGAATGAAGATTCCTCTTGTCATGCTCGCTTGCGTATAGCAGCGGATTAATTCGCGTTAGTATTGCCACATGTGGGGGAAAATAAAGTAGTCCCAAAGTATTAATAGTTTGTGAAAATAACCCCATTAGCTATCTTATAGTAATTTAAGAAAGTTTTATAGTTAATGAGCCTTTAAAACTAGCACGCGAGTGTTAGTAAATATAAGGCATATGTACCAGGGCAATACGGTTGAGTAGATCTTCTGGTCCCCTTCATTTCCCAGGTACGTCAAAGGTTTATTGTATTACCTCAGTTGGTATAGTTTGATTTTGTATCCCCAACAAAGGAGATATCTATCTATCGCCTTAATTGAATATTCAATCCTTCGAACTAGCAGAAATCGATATTCATTAATTAGTTATACAAACATTAATTTTAGATTTAATTCTATTATACAACGCGTGAATATTTACGTAAATTAAATTTTGATCACTATGTAAAAGACTAATTTGGTGGGCGTTAGAAGGATTTATTGCATACCCGGCTGCCAGTGATACATTCATTGCAATCGAGTTTTTATCTGCTTTGTTTGAATTTACGAGTATTAATAATTTGTGTTCATAATTCGCAATATCTACAGTACGATCGTAACATACCACAGGTTTTAAATATATTTATTTGAAGTTTCTCGAATGGAATCTTGGAAGCGGAAGTTAACTCACTTCCCGACATCTGATCGTATTGAAACTCGGCAGATAGACTCGTTGTGGATGACAATGCATTCCATCAACACACACATATTGATGATGGCAATGTTGTCAATCACGTAATGAATGACTTTTGGTGGCAATCACGTAAACATACGCGGCCATATACCTAAGCATTTCTCTGAAATCGGAAGACATCAGATCATTTAATATACGAAATAAATGTCAATCCTACTCGATCGGAATTTGGCGAGGTTACCAACCTGTCGACTCCAGTTCCTGGGTAGGAAGGTTCAATCTTGAGTCAATTTTTTTTAATGTTTTAAAAGACATTTTAAAACAGATGTTGTACAGTAAATTTTTATTTTTGGTTTATTTATTTATTTACATTGACAATAATATTATTGATACTAATCACATCTTAGGTATCCAGATAGCAGAAATACTGTTTTTGTGAATCAAAAATTAAGAATGCTTTATTATTATTTTTTGAATATTTAAATAAATGAACCTCTGTAGTCAAGTAAGCTCTCTGACTGTGGACACAGACATCAAATCACAGCAAGATTAAATTCAAAGTACATAAGCTTAAGATAAATTCAGTATGGCCTGGTGAGAATTCTTCATTCAGAAACGAAACGTTGCTTGAAATTGGCTATTTGTATCAAGAAACCAGGTTTGAAGAGCCAGATTACTAACCTCTTTCTTCACCATCTAATTCCCCCCTACATTCCTTAAAGTCTAATCACTTTCCCAATAGTCCCATTGTGCGGCAGGTAATTCATATAATAAGATATCGTAACTATAAAAAATCATTTTGTTCTGCTAGCGACATCCTTTAACTGTTTTTTGATTTTTTTAAAATAAAACATATTTCTTAATTAGTTAGTTCTCAATTAGGGTTTGACAGAATTTGAATAATTCACCAAATTTAATAATAAGTTATGAAAGAAATGAAGAAGAAACAAAAACAAATAAACTTTTAATGTTTTTCCTCGTTAAAATACTTTATACTTCATTAGAGGCACATTAAAAAAACCTGATATAATAGCATACGAGTTACCAATGGTGTGTAATCTATTTATATCAGAATTAATATCTTGAATAATAACAGAACATGAAAATAACTTTCACAGAACTTGAAAATTTTCTTTGAAATTTGATGATTTATCCAAATTCTGTGAAACCGCCAGTCCTAAGTTAACCATTGCCTAAATTTTCAAGTGAACTGGATCCGGTATTCACCTGCATGATGTGTTGAACAATATAAGGAGCCGATACGAAACAATCGTTCACTTCTGAATATTTAACAGGAGTTCAAAGCAAGGCCCGTGTAATCACAATCACTGTTGGCAAGATATTCGATGATATTAATTATAGTTCCATGGTTTTCTGTTGTTACGATAACTATTATTAAGTCTGACGTATAGTTTTTTGATAATTGAATCAGTTGAGTCTGATTTACAAATTATATTCGCTATGTAACTTATTAATTAGAACAACCCTTGTCGTGGGCAAATGGAATAAGGCGTTAGTTTCAAAAACGCAAGCCCTATTAGGTATAAACGATTTCATGACAAAACAGAATATGGAGGAAAGTGTAGAAAAAAAAATTAAACCTAACCTATTATTTTATCACAGCTTTTCACAGTTCAATTTTATTTGGTTACAGATATAAACATCGTCTTAAATCATATATTTAATATAATTCAATGCATCTACGTATTTTGTAAGCATAATCAAATATTATTTTTAAATTGAATTTATTTTTTTATTTTATTTAATATAATTTAAAGGAAATGTCCTGTAAAAAAACTATTTAATGGGAAATCTGTGTGCTGAAGCAGAAAATACTGTCGAACCTCTTGTCTGCTTACGGTGTCTCAAATTGCCGGATCATCGCAACTATTATTAGTTTGAATTTTTGTTTCTAATTTGAGCAGCGGGGTTTTAAAATATCACTTCAACATGTAGGAAGGCTGATATATAAAAGAGAGAGAGCTTAGGTTCTGGTCAGACTTAACACCAAATGGCTGACTATGACGATGAATGATGACGAAGAAAAATGAAACGCACGTGTCTATCATCGCTATATATAACTTAGATTATCTTCGTAATGTTTTGTTATTTTAGTTTTCTTCCTCCTTCCTTAGACGGATTGGGGAGCCATCGCTTCAAGAAGGTGCCTCCAGGAGGTCTAGCATGGACGACCGATAAAGCCCTATCCCTATGTCAAAACGATAATGACAAAATCCATCATCTAGGGTCAGTTAGCGATATGTGCGAGCACTGTCAAACGATTGATAAGAATTATTTCGACCGGATAACCTCTATAGTACCAGATAAGCTTTGGATAACTGTCAATATAATCATCTTTTTTAATAATGTCGTTTATTAGACAAAACTACTGTATTTTTAACGAACGGAGTTGATCTAACAAAGCTCTCAGAATTTTAAGAGACAATGATGCTACATTGGTTCGGGCGTGAAACGAAATTTGTTCACATAACAAATTGGGAATATTAACTCCCTTTTTTTGTGTCAAAAATTAAATACGGACTGCCAACGCATATTTAGGTTATTTTAATTCAATTAGGTTATTTTGTTATCCGTGCTTGGGATATTATAAAATCATCGGTATTTACGCCTATCGAACCGATATTATAATATGGAATATATAGTTAGCGATTCAACTGTGCTAGAACTTCTGGCGTCTCTAATCTGCGTTGATTCAACAGCCTTACAATCAACGGACTCAGTCTCTCTTGGTACAGCTTTTGCAGCTGCGTTTTCCAGCTTAGAAGAAAAGGGCAGCAGGGCTATTTCCTTGTAGATTTGTCGCTAGTTATCTTTGTGTAAAAATCGCTTTATTAACATCCCGAACATGACCAATGTCTATGTACAATTTGTCCAAGCCGCCTACAAACTTACAGACCTACATATCGCATCGTTTCAAGCAGTGGTTCAACGCTAAGCACTTCTCGGATTCTCAAGCTTCTCATTTTGAGACTTCTGCCATATTCACCATCATAAACGCGCCAAATTCCAGGGTAAGGTTTAACCTCATCTAAAAATATTCTTCACTTTCTGTGGACCTTCAATATTCGCATCCAGTCCTCCATCTTTACCGTTCTGCTTCAATTCTCCCCCACAAAGTCTATTCACCTGTTCCTCGGTCTGCCTCTAGATTGCTTCCACTTGGGTCATAATTTTCAGCGTCTATCATTCTTCCTACATGAGCACGAGACTCCTGCCACTCCTCTCAAAAATCTATCACACATTACAATTTCTCTATTTTTTGGTTTTTATAACTTATTTTATTATTCCTTTGGCCCATTCAGTACTGGCTTGTTAGGAAAGAGTACTTTTCACCCCGCTTTACAATTATCATTCTGCACACAGCCCTGTATAGAGTATTGCTATAGTCTATACTGTAAAGTGTATGGCACACCTACCCAATTCGGTGTTCGCCGGGTAAACTGATAAAATCGTTAACGTTGACAAAGTTAATCAAAACGGGCGCTCCGTGTCGAAGCTCAAACAATTATTGTATAGATTTGTTGAACGCTGAACTATTTTACTGATAATATATAGAATGGAATTTTTTCACTCGGGAGGGCAATTTAATTATTAATTGTGTATTAAAATAAATCGATTTCCCCGGAATGGTAACATTTATTCTAATGCCGCGTTCACGCGAGGACAATACAGAAGATAATAGAATATTGTCCTGTCTCAACTTCGGGAGCAGTCTCGATCTCGTCGGACAGAACAACTGGACAATACCATAATTCGATCATAGTTCAAATTCGGAACGCTTCGAAGATGGATACACAACGACGCGCGTTACGAGCGAGTTCGAAAAAAATATTATTTGCAATGGTGTTCGCTATATATGGTTATCATTTTAGTAATCTCTTCCGGGTACCATTTATTAGCAATTCTCGGCACAAAAAATGCGCGACACTTACGCGTGGATCGACTGGCTATTGTCCTACCACAATGCAGCCGCAATGCAGCCGCGCGTGGTTGTGGGGGTAAAACACAGTTCTGCGGAGATAGTCTGCCCATCCATTCTAGGGAAGTTTTTTAGCCCATTGTCCTGTCCTCCAAACTTAAATTAAACCCCGAAGAGATGGTTTCGAGGTGTACTCGTAGAGCAGTTCACATGTATATTTTATTGTCTTTGAACAAAATCAATGTATTATGTATCAATATGCGTTATTATCGACCTAACCAGGGTGGAAGATACTACCAGTATCGCCCTGATGTAAGACCACCATTCAGAATTGAAACGTTGCTCCAAATGGGTTTAGCCGTGTTTAGTGACTAGATCTGAATAGCCAGGTACTTTCCCACCTTCCTCTTTCTCTTCCCCACTTACCTTCAGCCTCACAACATCCCCCAATTGGGGATGCCATAGTCTCACTGGCTCCAGACGGGAGCAGTTGGGACTCTTGTGAGGTATTCACTATAAAAAAAAAAAAATAACCGCCCTCTGCGAGAAAGAAACAAAGTTATATGATCGCATCGTATAGGAAAGTAAAGCAACTTTGTATTTAATGTCATCGAGTGAAACTTTTAAAACGTTTTTCCTGTTAAACTGTCTAATTCGGGTGTCATTCGGGTCTATAACCTCCTGACCTCCAATAACCTAATCTGAATGAACTACGTACAATGTCATAACCTCCAATCCGAATGAACAACAGTTATTGTTCCATACCGATGTTGCCATACTAATAAAATTTTTTGTATAAATTTCTACGTTTTGATGTCAAGTGTACTGTCAACAGTGCTTATCAAGATACTCATAATATAATTTTCGAAAATTCGTGGGCGCTGCAGCGCTAAAAGTAGAGGACAATCCTGTAACACCTTTATAGTTATTTCAGGTATTTTTTTCTTCATATTTACAACGTTAACATAACCTGAAAATTTAATACCTCAATAGTCAGTAAATACTTGCGTGATATTTGGAATAGAGACTTCATGTTACCTTGTGACAGGATTAAGTGGGCATAGTAATATATTCTCGTAGTTTCCCGAAATGTATCGAACCTTACCTAATCCTTATTCATCTCCTGTGCAAACTAATACTGTACATGGAACCTTCAATTTCGGAGAACTAGCAGGTAATAATATCAATACATAGCTGTATGTTATTACGCAGTTAAGGTATTACGCTGAGGCCGTTTTAACTCCCATCAAACTAAGCAACTGCTATGAAAAAATAGCCCAAAGTACGTCCTTCATTTCATAAATAAAGAAACATTGTTCGAATATTTTTTTATTAGCTGGAGTAAACCTGAAATAAAAATTGCATTAGACGCCTGGCAGATGTGATATTTTAGTGAGAATAGAAGCAAATATACCGCACAAAGTTTTGGAGACCGGGCGAAAAGAGCCAACGAGTCACAAGGCTGGCTGAATAAAACGTTGTTCAGCGCAAGAGCGTCGTCCCGTTTCTGTGCAAGAGCGTCTTCCTGTCTTGCCACGCTTACTACGCAAGAGTCGGTTTTGCAACCCCGAGCGCGCCAAAAGATGTTTCTCTTCAAAAATAGGTCCAAAGGTTTACACCTTAAGTCAGTGGTTAGAAGTTGGAATAGATGCTTGGATAGTGGAAAGTCTTGTACAAAAGCCGGTAGTCCCAATAGTTGTTTTTAACATTGTTTAAAGTTTCAATACTAAAGGCGAAGCTTAGTGATAAATCACTATTTTGAGTAATCTTTATAACGAAATGGTGTACATTCTGAATACCAAAAATATGCTTTAAGTAAATTGAAGGTTTTCCTATCGTTTCGCTTGAGTAGAATACAAATAAATAAATAAATTTCTCAATAAAAAATATAAATGTAAAATACAAAAAAAATAATATTTTTTCAATGGCAATGTATGAACGCGTAAAGGAAACAACTTTAAAAAATACAGTATTATAGCTAAAGTTATCTGTGACAGTTTCACTCAATTAACTTTTTTGCTTTCTTATAAAATTATTTACAAAATAATTAAAAAACAGTTTGTGCTTGAAATTGAACGTTTCTAGACTCCGTTTGTCAAGCGATTTTAATACCTATTACCTACAATATAAGGTATACCAAGAATATACACGTTTTTGGCTTGTAGCTTCCTCTTAACATTAATTATAAAAATAACAGTTTCATATAACGTTTTGATTCAGGAGATCATCAATTAGTACTTAATTTAATTGCAGTTAGTCAACGTTATACCTGATTTTAAGAATGAATTAATATTGTAAATATCCTACGAATCAGTGGCGGCTAGTCCTCACATAAATGGGTGGTGCGTTAAAAATATCGTACTACGCCAGGTACAGTATACTAGTAGTTTTGAAGCCTATAGGTTTACTGAACTGCAAGAATTATCCTTATGCGAACTGTGAACTAAAGTGGTGCCATCTCGGCGCGACAAATAAATATATTGTGTCTTCGAGTATTTCCGCCCACCGAAGACGTACGAGGCATTGATAGCGCCGCTCATGTTTCGGAGAAATTTTAATACAATAGTCAACATCCACGCCCTGCGCGTGTAGATAATTGAGATGATAATAATTGCGTGTAGATAATCCTCAGAGAGCAATGTGCAATACGCTCGCACCACGCCACTTATGCCAAGTAATACAAGGAACGAAAAATAGAGCCGGTTGAATCCAACCAATATTTTTATAGTAAGTACTACTTTTATTTATTTTTTTTTTTATTTATTTATTTTTTTTTTTTTTTATGCTTCCGATTTTGTTGTCCGGGTTAAATCTTCCTCATAGGAAAAACTAAACCCTTCCACTCACTTTTCCACAAATGATCAGCTAGTCAATCAACACTATGTAAGTGCATTATATAAGTAAAATAAATACAAACAATACAAGAACAACAACACGTCAACTCACCAGAGATCAAATGGGAAAAAAAATTCACCGACTCCAGATATTTTCATATCAGAGGGTTCGGCTCGGTAGAACTTCTAACAGGGCCTATAAATCCTACTGATCCCTCAACATAAATATTTAAAAAATCTTTCGTTATCCTACATGTATTCAAAATGACTGACTTTTGCATCTTTATATATAAATTTTTTGATAGATCTAATACGCCTAAATTTTTAATGAGAGAGCTAGGTATAATGCCAGTAGCCGAAATAACGAATGGTAATATTTTTACAGTCTGAGAATGCCAAATTCTTTTTATTTCGTTTCCTAAATCTGTGTATTTTCTTATTTTTTCATTAACAGATTTTTGAATGTTATGTGGTTTGATTTTTGGTGGTATAATTATTGATTGTTAGTTATTATTTATAGAATGTACCCAACGCCCCCTAGCGCTAGCCGTAACTAATACAAATAAGTGGTTTGATTTATAAATTACCAGTATAGCACGTTTATTCTTGTCTATTTATTAACAAAATTACCTTTCAAGTTTTGTTGATTGAATTATTTGATAATTTAGATATTGTATTACAATCATATCGAAGCAGAAATGTACACAAAAGATCTTACAAATAATACATGTCATGTTTACAAGATGCGTAGGAATGTTTAATAATGGGGCTGTGGAGAAGTGCGGGGTAGGTACTTACCGAATGTAATTAACCATACGGAGATTTTCTTTCTGAGAAGCCGAGAAAACGCGTAGAATTTCTAGGAAATCTTCATGTAAATGGCTTCAGCATAACTTCTTACCGTTGAATACCAAGTATTTTACCCCCCCTCCCCCTTCTACGCATTTCTTAGCGTTAAACTTTCTTAAACACGTCATTGGGGAGGTATTAATTTGGCATGGTGGGTGGATGAATGGGCTTTTATAAACGTGCATTATTCCTTCTTATTGTTTACATAAAAAACACAGCGTGGAATTACGCAAGTCTGAACTTAAACTAGATGCGCACGGTTGTTACTTTTACAGTTGGTTTTAAATATTTTGCTTACTGGCTTATTAGCCAGTAGGTACTGTGAAACCTAGTAAAAACCTGTGCCAATGACGTCTAGTACGAAAAATAAATTGACTATTATTCCGCCATCCCCAATTCATAGTTATGGACATAACATCAATTATAACAAATTTGTTTTTTGCATTGATCAAATAGTTATGTAAATTTTTACAAAGTTATTTGATTTATTTAAATTAAAATAACGCGACAAAGTGAGTTTTCAATTATTGAAAAAAATAATTAATATATGTTTTACTTGGCCACTTACTTTAATGTACATGAAATAAGTTAATATATTTTGCATTTCAACGGGAATCAAAGTCGCAACTTCTCGGAGTAATAATATTCAGTCAAAACAGCAGGTTCAGTGCAAAGTTTCATCGAGACAATAGTAATAATGCTTAAATTCGATATTCCTCGCAGGGGTGGAGTTGGAGAAGGGGTTGACTTGGCAGCGGGGAAGGGAAGGGGGATACTGAAATTCAGATCTAGCTATTATTACGATTTCCAGACGTCAGACAGAGGGCAGACTAGACGTTTCAATACTAATTGGTGGTATTACGTTGAATCGATGATAGTTCCCTGTCTCGGATTATGTATGATTTACTATACTGTTCAATAGATTGGAACATTACTTGTATTAACATTAATGAGTTTTCATGGTTCACGATAGTATACTGTATAACACAATGAAATTAATATTTTACATGTAGATACTTGTAAATTTTATATGTTGTTCAATAGGACTTTATGGTTCTTGAATCTTTGTGAATTAGCTAAGACCACCGTTGTTGAGCGGTAAGATCCATGGAGTGGAAGATACTCTCAGAATTACCCTGGTGAAACACCATAACCGTGTTTCGTGACCAGATCTGAATAGCCAGGTACTCCCCCGCCTGCTTCTTACCATATCCTTCACCTTCCCACTTACAACATTTCCCAAATGGGAATACTACAGTCCACGGGCTCCAGGCGGTTCGGAGCAGTTGGGACTCTTGTGCGGTAGGTATTCACCATTAAAAATCCTCTTCATCAACCAGATTCACAACATACCCCAAAAATGAGAATACCCACTGGCTCCGGAAAGTTGTAACTATTTGGTATATTCGATTAAAAAAATAATAGATACCATGGATTTAAGATTTTTTAATGTTTTTGTAACTCACCGTTAACGAGATAATTCACAAATATACACGATGTCCGTAAACTCGTAGTATAAGCCGGAAACCGGTGAATCTCCATCACCTTTCCAGTCGATTTTGTAGTAAAACTTTTATTGATTTGATCTTTCATTTTCGAGTAAATCAAGTTAGCAATTAAAATTTTTAAGGTCAAATTTGAAAAAAATCAGTGGTTATGGGGTTAATCAGCGGTTTTTTTTTTCCATTATTTCTGGCTTTCACCCTTCAAGGGTGTTCTTGGCCATCATTTAAAATTATTGAGAAATGAAAGGTGAATTTAAATATTAATTTTATTTAAATAGGCAAATTTCAAAATTATAATGAAAATTGGAGTCGAGTTCAGACTTGAGATGGAGGGGAGGCAATTTTAGATAAGGCTTGATAGAAGAGAGGATATTTGTTTAGAGAGGGACAACCAAAAAATATGTGATCTAAAGTTCCCACTTCTAGACCACAAAATGTACAATCTGGGGAGTCAAGGACGTGAATTTTAAAAAGATGGGAAGGAACGGAACAATGTCCGATCCTCATTCGAATGAGTGAAAAAATTTCTTTTTTGGAAAAATGAGGGAATTGATGAAACCACGGTTTTGATGGAATAGTCCTTTGTATTGAGGCATAGCAGGCTCCCTTGGATTGACTAGCAATGTGCCAATACTCCGACCAAACATTGCGGGATCTATCTTTGATGATGGAAAAATGTCAGATAGGGGAATGTGGTTTACGAGGGTAACAACAGGGTTGGACGCTCCTTGTTTTGCCAAGGCATCCGCAATATCATTAGTTACCCATGATACCAACATGTCCAGGAATCCAAATCAGAGTTACAGTTTTACCAGAGCTATCATCTCTCGAATAAGGCATACAAAGTGATCATCAGGATGAAGAAGAGGACTGGATTTAAGTTTTTGGAGGGAACTGAGAGAGTCAGAGAGAACGAGGGAATGTTCAAAATTATTTTTGATTATATATTTGAGAGATTCTATTATTGCAATGCACTCGGCTGAAAATATTGAAAATTGATTTGAAATTGAATGAAATATTCTGTCATTAGAATTATCGTGGTAAACGTGAATACCTATACCACAGTTAGGATAGTCGGGAGATTTGGATCCATCAGTAAATAAAAGAGAAAAGTTGGGCCATTTAGATGAAATAATGTCATTGAACATATTATTGACAGTTCGGGCCGGGAGATTAGAATTTTTATTTATTTTTTATTAATACCCCAAACTAGGCAAATGCCCGTATTTGTATATATATATGCCCGGTGGTAATAAATAAGAAAATATAAAAAGAAATCATAAGAAAATATAAAAAAAACATATAAAATAAAATATAAACACAATTATACAATGTTGTCCATATATCGTTATACAAATGGTAAAACAAAAACAAAAATAATAAATATATATGCGATAATATGGATAAAGTCGGAATGAATTCACTCAATGGTCTTTCTTCAGTCAGACAATAATTGATGAATGACTTTTAAGGATTCCGATCCCTTCTAATATTGTTGGGGATAGGGTGACGTGACTATATTTTAATTTGTATAAGGGAAGTAGATCATTTTGGATGATGTGAAGCTCTGAGAGAGACTTAAAATTTTTACAGATGTCAGGAAGAGGTTTACTTGAAGCTCTGATTGTAGATGAATGGGTTGAGTCAATGAACAACGAGACGCTGGGGATAACCTGATGACATTTAGAATTTAAATATTTAAGAACAAATTTGTCAGCAAATAGTTGACGCCTTAAATAAAGAGGAGGATCAGAACATTCTACTTGAAGGGAATTGATGGGTGACGATTGCATTGCTCCAGTTATAATTCGCAAAGATTTAGATTGAATTTTGTCTAATTTATTAAGTACATTTTTTGAGGCAGTACTAAAAAGTGGGCAGGCATAGTCGAGATGGCTTCGAATAAGTGCGTTGTAAAGCAACTTAATGCAAGTAGGGTGAGCTCCCCACCAAACGCCAGATAATGATCTGATGATATTTAATTTTTTTTCGCATTTAGTAACTAAATTATTAATATGGGAAGACCATTTAAGTTTCCTATCAAATGTTACTCCCAAACATTTTACTTCAGAAGCGTTGGGGATTGGAGAATTTTCAAATAAAATTTGAACGGGGGGGTTTTTATGGCGGTTTGAGAAGGTGACACACTGAGTCTTTTGGTTCAAAACCATTTAACGTGAGCCATGTGCAAAGGGCATTCATGGCTTCGTTAAGATATTTGACGGCGAGAGGGATGAATTTGGATGATAAGAAGAAAGCTATGTCAACTGCGAACTCAATAACTTTTACTTGTGGGGGAATAGTGACATGAATATCATATGTGTATATATTATACAGTAAGGGGGACAATACATCGCCTTGTGGTAAACCCTTCCAAATAGACCTACTTTGAGGAGAAATGTCTCGAAGTTCAATGAAAAATTTTCTATCTAGAAATATATTAATAATAGATTGGACAAACATGGGGGGAAGGCCAAGGCCTAGAAGTTTTTTTTTCAGGATTGGGATGGAAAAATTGTCAAAGGCGCCTTCTATATCTATAAAGACGGCAAGACAAACTTCCTGTTTAGAAATTGATAAATTAATATCAGTGCTGATGATGGCAAGGTTATCTTGAGTGGATTTTTTTTCCTAAATCCAAATTGAGATGGAGAGAGAAGCTGTTTACTCTCGACAAGAAATTCTAATCGGTTTTTAATTAATTTTTCATAAAGTTTACTGAGGGTGGATGAAAGAGCGATTGGCCTGTAGTTGGATCCAGAATTTGGTGATTTGTTTGTTTTTAAAATAGGGATGGTTATTTGACAACTCCAGTCATCAGGCACTATACCAGTCTGGAAGATTTTATTTAAGATGCTTAAGAAGTGATTTAGAACATTATCATTACTATTTTTGATTATGCTGTAAGGTATACCATCTCTGCCTGGAGATGAGTCCTTGACTGTTGATAAACAATTTTTTAGCTCAATTAAGGTGAATGGAGAGTCTAGCCAATGATTAGACATAGGAGTATTATAGATGGGCGTTATTTCATCTAAGTTAGGTACAGAAGGGGGGGCAATTTTGTCCAAGATTTCATCTATCCATTTAGAATGAGACGCTCGAGGAGATGGTGAACTGAAGGAGGATCGATATCTTCGGATCATAGACCAAACTTCCGAAATTGGAGTGTTCGGAGATACTGAACTGCAGAAATTGTACCACCCGGATCTTTTTTTTGACCTCAATAACCTTTTGGCATTGGATTCAGCGTTTTTGTATATAAGATAGTTCTCCATAGTCATATTGTAACGATAGGAAAGAGATTTAGCTTTCCGAATTCTTACTACTTTGGAACATTCCTCATCCCACCAGGGAGTTGGAGGGAGTTTTTTGAGAGATTTAGTTTTAGGGGGAGGATTTGATTTATTTATTGCAGTTATGAGCATTGATTTGAAGTTATTATAGTCATCTTTGACGGAAAATATATCGGTTGCGGGTAAATTTAGTAGGAACTTGACCATATGAGAGTTAAATTCATCCCATTTGGTGTGGTTTGTTTTAATCTTTGTCGAAATATGAGACTTGTTCGATTGGAAAGAAGTTTGATAAGTAATGGTGATCGGGAAATGATCACTGAAGCAAGGGTCGGGGGACACCACCCACGAGGAGAGAGAAGCCAGACTAGTAGAACATATCGAGAGATCCACTGCACTGGGGTTTGTGCTGGGGCGTGAGATCCTAGTAGGAGATCCGTCATTCAAAAGGAAAAGGTTGGATTGATCTAGGAAATCCATCACACTTCGACCATCTCGGTCGGAGAAAGCAGAACCCCAGACGGGGGAATGGGCATTAAAATCGGGAGGGCTTAGTTGACTTACAATTTGCAACCAAGTTTGTTTATTGAAGTAGGCTGTTGGGGGAAGATAGACTGAAATAAAGGATGTGTCCTTTATTTTAGCTGCAACCATTTGGAAGTCAGCATTGGGGGGTTTGATATTATTTATTGGGGAAAATGATATGGATTTTTTAATAAAAAGGGCAGCACCGCCGCCCGAACCTTCCGGGCGGTCGTCGTGGAGACAGGAATACTCTCCCACATTAAAGTGGGTGGATGGAGTAAACCAAGTCTCCGAGATAGCAGCCAAAGAAATAAAGTTGGAATTTAGTAGGTTAAGGAGATCAGATTTGTTAGAAATAGCACTTCGGCTATTCCACTGAAGTATTCTGACATCCTGAAGAGTCATTTTGAATAAATGATTTTAATGTGGAAATAATAGTAGCAGTGTTGGACGGTAGATTATTTTGAGAAGAAATAAGGTCAATTAGAAGCATAATAAGAGTTTGGATAAATGAAGAATTGTCTTGGGAGAGTTTTTCAGAAAGTTTTAGAGAGTTCATTGAGGACGGACTATAACTATTTGCACACCCATTTGTGGCATTTGATTTATTAAAGATATAGATTGATATATTACGTTGATAGGTATAGATACTTGTACATAATATATGTTACTGCAATGAAATTTATTTTTCTCATGTAAAACATTACGTTTATTATTAATGGCGAGTACTTTACTGCAAATTGACTTTGTTACTCTTCAAAAATGGTCACATGATGTAGGTTTAATAATCAATGCTAAAAAACGAAGCTTAGGCAGATCAGATCTCCTCATAATAACATCACCATAACTCCTAAAATTATTTCTCTTGATTTTAATTGCATCCATAACTTTGTAATGCAACCATACTCATGTAAAAATGTTGAACTTGTTTCAAAATACGTATATCTAGTCTTAACAATTGATTGTAATTTTAAATGGGATATACATATACAAAAAGTTTGCACACGGCTTAGAGCTATAGTGATCAAACTTTGGCAGAATCCCTAATACGATATGGAATAACTTCATCGGGACATTCAACGAAAACAAATCTTCTTTCAGTCCAAAATGTACAATATTCTTTGGTAGAATTATTATTAAACAAAACTAAATACGAACAAAGACATGACGTACCAAAGTCATAACAATACAATTCTGTAAGTTTATTATCTGTTCGTGCTATATTGTGGCTTAAAATTGCGAGTCAGCATACATCTGAATCTGAACATAATAAAATAGTGACACATGTTCATAATACAAGACTAATTGCAAACGATGGACTTGTAGTTCCCAGATAGCTGAATAAATACGCTCACAGAACTCTAGAATACCTCGTTTCAATAATTTACAACATGTTACCAAACTCGATAAAAAGCTGTGAATTGACTCACAGAAGGAAAAGTATGTTAAAAAAATGGTTATGTGAAAGAATTTTTTTGTACTAATCTAATTATGTGTATATTTTATGTACTTGTTAAAATTGTATATGAATTTAAAAAGTAATTGTTGAAAGAATCCGTTGACAAACTGATATCAATCAGTTTAACGGGACTTAATATTAAAACTGTTTTTTTGAAAGTCAATAAATAAAAAAAAACCTGAAAAAAAGTTGTGGAAAATTTTTTACTAAATATATGAGTTTTCAATAGGTCTTTTAATGCAATTATCACTTAGCGACCCTACCCACAACTTGATTAATTTTTTTTATTTCAACGGACAATAAATTATTTTCCGTAGCCTTGTGAAGAGTTTGTTATCGGCCTGAAGAATAAACACACGTATAATTGAAAACTTGAGAGTGCCTCGGCGGAGAATATAAGAAAACCATTTAAAAAACAACAATATTTCTCAGCTAATGGTCAAATTAACGGTTCCGGGCTTTTATCGCGAGGCGACTTCTGTGTAATTAAAAACATCCAGTAAGAGGAAAGTGTGATTGGGTAAACAAGAGACTGTACCTCGTTCTCGTACTCGTGGAAATGGAGAGAAAGAACGAAACATTTGTTTGTTCGAAACAAAACAGAAAACAGCTTCATTGGAGAATAATGTAAGGTCAAATAAATTCTGACAGAATGAACTTTGCTGTTTTTTTAATTTTGGAAAGTATCTTTACCACCGAACGGTATAAATGGAACACTTTGAAATTTGAATTTTGAGGTACATTTTTCTTTTGATTATAATTTATTACGCTTTGTCTAAGTAATGTTCACATTAAAGTTTCTAATAGACGTTATTTAAGGAGTCATGAAACGTTTCATCTTGAGTTATTTAATAATAATATTGCTGATTGTAGAATGTGACGATACAGACATCTTTCTAAACAGCCCCGCGAATTAAAACAATTGTGCTGATTTTCTTAGCTATAAGCTAACATGACGTTATGGTAAATAGAAGTATTTGAACTAAAATTTTATTTTAATGATTAACTAATGTTTTTAAGACAAGGTTTTTTACGCATAGCACAATAAAGTTGTACTAGTGAAGTACTAGTACATATTGAATTATTTGCACAATGAAGTACTAGTACATATTGAATTATTTGGCGTGTTGGAAATAAGCCGACGTCGCTCAGTGGTCCAGCGCACCAGACCGGACATCAGAAGGTGTTTTCTTCTTTTTCTTTCTTCTTTCTCTGTACTATATACTTGGTATGTTTTATATTTTATTTTACTTATTATTATTTGTGTTATTTCACTAGTAGCATTGCCAAGTAACAACTAAAGCTTGATTGTCGCTGTGAACATTTTTAATAGGGAGTGTTAAAATCTGTGCCCATCTCAATGGCAATTTCTTGAATTGAATAATTTTTAGCACTCTGTAAATGTTTCAGACATAAAAAATGGTGTAAGGATAATCGTAGCGACTCTCTAATTTAAGGCTTGTAAGTCTTATATTTGTTATACTTTATGGCTAGAAGTGCTCGCAGCAATTGTAACACCATGACGTAATTTATGACCTGCCAATCAACGATTGAAGTTTTTATAAATGGTTATAATGATGTCGCACAATAGCTAAAATAAATTTGCTATTTTTAATTTGTTTGTATGGCGACCACAAGCAAACGAAGCTGTGTATTTGGTAAAAATCAGTGTAAGGTTAACAAAGCATATCTATATATAATGCATTAAAACATGTAAGTACATATTAATGACTTCGCAAATGATGATAATTATATTCTACGCTCCGGTTTATATGCGTGAAACTTCTCCAATAAAAAATAATGGCTTCCAATCCCTGATAATTATAAATGGTTCCAGCATATCTACATTTATCTGCAGATTAGGGTTGGCTTTGTATAAGATATAAGAAACGGTTTGAGGCTTCCACATTTTATCTCTTCCCCGTCTTCCTCCTCACAGAATCTGCTGATCATATCGGGTCCGATGGACGCGGGGTTTACGAGGTCCTGTAAGAAGAGTTTATCTAGAATTAACGGTCTGTGTACCGATAGCCGGGGTTTATTTCACCGCTGGTGATAAATAAAAAAGGGAAACTACGCTACATCGCGAATTGCCTTTTAACGAAAGTTATTTCAAAATAGGACGGGCCCGAGTAACTCCGCGCTACCCAATAAAATTGTTATACTGAGTGATTTAAAATTTAATGACGGATTTTGAATAGCACATTAAATGGGAATTAAGTATTTGTCGGTTAGAAATTCAGAGAAAAGATGTACTGTTTGATAAGCAAATCAACGAAACGCTTCCCTTATCAAAAATAGTAGAAGAGATTTTCAATTGGATAAAGCATCGTAGAATCTGTTTCTTTAGGTTTGGGTCATTATTCAGATGTAAAATGACTGTCTTCCCTAAAGCCACACGCAGTATTGCTAATTTATTAAGATTCGCTTAAAATTTTTGGTAATCCGGTTGAATATTAAATTTTAAAAATCCTTCAATTATGTTGAACTACAACACTCTGTTAAATTATATGAATATGTTCAAATTGTCAGAAAGAAGAATTCTCACAGACTTTTTTTATATATTAACTTTCAAAAATACAGTTTTTTTACTATTAAGTCCCGTTAAACTGATTGATAAACTGATTTGATTGTTTGTCAACGGGTTCTTTTACTTTTTAAATAGATATACAATTTTAACAAATATGTAAAATATACACATAATTACATTAGTACAAAAAAATTCTTTCACATAAACATTTTTTAAACATACCTTTCCTTCTGTGAGTCAATTCACAGTTTTTTATTGAGTTCGGTAACATGTTGTAAATTATTGGAACGAGATATTCTAGAGTTCTTTGACCGTAATTATTCAGGTGTCTGAGAACTACAAGTCCATCTTTTGCAATTAGTCGTGTATTATGAACATGTGTCACTATTATACTATGTTCAGATTGAGATGTATGCTGACTCGCAATTTTAAGCCACAATAAAGCACGAACAGATAATAAATTTACAGAATTGTATAGTAATGCCTTTGGTACGTCATGTCCAGAGATGTGCAAAATGGGTACCCAAAACCATTTGAAATGCAAAATGGAAATGGGTCAAAACTTTTCCATTTGAAAATGCAAAATGCAAAATGGTTTTTAGAAAATCATTTCAAATGCAAAATGCAAAATACCTATTTTCAAAATGCAAAATGGTTTCTAAGGTTAAACAATTAAAATAATTATAGAATTTTTAAACAGTTTTGTCATTTAATAATGGACACCAATGTAGAACAAACATATTACATGATGGTAAATCAAAAAATGCCACGACTACGGATTATGAACCACAAAAAATTTGCGCGGGACAAATGTTGCCAACGTAAAAACATAGAAACGGCTATCTAACATTTAATATTACAGCGTCATGGCCCCATGTTCAGTATTTAAATCAGTATTTTTTGTAATGGTATCACTCAATTGCCAGGGCTTCTACCAGGGAGCAACTTGACAAATGTAAATTATCTCTCATAGCGAGGTTGAGGACCGACTGATATTTGGGGCTTATGGAAAAAAGATGAGTGGAGATAGTAGGAAGAATGTTCCAAAAAAGCATTTAAAATGGAAAATGCATTGAGAAAGGCATTTAAAATGCAAAATGCAAAATAGTTTTTAGAAAAGCATTTAAAATGCAAAATGGAAAATACCCATTTTGCATTTTGCATTTCCATTTGAAATGGATTTATTTGAAATAAAGTACATCTCTGGTCATGTCTTTGTTCGTATTAAGTTTTGTTTAGTAATAATTTTACCAAAGAATATTGTACATTTTGGACTGAAAGAAGATTTGTTTTTGTTGAATGTCCCCATGAAGTTATTCCATATCTTATTAGGGATTCCGCCAATGACAGGTATACTATTCTAATGGTATTTAGTGGAACAAAAAACTTCAATCTATAAACTTTGTTCACTATAGCTCTAAGCCGTGTGCAGACTTTTTGTATATGTATATCCCATTTAAAATTACAATCAATTGTTAAGCCTAGATATACGTATTTTGAAACAAGTTCAATATTTTTACATAAGTATGGTTGTACGAGTATTACAAAGTTATGGATGCAATTAAAATCATGAGAAATAATTTTAGGAGTTATAGTGATGTTATTATGAGGAGATCTGATGTGCATAAGCCTGGTTTTTTTAGCATTGATTATTAAACCTCCATCATGTGACCATTTTTGAAGAGTGACAAAGTCAATTTGCAGTAAAGTACTCGCCATTAATAAATCCTCATGTGAAATAACTAATGCAGTGTCGTCAGCATAAACGTAATATTTTACATGAGAAAAAATAAATTTCATTGCAGTTACATATATTATTTACAAGGTAGGGCCTAGTATGTACCCTTGTGGTACGCCTGCGAAAACAATTTTTTTTTGCTAAAATGATTTGGTATTTAATACTTGGTATTTTTATATCAAATTCTATATGATTAAGTTGATTGTCCGGTATTGCTAGAATTGATAAGCTTCCGGATTCCACAACGTAATACTAGAAGGCAGGATTTATTTCAGTGCAGAAATTCTGGACTAACTACCATATGTATTCCTCTTTGCCCAGAATACTAATGGAGGGAAACAATTATACCAAGTCAGTGGACATCTTCAATTTATCTTAAAACAAATATTAAAGGTTGTTAATGAAGTAATTCAGTTATGTACAATAAATAATGTATATTTCTTAATATTCATATGTAAAAGCCCCGAAAAAGGGCGTTAATTAATAAATAAATTTAATATAAAAAAAGAGATGTCAAACCGTTTTCTGATAAACGTTTAGTAGATTCATAATACATGGGAACACGTGTTAATGAACCTGCATTTGCTACGATTTATTTATTTATTTTATTGATACATCATTTAGAGAGTACATGTGGTTTTTTGTGATATTTCACCCTCCATGCTAGGGATGACCCTGTGTTATGGCAAAAGATAATATATACGATAATATTTATCATTTCATCATCGAAATGCTTTTATGAACACGTGTTCCGACATCGTGATAAGTATTTTACTAAAGTTTAACAGGAAACCTATCAATTCGTTTGCAAAAGCCTGCAATGCCGTTTTTAACCAGTTTACGAATAATTTGAAGAGATTTTTAATAAATTAGCAATCTTCATTTTTCTCCGTACAAGTATCATAAGTTTTTCATAAAAAGAAATTATGAAAGCCTATCATCACAAAAAACAGTTTTATGAGATGTTGGTCATTCTGAATATCGCTTTAATTGACTGAGCGTAGCGAAGTCCTGTTTTAACTCAACCAATTGGCATTTTATTTGGTGGTTGTTCCGATTGTTTCGGTACAAGATCGTATATTTATTGAACACAACCGTTTTATCCCGCCAAAGTTCGCATGATCGTGAATCTACTACGAACTGTAAAATCGGAATAATCGATCAATATTATGGTACCTACCTGCCAGTTTGAAAAAAAGAATTGTCGTTGACATGGTAAAGTTACAACGAGCAAATGGTATAATTCTGAAGATCCTCTTTTGACGTCAGGGCATAATTTCCAATTTGAAAATGTCACCTTAAGTAGTTATTGTTTATTTAGTTGGTAGGTATTTAATTACCCACTTACAAATCTTATGATTTTGGAGGAAATTTTGGTTTGGTTTATTAATTAGGAGAAAATTAGAAACATTCTTTTGTCACAAAATTTCTAAAATATATTTTTAGTTTTTGGTGAGTTGGATATATTATTGTGTAGAGTCTGTAGTGTGGATAATACCATTTTAGATAAACCTATGAGTCAGGGAGGGCACTCATGTACATAATATATTCACATGCTTTCTGGATTATCATATAATATTTAAAAAAATTCCGAAAGTTTCTTGCAGAAAATCGAACCAAAGCCATTAATGATATTTCAATGTTATTTTTTCCAATGTTATTGGGGAAATAATTTATTCAATATAGCGATTTTATTTTATGGTATCCGTATTTTGTTAAATAAGAGTGACTTATTTGATTCCGAGTATCACCGGAGCGTCTCGCATTTATTTTGCGTATTTTTTTATTGAAATTTCAGACGGGAATCATTTTAGGGATTGAAAGCATTTGTATGTTTCGGATTAAAAGGGGGGGGTTAAAAAACAAACAGATAAAGAGTTGGTAGGTACTTAGAATATAGAGCATGAAGATATGCAAGCTTTAATGTAAATGTGTGTGGGAGATACTTTTAGTATCGCCCTGTTTAAAGTCCACTATCCACACGAAGAAAACTTATTGATATGAAATATTGTTTATTTATTAAAAATCTGGTTAAATTATTCGGTTTTCCTTTAAAAATGGGACTGGAGGCCAATAAAAAATGACTTGACAAATTTCATTACAAACTATCAGTAAAGCACGAATATGTTATGAGGAAGTCGGAACACGTATTCTTCAAAATAAAAATAGTTTCGAATCTCTTCCATTATATTTATTCGGTCAAAGGCACCTGCGTGAACACGTGTTCAGATATATTCTGAATGACTATTTAATTGGCACATTTTTTCTACATTCAGAATCAAAACGTTACTTGGAATGGCTTCAGCAGTATTTGATGACCAATCGGAATAGCTAGCTTTTCCCCCATTTTCCTCTTCATGGTCTCCTTTTCCTCCCCACTACCTTCAGCCTTACAACATATGCAAATGGGGATGCCATAGTCCCACTGGCTACAGACACATAATAAAGTGCATAAAGGTACTAGGAAAGAACAGTAGAAGAACTTTAAGCTTAAATATTTAATACGATATAGCAAATTTTAATACTCTTGAGGAATGGTAATTTTTTATTTCATATTCAAATTAGTTGCAAGATGATATTGTTAATTCTGAAATTGAAAAATCATATCAGCAAATATGACGCTTAATAAATAGGTCCCAATGGTCGAGTGGTTTAAGACACCTGTCCCGGTAAGACAAGAGTTCCTGGATTCAAATACTAGTTGTATAAGATAAAGATCTTGTTATTTTTCTGTGTCTTGTTCGGTTTCATGTTTCGTTTTGATTTAATTTAGTATTATCTTCTACTTAATTATATACCAATTTTATTTACCCGTCCCAGGCATCCCCTCTACAGGATGCAAAGATTCATTCATCCTTCTGCTGGAATGCTAAAAGTTTTTCGAAAAAAGAAGGCGGCTGAGTTCGGGGAGGTAAGTTTATCGGAAAGCAACAATGCGGGACTAGATAAACCGATTAATTCGCTCTCTGGGTAGGTTTACATTCAACCGCTGTACGAAGACTCTGTAGGTGTACTTTGTAAGGTGCGAGGTGTAACTATTATCTGAGGATGGATGTCCCTCTGGTAAAGCGCGCTGTTTAAGGGGAACGGATGCGTAGCATATACAAAACTTAAATTTGGATTAAGGCCAAAATACTCAACCATAATACGTAATTTGAAACATAAACAAATAAAGTAGCGAAGATCCTTACTAGATGTTGGCTTTACCTTTTGATTAAAAATAATTATTATTTATTTTGGTCTCAAATTCAAATTATTTTTATTTATTTGCATTTTTATTTTTTTTTGTTTCACGTCACAAGAGCGCCCCTGGCTTTACAGTGTAAAGCCAGGGGTGCCACCCGGCTGGGCAGAGCTGTGCGGCCGGTTGAGATAGGGGCTGTTGGCTGCTATTAATGCGGGTCTTGAAGAGGGAGGTGGAAAAACAGATGCCGGTAACTCGTTCCGCATACGAGCCATCTTACACAAAAACGAGTCTAAAAGCGGCCCGTTCTGGAGATGAAGATAACATCAACTGTGAACGAGCGCTCGTGTACGTCGAGTTTCACGCACGTGCACCGGTGCTGCTAGCTTCCTAGATATGGCTCCTTTAAAATACCCGTAGAACAGATTCAGAATCCGCACATTGCGTCTGTGCATTAGAGATGGCAATCGTTCTGTTAAGGATTGTGGGGCTCCAGTCCAGAGGTGGATCCCAAATTCAATTGTTGGGCGTACTTGAGATTTGTATGGAGTTAGAAGCTGGTTACTATTGAAGAATCTGCTGGCCCTGTACAAGACGCCCAGTTTCTTGGATGTCAGATTTACTCGGGCGTCTATAGAGCCCCGATACTTGAGCCGGTCTGATATTCTTACTCCAAGCATTTCAATGGAGTATTGGGGAGGGTGCTTCCATTAAATGGCACCAGACAGTCAATGATCTCTTTATTTGCCGAAATCAGACACGCATGGGTTTTTGTGACATTGAAATTGACGAGGTTGGCCTTCCCAGGCACGAACCTTCTCGAGGTGGTGGTCAAATTGTTTGTCTCAAAACTTTCAGAGCTGTACGGACATCAAGAGTGGAAGGGGGCTTGTCAAAAAGATAACCCTCGTGAACGGTGCTGTCGTCAGCATAGCAATGAATTGGTGCACATTCAATGAGATCGTTGATGTGCAACAAAAACAGTGTCGGCGACAGAAAACATTCCTTGTGGCACCCCCGAATTGATTTAATGCGGAGAGGAAGAAGAGTTTGAATTGTTCTTCCTTTGAGAAAGTCCGCAATTCAACTTTGCAGGGTAAAATGGATCCCATACGATGGCAACTTTCCAAAAAGTTCACCGTGTCAAACCTTATCAAAAGCCTTGGAGATATCCAACCCGACCGTTTGAGTTTCTTTAAAACATTCTAAGTACCGCCCCCAAATATGCGTTACATACCCAAGCAGATCACCACAAATCTATATTGAATGCTCAGGATGTAGTTTTTCACATTGTTGTTGTTGGATCTAACTTTTGTCTGAGAGTTTAAATAATTTTGAGACCACTGGAGTTAAGTCTGCAGAACACTTCTTAGACCGGGGCAGGTATTCCGTCTGGCCCGTTGGCTTTATCAATTTTAAACTCGTTAAAGACCCGGAAAACCTCCTTGTTCCGGATTTTCGGTTCCTTCATTTGGAAACCGCAGTGTGGAATGGAAGGGTAAGTCTCTCCATTATCCTAAAGAGGCGAGTTTTTTTGCGAAAATTTTGCCTAATAACTCAGATTTCTCGCGGGCCGAGTTAGCCAGCCGGCCATCGGGTTGGTCAGAGGTGGAAAAATGGTTCTGCAGAAATTTCTCCAATTTAAGAATTATTATATTATATTCAGAAAGAACGGCTACCAGTGGGGCAGTCTACCGGCTTTTTGGCAATTCTTTGATTGTGATCGCTATTGGATCTATTAAAAGTTCTGCTGGGCGTTCCTCTTAAGCGTTTTGGTAACGTTCCGTAGGTTTTTAAGTATGTTACAAGGTAATAATAAATTATGAGGAAGGTTAGGAGAAACCTGGCTATTCAACTCTGACCATTTAACTTACCTAGCAAAGACGTTTTAGATTAGAAACATTAATTCTGTTTTTCTACCTATTTCGGCATAATTGTATTTTAAAATTCACGTCTTGCTGGCTTTTTATACACAGAGAAAAGTGGGTCGAGCATATTTATTAGAATATTAACCATTAGTGAATGGGGGGAGAAGTTGATGATACCACAGGAAAACTTGATTACGAAGTACGATCGAGTGAATCAAATAAAGTCAGGTCGTCATATGAGTAAGAAATACGATAATAATGATGACAGATCAGATGATGAATTAAGCGTGGAAATTACGGCAAGACGCAGTTGTTTGCCAGATCATACTATCTGCCTGCCCTGCGGGAAATGGCATTCTGTTTAGTTAGTTAGTTATGTTTGTCAAGTTTAATTTGCAGAACTATATTTTTATTTATGTATTCAATAATATTATCAGTCAATTTATAAAAAAAACAGTTTATTTATAAACAAGTTTTGCTGTGTAATTATTACTACGCATGACAGCGGTTTCGCATTGGTGACCATGTAATACCCAGCAGATGGACAGCGTTATTAAATAGCATTGTACCCGTATAATGAGTATAATGAGTCTACTCGTAAAATTTTCATACATATTTAATCCATCATAAGACAAAAGACAGGCCCACCTTCCATGCACACCTTAACCCACCATTAGGAGTTTAGAGGCAGTGTTACTTGTAATCTCCAGCCGTTGTAAACAAACAGGGACATTATTTATACAAAGACAGGCTTTTATTATATTAATTATTACGCTGTACAGCCTTCGCGACACGTGATGCCGAAAGTTTCATATTATTTATTATTCAGACAGTCCTGTCTCATGGATGAAAGGTGACGGTGGTATGTGTAGATCTCTTCATGGATATATTTAGGTACTTTCTCAGTGCTTTCCTAAAAAGCGGAACGTTCCGGAACGTGGTTACCGGAACCCATTCTTTATCCATTTCATTAAATTATTATTATTATTTTTTAAATATTTATTAAGTAAATAAAAAAAATTTGTACAAATTAAGGGTAGTCCCACAAAGCTGTCATATGGCAGCTTGTCTGTAGGTCCTACCAATTAAATATTCTACTAAATACAAGTTATGTAGGCAGATTCATTAATAAAATCCAAGTTATGTAGGCAGATTAATGAAAGGATATGGCTATGGATATGTAGGCGGATACATGAAATTTTCATACATTAGCCACAGCTCTATCATTTTAGGGCATAGTCTCTCATTTTTCAAATTAAATTTTTTATTGATTTTATTGAAAATCACTGGAATTATATATTCAAGAGTACGGCTTCCATATTTATTTAATATTCGAGGAATTTTTAGGCCCTTTCCTTCTTTAAATCTTGTGGTATGATTGTGTACCAGTGCGTAATTAATTAATTTGTGTAATTAATTATTGTAGTTACCAATTTACATCTATTTATATATATTTTTTAATTTTGAATTTATTTTGTATTTTTTTCTACTAGATGATTTCCCACTTTTGAGTTGCTTCCACAATCCTTCAAATGGTTTGGTGTAGGTATCGCAGCGACTGCTGAGTTGAAAACAGTAGGTACTGATACTAAAACTGCAACGAAATTTAAAAAAAGTTTGTTTGAATGAACACAAAAAAGTAATGAATACAATAAAACGCTGTGAATATTTTTCGAACAGGTATTCAAAAAGGATCATTGTATACTTAAGCAAGACAAATTGATGCTCCTCTGTGACTTATCTTAAGGACCTCTCTGTCGGAAGTTTGTACATATGCACAAATATAGACAATCCTAAGAATGTGTTGGTCACCTCTACTTTAATTGTGCTACCTATTTATAAACCAGGCTCTTCACTCTTCACTGCACCGAGGTGCTGACAACGCGACGTTCCGGATGCCTGTGAGTTCTGTTCAACGAATCACAGATCTCCCTGTGCGTCTCCTGCTTTCGAATTATTTGATACAGTCTATAATATAAACACCATTCCAATTTCATGCAGTAATGATGGATTAATCTAAGTATTACCCCATCAAGAGTTTCGCTGAAAACTGATGCCCAGTTGTTTTGGAAAACATCAAATGTCACATTGTCATAAAATGGCCATTAGGCACCATTTTGTTTTTTTGACATTGAAAGCCGATTCTAGGTGTGTTTAAGCTTTCTATCAATATTGCAATAAGATGAAAAGCTTAACAACATATAGTCGTACTCTTGTGCTGATCACAGTTTAACTAACGAACTGTCAAATGACATAATGTCTCTGAATGCCATTTGATGATAATTTAAACTCAGATCTTAATGCTTTCTTAAAAGGAACGAGTTCCGGTAAATCTATCCATATAAAAAAGGCACTGGTTGTATTTATTTATAGGCTTTGTCTCTTCAAACCTAAATTCTGTAAACAAGTAGTTTATAAAACATTTATGTATGAACAAGCAAAACAAAGTTATCTACTGTGTTTGGTTTGTTTATGAACTTGTATTTGTTGATATATTATGTTTGATGACGTCCGGGTTCCGCTTTGATTAAAGTTTCATAAGGGCTTAATATTGAAATAATTCGTTTATTATACTATAATATTGAATCATTGATACATGAATATGACAAGAAATGCTTTAAAACTGATACCTGAAATCGAAACATGTATTGTTGAGAACAAAGTAAAAGTCATTGATTTCTACAGTAAAAACTATATCAGAAGAAACTATAAATATTTTTATTTAAAAAAAGATAGTCACGGGAGAAGTGTTTATGGAAGTGAATCGTTTATTGAAGGAAGTAATAATGAAAGCAAACAAGTTTTTGTACAATTAAGGAGGCGGGTTTGGGTACCGTCGCCTCTGCAAATATTTATTTGATAATCAACACCTCTGCCAATGGGTCACCCCAAGTGGTTTGCTACGTTTGGCAATTTAGCAGGGGTGGTTCAAGATGCGCCTGCCAACTAGCTGCGTGCCGTGCCAGATCGGGAGAGGCTGGTTTGGGGAGACTCTTCGACCTCTCACCTTCCAACTGATCTCTCGATCCATCGTCCTGTGCCGCGGTGACTGGAATATATTCATATGTTCGTCACTCCTGGGTACAGTGATCCCCAGACTTCTATCCCAACCTCGTAGCCTTTACCTTTTCCGAACTTTCTCTCCTTGAAAAAGACCCCCCACACAGAATCCTAAAAGATGACATAGGCCCTGATGGAAATTATTTTCCTCAGGGCCTCCTGTGTGGGGTTATATATATATATATTATCAAAAAAAAAAAAAAAAAATATATATATATATATATAGGGTTTTCCAATAAGAGGTGTTATTTTGAATAGCCCGTTATTTCGGTAGGTGTTACTTTTGAAGCTGTCATTTTTTAACATTTGACAAGTAAAAACTACGCTATTAATAAAAATGGAACGATACACGCTTCAACAACGCATTGAAATTATTAAAATTCACTTGAGTGAATCAAACACAAATCATCTTGAGTGATGAGGCCCATTTCCACCTCGGTGGCTTCGTCAACAAGCAAAATTGTCGCATCTGAGGCTCGGAAAACCCAAGAGTTATTGTTGAAAAGCCTCTCAATTCTCAACGTGTGACTGTTTGGTGTAGTTTATGGTCCGGTAGAGTCATTGGACCTTACTTTTTTGAAAATGAGGCTGGAGAAACAGTTACGGTGAATGGATTGCGCTATCGAGAGATGATTAATGATTTTTTTTGGCTGGATTTGGATGGTATTGATCTGGACAACGTTTAGTTTCAACAAAACGGCGCTACGTGCCACACAAAAAACGAAGCCATTGATCTTTTACGATTGAATATCAAAATAACACCTCTTATTGGAAAACCCTGTATATATATATTTTTTTTTTTTGATAATGAAACAATAATTTTATTAAGATTCAATATTAAAATATAAACAAAAAATACGATGCAAATTAAAAATTCATCACATTAAGGACAGATCGACTACCAATTTTAGTGAGAATACAAGCAAATATACCGCACAGTTGAGTTTGAGCCAATGAGCGACGAGGATGGCCGATGAAGCATCCGATTATTCGGTGCAAGAGCGTCGTCCCGTTTCCACGCAAGAGCGTTAAAAATTCATAACACTCGAAATTATACACAGCTGACAAACAACAATCAGTTGTAAACAACTAACTTTTAAACAGTTTATTAGTAAGGTACATAATGCGTATATGAACCTACATAAATATAAAAAAATAACAACATGGCGAGTTATGCATGAATATCAAAGTAGTCCTAAAACTGCCTTTAATGTACATTTATTTACAGTTTCTTTGAAGTTAGAACCCCCGTTCGATTTTTGAATAGTGCCTCGTTTGAAAATAGAACCCCATTAATAAGTGCGTTCGTTTTATGAAACCGCCCTTATGTAAACGCGTACTCTGTTGACATTTTACTAGCGAAACCACAAACGGCAAGGGATTATAAAACCATGAACCACGAAACGATGTCCCTTCAGAAAATGACGAAATAGTTACGAAGAGAAAATTATAATTAATTTGTTTATTTTCCTTACGACAGCTATTTCGTAAAGTACAACCATCTCACTTCAAATCAGTTCTATATATCTTAATGCAAAGCTGTAAGATCCTCTACGTTCAAATCCTACTCAACAAAATGACAATTCAACACATCTTTAAAATGTGATACAAGTTTTTAAAAGCGATGAAAAAAACTAAACCGTAAACCTCTTAACCTCTTACATAACCTAATTAACATAGTTTTTGTTTCATCACTTTTAAAGACTTTTTATCACTTTTTAAAGGTGTGCTCAATTGTCATATGTTGAGTTATCCGGTTACCGGTTATTTTCGTACTCATTTTCAATTTCACTCGTTAATGAAAGTTATGGGTTTGGTGTTTAGGTAGAAACAATGGCGGGGCGCTGCTACGCGTAGATGAGATTTGTTCTAACATGGGTAAACCTGAACAATGTTTGGTGACACTTTTGAGTGCCTGGTTTCGTACTTGATAATGGATCACGGCATATTCTTCCTATTATCTATGTTGCTACAGCTATTAAAATTAAATAAACCGATTCCGAACACTGTCATCTTGGGGCTGCGATTTCGGCAATTCGCAATCCCCTTGGTTCTCCGAGTTACCAATCTAAAAGAGAAACACAACTGCGCTCTGAGGAGAATAAAAATCCAATACTTATTGCTAAAATTTATTCAGATTCGCCCCCAGGAGGTATTTTATGACGCTGACCGCATCTCGCAAAGAATTTTCTATTTACATATTTTACGAAATTGAATTCAAATAAAAATATCCCTGTAAAAGTTGTTTACTTAGGTTTAAAACGTCGACATGGCGTACGGCAGAGATTTCATAAAAGAAAACAACTTATGAATAATGCATGTATAGATCTACAAGGTTATAATTTGCGGCCGGCAAAATAGGAACTGAAAATTTTTCGTATAGTTTGACTTCTTTCCTCTGAATAAATTGGTCGTGTGTTTGAACGGCAACTTAAATTTATTCTATTTGAACATTTGGACTGTGGGTTATCACATTCAGAAATGTCGTTTTTGGGGACCAGATCTGAATAAGTGCAATATCGTCTCGTATTTGATAATAAAATGAACAAACTTTATTTCCATCGCTTATGCCAAATCAAAGATTTAGCAGTTATTTACGACAGAAAACTAACTTTTCACAACACATCAACGATTTTGCAATGAGAGCATTCAAGCTTCTTGGCTTTGTAATTAGAAATTCATATTTGTTTCACAATGAACTAACGCTTAGACTATTATATAACACGCTTCAAGTGTATTGGAGTCAACTTCAATCATCATGTGCCCTACAATGAAACTAACACGCATTTTGCGCATTGAAAGAGTCCACAAGAAATTTATAAGATTTATATTTTTGCGTCTTTACAGATATTACCCCTGGCTATACCCATATATTATATCTCGGGCATAACCAATTACCGTTCCTTAGAGACACGTAGAGGTATTGCTGTGATTAAATATTTTTATCCTTTACTAAACCAGTACAAACCTAACAATTAGATTCTGACGTCGCCATAACCTCCTTTACTGTAGAGCCATCCGCACAAATTTGTACATGAACTCACCCGTGGGGAGAGCCACGTTCTTCCTAAATGCAGTTGATCAAAAGATCGACATGTTTTTCATGTCCTAAGCACTGTAAATACATTGTTTAAACGGTTCATTTATAACAAAGTTCATAAGAACTATAAAACTTAATGCTATATACCCATGACCCAAAAACAGAAGCCTAACTTATGTCAAACACTTAATAAAACCTTTTTTTAATTTGAGGTGGAGAAAGGTCTATGTTGTAATCCTTAGAATTTATAGCTTTTCTAAAAAAATAATAATGTCTCAGAGGTTTAGTCTATCCTTACATCGGTAAATAGGGTTTTACCATAATCGGTAGTCTTGTAAATTGACTTTTGAATAATAAATAACCCAAATGCTCCGCGCCGGTCACCGGCGACTCTGTTCGTTCGCGGTCAGAAGGATTCGGGCGATATCAACAGCCGCCACCCCCCTTTCCTACTTCCCTCATGGGAAAAATATTTTACACTGATTTTACAAGTAATGTAGACTCTATTTATATATAGCTCAATGTTGAGATGATGTTTTATTTATTTAAAAACAAATTTCTCCTGGTGAGTCCCTGATTTTGCGATGACAATTTGAGTCCCACATAAGGAATATATAGTTTTATAACGGTAACCTATCCATATCCAAGTTTATCAGATGACTACGTTTGAACAAAATTAGCTTTTGACTTGGACAGTTTCAAATTTAATCCGCGAAAGGTAAAATCATATTGCATGGTTCAGAGGTAGGGCCGGCCCTGAGCCAAACGGCGCCTGGCGCTAGTGAAAACCTAAAGAGCGCTGTGTTGGGTATTAAGTATTATTGGAGCCTTGTCTCCCTGGCTTTTTGGCGCCTTGGCAAGAGCGGGCTGCTCCAATTGCGCCCGCACAGGCCCGACCCTGTTTAGAGAGTTCGACTATTTTGACTTTCCAACAATACAACACATGTCAAACTAAAGGATTACTTAATAACTTTCTCTTCGAATGTCGGTATGAAGGGAAAAGTTTGTCGAAACATCAGTTGCGGCAGTGTTAAACTTTTAATTAGTTGATTTAATAATTGAAAACTAGAAGTTGGGAGAAAATTAATAAGTAAGTAAAATATTTTTCAGATGAACAGGTAACCCGCTGGCTTGAGATATTTCAAAGCTTACAGAATAGTTCCTTGACTGCATTGACTTAGAACAAACGAGAATGAACCGAATGATCAACAAGGTCACCAGTCTAGCACTTACTACAGGGGCTGGATAATAGCCAAGAAAGATTTCTTGGATATTATCCTTAAATCTATTCAGTGGGGGAGGTGTAGTACATTCTCACACGTTTATAATGCATTATGCATATGTAATATAAGTTTTTTTAGTATAATATAATGTTAATTACCGTATAACATAATGTTTATTATCATATAATAAACATATTAAATTGATATATTTCAAAAGTAAATGGAAGATTGGAATCTAATTCAGACTTAGAAGATACGAGATCTTGTTTTGTTATAACATATGTTTATTATAACATAACAAGATCTCGTCTTTTCTAAGTCTGAATCTTCCATTTAATTTTGAAATTTTACAATTTAAACAAAATAAATAATGAAATTCACCTTCCCTCTCTTCATAAGTTGAAATGATGGCCTAGATTCTTGGACCTAGAATACCTTGAAGCGTGACATCCAGAAACATTTGGAAAAAGTACATATATGTTTAATTAAAAATAATACATGTTTATTATAATACGATAAATGTTTAGTATACTATAATCTTTATTATCATTTAATTCGTGATTAGTATAATTTGTTAATATAACGTTTTTTTTATATTTTCAGTATGGCTAGACGGAAGGAGAATGGATGTTAGTCGTAGAGTCAAATACCTGGGACTATTATCACAGACGACCTGAAAGACTTCGAGGATATGGAAACGCAAGGAAGAGCTATATCCGTTAGAGCAGGTATGCTGTCAAGACGTTTTCATTTTTGCAGTACAAACGTGAAAAATATACTATTCAACGAATTCTGCACTATTGATATTATTATTTCAGTTATTTCAAACCAAAAACACATGATTTTGCATTACTACGTATGGCATCGCCTTAAGGCTTTTTAACACCGTTGCAAAAATGTTGTTTTACTCGAGTACAGTATTGGTAGGTGACTACCAGTTGATTCTATATCAGCGGTTGCTTGTCGAGCAAGAGTTACGTCTTTATATTTCAGTACGGTAAACAAGAATAATTTCCCTAAAGTTTAAAACCTGTATTGCCAAATAGCTCGAGGCGTTTTACGATGGTAAAACAAATAGATTTAAAAAGTACGTTTTACCGTTTGATGACTTAATCTTCGGAAGCGATTTGAATACGGAAACTTGCAAAATGTGTTTGTGTTTAATGTATAATCCGGAAGTTTTAAGGAAGTGCAAGTTTTATGAAAGAAAAATATATTAAATTGAAAGTTTAATCAAACGTTTTTCTTTTAATTTTTTTTTTCTCATTGTAATCAAAAGCTAGGATACTTTTAATTTATTTAATAGGATTTGTAGGTATTTGTAATTAATTGGTAAATAGTAATTGATTAATACATTTAAAGTTTCTTTTAGTTCCTTGGTCTTCAATTCATATATAAGTGCAAAAATTACGTTTCCTCAGATAATTTTAGAACCTGTGGATTGCATAAAAGCATTTTCACTGATTTCTTTAATAAGATACTTATGTTTTTGTGAGCAAAATCACCTCGCTTGTATAGTGGACGCTAAATTATATTTGCAAGACAAAGTGAAATATCGAAATATAAAGGACGCAAAGTTTAATATACAGGGTATTACACGTACCAGAAGGATTTTAACCAGCGATTCCGGAGTATATTTTGTGTAAAAAATGTAGATTTCATTTTGCTGTGCGTTGATATATTTTTTTTCGTAGTTAGATAGAGCTTAGCGGGTGTCATGGTACGTAATCCGTCTCCTTTCAGCACGGTTACAAACGAGACAGAGAGCGTACCACGAAAAGTGATATCTACGTTTTTTACTCTAACTATGCCCAGGAATCGTAAGTAAAAATTCTTCTGGTACGTGCTTTTCCACCTGTATATATATCTAATTCGCAAAATTACATTTTTTGTACTTACCACGAGGGTCATTTACTATAATAATACATTCGTTAAAAGTGTTTTTTTAATTCGTAATTATTTAAGATTTTCACGGCCAAAAGTTTTTGAATTCTTCTTCTTCGACTTCTTCTTTAGCCAACGTTTCGAACAGCATTACAGTGTCCATCATAAGGGAAAATGCCTAGATTATGGTGAAGTGTGTGTTTAGGGATTATACCGTGTTGCGCATGTTTATCCTCTTAGGACCGGTATTTCTGTATAATATAGTATGATATATCCCAAGGGTATATATTAGAAGGGAGGGGGTAGAACTGTACTGTACACAACAGTAAGAGTACCAAAAAAATATTTAATAAAGTTTCACATCAAGCAGCGTTAAATAAATTAGTTATATAAATCCTTATTTGTTATTTCCAACATAAAAAGATGCTTCTACCACAATGGTTTTGTAAACAGCGCCCTGCTTAGTTTTAATTTCTCAACTCTATTATGATTATAATCTAGTTTTAAACAAGAAAGTGGAATAAGCGTTTCCGAAAACAAGACGATGCTCATAATAATATCAGTTTACCGGGAGCCGTGTCCGGAAACACAGATTTAACAAACCAGTATTCTTATGTCTGATGTAATATATGCGTTCGCCTTGCCCCGCCTAAGTTCGTTCTCACGCCTCGCATGGCTAATACTCGCCTCGCCTTGTGGCTTCTTACATTGCTTTGCTTCACCTTGCATCGCCTCGCCTTTTCTCATCTTCTTTCGTTTAAGCGGTCAGACCTCCTCAGTTAGTCTCACCTATGGCAGCGTGTTTTGCATTCCTTCTACCGTCCCTTTCCTCTTGACATATCACACCCTGCGCCCCTATTGCTCCTAGGAACGGAACTATCGTGTATTAATTTCGTGGCCAAAAATATCGTGGCCGAGTTGACATCACGTTTGGGTCCCACCCAGGCGTAGTGTGTTCAATTCCTCGGCTGGCTAAGTCCTCCATCACAACACAAGCAACATTTTCAGCTTACTGTGGTGGTAGTAAGAGATTTTCAAATATTGTCAGGTTATTCGTAACCCGGGAATGTTTGTCTTTCTTTAAAAAAAAAAAAAATAATAAAAAAAAAAATAATTAACTAACTTATGTCTGCGAACAGTGACCTATCAAATGATTTAGTTTCTGCAATGTGAAGAATTTTAAATTTTCAAAACAAAATTTACATTTTCGAGCTTCTCCCAAAATGTACATTATGCGAAAATAATAATTTGTTTTCCACCGAAGCTTTTGAAATATAATACACTTAAAACGACATTACCGGCATCAAACGATCGCAAATAAATCTGTTCAAATTACATTCTCAAGCATTTTCCGAGTTGGCGACAAAATAACAAAATAAATAAGTGTGTCGCCATATCATCGTTTATTACATCCGATACATGACGCAGGGATAATGTTATCCTTGTCAGGCGACAACTCCTTCCACCCCCGAGGGGAGGCGAGAGATAAAAAAGAGGTTCGACTCCTCTCCCAGATTATCCGGAGGGTACGCATCAATTTCTATTAACTACCGCCGATATAATCGATCATTTTCCCCGCATCTGTCACTGGCGGGAGGGGGCGCCCGTTGCTGGAAGGAGGTGTTTCTACCCCTAACCACTGTCAGGGGCGCTCTTTTTTTTGATTCTCAAGACAAAGGGTTAATTATATGTTTTGTAATTTTTTGCTAGTCCCCTCTCTTATTTTAAGGCTTTCTTTGCCCTGCAGACTGCAGCTCGGAACAACTAAGCAGAACTGAATTTTTGACAGTCAACTACGTTTCGAATCTGAGTTTATCTATATCATTCTTTCCTAAGATTGTCTTTTATTTATCAATTCACATAATGTGACCAAAATATTTTAGTTTTTTCTTTTATTAAATTAAAGAAAAATAAAAATGTAACGGTCAAAACTAGGAATCGAACCTAGGATCTATTGTCTTACCGGGACAGGCATCTTAACCAACTTGATCATTGAGACTTGTTTATTAAAAGTCATATTTATCGATCTCATATTTCTAATTCAGAATCAACAATATCATGTTGATTCTGAATTAGAACTTATTACTATTTTTTCACATATTTTTGGCGTCTACCCTTTTTAAATGGCAACAAAGTTTCTAATGAAATTTGTTTGTAACATAGATAGTGGCTCGAATTATCATCGTTTATAAACAAAATAACAAAAAATATAATAATGCAAATCCTTTCCATGTGGTCTAACCACAGTTCGATATTGGCTTTGATAGCTGAAATAGTTGTCTCAATAATAAATAAAAAAGAATACTAAAAAACATAATCTCAACGCGCTGACATGAATTAATGTTCCCATTTATCTTTTCAGATGTAATATAAAACATGAACATAAATACGTACTCCATACTCCCTATTCTTAAAATCACGGAATTGTCACGATATGCCACTGTTTGTTAGGCACATTATACCTTAGCTGTGGTAATATTTTTTCTCAAGAAAAGAAAACACATTCAGTTATGAACTGAGGCTTTAGTCACCTCTGAAAGTCAATAACTTCGCCCATCGAATAAGAAAATAAAAATCATTAAAAAAATTTCTCACGCAGTTCACGTTTGCTAGATAACAGTTTTTTATGTGATACGATTTGGCAGTGTTTAGTGTTTTTCTCTCTTCTACAAAACAAGTCTCTGCAAGACCCGGAATCAGTCCTTCCCTTCCTTAGATAGTTCCTCCGCACCGCATTCCTAAATTAACATATGCCTCCAGTGAGGTAAATTAATACACGGTAACGCTCTGAGACAATAAAACAGAAAAAGCCTAGTGTTATATAGCGCGATTGAGTGAAAATTAAAAAAATATAAATATATACTATTGAATATACTTAATTTCAAACTTAAAGCAATGTTACTAATTTGAATCAATTGAAACTGATATTCTTGAAAGCTTAAACTCTTAATTGGCATGCATGCAGCGCGGTAAAGTAATATTTTTATACATTATCAGCCTTAATAATAAAAAAACACTTCCCAGCGGTTAAATGGTGCTTAAGTTCCATTAAAGACTGTCTATTTTCTGTTTCGAAATATTACTAAAAAAAAGTCTTCAACTGGCAACACCACATTTTGGCAGACTGACACTTGAGGTTATGAAAGAGTGAAAAACTTAGGTTATGTCTGACTTAATATTTTTTAATAACATATATACTTTATGCGTGGGTAGGTAAATATAAATCAAAGGAATCTACTTTTATATTGCGCAAACGATGAATTCAAAATGTGTTTTTTGTTATTGTTTAAATGAGATCAAAAGTAAAGTGACAATTTTCTCGCAAATTTCTTGAATAAAAGGAAAGTATTAAAAAAAATTATTGACGTTTATACTCAGTTTGAAATGTACAAAATAATAACGATATTTATTTTTAGAATGACCAAAGTTTTACAGATCATCATATGGTAAGGAAATTAGGTGACGAACTGTCTTTTGCTGTTTTGTTTCAATTTAATTTAAAAGGTCCAGAATAAAAACTGTTTTGGGCGCATGTTGTTAAAATATTTGAATATATAAGAGATTACTCGATTATAAATACTGTATAAAGATTCATAATTGAAAGGTTGCTTGAAATGGCTTGTTTGGTGATTAGATCTGAATAGGCTAAACACTCCCACCTTCCTCTTCCCAATCTCCGTCCCCTCCCCATTACCTCCAGCCTCACTACATACCCTAATTGGGGATGCCATAGTCTCACTGGATCTATATAGTTGAGAGCAGTTGAGACTCTTGTGGGGTATTCAAAAGTAATAAAATATTTTTCTTACTAAGGTAAGTCGCCTTAAAACCCCGAAATTCAGCGTTTCGAAAATTACTGTTTGTCATCACAGCGTCTATTTTAGTCAAGTTGTCGGATTGCGCCCGTAGAAATCCGCTGTCAGTCCATTACAGCTATACGTATAACTTTAATATTATAATAAACTGTAAGAACATATCAAAAGCATCTTTCATAACAAAAACCATAAATAATTCAGGCATAGACTTTTGACGGTGATAAACCTATGGAAGTTGACGGGCGAGTTGATCTACCAATCATGTACCGTTTACAGTGGGTCATTATTAAATCAATAATTATCAATGAATATATAAAAAAATACACATTATTAGTACAATAATCAGAAAAATAAACTTGGATGGGTTGTTTCTGAGAATTTGAAGACTTCTTCAAATTTAAAAGTTAATTTTCAAGTTCTGTGAAGGATTTTTCAGGTTCTGTTATTATTTCAGTTGTGTCAAGCAACTAGCCTATAATGACATAATAACAGAACTCGAATAGGACTTTCACAGAACCCGAAAATAAACGTTGAAATTTGATGAACTGTTGATCCGAAACAACCTGTCCTTTTAATCTATCACATATTATGAACGTTATCCATAGTTTATGAAAATATCCTATACCGCTTTGTTTTGAACTTAACGCTATGTTATTATTTTGAATCAAACTGTGAAAGTAAATGGTTAATTGAAAAAATATCTATTATATCGAAATTTATCGAAAGTTTGACCTCATATTTTGTATGTTATGTTACGTAGCGCAATTTAGTGATATTTTTATACATTAAACCCCTAACTTACAAACGCGGTGTAAATATTACGCGGCGTATATAGAGTCAGAACAGAGAAAAACATGGCTCATTCCCATGGCGTTTGTTTGGTTAAAACTGTCTTAAACCAGACTCAAGGCTGGCTTTATCACACCGATCTTGAATTGGCGTGTAAGAATCTAATTAGTAGGACAGTATGTTTATATAATGTAAACATATAATTCCGCTTTGTTAAAAGTCATAACTTAAACTGAAAACTATATTATTAATTTGAATAAAACTGTGAAAACACATACATGGTTAATTGTCAAAATTTCTATCATAGCTATGTAGCTATGTAGACATAGCTAGTAGACATACACACGGAGATAAATGAGTATTGCTAATTTTATAAGAATCTCTTCAAATTATTGGTAATCCGGTGAAAGACGGGATTGCAGGTCTTTAACGAATGAAATGACAGGTATTCTGATATATTTTTAGCAAAATACGATTCTATTTTCACAATTTTGAAACACGTGTTCATAAAAATCCTAACATCTTCGCATTTTGTCACTATTATTATTTTTTCCTTTATCATTATTTTGTCATTTTGGCAAACGCAAGTACATAAACACGTGTACGAGTATATATCGGAGTATTAGGAATTTACTAAAAGTTTATCAAGATACGGGCAGTAGTCCCATTTTTATGCCGATTATTAATAATTTGAGGAGATTTTTCTCGGTAAGAACTTTGTTCTTATTCCACCACTATATCTTAGCAAGTAGGCCTTGATAATTATATTTTTATTACCTTTTGATACGTTATATAATGATTATTTCGATAACGTGAACAGATTAACAACATTTCTGAACATTTTTTCATCTCTTCTAAATTCGCAAAATGTTGCCTAAGACAATTTAGCTGTTAACTAACCATCGATGCATTATTAATGAAGGTAGCTCCTCCTGTTAAGATTAACTTCAGCTTAGTGAGACGTTCGGTATAGAATAACGGTGTGTATAATATATATAAGAGCGGTAGGTAACACCCCACAGCCGAGAGAGCCCTAGACAGAGCTTCGGTAATTAATGGATGTTAACTCAACTTGATGTCTTTCTAACTTTGAATTGGAGACTTCAGGTTTTCAACTTCAGGTAAAGAAAATAACTTTAAAGCTGAACGGTGAAAATTGATGATTAATTCATTTTCTGGTAGGTACTAAAACGAGGACTTTGACGTTACTTCAAAAGAATACTCACTCTACTAAACACGGGTTAAATAATTACAAAGCAATACACTATTATTTTATCGCTTTCATGCGAACAGTGTTTCAATTCGAATGTTTGAACCACGTTTTTCTGCATTTAAGAAATCATGAAATAATGTAATTTACATTCATCTACATGTCAAGGAACTGATGCAAAACAGGTTCCAATTTTATTCAGATTTTTTAATAATTTTTTAAGACATGTTTTTTTTTTAATCGAACAAATTCATAAATAATATACTCATGATTGACAAGCTGTAGAAGTAATACATTACGATCAAGCATTCTAAATGCCAAGTTATTTTGTATGGTCATTTTACTGTCTTACAACCTTACTAATGAAAAATTACTTCACAACCATTGAACGGTGTTTTTGTTACACATTGTACAAAGACTATACAATATATTTTTCGTATTATTACCAGTAAAAAATATCTCTAACTGCACTGCGAAGACCTTGCAATGTTGCATTTTGCCAGACTTCATGAATACGCCGTGCACGACAGTTTCCCGGCGAATGAGTTATGATTTGACATTTGTGATTAAAATCATGTTTTGCTAATGATTTCTATTCTAATGACCAATTCACTATAATATTAGTATAATTTAATATATTTACTATCTATATTTTAATTTATTAATAATGTCATATTGTTAAAATAGTTTTATGTCAACTTTTACCGCGTGAATTTAATAAAACTTCCATGAAAGTGATGTTGTTTTATGACAAAAATACCTTATGCATGTTTAGGTAAATACAAATTTTTAAAAATAAACGTTTATATTGTGACAAAATGATTCCAAAATGTCTAATTTTTTTAGTTATTCCCTGGGAATCATTATAATAATGCAATTTTTTGCAATTTTTAAAAATAAAAGGACTGTGTTTTTAGATTTTTTAATTCTCTTAAATTTTTAGACGTTAAAATGTTTGTGTTAAGCTTTTTTTGTTCAACTTTTTTCATGTTTAAAATTAAAATATAGCAATTTTTAAACGTTAAAATACATTTTGAATACCAAAATCTAAAAGGTAATTTTATCTAGTTTCGAAATTGGTATTTGTTTTAACGAAATATTCAAAATGAAGAAATAAATAGAATACTTAAAATACCTTCAAAAAATTCCAAAATTAGATTCGTAATTATTATTATTATTTCAAGTTTATACAACAGAAAGAATAACCAACTTTTACTGGAAAAGCAATGTATACATTATGCATACATACATGGATGTCTATTTCTCTTTTACGTTTCAATTAGTAAGGTTTTCACATACTCGGTCGTTTATCAATTGGATACATTTTTTAAGTAAGACCGTTAGTGCCTTACAGCTCCATTTAATTCCACTGTACATTTATAGTTTTTTGGAACTGCTTCCGTGGCATCTGAAAAACATTCAGTAAGTTAAAAAAGATTATAAACGAATGTTAAGCACTATGCAACAAGAAGACACGCACCAAGACCTATACATTAAAAAAACATTGTATGTAATAATAAAAGGAAAAATATCTTTTTGCGTCAGCATTCAAAAGAAACTAGGAATTTTTTAAGAACAACTTAAAATTAACTTTTTTCGAAGGTTATACCCATCAACGTAATATAATTTAAGAAGAAGATAATACTAATAAATCTAAACGAAATAATATTCCTGAATATTCATTCAGACTAAAGTTCCTTTATTATATCATTATTGACAAGGTATTTCACAAATTTGAAACAATAACAGAACTTGAATAGAACCTTCAAAGAACTTGAAAATCAACTTTGAAATTTGACGAGTTGTTCAAATTCTATGAAAAAACCCGCCCTTAGAAAAAGTCAATAGGTTTCTCATATAAATAAAGATCGGATATGCTTATCTGAGACACCATCTAGGTTACAAAACTATTCATTAGAACGTTGCGATCATTAAAAAAAGTATCTGCCAAAAAAGTGGGAAAAAATAGTTCCAAGATGTTATTGGTAATTCTGAATTTTAAATATTAGATCGACAAATATGACTTTTAAGAGAGTAAAAGGGTTTTCGATATTTTCCGGATTGGCTAAAATAGTTAAAAATTTTGTCGCTTGTATCGCCCTCATCGCATTTTGAAGACAATTTTACCAAAAGATTAACTTGAAATGGATTTGATACTGGTATATCCCATCGTTAAATCCGGAGTTACAACGAACATTCCCGAATAATTTTCGTAGAACGCTGGATTTCAATTTTTGCCTTTAGTATACGGAAATTTTCCTTGACATTCCTTATTTTTAGAAAAATAAATTAAAAATATTATATTATGAACAGTTTTAGCATAGACGGCTATCCACGATTCAAATTTTTTGACCTTAGGGGTGAATTGTGAGTTTTTTAAGGGGTAAATTTTGTTTTAAACTACAAAATAAATGTCAAAATGTTAAAAAAAGTTCTACAAAAATCTGCTTCTTCACAATGCGGAATTAATAATACTAGAGGAGAATTGATTTATTTTACCTATAAACTAATATTTCCTGAATAATTATAAGAATGTGAGAGAAATTATATTTTCCGTTATATTGTAAAAGCCTTAATAGGCGTTAAATAAATAAATAATATGTAGCAATAAAAAAAAATAAAAAAATATAGGGAATTTTTCTAAGATCTGACAACACTTGCGTCTAGGGCTGTAAGTCACCGTTAAAAATACATTACTTTATTTTAAAACCCATGAAAAGTTTTAACAGTAAGAAGATACAGAAAAAAAGGTTTTACTTAATATTAAGAAAAAAACACAAAACTAACATCTCAATTATTATTAACTTATATCATTATATTTTATTTTTATAATTATTATTTCCTATCAAAAATAAGATATTCTACGATTTCCACTGATTAATTATGATTTAATTTATCTTCTTTATATAAAAGACTTTTTAGGCGTACAAATAAATAAATATTTAAGATCCATCCAAATTTCGATATGGTAACAATCGAAAAGAAATATTAAAAAAATTACAAGAATATTCCATCATGGAATGAGTGGATATTTATTTATTTATTGTATGATGGCGTGTTGATGGCCTCCTTGTTCGAGAGGTGAGGTTCTCTAGTACGATTCCAGAATTCGCTGCTTCAAATCCGCGAATTTAAAATTTCAAAATTCTGTTTTCAAAACCAAAATTCATTCGAAATTCGTAAAATTCATGATCTAAATATATTTGCATGAAATGGTATATTTTTTGTATATATAATACGCAGGGTTTTCGGATTCTACATATACTTCTAAATGATAGTAAGAGTAAAAAACATGAATGAGTTTTTTCGAATTTCCAACGTTTTAAGATAGTTTTTAGGTAAAAAAAGTTGAATTCTTTGTTTGAAAAAATAGAATTTTGTTTATCTTTTTTACTTCTACAATCATGTAGAATCATCCCCTGAAGTTAGCGCACTTTATCCTCGGACATCCTGTATTTTAATAAGACCTTAATTTAATTACGTCATCATAAATACTGTAATATGTATAAGGTCCCCATAAAGATGATAACAACAAAAATCTTAACAGTATTGTAAACAACTTAACAGTATTAACATTGTTCACAAAAAACACAAAAAATATATATGTAAAGTTAATTGCATATTATCGTATTTTTGATATTTAAAACCTATAATTTGATTTTTATATAGTTGTGAAACGATTTGAAATCATTTAATCAAAAATTATAATAATTAACCATTTATTTGCACTGCTGTATCCATTTCACTCGATTATTTGTATAGCGCCATTTTAGTGGAAAATCACCTCAAGAGTGCTGGTTCACTTGATCGTGACATATCCTTTACACCCTTTCTCGTTCATAGTTAAATAAACTAAATAAAAATATTCGAAAGGATTTAAAAAAAAAGTGAATACTGAAAAAGAGTACTAACTGTCTGGAGCCAGTGAGACTATGGCACCCCCAATTAGGGTATTTTGTGAGGCTGAAGGTAGTGGGGAGGGGAAGAAGATGGGGAAGAGTAAAGGGGGAGTGTACCTGGGTTACCTATTCAGATCTGGTCACCAAACACGACTTCAAGTCAAGTCATTTCAAGCAACGTTTCACTTCTGAATGGTGATACTGATAGTGTATCCCACTCGAATAAAAGCTAGTTAATATATTTTTAGTCATATTTATTATTATTAAGTAATGGCTGTTTCGCCTACCAAAGTCACATCCAAATCAATAAAGGTTGCCGTTACGCATAAATTTAAAAATATCTAGCAGAACTTAATAAACCGCAATTGATTTCAATTGATTATATAAGAAATGGCAGGTGTAAAAATAAACATAAAAGCAATTAAAAATTGATTCGTAAACACGAGTGATTACTGTATTCGCATTAGGGTCCTTGGAAAAGGCTACCAATTTGGTACCCTCTTTTAAAACTTGCGCTGAATAAAAGGCAAAATGCGAAAGGTACAAGGATACGACCGTCCCTGAACTAGCCACGACCGTTAAAGAGAATCCTTTAGACCAGCTTCTTTCAAATTACACGAAAAAATTCAATGGTCTGAAATGATTCCTTCCCGAGAATATATATTCTGGCCAAACATCAAACACCAATCGTCTTACTCATAATAGATAATACGGAAATAATCGTACTGCGTATACCGGCCGTAATACCGCAGTATTAGTGGCTGACACATTTTTAAACTGCCCGACCCCCAGGATTAGGGACGTATTGGAATGGCATTACGACGGAGATCGCGGACTTGGTAAATATCCATCGGTCGCGCAATGAAAATGAAAAAAAGTAGTAATACCCAATGGCAGCACTATCAGAGGAATATTTTAAATCGATTTACCGAAGCAAATACGGAACGCATAATCAAATTGGCCAAATTTTGAAGCAATTCAAAGCAGACCGGGTTAATGACATCGCAAATGTCATCTGAAGAAACGTGAAGTTAGCAACTAAATGCGAAATGCCAAAATGACGGTGTTTTTTAAGATTGGAACAAAGTGGTGTTAGTCTAAATAAATCTTGCATGAATATTATCATGGGAAAATATTTTAACCAATACTAGTATTCGGCCCTCCTGACCGTAAGGCCACACCAGCGCTGCAGTTGCGTATTAAGGAATCTTTATAAGTAAGACTGTGATAGTTTTTTTTTAACAAACTTAAAGTTTTGGGAATAGAGAAAAATATGACCAAATAAATTATTAAATTATTTTATTTTATTTTCAAGTAGGATAGATCAAATACAGCTTTAGTGAACGAAAATTTCAAATACCCGTTTTTTAATACATAAAATTACTCTAAAAGCACATTGATTTATGTAGTTTAAAAAAATATATAAAACATTATAAATAGGGTGATGCAGGTTAATATCTGTTCAATTACAAATATATTTTTTCTCTTTCTTTCTTTTGATGTATGACCACAGATGAAAAACATTTGAAGATAGATTTATTGGAAAATGATATTTTATAAACAGGTATAAAGTAAGAAAAAAATATTTAAAATTTTTTGATTTCAACTAGTAACAGGGAACGTGGATTGATCTAATATTTTTTCATGTTAAATATTTTTTTCGATGTGCTGTTATGGCCACAGGCGACATCGAAAATGCAGAAAACAATAAAATATTGAAATATCCCTCGTGCCTTCTAAATAACTAGGTCCCAATGGTCGAGTGGTTAAGACGCTGTCCCGATACGACATATGATCCTGGGTTAGATTCATAGTTATCGGAACTATGTGTCCGACAAAACTTAAGCAATTGTCAGCTTACTCTAAGGTCAGCAGATCTTGATGTTAGTAATCGTCTAATCAACACAGGCTTGTCCTAGTGAGGTTAAAAATTTTAACTTAAAAAAAAAGATACAATGTAAAGAAACGATAAATAAATAAATAAAAAATCGAACTTTCTAGGTCAAATCGAGCCGTATACTATAATCGCTCTTTTCGTGAAACAGGCCCGCTCATCTGGAATAGACTTCCCTCAGCTCTTACTAATCTCCAGAATTTGGCTAATTTAAACGGGCTGTAAAAACAAAATTATTTAAAAAATCTTACCATTCATAAATCTTAACTTCTTTTCAATATTTTACAATAAGCCATATTCTAATACTTCCAGTAATTGTTTGGCTTCGGTTGCCTCCTTATTGTACCCTTTTAAAATGTCTGCTCAGAAGATTCTCATTTCTGAGCACAAACTGCCTCCTGTTTTATAATATGTTTTAGTTTTAATATTCTTGTTTTGTCCTGTCCTGCTGTTATTGTTATTCTAAGTTTTGTCATCACTTTGTATAAACAGTATATTTAGTGTTATAATATTAGATTTGTATTGGGTAAGGCACACTGTAGGAATAATTTTAAGAACATGACCACTAATACTAAATTACAGTTTTTACGTTTGTTAGTAAAGCGCACTTGAAGTGAAATGACACTAAAGTGAAATGACACTAATGTGAAGTGACACTAATGTGAAGTGACTGTTATCTTTTTACTTTATGTGTCTTCCTCGGTTTCGTGTTTCGTTTAGATTTATTAGTATTAACTTCTTCTTCAATGAATAATTTTTTATTTCTTCTCTTTTCTAAGTAGTAAGTAGCGATTACGTAAGTACCTAGTTCATTTTTCATTTTTACTTTAGAACTATCGTTAAAACATTTAAATAATTTATTCTGTTTTGGATGTGTTACATAACCAAGATTCTAACTTTAAGGTCGCAAAAAGACACAAATCAATAGTTGCAGTGCCACCGATGGCCGTCTGTAATTTATTAGCGATATAATATGTTTCAGTTTCCCTAAAGTCGGGGGTCAAGTGTAAAACCACAACCAAACGCGCAGCACCACTAATTAATAGGGTGTCAGCGATAAGTGTTACCACTTTAAACACCATCCTCCCTCCTTCCCCCTTCCCCCTTGCTGGTAGTTCGGGGTTGTAAATCTACGGAATTTATAACTTGGTAATTTATTTGAGCAACCTTTTTACCACTTGTTATGTTGGTACTTCTATTAATAAATCTCAAATTTTAAATCCAATACGAATGATCCAAACACTATTTTTTATCGCACTCATTTTTTCCTGCTAATAATGTCGCCATTGATTATTGTTGTAATTTTTAACTATATATGAAATAAAAATTCCCCCTCTGAATTTAGAATAATGATTTTGTTTGTTTTCAGTTGTAAATTATATAGTCTACATGTTTGGCTACCAACTTTTATCAGTGTGGTTTTACGAAAACAAGTAAATCCTTTGCCTATAAATACGGACTAATAAAAATCGAAGCACCACAATTTTTCACGGCAATTATGTTGCGATGTGAAAAAGTTGAGCTATTTTCAATCTCAAAATTAAACAATCAGTTCAAATTTAAATGCGCCAGAACTTAGAGATTTACATATATAATTGATTTTAGATCTAGAATTATTTTTTATCTTTTATTTTCTTCCTATTTCTGCACTCTGCAATATTACTTGCAATTATATGCTAATTAACTTTTTCAAAACAAACAGAACCGTAAAACCTTAAAATTTGCGAAAAAAAATCTGAAAATAGAAGCAGAATGAAAACGTTAAACTCGTAGTATCAGCGGGAAACTGGTGAATCCACATGACATTTGTATTCGATTTTGAAGAATAACTTTTGGTTTGAGCTTTCTTTTTCGTGTAAATCGAATCCGGTCAAATTTGAAAAAAATCGGGTTGATATCAACTATTTAATATCTTTTAAAACATGCCGAAGCCTAAACCTAGCTCCAGAAGTTTTTTTAACATTGCCAAAAAATTTGAAACATGCAGACGTAATTTTTTTTTTGGTTATTTATTGATGTAGATTGACCTGTGCCCCCATTGAGCTTCCAGACACCGTTTATTAATGAGAGAGTTTTTTTCACTCTTATTTCGAATGCATTAACAACTTTTACGGTGTCACGTACTAAACAGAGGAACTCCCAAATTGATAGTACGTAATTTAATAAGAAAGAGTGTTAGTTGTGGTGAGTGTGAGGATGGGTGGCAGAATTTGGTTGAACGTCTTGCATTATGGCCCGCGAAACCGCCGCGGCCGCCCTTCTTGCGAGGGAAGTTTTCCATTATGAAGTTTTATATTAAGAAGTTCCTCAGAGCTGCAAGCAAACTAAAGTATGCATGTAAAGTACCGCTCTACCACCCTACCACCCTATCACCCTATCGCCCTACCACCCACACTGTCTTCACTTTGAGAGATGAGACAGATTCATAATGCACCGAATTCCGCAAGATTTTTTTTAGCTTCATAAAATGATCTTTTACGTATATTTCGCAACATCCTCGAGTAACATTGTGCAGTATTTGAAGGAGTTGACGCTCATGTAAATAGGTGTAACTAAGGAGGGGTTGTTTCGGAGAATTTGAACAATTCATCAAATTTCAACGTTCATTTTCAAGTTTTGTGAAAGATTTTTTCAAGTTCTGTTTTTATTTCAGTTTTGTCAAGCAACTAGCCTACAATGATATAATAACAGAACTTGAATAGGACTCTCACAGAACCCGAAAATGAACGTTGACATTTGATGAATTGTTCAAATTCTCTGAAACAACCCGTCCTTAGTCTTTAACCTTCTTTAATAATCGTTACTTCGATAATTGATAAACATTTATGGTTTGTACAGATTGGAATAATTGGCAAATAATTATTTTAAGTCATTATTAATTATACTTTTTCCTACCTTTTTTACTTGTTTTTTATAATTTATTATTTATACTTCACTTAACTTTATATTTAACCTTACATTTTATACCGTATATTATATTATATTTTAAACTTTATGCTGTATACTTTATACCTTGTAATTTTTTTCTTTATATTTGTGTTTTTAGCATATGTTGTGCCTTTTGTATTTAAATAAATAAACAATATTCCTCATTCATCTAGAATCAAGATGCGGCAGCCTTGATAGAACACATCTATATTAAAAAATCTTATTTAATGTTTTTGCATGCCAAAGTGAACGGTAATCTTCGCGTCGTCTAATGGTCATCATAATTTAAAATGCCGTAAGCTTTTAGCTATATATATAGTGTATTAGCTAGATCATTTCCGACCTATATTCTTCTTCTCTTTTCTTTTTCCAACTTAAATCAGTTCACGATTATCTTTAAATTGGAGTTTCCATATTTCCACTTTATGCAAAACAAATTTACAACAGTAACTTTAAACTTTTTGCAATATCGGACGATAAATCAGTTATAACTCAATAAATTGTTACACGATTGTGAAGCCGTCGTAAGTCCGCCCGGCGCGTCTCAAAGCATTGCAATATTGAAACGCGATAGGTTTTGGAGAGGAAGCGCGTCTGACGTCTAATATGTCCCCTTTTGACAAACTTTTTCGAATAAGAGTTGAATCCCTAATGCTGAGCTAGGTTCTTCAAAGTGCTTAAGCATAATAAACATATCAGTTTCAACAATATGATAAAGCGTTGTCTGCTAGAATGCAAATTTTAAAAAGACGTTTAAATAATTAAGTCTGAATCTAATAAGAAACATGTCAGTAGCAATATAAAGTACAATGTGTAATAAGTAACTTACGTTTATAATATGGTAACGGGGAAACACAGCCTCGAAAAAATATAAAAAAAATAGGTTCGGTTTATAGGCCATTTTTTCCATCATTTAAAAAGACTGTCCTTAGTAAAATTTATTTTAACAAATAAAAAGTTAGGTATCAATTAAAATTCATTGAATAAAATTGCATTTTCTTGTGTTAAAATTATATGTTAAACGTACACCATGCTTTGTTTAAATGTAAGATATACTAGTTTTAGTATATCTCATATTTATGTATTTCACACATATATGTGAGATATTGCTGGTTTTGTATTATTATAAACTATGATTAATTATATCTCATGAACCGATGAAATATAAGGCAAACGAGATTTATTTTGAGATATTATATCACGCATTTAAATAGTGATAATATCAAATTTATCTCACATACTTTTGTAATTTTTAATATTGTTATTAATGTCTCTGTATAGTTAACCTTACTTTGTTTCAAATTTTTAACGGTAATTTTTATTTCTATATTTTGTTATCTTTATAGCTTTAGTACAGCTTTTTTGTAATTATATTAACGAGTTCTCATTTCCTAAAACACAAGCGCCAACTTACATTAGGAAAGAATATAATAATGTACCAAATTGTTCAATGCAAAATCATGTAATTTAATGTACACAAAAAATAATACAAGCTAATAAAAAAAAATCCTGTTTCATTCCAATATCAATAACGCATCAGATGTTGAATACAGAAATGTAGTAACAGTTTGAAAATGGCCTTGAAAGCCAAAACAGCTGTAACAATAACAAAAACCAAAAAATACTTGCAGAACTTAATAATTATATTTTTAAATTTGATTTAAAAAAAAAAAAAAAACGTTTTATTTTTTTAAATATATTTTTTTTAACAATAAACCCACACATAGTCATCAAATTATGATGGATGGTGGATCATCTTTGGAGATGCTGTGTGGAGAAAATTTAAGGATAGGAAGGAGAGGATGCTCTGGTAAGGTAAAATATATCAGGGTTGGGTAGGAATTTAGGGATCAGTGTGTCCAGGAGTGACGGACATATGCGATCTATTGCGGCACAAGGCAGTGGATCGAAAGACCAGTTGGAGAGGTCAAAGAGTCTCCCCAAAGCAACCTCTCCCGAGCAGGCGCATCCTGAATACACATCATTTGGTGAACCCGGGCACCTATGGTAAATCACCGAACTTAGCGAACCACTAGAGGTGACCTATGGCAGAGGTGTTGGTTATCCTATAAATGGTTACCCAAACCCGCCTCCCAAATTGAAAATATTCATATGCATTCTGAAAGAGTTATTTTGATAAGAAAGGAGAAGAGAAGGAAGATCACCGATGCGTTGCACTGATAAAGTATCGTCCGAAACGTCGGTATACGCTGTTTTTCTTGCAGCGCAGGACCGTGATTGGTGGAACTTCCAGACCAGGAAGACCTGGTACAATATGGCTATAGGAGTGGGTGTCACGATCCCCAAAGACAAAAGTTGTTTAATATGGCAGCACATGGCTTTTTGATTTTAATTTACATCGAACTCGAATTGAGTATGAAGTGAACTTTTTTTCTACGGCACTGCTACTAAAATTATTAATAGTTGTTGCTAGATCTTGCCTTTAATCAAGATATCGAGATTCAATTTTCGGGAACTAACTAACTAACTATCACGCCGTTAAACCTCAATAGTAGGTAGAGAGGACGTACTGCCAAACAACTCGGTCTTGGCACACACTCCTTGCATCATTCACATTATACATCGTCTCTTACATACTCTTCTATTATTCTGACTCTTGAAATGGCCCGACTCAAGTACCTGATTCACTTGAGCGTGTCTTCCTCGGGCGTCCCCTGACTTTGGCTACCATTCACATTAGTGTCATATATTCTCCTTACACTCCTTTCTTCGCTCATTCGCTCTACATGCCCAAACCATCTAAGCGAGTGAGATTTCAGTGTATTTTAAACACTGAAGTTAACGTAGCGACAGCACTGACTTCGTAATTTCGCGGTCGCGCGCTGAGGCTTGTACTGTTGTTTTGTTGGCATTGCAAAAGTGAGAAACTTGTCATAAATACAAGTTAAGTGGTAGAAAAAACTGTATTTATACATAATCGATGTACCTACTGTGCGGTGCCAAATTTTTAATACAATGTTTTCACTTTAACTTCTAACTTCATGTTGTCGATTGAAACTATTTGATTTTCGCCCACAATAGCCCAACCTCTGGGTCCAGACTTAAGGTCTTTACCGCAAGAGCCGTCATAAAGTATAACTGTAATGATTCCACTAAATCATTGCTGAGAATATGGAGGCGTTTACGAGAGTCATTATGAGTGATGGAACAAAATATTTAGAAGACTTTTTCACATTTTGTATTGTTTCATTAAATCTGAAGGAAGTATCAGGTGTTTTCAGGGAAATAGTGATGTTTTTGCATTTCCGTCAAATATTTTATTTTTTTTGTTATTTTAAAAAAGGAAGTTTTACAATAAAAAAAATATTAAAAAAGACGAAAAAAATTCGGTGTAAAAATAAAAGAGTCAAAATAATAAATGTAAGCATAAACCTGATATTGAAAAACATATCGAAAGCTTTAAACGTAATTTTGGTTTAAAAAAATCACATCCCTAATAATAATAATTACTGCGATCATCGTTCAGCCAAATGCCTGACCAGCCCCGCATTCCCCCAAAGTTTCATCCAAATTAAGATGAATGCGAAAAAAATTGAGTCGGGGCACAAATCTGTGGGATAGCCGGGGCAAGTTGGACGCGGGGCAAGTCGGACGCGGGGCATGATTGATACGTTATATTTTGGTTTATTTTTTAAGCACGTTCAATACGCCTCAGCACGGCTGCAGATGCCACCGTCTGAGACAGACGTTTTTCCGGTACAGTAGGCGTAAGGGATGCCATGTCACTCACAGGGAGTGGAGCGGGTTGGGCCGGAGGGGACTCATTCGGGGTGTGTTGGGACAGGGGGAGATTGAATCGTTAAACGATGGATTGCTGGCTAGTTGAGATTTAAAAAAAAATGGATTTCGCGGTGGATGGTGCGGTTTTATAAAGAAGGGGCGATTTTTTTGTATAATCTGATTTTATTAGGTAGGGTTTTTAACTCATTCTGAAAATATAAAGTATATCATTAATGACGTCCATTCTTTATTCTTCTCAACTTTCTTTTGTAGGTACATGGAATTACCATGTATACCATATCATGGTATATTATGTATAAATAATACATATATACTTTGTGTACACCAATTTCAATTAAACATATTCTACATATCTCAAAACCAATGGCTTCTTAATCTAAAATTAACTTTTACTTAATTATTATAATTTGTATTACACATATCGTAGCTTCTTTCTGACCTCAGAAACCCCATATTCGATATAATCAATCTATGTATGTATTATGTACTTTACTTATTTGATTAAATATAATTGTTTCGACACAATAATTCCCCAGTGAGATGAACAGTGGAGTAAAAAAATCTAAATGACGCAACAAAGTAATTTGAAAACAATTGAAGAAGTAAAAAAATTCATTAATTTAAATGTAACTCAAATATTTGATAAACTTGTTTAGAGATCAAACCATCGGAAAGTTCCTCTCTTTGAACTATTCCGGAAAATCTTCATTCAAACAAATCATCACAATTAAATGTGGATTTATAATGCAATCGTATAACCAAAAACCTAAAACCTGTCGACCAAGCATTGTTTTCCTCATCTTCACATTAATTTTACTGATATGACGATAAACACATCTCGGAGATCTGATTAATACATGGTTTTTAAGCACGTACGCGTCAACGATCTCGTTATATCGATATCTCTGCAGATAACGGATAAAAGCAAGTAGATCGTTTTGATTTAGATTAATCTAGCAACTGATAATGCTCGTATCCCATAATCCCCGTACTAATTATACCCTCGTAGCCTCCCCCCTGCAGGTAGGGTATAAAGCTACAATGGCGGGGAATAATGGCTCTCCCTCCTGTTAATACAGATAAATACCTTCACTTTAGCGGGTTTGTTTAGCAGCGATGCATAAAACTTTCCTTAACAGTACCACTATTCTGCTATTTACAAAAATCAAGCTGTTAGTTTTCATTAAAATATTAACTGTATCCAGAAATACTTTGTTAAAATTTTGCTGTGGATTAACGCTTTTTACGTTAATTTCTTTTTCTTTAAAAAAAGACTGAAAATTCCAGGTTGCGAAAACCCTGACAATACTTGAATCCCTCTAACTCCATCAAATTATGTGAAAAAATTGCTTGTGCGATGATGGTAGACGTGAAAAGTAGAGGAATGAACCCACTACTTGGTTGAGAATCCTACGCTTTAGACCACTCAAAAAACCAACCTAATACTTTAAATCATCTGATGGTACGATAAAATGGGTTGCATGACTAAACGTAACACTGACAAAACTAAACACTCGTGAAAAGTGATATAAAGTCTTTAAAAGTGATGAAAAAAACGAAAAAAATGGTGAATAAAATAGTGTGGGCTTTGTACACGATTTCCACAAACAAACTGTTACAGTCGTCACCGTAACTGAAATGGTACAGGCTTTATTAATACGCGGTACGGTTACCGATGAAAAGGTGTCGAAAACCGACCCTGTTGTGTGGCAGTGAGACAGTGAACTGGCAGAGGACGAAAATGGATTGAATGGCGTATAAATCATTCAAATGTATAAATAAGTGTCGTGCAGTAAAAAAACATGTACAATCGGATAAGGGTTGAAAAGATTCGAAAATAATGCAAGACCCTTGCAAGGGTAATGACATAAATTGAACACGTAGAGTAGATGGACAGATATAATAAATAACCGGTCAGTATCTGAGGTCGCATCTCGTATAGGTCCCACTCAGGCTTAGCGTGTTCAATTCCTCGGCTAGCTAAGTCCTCCATCACAACACAACTAACATTTTCCGCTTACTGTGGTGAGGAGATTTTCAAATACTGTCAGGTTATTCGTAACCCCGGAATTTGCGTCTAGAATTTTAAGAAAAACAATATGAATGTATGATCAAGTAGTGAAGGCATGGTTTCACTATTGATGTGTTATATTTAGAAAAAACACGAAGCGAAAAATTTGGTTCCACTTTTTTACCTCTAATTTAACTCCACCGCTCCCAACGCTCAACTAAAATTACCAAATCCCGTCTACGGGCCCTGCTAATCGCTTCTAATAGTGGGACACGTTTCTAGGAGATATTAGTATACAAAAGCGCCTCTAATTGTATAGCTCTATGGGTTTCACATACAACTTTGTAGGATTTAAAAAAAATAGTGAGGAGGAGCAAGATCAACATTATGAATTATTTTTTAACTTTATTATTTGATATTATATACAGGGTTTTCCAATAAGAGGTGTTATTTTAAATAGCCTGCTATTTCGGTAGATGTTACTTTTGAAGCTGTCATTTTTTGACATTTGACAAGCAGAAACTACGTAATTAATAAAAATGGAACGAAACACGCTTCAACAACGCACTGAAATTATTAAAATTCACTTGAGTGAATCAAATGCAAATCATCTTGAGTGATGAGGCCTATTTCCACCTCGGTGGCTTCGTCAACAAGCAAAATTCTATCTCTCTCTATCCTCAACGTGTGACTGTTTGGTGCGGTTTATGGTCCGGCGGAGTCATTGGACCTTACTTTTTCGAGGCTGGAGCGACAGTTACGGTGAATGGATTGCGCTATCGAGAGATGATTAATGATTTTTTATGGCCGGAATTGGATGGTATTGATTGATTTGGACAACGTTTACTTTCAACAAAACGGCGCTACGTGCCACACAAGTAACGAAACCATTGATCTTTTACGATTGAATATCAAAATAACACCTCTTATTGGAAAACCCTGTATTAAATAAATATATATTTAAAGTAGTAAAATTGTTGCATTGGAAGGGTTCAACTTGTCAGTGATTAAACAACCCAATATAACATTTCACAAACCGCTGTGGAACCTAACATCGATGGTTCAAATTATCATTCAAATGCTAAGAAAAAACAAATCGATTTGTAACGATGTTGAATTCGACGGTCGGTCAAACTATAAACAATTCGAGATTATTTGTTCAGTACCTACCTAATTATTAACAAACATATAGTGTATTTATAAAGGTTTAACGCTTCGCGCGATACAGAATAGTCGCGTCAGCTCGCTAATGAAAAGATGGATCTTCACTTGAGCCGAGAGCTGGGAGCCGAGGGCAGCGTATTAAAATGAACGCGGTGGTTGTGTGTGTGTGTGTGTGTTCCTATCGGAGAAATTGATTGATCATTTCCCCCGAGAGTGCTACCGGCCGCGGTTAGGGGAGGAACTACTTGCCGGCGCACTGTGGTCAATACAGACATTTTAACGGGACATCAAAATTTATAAGTTTTTTTAATGTATAAAAAATACTGGTTACGAATAACCTGAACATATATGTATTTTTTCTACTATTCTAATAATAAGCCACAGATGTTTGAGTGTTTGAACGTGCAATGGTAAAGTACATGAAGAGCAAATAATTGAAATTAATAAAACCCGCTTTCCTTAAAGTAAGTTCATGTAAAATCTAAAAAAGTTTGAGCGGACGTTGATTTTACCGTGAAATAACAGAAACAAATTTTTGAAATTTATGCTTATAAAATTGTCCATATATTCAGTAATATTGTTTTTCATTCTGAAAATTTATATTGCAACCAAATGACACGGTCGTCAACACTTGATGCTCTTGAAACTGACCGAAATTTCCCTCAGGAAACTTTTCGATTATTTCAAGTATTTGTGAAGGCAAGCATAAACTTATAGATAGTTTAACGTAAGACTACCATCTAACCCACTTACTAACTAGTAAAATTTAAAACACCTCTATTGGTAAAGCCTTAAAAAATTGCTTATCATCAGTGGATTCTTCACCCTGCGAGTTGTAGTCTAGAACAAATCTGCGTAACTCCACTCGTAAATGTTGTGAATTTAAAAATATCAATTCTTGCTAGCGTATAAGAATTAATCACTGTGCGACGCAGTTACCTACTGCACGGGGGAGGGTTACCTTGACGGGGATTCTTTACTTTGTGTCTGAAGATGATTCAAGGGGAACAAAGGACTATGTGCCTGTGTTGGATTTTTTTTGCAAGGGTTGATAAACGAATATAGTTACATGAGAGTTTTGATTTAAAACCACTTATATATTGTGAAAATCAATTTATAAGTTTTAAAGGCGTACTTTTATCGGTTCAATAAAGGTTAAAAACATTGTTTTCTCTGTTGGCACGTTTACACGTGAATATTTAAATCTCTTCATTTATTCAACGTAATCACCGAATCATAATATTATAATTATAACACCCATATTTAGTTACGTAATGTGGTAGTCTTTATACTAGGTATATTATGATAACTTCTACTACCAACTTACTATTATCATTAACTAATTATTAAGCCGTTCTACAGGGGTAGGCAGAGAGGATGAACCACCAAACAACTGGATCTAGGCACACATTCCTCGCATCTCTCACATTCATACATCGCATCGTTTCAATCATACCCTTCTGTTATTCTGACTCTTGTCATGGCCCGATTCTGAATACATAAGTTTTATCAGGTATCTATATATAATAGGGTATTTTAACTTTTTTTTAATTCTAGAAACAAATAACGATCATGAATAAATTTAAAAAAAATATATAATTTGACGATATTATATATATTTTATATCAATCTACATGTTAGTTTTTATTTGTGAACTAGCTGACGTGTACCCGGCGTTGTTCCATTTTTGTCTATTTCCAATATACATATGTAATATCCATGTAATATATATACATGTAATATATATACATGTAATATGTATAAACCTTCCGGAAGAAATTCTCTAAATAATAGTGAGGACCCTATCAAACTCTGTTTCATAGTTTAGAAGAACTAAGCGCACAGACAGACGCGGATAGTTACTTTGTTTTATACTATTTAAATACGTGGAAGTCACGCCAGCAGACGTTGGTGACAACCGTCTTACCAGACATTGGCGTATTCTGCCATAAGAACGTTGTTGTATGTAGTTAAAAACGTTTCAGAATGCGTTGTTTTAGATCTTTTTAAATTCAATAATTATGAAGGAATAAACTAAAATTATACTTTTTTTGTACGATAATCATATTCAGAAAAATCTTCAATTTTAAAACTACCACACATTTTTGAAGGTATTCAAAGTTTGTGAAAATACCCCATTTTACGTAAATTATTGAATCGTTATTGAAATCACCATCGAATCAGAACGTCCAGGTTGGTTGGCATCATTGTTTGGCGGCTTCAAATAATAATGACAAGGTTTTGTATGGATTATTTTGTGTGTTGATTTTGTTTTGATTTTAATAACGCATATTTCTTAGTTTTAGAGAAAAGAAACACATTTTGGGCAACCAAGTTTTATAATTTACTATTTTTTTTTATTAATTAAGGAAATGGGACATATTGAAATAGCGATAATGTTGTCAAATAAAAATAAATTAAAGAATAAATTAAATTACAAGTAGGCATATTCTTATTTTTGTATAAAAGTTTTTACTACACATACATACTTGTTTATGTCATATGGTTATACTGTTATGTTAATTAATACTAACTATGTACTTACAATCTTAATATTTTTTGTAAGCGCTATACAGTAAAAGTCCAATGGGTGTCTAAATAAATAAATAATAATAATTGTTATTACTATCAGCGTCAAAGTTTCTGAACAGGTTCATAATTTTACTACTTATATTCCCAAATTACTGTTCCAGTATTACACTGATTACCGCCAAATTACGAAATTAGTGCTGTCGCCAAGTAAACTTCACTCAATAATCAGTCTGTTTATTTAACATGCTTGCGGTAAAACTTCACACTAAACAGCAGTAAAAACTAGTATCAACAGCAATTACTTCCATTTGAAAATTTTCGTCGCTCGATGGCACTGACTTGATCACGTGGCACTTCAAAATTCGTCGCGCAACCAGGCCTTTAGTCTAGTCGGCTTTGCTACTTGCCAAAGATTTCGTGCGCATTTGGCAGACTTTGAAAAAGCGGAACAGTGAAAATTATTTTTTCGTATGAAACGAACTTATATTAAAGATATTCGTTGGTATTTATGCTAGAAAGTCAAAACCGATACATTTGAAAAAAAAAGACTGGAATTCCTTATTTTGTATAGACACTTTACGTGCTAAATAAAGTTACCAATTTCTCGTCTATGCACAGACTTAACAATAATTTGTATTCTTGTGGTTTATTTTTCTAAGTTAACTTATTTTTCTTATTATTTGCCAATTTATATTTGTAAAAGTTGTCCTTAACTTTTGAAAATAGGTATCCTTTAGATTCGGGATAATTTTATAGTTAAAAATAACCATTAAATTGATAAAACGACTATTTACTTTACGTTACCTACTTTTTTTTAGAGTTTGTATAAAGCAGCCATCGTGTGCGTTCCCTTCTATGTTATATTGTGACATAAATAGGCAACTCGTTCGTGTTTTGAAGCAGAGCAATTCCCCGAAAAATGTATCCCACTTCTGTTTGATGTATGAAGCTAAATGCTGCGAGCAGTATTGACGTTAAGAAGTCTAGAAGAAACGTTGCCAGTAGAAAATATCTTTTGAGTAAGATAAGGCTGCTATTGCAGCGAGTAAAGCCTTCAAAACACCTTCCTTGAGGCGACACTAAGCTCAGGACAAAAATAGGTTCAAAAGTGTTTCAATGTTTGCAAAGCAACCTCTTTTTACAAGGAATATGGAATCTGAGAATGGCGATTCTTTTGAAATTGAAATTTATAATTTATTCCTTTATTTATTTATTTATTTGTGAGAAACAAACAGCTTGGTGTCGCGAAGCTGCGACTCCACTATATATTTTAGAGGTGGTGTGATATGCCACACGCCCAAAGGACCAGTCCCAAACTACTCCGAATGATAGGTTATGGGACGATTTATGCATCCGACAAACCCGATGGACAGTGCAATAATCAAAGGTATAAATCTGGGCTTCTGGAGCACAAGATAAGCCCAGATTGGAAAGCAGGAAAGATGGACTCACCCGTTGATGACTATCACACGTCTCCAGGAGTATTTGTTGATTTCACTTCACAAAATATACGTTTAATCGCCCTGTCTGATATTAATTATCACTCCGAACTCTGATAAGCAACTGACACCACTTGTCAGATTTTACATGTGTCGCAACAATATTTTTATCATGGTGACATTTTGGGATGGGTAAAAGGGTAGGTAGGACATTTGCAGGATTTTGTATTGACATTACACTTGTCCATTAAGCCTGTGGATGCATACCTAACAATCCCCTATATATTGCGCGAACATTCTCCCGGCGTTGAAAGTACCTTCCGAAATTTTAAGTACTTTCAAATAAAGTAAAGAATTAAATGTAAAACGAAGTAAGATGAAATATAAATATTCTTATCAATACGCTATTAATATTACAAAGTTAAAACGAAAATTAAAAAAAATAATGAAATAATAATTATTGTGTAGGCAAAGGACACAATTTTACGACTGGTCGTTTAAAGTTCCCGGAAGGGGTCCTTACGCGTGCGACACGAACCACTCCGTCTTTACCAGGGAACACTTCCTCAACAACGCCCACCGGCCAATAAAGTGGAGGCGCATCCTCTTGATGCACCAATACTATGGTACCTACTAGAATGTTATTCGCGGGACTATTCCATTTTTTTCTCATCTGCAGAGAGTGAAGATACTCTATATGCCACTTCTTCCAATAAGATTGAACGAGGTGGTCCAAAAGCTCTTTCCTTTTCAGTAGACTAATGCGTTCATTAGTCAAATCATAAGCAGGTAGATGCTGAATCGGGGTAGACATCAGAAAATGAGCCGGAGTAAGAGCTTCTGGATAATGAGAACTGCTTAATAAACATAATGGCCGTGAATTAAGTACAGCCTCTATTTGTGTCAGAACTGTGAGAAGCTCTTCATAACATAAAAGTTGAGTACCCACAACCCTATACAGATGCGATTTAATGCATTTAATATTTGACTCCCATAATCCTCCAAAGTGAGGAGCGCGGGGTGGAATCGTCTTCCATTCAATTCTCCGAATGTTAAATTCATTGTGAAGAACTTCTTTTGTTGAATTTGCCTCTAAAAAATTATATAAGTCATCCAGACAATTCTTTGCGCCTATGAAATTTGTCGCATTGTCACTGTACATACACGAAACCGGTCCGCGTCTGGATAGAAAACGCTTAAATGCGTTTAAAAAATTGTCCGTGCTTAGATCTGATACCACTTCCATATGTATAGCCTTCGTTGTTAAACAAATAAATAGACATATATATGCCTTTTGACTTTTTACCCCACGACGCCTAGAAAGGGTTATATTTATTGGTCCGGCAAAATCTACCCCCGTATGTGTAAATGCCTTTGCTTCCTGAACTCTAGCTGTAGGTAAATTTGCCATTAGCGGTACAATATTAGAAGGTGCAGTTTTAAAACAGAAATTACAAGCATGTACTCTTTTGCGTATTAGATTTCTCCCCGATAAGATCCAATAACGCTGTCTAATTATTGACATAAGGAGATGTGCACCAGTATGACAATTCACACGATGGTGAAAGTCTATAATTATATCGACAATATGATCCTGTCTTGGCAGAAGTACTGGATGTTTGTTTTCAAAAGGTATATTCGCGTTTATTAATCTACCACCTATACGTAACAAGCCATTATGATCTAGGAACGGGTTTAGTTTTCGGATTGAAGGTGAGCATAATTTATCCCTCTGTATTAATTGTATATCGGCACTAAAATACCTATTCTGTAAAGCTTTTAATACATTCATTTCAGCAATGTTTAATTCCGTGGAATTTATAACTGTTGAGCGTGATAACTTTCGCATAAATCGTAAAATATATACCACAATTCTCAGCAGTTTTGGCCATGAGGAAATTTTTAAAGCGAGATTATATATCGGAGAATTTTCCTCTATTGACGTTATTGTAAATGTATGCGATTTTTTCAATTCCAAAGCATTCTCCTCCTCTCGTGAGGGGGAAAATCTTTCGACAGGCCACTCGGATACTGGGTTCGCAGCCCAGGGCGGACCGTGCCACCAAAGAGAATGATCGACCAGCTGAGCAGGCAGTAGTCCTCGTGATAAACAATCACTAGGATTGGTAACGCCATCTATGTGATAAAAATGTTTCGCGGGTAAATTTTCCTGAATTTCACTAACTCGATTAGCTACAAAAGTTTGCCACTGGTGAGGGGACGAGTGAATCCAAGAAAGTGCTATTTTTGAATCTGAAAAAGCAAATATATCGTTTATCGAAACGCGATTTCTATAAGTATCTATAATAGATCTAACGAGTCTAGATAAAATAAGCGCAGCGCATAATTCCAATCGAGCGAGCGACACTGTTTTCAGAGGGGCCACCTTGGATTTAGAACATATCAAATTCATTGTAGTGTTGCCACCCTTATCCGTGACATGAAGATATATTACACAACCGTATGCTTTCATACTCGCATCTGCGAAGGCGATAATATTTATCGTGCAGTCCTCCTTTACTCCCAAATATCGAGGTAAATTTAAATTAGAAAGCATCGGTAATTCTTCCTTGAATTTGACATATCTATTAACAATACTTTGGGGTAGTTCCTCGTCCCATCCTACTTTCTCTAACCACAGCTCTTGTAAAAGTAATTTGGCATATAAAATTACCGGAGCAACCAAACCTAATACATCGAATAAACGAGCTATTGTGGAAAGAATTGATCTTTTACATATAGTTTTTTCCTCCATCGGACATATCATAAATCGAAAACAATCAGATATCGGATCCCATTTTAATCCTAAAATGCTACATTTATCCGAAAAATCCATTGTCGCGCGGTGCGACTCTGGTAATTGGGCCAGTAAATGAGGAGAATTACTCGACCATTTGACTAATTCAAATCCTCCACACTTGAACATCGCCATTAAATCTGTAGCCAAAGTGATGCCTTCACTTATAGTATTTACAGAATATACAAAATCGTCCATATATAAATCATTAATTGCAACTTCCGCCGCTTTCGGATAACGATTTCTTTCATCGCTCGCTAGCTGCCGTATAGTTCGCATTGCTAGGAATGGTGAACAGTTCAAACCAAACGCGAGTGAATTAAATTGATAAACTCCAATTTGTTCATCTTCGTGAAATCTATAAAGAATTTTTTGATATTTACGATGGCTTTCCGTTACCATTATACGTAGATACATTTGCTTAACATCTGCGGTTAATGCTACAGCGAATAAGCGAAATTTAATTAAAAGTGTAAATAAATTAGATTGCAAATTTGGACCTGTATACAAAGTATCATTAAGTGACAACCCTGAACTGGTCTTTGTACTTGCATCTAATACAACACGAGTTTTAGTTGTTGATTTATCTTTACGAATTACTGCGTGATGAGGAATGAAATATCCCTCATCAATATTAGATGAAGACGGAACTTCAACCCTCATATATCCCTTTTCCAGATATTCAGAAACTACTTCATTATAACTGCAATGCAATTCTGGCGAAGTATTAAATTTCCGTTCTAAATATTCATATCGACGCTGCGCGACACGGCGCGAATCACCTAAATTATTAGGATCTATCTTAAACGGTAAAGATACAATATACCTTCCCGATTCATCCCGTTGGACTGACTCGAGGTACATTTTCTCACATTCTGCATCTTCAGCACTCATCAACGACTTAATAGGCATGTCTTCCATCGTCCAAAACTTGGATAACGCATTATATAAATCTACATTGGTTATGGGGCCGAACGTCCACGAAACCTCCGGCGTACACGTAGGTATTTCACCCATTACAATATACCCGAATACTGTCTGTATAGCCGGTGGTGCATTCGTATTATGTTTAGATAAAACCTTATTCCCCAGCAGAATATATGGAAATAACTGTGCACCTAATAAGATATCAACATCGGATGGAACGTTCCAGGATTCATCCGCTAAGTTTAAACCCACTAAATGCTCACATGACTTTGTGTCAACATGTTGTGTAGGAAGCTTATCAGTTATTTTATCGACAACTAATAGACTAATTTTATAAGTATCTTCTGAAACGCGGGATTTAATTTTTAACGCAACGTGTCCCAATATTGGTGTCTCTACTGAACCAACACTTTTAACTACTGAATTATTTAAAGGAAATATTTTAAGATTTAATTCATTACAAGTGTTTAAACTGATTAAATTTTGTTGCGATGCGCAATCAATTAAACACCTTACGCTTACTTGATTATTTTTATTGTCATAAGCAAATAACTGCGCGGTTGACAGTAGTACATTCGTAGCTATATTACCCGCAGAAAAATTATTATGATGTTTATGACTACGCGCTATTAATGTAATGGCTTCGTTTTTCGATTGACTTTCAGTATTCACCGTGCTCTCAAAATGCAGAGCGGTGTGATGTCGTTTTTTACAAATTCTACAATCCGATTTAGATGGACATTTCACAGTTTTATGTTTATCGCTTAAGCAGTTTACACATAAATTATTTAATTTCACAAACTGAAAGCGAGCATTTGGTCTTAATTCGTTAAATTGTTCACATTTAAACAATTCAACATGATCAGAATGATTACATTTCCGGCACCTGTTACGATTATTATTACTTGACTTCGGTTCGACCACAGCGAATGAATGCGTAACTTTGTTTTTATTATTAACAACTTTATTATCATTTTGCCCAGTTCGTTCTAGGATTTTGACATGCGACCGAATGTATTCTATTAAATCGCTATATGTAGGTATAGCTTTCTCCCGTATAGACATTTCGAAATTTTGCACCAACTGTATATCTAATTTTTTCAGTGCAATATGTAATATTATAAAATCGGTTAGGTCATCAATACCTAATTCCTTGAGTGCAGCTATGGAAGACGCAAACCGTTCAATAAAATTATTTAACTCATTTGGGTTACTAGGTGCCAATAATTTTAAATTCAAAATATTGTTCAGATAAAAGATACCTAGCACGCGTTTGTCCTGATATTTCTTTTCGAGAGCTTCCCAAATTAAAAAATAATTTTGTTCGTTCGGAAGTATTCCCGCAAAAACTGATAACGCCTTTCCTTGGAGTTTCCCTATCAGATATTGCATCTTCTGCGACGTATTCAAATTTTCATTTGAGTGAATGTTTAATTTAAAAGCTTCATAAAATATCGACCAATTCTCTTGATTACCATCGAACGATGGCATCTCGATCGGTGGGAGCTTAATTAATGGTAAATTATTTAACTTCTGTCGATCACGTGATGAATCTTGCTTTGCTATAATGCTTTCGCGTATAGAAACTACAAAACAGTACTTATTTTCGAATTTACTCCATAAATCGAAATTCATATTGTAATTTGAATCCTTTTTCAACTGAAGTGTATGAAATTCATCACAAAATGTGTTAAATTGTGCATAATATGTAGCTATATTAACCGTTTGTTTAAGAAAATCCTCCGAACTTCTCGTCTCCCTGTCCGCAATACTTTTCGCTTTCTCGTATAATTCATTAACACGATTATGCATCAAATTAATCTTCGATTCTACTAACTTGATTTTAATACCCTGAGTACTATCGCTAGTCGCCATGATTAATTGTATGTAGGAATTTAAACACAACAATAATTACAAATGCAACCTAGTACATACAAATTAACAAAGTATAAAGAGGAAATAATATTTATTTATAACTTTAAATATGTTAATTTTAAATACCCCGTTGGTAATCCGGCTCGAAAGAACCAAAAATGGTGTCGCGAAGCTGCGACTCCACTATATATTTTAGAGGTGGTGTGATATGCCACACGCCCAAAGGACCAGTCCCAAACTACTCCGAATGATAGGTTATGGGACGATTTATGCATCCGACAAACCCGATGGACAGTGCAATAATCAAAGGTATAAATCTGGGCTTCTGGAGCACAAGATAAGCCCAGATTGGAAAGCAGGAAAGATGGACTCACCCGTTGATGACTATCACACGTCTCCAGGAGTATTTGTTGATTTCACTTCACAAAATATACGTTTAATCGCCCTGTCTGATATTAATTATCACTCCGAACTCTGATAAGCAACTGACACCACTTGTCAGATTTTACATGTGTCGCAACAATATTTTTATCATGGTGACATTTTGGGATGGGTAAAAGGGTAGGTAGGACATTTGCAGGATTTTGTATTGACATTACACTTGTCCATTAAGCCTGTGGATGCATACCTAACAATCCCCTATATATTGCGCGAACACAGCTTATCCATACAATGCAAAGATAAATGTACATAGTTAAACGAAGTTAAGCCAGAAAAGTTTTTCATGCTAAAGTAGCTTAGTTAAAGTATCTTAAAACTAATTATATGTAAGGAGGAGAGGAGGAGAAATATAGGATGAGGATAGGAGATGCTCCCGATACATTCCATACTCAGGTATTCATTTACGATCGTAGATCACAGAGTTATTTATTCGTTTATTGCTAAGAATGTTCACATTGTGAAAATTTGTATGGTGTGGCGCACATATTCAATTTTTTTTCTAATGTTGGTCTACACGTGGGTAAATGAAATAAATTGGTTTGACATGTTGATCATTTAAAAGATTTGATAAGAAATTTCGACAAAAAAATCCCGCCAAATCTCCTTGGCTGTCCGTTGAATTTGGTTGACTGTTGAAATAAGCAAATTTTTTAAATAATTTCGTTCTTTATGCAAAATTACTGGTTTATTAATGAATAGCGGCAGATTAACGAAGCTCCTAGGATTGAAAGACGTCGAACGTTCGAACTTGGAGAGACGAAATTCAGACACTTGTTTCATATATCTCGTATTACGGCCAAATATCTCATTGACCAATTAACTCAGTTGTGAATAAATACATCACTAATTAATACTAACAACTAATTAACTCTCATTTTAATGCCAAAAAGTAAATACGGACTGCCAATGCATATTTAGGTTAGTATTTAAATTCAAAATTACCATTTTATTAATATTTTTACGTAAACATATGACGTTTAATGATTCGGAAAGTTAAATTTCTCTAGTGTTGCCAGTATATGTCAATAACTTTACAATATCGGATCAATAAGCGGAACTACTAACGGATTTGTAACGATTTAGCGAGCATGCTCGAACTATTGATACGCCAACCGATATCGTATTGCAATACGCTGGCAATACTGGCAGCTGGCAAATAAATTAACGTCAGACGGCTACGTATAAGTAAAAAAATACTCATAAATTCCCAATGTCGAATTTAAATAATAACTTTAACATGACAGTTCGCATATAGTTTTTGACACTTAAAAGGGAGTAAATTAGTTAGTGAGGTCTTTAGTAATGACTGACAACTTTTGTTCCTCCAAGTTGGAACGGAATCAATTGATCGCGTTTCGATCGTCCATGAATCATGTATACGATTTCTTTTCACTTGAGGCCTTAGTTAATTCACAGCCATTCATTATTTAGCTAGTTATTTTGAATGACGAATGACTACCCAAAAAGTCGTGCGTATTGATAGTTTATCCGACACCCTTGAGGCCTCGCTAAAAGCAGCGACTTTTGTCTATCGACTGTCGGAATCATGTTTTGACCGTGCTCTCGAACATCGCAAACTTACCATAGATAATGAGTTTTGTCAATATTGTATTGATATAAGGCTTTATGAACCGGTATAAAATCATCAGTAGTTACGCCTATCGATCCGATATTGTAAGGTTATCGATTTTACTTTGCTACAACTTTGTTTTCATATTCCTCAAATAAAATACTCATATATGAAGTCCCGAAACTAGTGGTACAAATGGGAAACTGGTTAGTCTACGAGTACATAAGACAAAACTTTTTTTATAATGTTATATTTTCTTCTTTTCTGCAACTGAGAATTTAAAAAAAAATGTAGCCGTGCCCAAGCTTCAGTGCGTTTAAAAATAAAATAAAAAGCTGCTGATAGTAGCGTAGCGACCCAAAATTACAATTTCAGAATCTAAATGCTCTAAAACGAAAGTTGTGATGTTTTGAATACCCACATAAATAAACGATAAATAATAAACGAACGTGCTCCAAAAATTTTTTGTCTAGACTAGCAACATGGGATAGATTACAGGCCTTAAGTAAACACTCCCACAGGAAGGGATAAAATACAGGCAGTTGGGTTTTGAACTCGGGTACGTTGACAGCTCCTAGAAATCGATACAAATCAGAAATGTTGTGTGAAATTACAGTTAATTAGTGAATTCAGATGGTGTTAGAAAGCTTTGTTGGTTTTTGAATTAAAGTGAAATATTATTGAAACGGTGTTTGTCTGAAGTGAAAGTGGTTGACTCAGTGAGAATACAATTAATAATAATGTCAATAATAATAATTGGATAATTTGTAGAGCGCCGTTTTGTGAAAAATCACCCCAGGGGCGCTAAGAGTTGGGCGATCGCGATTATAATATAAAATGTGTTAAATTAAACGTGATTTCGTAAATATGTAGTTCAAACTAAATTACTTGTTTTAAAAACATGAAAATAATAATAATAATGATTGCGTTTTAAAACAGAGTGAACTTATTTAAAGGCAGGAAGTTTTTTTTATCGGGCTAGGGAGGAATTGATTTAACGAGATGGCATTCTATCCACGGAAACCGAAAACCAGAGATCCAAACAAATCATAAAAACTCGGGTTCGAATCCTGACAGAGATTAGGTTAAATTAGGGAGGTACAATTGTATTTACAGAATTATTTAATTACCCTTTTATAGGCGTAGGGAGTGGACCAAAATTGAACAGATTGCAATGATTTCGCTAAAATGAGGAAAGAAGCCGATAGGGAGAAGATCGAAAATTAAACTGATTTAGCTATGTAGCGTGTAACCAGGTAAGTTTCTCACTAGGATTTGGAGGTGACTAACAGGGTGAGTTTTTATATTATTTATTAAATTCCAGAGGACCCTTTTTAAAGGACGGGTACAACCAAATTACAGGAACCGAGTTTACAACGCCTGCAACCCAAATAATGTCCTCATTAAAATGAATGTGCTAGACGAGTTGTAAATCAGCTGTGAGTGGGAGACGGGCCAATGACCTTTTCATATATAGGACAAGACGCAGGTACAGTCAGTCAAAGGGGAAGTTTTGCTAGCGTATGACCGCCCGAATAGAAAGCGATCGGATGCAACCAGACAGAACAAAATGAATACTTTTCTTCTGTTATTTGACTTTCTAATTTAATACTTTTCAGCTATTGTTTGACTTTCTAAGCTATGAATTGGGATGCACAAAAACAAATCTAGAGTCAAAAGAGGGAGATGGTAATCTCCGAAATAAAACTACCAACCGAACAACTTTTCTCAACAGGTACCTTTCGAGAGGTAGGCAGCCTCTTTAAATTAATTGCAAAAATCAAACCAATTATCCGTTTATATCTACCTGAGAGGATGGGTATTCAGTAGAAGTTACCCATACCTAATACACGAGGATGCTAGTAACCTCACGAAATAACTACTGGAACCAAATATTAAAATACAGACAGTCCTCATCCTAAATTTGGCATTTCGAGTAAACCTTGCATATATCTCACATGATAATTGGCTGAATGGGTAGGCACACAACCTACCGATAAAAGCGGGCTAAATGTCGACAAGATCGTCGTGTGTTATATATGTTATTGACCTAGAAAGGGATGTAAATTCCCGACGACGTGGAAGTTACAACGTTTTCTAGAGGTGGCACGTAACTTAGGACCTTACGTGTCACATTTTCGCGACTAGATTCGTGACAAGGGATGTCATGGTTTTCCCCTTCTACACTCAGTAAAGTAGATTATCCTGGAGGTGTATGAGGTTGGGGCAATTCTGAAATTGGTGAGGAGACCTGGTTTTCTTTATTCTGGCGTGAAGGTTGCCGATTTGGAACAAGGGGAGACCCGGCCGGTTGTGATATCCAGACACGCAGATATCGATCGCCTTGCTCAAATTATCATCCATCGGTTTTGTTTGGTAAAGAGGAGGAGCCAATCTTAGCTTGAACAAATTCATTTTCTTTCCTCTCCTTCCCCTCCTAAAATATATACATGGATGGCGCCGACAACTAACACCATAAATTTATCGTATGTTTATCACACATATAAAATCTAACACTTTATTATACTCACATAACCATATGACAGGTAGAATCACGTAGTTAGTTGGAGAGCAGGCGACTTAGAAGATAAGGTTTATGAAATGGTTTTAAAACACAGCGGTAATGGATTCAACTCACTCTATCTCAAAAGAACCGAGGGATACCACACATACATAGATAACTAGGTTTCTAAACCGAGAAACAAAAAACCAACACAACGTTCGGTGAAGCCTTTTTATACGGAACCGTCACGTGAAATAGTTACGTTCAAGGCCGTAAAACACGTAGACAAATTATGATGCACACAGTTGAAGGGGTGTGTAATAAAGAAGATAGAAAAGGCTTGTAAAAGGCAGGAAGGAAATTCCTACCCCGGTTATATACATAACCAAAGCCTTATGGAAAAGTTACCTATGGGACTTAAAGAAAATTTATCGTAGAAAGAAGAGAAGGAAAAGTTTTGAAGAAAAGGGCAGATCATTACAAAGTTAAAAGCAGAAAGTTGCATGACAAAATCATCACATCAACTCAAAATGTGATGTACATTTACCAATTTTTCAACTGCAACACGAGTTTTCTCAAACCGTACATAAACAGATCTATCGACCACCAAATTACAATTCCACTAAATGCATACCAGAAATTCTGCATGAACAATCGCTAATCATGTACCGTTGTAATTTTCAACAGGTGCCATATTTCCGTAGGATCAGTTCTACTCCTGAAAGAAGTACGATTAAAAACTTACAAAAGAGAATTCTTAAGAATCGTTAATTGGTTCTTATCAAAGTAAATTTCATAGGGGTCGCTCGTCCTTTGAGTCGTGGCACAAAAGGCCATCGGCAGCTTCCGTTTACCGTCACTTCCGGTGCCGGGTGCAGCCGCGAGGGGCCATTGGAGGCCTGCAGAGGCTGGTATTGGAGTTTGTAATCCAAATAAACGGATTTTGAAAAATCTGGATTTTCAGATTATTCACAGTTGCGCAATCATAATCCGGATTTTGAAGTATTAAATCCGGATTTGAAAAAAGAAAAATAAATATCTTATTAAATTAACACGTCTGTGCGTGTATAATATAACATTTTATATTTCACCACATTGTTACAATTTGTAAAAATAAGGATGTTAACCTTATTCCCAAATAGTCATTAATTATTTCATTTTTTTTTAAAAATATTATTCATTTTAAAAATTATTTTATATTTTACATTATTTAATTTCATTTGTTAATCATATTAATTTATCATTTTAAAGCAGTGAGTTTTCTATATTTCCTCACACATACTATAGTGATTTATTTGTGGTGATGGTGATGATGGACAATGTAATTCTGTCCAAAACATTGGATAAAGAAGGTCGTAGCACAAAATGGCGTTATACCCCACAAATAAATCACTCTAATACCTTTGGCCGAGAAAATCCCAATTTATATTAAGTTTTATAAATGACTACCATGTACTTGCTATACTACTGATAATACAAACTATCACTTTCAAACTATATTTCATGTGCCCATTAGGGCGAAAATGAATAAATAAAAAAATCATATCATGCACATGCATAAGATTTAGGTAAAAATAAGTGTGCATATTATTTAGCTAAAAAGATGACAGTTAGAAAGAAAAAAAAGATATTAAATGTATGAATGAGAAAGATTATGAAGAATGGACAGAAAAAATGACGTTTTGTCCGTAACTAAATACTTATCATAATATGTACTATGTTTGTTGTGTAATAATTATAGTGTATTTGGGCACCCTCTTTATAATTGTTCAAATATATCGGAAAAAACTTTACTTAATTTTAAAAATTATTTTCCGTCTTGAATTTTAAATATTTTAAGGAATTTTATTTATTTTAAAATCCGGATTTTGAGTTTGGAAACAGAAAATCCGGATTTGAAATACCAAGCCTGGAGGCTGTAGATTCAGGCTGCGCACTACTGTGCTCTGTGCACGGTGCAGGTTATCGGAGGTCCCTAGAGCTTCTTTCCTTCCGGTAGGCTGCCGCTACCAATGTAATAGATCAAAAAGGATTAGATCAGGGCGAGACCTTTTCACGTTAAAAGGCCGCATTATGTTGCATTAAATAAATATCAACAAATGTACCGTAAACTGTTTAAAGTTCAAGAAACAAAGTTTTTATTTTTAATTAAAGGTTTAATTAATTTAAAAAAAATTATAAGTAATAAATATTAGCCTGAAACACAAATATAAATTGAAAAAATCTTCCGAAAAAAATAAATGCCGCCAACGGCACAATGTAAGGTGCTGGTTCAATTCCCGTCGGCAGCATTTATTTTGTTCTCGGAAGATCTTTTCAATTTATATTAATGTTGCAGGCTTATAATTATTGCTCATAATAATTTTTTAAACACACTTAACTTACTTAAATAATATGTAAAAACTTAATTTTAAACTGTATTTTGTTAAAATTAATTTAATTGAATATTCAATCGATTTATTGTAGCTTACATTAAACTGGGTGTAAGTTCAATCATAGTTTAGAGAAAAATAAAAGTTGGGAAAAGAAAGGTTGTGATGCACACTAAATACAGCTAATGCCATGTCAAGCAATGTGGTCTTTCACCAGTACGCTACTAATCTAATACTGCACATGGCGCAAATATTCCAAATCGATGTTAATTATTGTATGTGAAATAGAACATATTTTCACTCGACCATTTTGCATTTCGTCTGTCTGTAAATTTATTTGTACGATCCATTTCCAGTTCAAGATGGTGGACGCTATGGTTCAAAAAAGGTTATTTTTCAAATGCAAAATCGTCGTGTTTATCCTGACTTTCTTACTAGTATTTATTCAATATTATGGTACCTACCTACTTGAAAAAAGTTTGAAAAAAGAATTATCATTGTGATGTATAATTTCTTATTTGAAATTCCAAAAATTTGCGGTTAGTAATTAAGTAGGTACTTACAAAACTAATGATTTCAGAGGAAATTTTGGTTTTCACTTATTAAATACAAGAAAAATAAAAACATATTTTTGGATGCAAGGTCTACTATTCACAGGACTACTAGTAAATAATATGTTGTGTAAAAATACTATAGTTGAATGTATTTAGAGTCGGTTGTAAGAAATTTTCAAACCTTGTTTGTATTCTGTAACAATAAAGTGCTTAAAACACGCATTACATGGATTTAAAAAGCATTCTATTAAATCAAGCGGGAAAATAAATTTATTTTAATTCACTCAACCATACGCTTCAAAATATATTAAATTTATAAGTAGGAGCTAAGTAAATATTTAGAAAGTACCTACTGCAGAGCCCAGAACACAATATATGTAGGTTCAACAAACAACAATAATACCGTTTCGCTTAAATTTCACACTTGTAACATTTGACAGCATTTCCGAATTGTGCTCCTTTGTTACAAATAATTTAATCTTTTATAATCCTTGTTGCTATGCAGAGTGGGCTCACACACAGTATGCCGTAAAAGCCGCATGAAATTTGTAAAGTGATATCTCCATGAAACATGAAATACGAGCATGTATGTTTTATGGGCTACTGAAAAATTAAATAATGAATTTCTGCCGTACTCTCGGGATCAAAACCCGAAGAGAATTCTCCATGGATGATGAACGCATGAAATAAAGTGTTTTACTGAGTTTAAAAAAGGAAGTTCACTTGAAATATTTTACATAACGCACGAAAAGAACAAAAGTAAACGGAACATTCGTTATAATCTATGAGTTCATGGATAGGACTAATTCAATTATTTTACGAAAAATACTTTCGCAAGTTATGATTTAAAATATTAAGATGAATTTTTTTGCGCAAGTATATTACGGTATTATGCAATGGATTGAATCATCAATACAATATTGTATTAGTATTAAAAAGATTTTTTTTATTTTATATAATTTATTATTATAATATTTTATTTTTATCAAGTGTAATTTGTAGAACTCCATTTAAATTTTGCCTTCAGAGGGCGAAACAGCTGTCACACGTAATAATATTTACACGGCGGAACTTGTTTAAAAATAAACTGTTTTTATAAATCTAATAATAATATTATTGAATATATAAAAATAAAAATTTAAAAGAATTATTGAAAGAGTTTTTATACTTACAAAACTATTTCTTCATATTCCGTATGTACACGCGCAAACAAATAATTCGATAATTGCGAAAACGTAGATTACAACATATGTTCTGTTTGATATATCCTGAAATCACTTATTAAAACTCAAAAAGACATAAAGAAAATTATTCTGAAAGTTGACGAAAACTGACGAAATCTTCGACATAATTAACATCATGTTACTTAAACAACTCTATTCTTAAACAATAGTCCTTTACATTCATAATACAAGAAATAGCAATTAACACATATATTAGAAACACTAGATCTCAAGGTCAAAAACATATCCAACAAGGAACTATAAATACAAAATTCGGGCAAAAAAGGTTCCTACACTTTTTTTTATTTTTTTTATTTTTTTTTATTATTGCCGGTAACCCGTTCGTTTATTTACGTCAATGGGTTATTTAAAAATCATGTGCGCTACCCAGTATCATTACATATATTTTGTAGACAAATCAGGGCTTGATAAAAAATATAATCGTAAATAAAAATACTATCGTACCACAGACATAGGAATTAATAGACGAGAAGATAATGGCGAGGGGTAAAATCAACTGTTGAAGAACGAAGGGAGTGAAGCTGACTGTGATTCGTCAATAAATCAATCTGACAGTAAATAGGCATCTCGCATTATAATATCACCATTTACTTCTTAAAAGTAAAATCTGCTTTTAAATGAATAGACATTTTTACATGGGAGCGCAAATTACTCGCCACGGTATGAACAAATTTGCGAAGTCCAAATTCGGCAAAAAAATTCGGTTTTATTTTCAGAGTCGAATATTTCGTTTAAGTATTTAGTTAAGACACTTTTATAAATGTTCATAATTTACTTCCCAGCAACCAACCAGCATTGTGTTTCGCGTCCAGACGTTTCTCGATGTGATAGTAACAACTGATCTATATTATACGATGTGAATATGCTTAAAATAAAGTAAAATAATGCTTATATATGGAATGTAATACGACAATTGGGTTTATTCTCTATTTCACATCTATTTTTACAAGTTTTCATAGCACAAGTTAACATTCTGCCGTGTTATTTCGTAAAATGAACCGATGATGCCTCGACCATAGTTCGCACAAGAATGATGACGTCACGTTTTCAAATTTCACTTAAGGCCATACGCGAGCACAGCCGGCTCCAATGGAACTGGTATGGGGAGTGGGGATAATACGCTTTTAATCACTTAGGGCAGGTCTACTAATATTCATATGTCTATGTATCGTACTAAACTCTAGAACAAAATCCGACTCTCGTTTTTGAATGTTTACACAAAAATATTTTATCATTTAAATCTCAAATAAAAAGCTGGATACAAAACATAGAGAGATCAGAAATACATAATATACTGATACCAAAAACAGGCTGAAACTAAAAGCATTCAACTGGACTTAAAAAAACCATGTTATATATTTATAATTACTTCATATTATCCGTACTACTAAATTTTAATAATCTGTAAATGAAATCCTCGGTACGGGAGATCCCAGTAAGGATATAATTATATCTATTTGTTAAAAAAAAAATGATATTAAAACACTTATTGTTATATTAAATTATTCTGGCCAGATTTTAGCCAGATAATCAGTAATTTACTTTAATTTAATTTAATTTAATTGACATAATATAAAATAACTGAAATTATCATAATATCAACATTTTTTAACATACAAGGAATAAATTATTACTAATAAATTTCAAATAAGGAATTATTTATGTATCCGAAGAAACGCCATTTTCTCAATAACAATTTTTGTTAAACTTTTCAGGCAGGTAGGTACCACAATATTGAAAAAAAAATCGATCAAGAAGTCCAAATAAACACGACGCGCGACGTTTTCAAATTCGAACCATTTATTATATATTTATACCCACTCGTAAGATGCATGGAAAAAACATGCCAGGAAAAAAACTCTTGTAAAGATTTTCGAAACGAGGTAGGAATTCTCGTGGTAAAAAAACACAATATACAATAATTATAATTATAATGCATTTTGTTTATTATTAAAAAAAAAACACAATATACAATAATTATAATTATTATTCATTTTGTTTATTATTTTTTTTATACGATTGATATTGATGATATTATAAAAGCACTTGCGTTTATTCAGGCTCTTTTCAAAAACAATCCTCATATGTTTTTAACATTGAGAAACAAACAAAAATTCTCAAATTGATTGTAAGGTTGCGTTCATAATTTTGTCTACATGTTGATTCCACTAATGATGATTTTTCATCAATTTATAAATAGAATTAATATCCTCCATAGTTTCGTCGCCACTGGCAGAAGGTACAAGCAAGTTTTGCGGTCACTTTGGAGTGGGCCATGAATTAAATATGGCCCGCCCGGCCCGACTCTAAACTAACTTACATTTTAGTATTTCCTCGTAAAATTTAAACAGTCATCTTTATCGGTGGCAATATGGCCACTTGTGGGCTATAAAAATATCGTTAAATTAATCCACCGACCGGATTATCATCGGTTATTTGTTGGGTGAAAATATATATCCGTTATCGTTGATAATGGCCTGCATTGAGGTGATTAAAGCTTTGTTGATGTATCAAATTGAATTTTTCAATTTACAACACACTAATTCAAATTTTTTTAGTTAAAATAAAATTGACAATGGATGATACATTTTTAATGTTATTCCAACCGTCATGCTAGAGATGCCCCTGGGTTATGGCGGGTGAAGTTTACAGATTACAAATTTTCATAATACACTCAATAGCATTTTATCTGTCTGTAATTTAGTTTGTTAATATTCCGGTTCCGATTTCAAGATGGTGTTTTGATGGTTCAGTAAAAATTCTTTTATCAAATGTAAAAACCGCAGTGATTGTAAATTAAATAGGTAGATATTTAAATAACTACTTACAAATCTTATGATTTCAGGGGAAATTTTGGTATTGATTTATTAAATTAGAAAAAATTAGAAACATACTATTTTTGGATACATGGAGATAAATGAGTATTGCTAATTGATTAAAAATCTCTTCAAACCATTGGTATTCCGGTTAAAAGCGGGATGGCAGGCGGTTATCCGATAAACGTTTGAGTAAATTTGTAATAATATCGGAACACGTGTTTTTGCACCTTACTTATGCGTTTGTTTTGTAAGTATGTATAATTAGGAAATGCGAAAATGTTAGGATTTTTAGGAACAGGTGTTCTGACGTCGTGAAAATACATTGGTATTTTACTAAAAGTTTATCAGGAAATCTATCAATTCATTCGTTAAAGGCCTGCAATCCCATTTTTAACCGGATTACGAATAATTTGAAGAGATTCTTAATGAATTAGAAATATTTTTATCAGTGAATTTTCTCCGTGCAGGTTTAATGCTCACATATCTTACGCATAGGTATAAATATATAATATATGGTTCGAATTTTAAAACTTTTTGACTTTCTATTTGAAATTTAAATAATTAAGTTTATAATTAAATAGGTAGGTATTTAAGTACATACTACCAAATCTTATGATTTTAGAGGAAATTTTGGTTTTTATTAATGAAATAAGAGAAAATTAGAAAAACACTTTTTTAGAAGCGAGGTCTTTTGTTCACAGAACTACTTGTATAAACTTTACTTGTACAATGCGACGTCTTCTGTTCACAGAACTACTTGAATAAAACATAATTCGTAAGCAGTATTATCTTGATTGCTGTTCACAGAACCACTTGTATAAGCTTTACTTGTACAAAGCGAGGTCTTCTGTTCACCGAACTACTTGAATAAACATAATTCGTAAGCAGTATTATCGTGATTGTTTAGAAGCGAGTTCTTCTGTTCTCGGAACTACTTGTATAATCTTTACTCTTAAGCAGTATTATCGTGATTAATTAAAAACGAGGTCTTCTGTTTACAGAACTATTTGTATAAACTTTACTTGTACAAAGCGAGGTCTTCTGTTCACCGAACTACTTGAATAAACATAATTCGTAAGCAGTATTATCGTGATTGTTTAGAAGCGAGTTCTTCTGTTCACGGAACTACTTGTATAATCTTTACTCTTAAGCAGTATTATCGTGATTGTTTAAAAACGAGGTCTTCTGTTCACAGAACTATTTGTATAAACTTTACTTGTATAAAACGAGGTCTTCTGTTCACCGAACTACTTGAATAAACATAATTCGTAAGCAGTATTATCGTGATTGTTTAGAAGCGAGTTCTTCTGTTCACAGAACTATTTGTATAAACTTTACTTGTACAAAGCGAGGTCTTCTGTTCACAGAATTACTTGTATAAACTTTACTCGTAAGCAGTATTATCGTGATTGTTTAGAAACGAGGTCTTCTGTTCATGGAACTACTTGTATAAACTTTACTCGTAAGCAGTATTATAGTGATTATTTTGTTGGGTTATTATATCATGTTGCGCTTCCTCCATTTTTAGCCAGTTGCAGCAATGACTTTAGTAGCATGGCAAAGAGAGTAACTAGCTTGGTTTATAATGTTGCAGTGATGATGATGAAGGAAGAATTGAAAACACGGCATAATATTTATATTGGTACTCTGTAAGCTCTGTCCCCCCTTGTGATAAATTCATTCCTTAAATTATTGAAGTGTTTTCTAATACCAATTCAGAAATAATTTAAATTAATTCAAACAAACGAAGTTTGGTTTACTGCGTGAAAATAGTTTCATTTTCAAATTATTATCGCATTTCCCATAAATGCCAGTAAATTGTATTATCCCACTTTAAAATAATTTTCATCCATATAGCTCTGCTGCAGCCAAAATAATTTGACAACTTGCAATAATAAACAGCGCCATAAAATTTTATTGTTGTATGATACGAGATTGGGGCTATTTCGAGTTAGGGGATAGGAATAAATCACATTCTGCATGGGAAAAAGATTCCGACAGAAAAAAGGGTTGTAGTTGGTCTCGCAGGTTCTGGTTTTGAACTTATGGGCTTATCAAGTGGTATCAAACTCAAAATTAGTGCGGTCAACAAATTAATAAAAATATCGGCAAGTACGAATTTTTATTCATTTAAGCCACCGCATTCAAAGTTTAAAAAAAAATGTTTTTGAAGATTATATCTATACATTTGTAATGTCGACAGGGTATTTGTATGAAATTCCCTCACTAGAAAAAAATCGCTAAGTATGCTCCGAATATTATTGAAAACAAGTTTGTTCTGTTATTTCATGTTATATATATATATGAAAAAATCATAGTGTTTCTCTAAATGCAACTAAATCATTTGTCGAGAGATTTTTGCTCTATTTCAAACGAGTAGTGTTTTATTAAATATTTTCATTACTTTCGCTTAATTATTATCGTTTTTTAATATTAGTGCGCTCCCTCTAACAATCGTATTTACATATCTCCATCTTTTAACTGTTTCTACTAAGGCTCTGTAGCCTTAAGCCTAAAAAAGTGATACAATAATGTATTTCTATGCTTTTCTTGAAAGAATTGAGTTTTTATATAGACAAAACTATTTATTCATATCCAGATCGCGTGTGTACGGGAGCAAACAAATAATTCATCTTATTATTTTTTAGTATGCAGTGTGGAAAAGAAGAAGAAAAGGGGTATATTTTTAGATATGCAACACATTACTATTAGCAATACATTAATAATTATATCATAAGGTCTTCTATTTCCCTGAGATCTTATCACATTAAAGGAATACATATTCGGAAGGATTCATATTAGGAATATAATCGCTATTGCAAAAGGTCTGTAGCGGCAGTTTGTTGTATGCGTGAGGCGTTGTAAACATATGGCGTCTTTGAGTAAAGGCTGTCATATATTGAATCGGTGTTTTAATACAATGTTGTATTTGCATGCCACTCAGGAAATAATTAAGTTTATATACGGATAAAACAATTTATTCATATTCATATTGCTTATGTACGGGCGCAAACCCATAAGTAAAGCACACAAAATAATTAAATTAACGCTATCTATGAATGCGTAGATTACAATATATGTTATGTTTAATCTTATATTTTTTACTGTGCATTTCTGTCACCTCCATCAGAACAGATTAAACCTAGTGAGGCAGGCAATGTTAAGCACGCAATTAAATTATAATATCGAAAATAATTGAGGAACTACTAATATTGTTGTTTTTTTTGTATGAAAACGCAAAAATTATATTTTAATGAATCCCGATTTATCGGCATTAAACGGATGTATATTATATCGTTTGAAATTCATGTATATAAGTTCCAACATATTCTCATTTTCATTTAGGCACTTGAATTAAAGTATAAATCTAAGCTGAAACAATGATCACGCTGATTTTATTTAGGATAGGTTGTTTTATAGAATTTTAACAATTCATCAAATTTCAGTGTTCACTTTCGGGTTCTGTGAAAGTCCTAAATTATCGTTAAATTTCTGTTATTTTATCATTATAGGCTAGTTACTTGACAGAACTGAAATAATAACAGAACTTGAAGATAACTTCCACAGAACTTTGAAATTTAATTCTTTCATTTATAAGTTCAACCATTACGTTCACTGAAAAGATTAAACAGTCAGTTAAGAACGATAAGTGGCTAACTATTTTCTTGGATTTAAAAAAAAATTTAAGTGTTCTTTACAATGTCCTTCATCATTGAAAAAATGATCATTGTAGAAAAACCTTGATTTAAAAAAAAATCTTAATTGTCTTCTCACTTGCTGCTCTTTACCTACGATATTTTTATAATCTATAATTGTTTTGAATAAAAGTGTTTATTGTCGTACAGGGCATATGTATTAGGTATTTTATGATACGAAGGACTTTTTATAAACTGGCCGTCTGCAAAACTTTCACTAAATATTTCAGCTGAAATTGGTTTGAGGACCACTGAGCTTGCGTATAACAGTCGATTAATGTTGTTTAAGCTGGGCAAATCAAACCATCATAAACATATTCCATATATTTTGCTCAATCGACAACATTATTGGGAAATTACGAAATCCAGTTCTTTGAATATTTAGTAGTTTTGACGAATAATGAATACATATTATTTCACCATAAATAACATGTATTTATTATTCCGATTATAGTTGTTTATTTTAAAGTACAATGACCTATTTCTGATTTTGATTTTTGGTAATCGGGTATTTAATAATATCATAAATATCGAATTTGGTGTTTTCTATGCATTTTACGGTCGTCATTTTGGTTGGTGTGGGTTGTGAGTACGTATTACTTACGTGAGTTGCTAAGAATATAAGTAAAGAAAAAATAGACACTTAATCATTTTTAAAACTCGATAGAACTGAACTTTTTTACGTGACATCTCACCGATCCATTTAACTAGGAGTAAATTGTCTGCTTTTGTTAAATTACTTTGTGAGGCGGCTTGATCTCTGTGTAGCAATATTGTTATTTATACAGGGTGTCCATAAAATAATGTTCCAGTTTCAATGGTATATTATAACAGTTTAATTTACACTAATTACAATAAATCATACACCAAATTGAAGGTAAACTAACCTAGTTTTTCTTACAACTTTAATATGTACACCTTTAGTTATAAGGCATTCATCCAACCTAAAGTCCAATTCTTCCAATTTGGTTAACAAATACGGAGTAATGGAAGAAATAGCATCTTTAATTATGTGTCTCAGTTATGAGACACGGTCTTTTATAAAGCCCCAAAGGAAAAAAATCGCATGGCGTTGTCAAGTGAACGTGGAGGCAAGCGTAAAAGAGATCTGTCGTCTCGACTGTAACGACCAATCCAGCGGTCAGGGACATTCAACCACTCTCGTACAGAGAGATTCCAATGGGGAGAGGTTCCATCCTGTTGCCAAATAAAGTTTACAGGTTCCCTCTCTACTAATTGGAGAAAGAGCCACTCTTTCAACATATCCAGATAAACTACCCCTGTTACGGTAGCTTCAGCGAAAAAAAATTGTCTGTACACTTGACATCAGGATACAGCGCAGAAAACGTTTAATTTTGGGGAATCTCTTTGGTGTTCTACAAGTTCATGAGGATGTTCTGACCCCCAGTTACGAACATTAATGGTATTTACCTTCTCACTTAGATGAACAGTTGACTCATCGCTGAACACCACTAGATCAAGAAAGTCACCTCCCCGATGAAATACTCGACTTGCGAAGACTATTGAAACTGGGAAATTATTTTATGGACAACCTTTATAACTCAGTAAGTTAGATACGAGTATATAGTTTACTAAAAAAAGCCCAGTGCCAAGGATTTAAACAGTATTCAATCATCATCCTTTTTGTGTATGATAATATAAAACGTAAAATGGTTTTTAATTCATAATGAGCTTCAGATGACTAAACTTAAGCTTTTATTTTCATTATAAACTTCAATAGATTGATTTATACAAATTTTAATATTTTGGAAAATTGTATCGAATAACGAACCCCTCTCGATTCGATTTATTTTATCTGGTCTGTGCATTTGGCTTTTATAGAAATCCAATGGGGAACATGACGGAGAGCGATCTCCCCACGGGGTAATGCAGATCATCCAGTCTCCTGCGTGACCGCTCCAGGAAATAATGCCGTCTCAGCTACCCAGTCTTGAAAAGGTTGCATTCACCGGAACAACCCCAAATTTAAACTGATGGATTATAACACTGGGTTAGAATTGACTAGATGCATCCTTGGCTACAGAACAATTATACTGAAAATGTGCTGTTGTTCTTCTTTTTTACCCACCGGTTTGCACATAAATCCAGCGGTTAAACAGTTCAATTAATTTCATTTTGTGGGTGATCTTTATTAATTTTTCCATCTAAGGACGTAATCGAAATATATTGACAAATATGATTGTAGAATGTTATATTTTCTTCAATTAGAGGTTTTCAACATTAGTTGTGCCTTTACAGAGTAAAATTACAGCTACGACATCCAATTATTATAATACCCGACTATGTCGGGTAAGGGAACTGTTCAGACTTTAGCCAAGAATCAAACCAACGAAAAATGCCACCTGTATCTGTATTGAGTAATTGAAATATCCGACAGATGTCTCCCCTAAGGGCAATAATTCTGATTATATATTCCAATACATTCAAATGAATTAGGTTATAAATAGGCTTGCAAGCCCATTTTCTTCCCCTTCTCTCTCTAAATAACGGATCAATAACAACCATGAAATAATTAAGGAATTCGAGGGTCGTTGTTTTTTGTTACCAGTGATGTGTGTTCTAAAGAATAAAACTTATCAAATATATTTCTTGGTATCATTAATTTAACGAGGCCATTACTGTAACATATGGTCCAATCGAGCCGCATCGTGCACCAGAAAGAGCCGAATTATGAACCAGCAAAAAACCAAGAAGATGCAGATCATCATCAGATAAGTATCCCAACGCCATCCTATCAAAACTGTGACCGAATCCCGAATCCTTCCTATTTCAAATTATCCCAAATGAAATATTTAAATATGCAACAAAGATTAAAAAAAATTATTGTTGTTTCTGATTTTTCAGTTGCATAAAATTTTAATAGCTACCTACATTGCAAATTGATACGATTATTGTTAAATGAGCATCTCAATTGTAAGAGTTTTGTCATTGGATTTATTTAATTAAAAATAATTCACGCGAATGTTCAAATTTACCGGGCAAAATAATTTCAGCGAATTTCTGATTTAAAAAGTTGTCAGTGGTGAGTGGTTGTTCTGATTTAAAAAGTTGTCAGCCCTGGCAAGCATTTTTACTAACACCGCCGTGTTTTCATTCGTAAACTGTCAGTTGTTTGAGGTTAAAAGTTAAATTGTTTATTATTTACCAAAATATGGAAAAGTTAAAGCCGTTAATCAACAAGCGTGGAATTTTGAAAGCGAAATTGACAAGGTTTAATGATATTTTAAAGACACTCGATAAAACGGAACTAGAATTACGTTATCAAAAGGTCGAAAAATTGCTAGATGACTTTGAAAAAATTCAATCTCAAATCGAAGAACTTTCGGATGACGAGGCAGAACACGTAAGTCAACGTGAATCCTTTGAAAATCAATATTTCTCTGTACTTGCATTAGCAAAAGGTTTATTGAATTCAGTAAATCATGAAAAATGTGAAATTAAATTACCAACTTTGAAACTTATTGAATTTCATGGTGAAATTACTGAGTATGCTAAATTCGCTGAGACCTTTAAAGCATTGGTTCATGAAAATAATACGTTAAACAATTCTCAAAAATTCTTTTATTTGCAATCGTGCCTTAAAAAAGACGCAGCTAAATTGATTGCCTCCTTGACCATATCGCACGACAATTACGAATCTGCGTGGCAGATACTGCAGGAACGTTACGCGAATAAAAAAATAATAGTTCATAGGCATGTTGCATCTTTATTTCAGTTAAAAGATATGAAACAAGAATGTCCAGTCGCGTTAAGGCATATTATTGATCAGGCTAATATAAATTTAGAAGCGTTAAAAAATCTAGGATTACATGTTGATTCCTGGGACGCGATTATGATATATTTAATATCTAGTAAATTGGATGGATCAACTCGTAGATTTTGGGAAGAGCAGCCAATAGATGGTGCACTCCCAACGTTGAAAGAATTTATTACATGTCTAACCAAACGTGTTGAGGTACTGGAGTTCACAAATTTGCAAGAAAAAAGGCCTACCTACAAGAATGTTACAACACGTGATGATCGCAAGAAAGATTTGTCTGTCTCATTGATAGCAACCAAACACGGATGCATCCTATGTAAAGAAAATCATCCAGTGTATTATTGTAAAAAATTTCTCAAATTAAATATCCAGGGAAGATTAGAATTTTTAAGAAAGGCCCGAGCCTGTTTCAAATGTTTGAGGGTAGGACATTTTACACAAGATTGCAAAAATAAATTCAAATGTAAAATCTGTGCAAGTGATCAACATAATACTTTGATACATGTTAATGAATTAAATAGTGAAAACACAAATGAAGAGGCACACAGCTCGACATCAGTGGCAAATCATACGGTGTTAAATAAAAATGAAAAGATAATTTTATTATCTGCAGCGATCGTGAATATCGTAGGTAGCGACAACTGTTTACACAAAGCGAGGGTATTATTGGATTCAGGCGCCCAATCGAATTTCATAAGAGAGAGTTTTGCAAAAAAATTAAAATTAAAAACAGAAAAAATAAATACGCCGGTTTCTGGAATACAAAATCGCATCACACATATCAATCGAAGAGTTACAATTGACATGTTAGCAGTGAATAGTGATTATAATAAGAAAATTTCTTGTTTAGTATTGCAGGCTATAACAACCGACCTACCCCAAATGACCTTCAGGAAACAAGAGTTGAAGATCCCATCTGGCTTGCAACTAGCGGATAAGGATTTCAATGTCACGTCTCCAATTGACATCCTGTTGGGTGCGGAAGTTTTTTGGGAAATAATGAATAATGATCGAATACGCTTAGCGGAGGGCGGGCCAACTATTCAAAGGACTGAACTCGGTTGGATTGTTTCCGGAGCGATCGACATCATCACTAAAACAAGGCCAGTATCAATTAATTGCAATCTAGCCATTAATAAAATAGGTAACCAGATGGAAAGATTCTGGAAACTAGAAGAGGTGGATGCCATGAAACCTCAGAATTTTGAAGAAAAGGCTTGCGAAGTCAACTTTACAGAGTGTCATAGTAGAGACACGGAGGGCAGATTTACGGTAGCCTTACCAACCCGCCCTTGTATAGACCAACTAGGGAGTTCTTTGTCAATGGCTGAAAAAAGGTTTCATACATTGGAAAGAAAATTTTCCACCAATAAAGAATTGAAATGTCAATATAGCATGTTTATGAGAGAATATTTACAATTGGGTCATATGGAAGAGTGCCGAAAATCCGAATGCGATGCGAGATCATATTTTTTACCACATCATGCGGTGATGAAGGAGTCAAGCACCACTACTAAAGTTCGCGTGGTGTTCGATGGATCGGCAAAAACATCTTCTGGTATTTCCCTTAATGATGCTCTGATGGTCGGACCTAACATACAAAAGGATTTAAATATGCAAATTTTACATTTCAGAAAACATCCTGTAGTCATAACTGCGGACATAGAGAAAATGTACCGTCAGATAAACGTGCAGGAAAGCGACCGCAATCTACAGAAAATTGTTTGGCGCTTTTCACAGGATGAGGATTTGAAGCATTACAAGCTAAGGACAGTGACTTATGGATTAGGACCGTCATCTTTCCTGGCGACAAGATGCCTGAAGCAAATAGGTATTGAAAATAGACTTTCATTTCCTATAGCAAGCAATGTCATTGAAAATGACTTTTACATGGACGACCTATTAACGGGAGGAAATGACGTTGAATCGTGCCACCTTCTAAAACAACAGGTAATCAGTTTACTAAAATCTGCAGGGATGAATCTAAGAAAATGGAGATCGAACGTGGCAGAATTATCTTCCGAACCAGGTCAAGATATGCAAGGATTGATATCTAAAGAACCCCAAGAAGAAAAAAATACTAGGATTAATCTGGAACAGTGAGTTTGATTACTTTTCATATGTAGTGAAAAAACCAGTATGTACCGTACAAAGCAAACGGCGAATATTGTCAAGTATCGCCTCAACGTTCGATCCTTTAGGACTGCTAGGACCAGTAACGGTTGTAGCAAAACTAATTATGCAGAGATTATGGAAATCTAAGACTTCCTGGGACGAAGAAATACCCGAGGGAATATTAAAAGATTGGGAAAATTACATGAAAAATTTATCTCAAATAAACCTGTTGAAAATAAAGAGAAGAATCTTGTGGGGTCAAAACAGCCTACAAATCCATGGTTTTTGCGACGCATCAGAAAAGGCCTACGGAGCCTGTGCGTATCTAGTATCCAGGGACGCCGAGGGTAAGATGCACTCTCAGTTAATATCTTCCAGGTCCAGGATAGCGCCATTAAAAAACATATCCCTGCCAAAATTGGAACTTTGTGGTGCGGTGCTGTTAACGAAATTATTAAAAAACATCAAAGAAGCGCTCAACATGGTTGAGGTGGATACATACTACTGGTGTGACTCTACCATCGCACTATGCTGGATAAGAGGACAGCCAGCTAGATGGAATACCTTTGTGGCCAACAGGGTTGCCGAGATACAAGAGGCCGGCGATCCCGCCCATTGGCGACATGTTTCATCGCAGGAAAACGCCGCTGATATTTTATCAAGAGGAGTTACAGCAAACAAACTATTACAAGCAGATATTTGGTGGAAGGGTCCAGATTGGCTAATAAGAGAGGCCGATCACTGGCCGAAGCCAGAAAATTCCTGTATAAATCCTCCAGAGATAAAAACCAAGGCGGTATGTCTACTAATGTCACGGAGTGGGACATCTTTTCAAAATTTTCCTCTCTCAACAAGCTAAAGAGAGTAACTGCATATATATTGCGTTTCTTTAATAATTGTAACACAAAAAACTGTAAATTAACCGGGAGGTTAAGCGTGCCGGAGCTGGACAATACATTGCATCGTCTAATAGCAATAATTCAACGCTACCATTTTAAGGATGAGTTCAGGGCTTTGAGTAATAAATGTTCACTGGATAAACGTAGCGTTATTTTGTCACTTAATCCATTTATAAATAATGGATTAATTTGTGTCGGGGGCAGGCTAACAAAGGCGAAACATTTATCATACCAGCAACGACACCCAATAATTTTACCAAAAAATAATAAGTTAACAGAATTAATTATTCGACATCTTCATTATGTACATTTACATGCAGGGACACAAACTTTGTTATCTCTAGTGAGATTACAGTTCTGGCCGATTGCCGGAAAAACCACTGTTAAGCAAATATTACATAATTGTATAGTATGTTTCAGAAAAAATCCAGTAACCAGTCAAGTTATCATGGGTGACTTGCCGGAAAACAGAATAACACCTAGCAGGCCGTTCGAGGTTACCGGGATTGATTACGCAGGTCCTATCATGATGAAAAGCGGTATCACCAGGAAGGCTCCATTGGTGAAATCTTATTTATGCATTTTTGTTTGTTTCTCAACGAAAGCTGTGCATTTGGAACTGGTAACGGACCTCACCACTGACAACTTTTTAAATTGTTTAAAACGTTTCATTGCGCGGAGGGGCAAACCCTTTAAAATATATTCAGATAATGCGACCAATTTTAAGGGAGCATATAATCAACTGAGAGAATTGTATGATAAATTAAAGGAATCTGATGACAAGATTCAAAAATATTTAGCTGATTTGTCAATACTGTGGGGATTTATTCCACCACGGTCACCGAATTTCGCTGGACTCTGGGAAGCAGCAGTGAAATCCGCCAAATATCATTTAAAAAGAATAACCGATAATTCAAGTTTAACCTTTGAACAATTATATACCTTATTGTGTCAGGTAGAGTGCTGTTTAAATTCACGTCCGCTCACTCCTCTGTCCAACGATCCGACTGACCTGAATCCTTTGACTCCAAATCATTTCCTGATTGGCGGAGGGATAGCTTCTATCTCTGAGAAGGATGTTCGGGAGATACAATATAATCGATTGAATCAATATCAAAAATTAAATGCACTGATTCAAACATTTTGGTGCAGGTGGAAACTGGAATATCTTGCAGAATTACAAAGACGTACCAAATGGAAGGAAGACAAGGGCCTCAGGACTGTTGAAAGGGACGACATGGTCATACTAAAGGAGGACAACCTGCCGCCTAATATGTGGAAACTAGCCAGGATCCTAGCTACTCACCCTGGAGCTGACGGGAAAGTGCGGGTGGTTACCCTCAAAACCGCACAAGGAACATTTAAGAGACCTATCAGCAAAATATGTTTATTACCCATGGAAAGGAATTCAAGCATTGCTACAGGGACGCCCGATGTACCCCCCGGACTGAATAAATAAGTTCCTGCAGTCATAAACAAGAGAAAAATCAACAACCTACCTGAAGGATGACCTTGGACCATCAAATTTTTGCTAGCAGTCATAAGAAGGAGAAAAATTAGCAACCTACCTGAAGGATGACCTAGGAACATCGAATTAACTTGTTCATATTATGATTCTCTTATTTTAGAACTTTTTTGTTCATATTCATCTCATGATTGTTTTTCAAATTAATTTGTCCATATTTATATTAAGTTTATTTTTCAAATTATTTTTGTTTATATTATGGTTATTTAAAAAAAATTATTTTTTGTTTATGTGTAAAAAAATAAATTCTTCCGTGCCCTGGCAGCATGTTCAGACTTTAGCCAAGAATCAAACCAACGAAAAATGCCACCTGTATCTGTATTGAGTAATTGAAATATCCGACAGATGTCTCCCCTAAGGGCAATAATTCTGATTATATATTCCAATACATTCAAATGAATTAGGTTATAAATAGGCTTGCAAGCCCATTTTCTTCCTCTTCTCTCTCTAAATAACGGATCAATAACAACCATGAAATAATTAAGGAATTCGAGGGTCGTTGTTTTTTGTTACCAGTGATGTGTGTTCTAAAGAATAAAACTTATCAATTATATTTCTTGGTATCATTAATTTAACGAGGCCATTACTGTAACAGGAACCATTGTTTATTAGGCGACTCTAGATTAGGGTTGCCAGATGATAATTTGATAAAGGAGGGCAGATAGGTCCAAAAAGGAGGATTTTCTGTAAAAAAAAGAGGAAATTCAGAAATTAAACGAATATTTTATATTATTTTACTTTATTTTAATCATATTTAGCTGAGCTGCCAATTTCGGAAAGAAGTTTTTGGTTTTTAACAAATAATTATAAAAATCTTCACATGTCATGTTTTTGAAGTTGTATTGAGTAAGAATTAAAGATTTAACTAACTGCACTTAGTCTATTCCTCTCTTTGCTCCACCGAGTATTAATTAGTGAAAAAACTCTTTCCAAATTTATATATACAACTTGTATATCAGACCGGCTCAAGTATCGGGGATCCATAGAAGCCCGAGTAAATCAGGCCTCCAAAAAGTTGGGCGTCTTGTACAGGGCTAGGAGATTCTTCAACAGTGACCAGCTGCTGACCCTGTACAAGTCTCAAGTCCGCCCAACTATTGAATTTGGGAGCCACCTCTGAGCTGGTGCCCCAAAATACTTAATAAACCTGCTTGAATCTGTGCAAAGGAGAGCGATCCGTCTGATTTACAATCCGTTGTTAACAGACCGATTGCCTTCTCTAATGCATAGACGCAATGTAGGCATGCTGTGTCTATTCTACAGGTATTTCAATGGAGCCTGCTCCAAGGAGCTAGCAGCATTGATTCCTGATGCACCGGTGCACGTGTGCGAAACTCGACGGACACGAACTGAACACCCGTTCACGGTTGACGTTGGCTTCATGAGAACGGGCCGTTTTTACGACTCGTTTTTGTGTAAGTCGGCTCGTATGTGGAACGAGCTACCGGCATCTGTTTTTCCTCCCTCCTATAATCCGACCCTCTTCAAGGCCCGCATTAACAAATCCCTTCCTACAGCCCCTACCTTATACCGCCTCACGACGCCGCCCAACCGGGTGGTGACGTAGTTCCCCTGTCTGTACACTGCACAGGCAGGGACACTCTTGTGAGGTGTCTCATAAAAAAAAAAATTGCGTTATGTGCGCTTATACAAAAATAAAACTCGCAGATCTTGAGCAGTTCTACGAAACATTCAATATTTTTAACACTTTTGAAGTAGATTGTCCACTGCTCGTGCAGCTTTAAATCATAATATGCTTTATCTTCATCTGATTTTGATTTAAGAAATGATATCAAGTTACGTAGTTCGTAGCTACGTGGATTTTTAAAGCAATAATGCCCTTGTTGCAAACATCCTCATGGCAGTCGTAAATAGAACATTTGGCGTCAAAGTCGTCTCGCCCGCTGGTAAAACACGGGTATTTTGCTGTTTTATTAATATTTAGGATGTTTAGCAAAATGGAGGACTTACAGTAGGTAAGGGAAGACGGGAGCACAAAACATGGAAAAGGAGGACATGTCCTCCTATTGGATACCATCTGCCAATCCTACTCTAGATGAACATCTTAGGTGACCTTGGTTGCCCTTCGTTAGATATTTTAATTTATATATTTATGACCTTCTAACTTATATACCAGTGTATTTGTTAATGTTATAGTAAGTTTTAATAGTTGAAATAATTTTAATTTTTCGGTTCTTCCAAAATCGCACCGAATCTATGGACTTGACGTGTGACATCACCAGTAACGAGTCTTAAAAAGCCTACTTTTCTGAACTTTTTTATGGGAATCGAGACGTTTTTCTTTAGATAATCCGCTTTTAACATCGAGGAACACTACGTAAAATGTTAACATCTCTTCACTAATGTTATTGTATCGAATTGAAGTGCATGAAATAAAACAAAAATTACAATATATTCATTGGTTCGGGCGTCGACTGTGGACTGGACATTGTTACCGTAGATATATTACTCACGTAGACTGGCTGTGGTGTCAAAATCAGCAAATTCAGTAGTACCGACCAAATGGTGTGCTTTAATGTAATGGTGTTTTATTTTGTTTTTAAAAGCGATTTATAAATTCTAGGTTTAATATTAATACTAATATTTTCAGAATCAGGGTTTTTTTGACCTACATGAATATATTTTTAAGCCATAATATATTACACTGGAGTACCTTATTGGCAGGCATTTTTCAGTATCGGTACCGCTATCTCTCTATCTAGGTCAATGGTTTAGATACTATACCGAAATAAAGATTTCAGCTAAAACTTCGTTCGGATATGACTGAAGACCTTAATCCTTAAGGAAAAATAAAGATGAATACAACTGATGACGATTGTAAAAGTTAAAAATAAATATATTTTTATGGTAAAGGTCTACTATCGATTCATATTGAAGATTATTTTATTAACCCCAAAAAAACAATATGTTGGTTTATCTTAGTACACATTCAGTGATACAAGGTTAAAGACAATTGTTTTTTTAACACTGTGTGACATCCTACCTTTTACGACAACCTAACTTCATTAAACGTTTTAGTAGAACACTCGTTTTTATACCCCTTTGTAGATACATCCGTACAAACCTGAAAAGATTTTTGACTTATAACATCAATAAACATATAATATTATATTATTACAAAAGTTGTAGATGGCTAAGATTAAAAAGAACAGAAATTCAAACCTTGGAAGACAGAATAAATCTGCTTTTACTTAAACGGTAACCATAATTATTATTAAGTTGCTCTTCAACTGCATCAAAATAATGAACATTAATGGAAAAAAGGAAAAGAAAGATCGAGACAGATCTTGTAACAAAATATAGTATATCCATAGACATATGAATATTAGTAGACCTGCCCTAAGTGATTAAAAGCGTATTATCCCCACTCCCCATACCGGTTCCATTGGAGCCGGCTGTGCTCGCGTATGGCCTCAAGTGAAATTTGAAAACGTGACGTCATCATTCTTGTGCGAACTATGGTCGAGGCATCATCGGTTCATTTTACGAAATAACACGGCAAAATGTTGACTTGTACTATGAAAACTTGTAAAAATAGATGTGAAAAAGAGAATAAACCCAATTGTCGTATTACATTCCATATATAAGCATTATTTTACTTTATTTTAAGCATATTCACATCGTATAATATAGATCAGTTTTAGAAACATATACTATCACATCGAGAAACGTCTGGACGCGAAACACAAAGCTGGTTGGTTGCTGGGAAGTAAATTATGAACATTTATAAAAGTGTCTTAACTAAATACTTAAACGAAATATTCGACTCTGAAAATAGAACCGAATTTTTTTTGCCGAATTTGGACTTCGCAAATTTGTTCATAACGTGGCGAGTAATTTGCGCTCCCATGTAAAAATGTCTATTCATTCAAAAGCAGATTTTACTTTTAAGAAGTAAATGGTGATATTATAATGCGAGATGCCTATTTACTGTCAGATTGATTTATTGACGAATCACAGTCAGCCTTACTCCCTTCGTTCTTCAACAGTTGATTTTACCCCTCGCCATTATCTTCTCGTCTATTGATTCCTATGTCTGTGAGTATATCACAAAACGTTTCGATTGTAGTGCGACATCAAGAATTTTCCACAGTTTTGTTTGTCCGAAATTTCTAAATAAAAACAGCTTTTTTCGGATCGTTACCTTATTTTAATGATAGAGAGTTTTAGAATACCAATTCTCCTTTCATTACAAAAGACAGTGTGCCATTTTTAAATATTTTTCAACTGATAATAAAAAAAACACTTCGAAAAACACCATTACTTGTTAATAGTTAATATCAGGCTTCGATATTATTCGAGATTTAAAAAATAAATTGTGAAAGTAAAATAAAAACATATTACCATATTCTACCAAAACATCGTAATATTATTAAATGGAGTTTTGAATAAAAAAGCTTTCATTTCATCAAGATTTGCTCAACATATTACGAAGCATACATATGTACATAAATTGGGTATGAAAATTGATGCGAGTTTATAAGGGGAATTTTCATGGGTTAAGTAAATACCATCAAAAAGTTTGCACATCAAACATTTCAAAACTTAAGCACTTTACCCAGAAGGTGGGCCAATGGGCGCCTCAACGAGGTTCATCATGATTCGGGAAATTTGTGAGGACCCTCCATTTATAATTTATTTTTAACCTTTTTACTAGAAACGACATTTAGAGTCAAACCAGAAAACTATTGAGATTTAAACTGGGTTCATTAATTGTGTATTTTTCTTTGTATTCCTTAATTGTAAAGTGTAAAGCAGAAATCAATTATTCTGTCTTCAAAAATTCCACAAATTTTATTGGACACTATTTTTTTGCATTATAAGACACCATTTTTTTCACTCTTAATCAATTTATAACTATAATACTAGCGTATTATCCACGGTTGATATTTTCAGTTGCGAACTTACCAAATACAAGAGGTCCATAAAATAATCTTTCTCTGGTGGTTTGTGAATAATGTTTATGTCTCTATTGTTTATATCTCTATTATGATTTGATTTATATCTACAACCTCTCTCTCTCCATGACTATATATGTAAGTTTTTGTAAATTCGTTTTATATAATCTTTTGTCTCGTATAAATTTTTTAATTCATATTCCTTTCTCACAAATATAATTTACTTATTTCATATTATGCTGTCTCAGTAGAGGTAAAGTCACAAGGAGGAAATCCATAATTGGTTTTATTTTACTATTTACATTTAAATTTTTAACTAAAGGAAAACATTTTTTTTCGCTGAGGTTACAATCTTTGAAAATACCTGTTTGGAGGTAATTTCTAAAAACACAACTAGGTATATCATAATATTAAGATGGTTTTATCACAAAATGACGGTAAGATTTAACCAAGAGATTTTGGCTGTCGTTATCTACTGTAAATTATTAAAATAATTATTATTTATCAGTTGACAGATGCGACCTTCCAAGCGTATATTTGTAGTTTTTGAATACTTTTCTTACAGTTCGATTTCGAAGAATAAATTATAATATCACGTGAAAGATACTATAATTCACACACGATTATCATTTTGTAGTCTTATACGAGTTTTATAAGAATACGGAATAGTTGATTTAACATAATAATCAGGTTTTTGAGGATCATTCATAAAGATTAATTTCATTGATGTTTTATAAACAAAGCCGGGAATAAAATCTTCAAAGATGACTCTTATAATATAACAGATTTGTAGAGAAACTATGTATATAGAACCTTTCAATTTTATACTTCGTAAGAAATTGTGCTTTTTGAATTATTAGAACATACCGTGAACTTATAGTGATTTGTTTTTGGGGTATTATGCCGTGTTGTGCTACCTCTTTCTTTAGCCGACCTTTCGGACAGCATTGCAGTGTCCATCATCAGGGCAGATGTGTATAAACAGATTGCCCTGATGATGGACACTGCGATGCTGTCCGAAACGTTGGCTAAAGAAGTAGGTAGCGCAACACGGCATAGTACCCCAAAAAACAAATCACTATAATACTGTTGGGCGTGAAAATCTCAAATCATACCAAACCGTGAACTGTTCCAAGGAACAGAACTTTTCTTCTGCGATTTTTTTGTAATCACGGGCTATCATGAATTTTTAAAGCCAGAAAGATTGTTTTTTAACAACCGGAAAAAAACTCTGTTACCAGCATTTACGGTACATACAAATATAATATTGGAATAAAAATTACCTACAAAGTTTAAAAATGACTAAACTTTGGTTCTATGCAAAACTATGCTCCTGAAAGAGAGAAAATCGGAACGTACGCCACTGGGTGTACCATATTTAATATTAATATATAAATTTCAGAGTTACGAGAATATTGTGTTGATATACTTGGGAAAAGAGTTGAAAAGTGCATAGAAAGATTCAACTTAATACATTAGGAGTTTCTAAACTTTATAATGCATTCTTTCAGTCACTTTTCGATTCTTAATGATGATCTTCCATCGAAGCAATTTACTGCTGCACGGTTTTCTATTCTAAATGAAAATCTGTATAGCTCACAATTGAAATGAAGTTGCGTGATCTATATGTTTACGTTAACCAAGGAATTTCAGACGTCTCTATCTGTGCAAATTTCATTACGCCACAGTTCATTTTTGGTGAGATGTTGCTCCATCAGACTCAATACTATATAAATAGACAAGCAAATCAGGTAAAGGGGAACAAACCAAATTGCGAGGAGCGCGGGAGGTGGCGTGACCGATCCGCTTTCGGTGATTTGTCAATAAATTAATTTGACATCTTACATGCAACTCACATTGTAATATCACGATTTGGTTGAAAATAAATCTGCTTACGAATAACTAGTCCTTTTAACAATTGCGCGCAAATTGCTTGCTGTATAAAAAATTAGACTACATATCCCAAATGGGGAAAACAAAAGTTCGGGCTTGTTTTAAAATTGAATTATTTTGTTACATTTTTGTTATTTGTTTTTGGGGTGTTAGGCCGTGATGCGCTAACTCCTTCTTTGGCGAGCGTTTTGGACAGTATCGCAGTTTCTATCATCAGGGCAGATGTGTTATCTGAAGAAAGAGTTAGCGCAACACGGCATAACACCCCAAAAACAAATAACAAAAATACTTTTGGCCGTGAAAATTTTAAATCATATTTTGTTACACTATTTATTTATTTATTTATACTGGGTTTTACAGATGATCACACTTACGTGAGAACAATCCACTTATAAAAACTCAGTTATTGTACAATCACAAAAATCTACAATTAAATAAAGATACAAAAAATTAAATACAGATACATACAATTAGAAAACAAAAACATCAAAAAATAAAAATAAAATACACAATCATATACAAGCTCGCTCAAGTAACACATTACATTATACATTATTACAAGTGGTAAGAGGCATAAGAAATACGAGAGGTATGCATAGAGAGAAAATTGACACAATGAATTAGCTAATATTTTTTAATAGCGCCAGAACTTTTTTTCTGAATCCGTACAAATTATCGATGAAAATATCTATTTCAGCACACTCTATCTTGTTATACAGTCGACACATCTGGGTCAGAGGGCTAAAGTAGGCGATATTATTTATAAATGTATTCAGGTGAAAAATATTATGGCGTCTTAAACAATGCGAATTGGGGACATTTATTTTAATATTGCTAAGACATAATGTAGTATCAAGTTGACCGTGAATAATTTTATGTAAACATATGAGATCAGTCAATTGCCTTCTAGTTTTAAGTGTATCAATCTTGAAGTGATCACGACGTACGTCATATGATCTAAGATGGTCATATAATTCACATTTGAAGGATAACATTCTTAGCATTTTTTTTTAATGGATTCTACAATGTTTTCATATTTGCAGTAATGTGGATTCCAAATAGAGCTTCCATATTCAAGTTTACTTCTAATTAAGGCATTGTAAAGAGTTAGAATTGATTGAGGATCTTGGAAAGGTTTACATATTCTGTGAATAAATCCCATCATTTTTAATGATTTGCACTTAATGTCGTTAATGTGTACATCAAATATGAATTTAGAATCAAGAGTGATTCCTAGATCTCTTATTGAAGATACTTTTTTGAGAATAATATTATTAATAACATAAGAAAAAACCTTTATGATTCTATTTCTAGTGAAGTTTAAAATGTAACATTTTTCAACATTTAAGTGCATATCATTGACAGTACACCAGTTATTAAGTGTGTCGAGGTCGTTTTGAAGCAGTTGATGATCGGAAACAGACTTGATTTGACGAAAAATTTTAAGATCATCGGCGAAAAAAGCATAATCACAATTTAATTTCGAGCCAAGATCATTTATGAATATAAGAAAAAGCAGTGGGCCAAGATTTGAACCCTGTGGTACACCGGAAGTTACAATTATAGGGGATGATTTGTATCCATTAATTAGAACAAATTGAGTTCTGTTATACAAATATGATTTCACCCAACGAAGTAGATCTCCATGTATTCCTATTTGTTCAAGTTTTTTTAATAAGATGGAGTGATTAATTTTATCAAAAGCTTTTTGGAAATCAGTATAAATTGCATCTACTTGTAATCTTTCATTAAAAGAATAACATACATAATTACAAAATTCCAAAAGATTTGAGTTAATAGATCTTTGAGGAACAAACCCATGTTGCCTAGTGCAGAGAAGGGGCTTAAAATGCGAAAAAATATTTTTATGTATCAGAGATTCAAAAACCTTAGCAAAACAGGATAATATACTGATTGGTCTATAATTTTTTACTAAAGATTGGTCTCCCGATTTTAATACTGGTACCACATGTGCTTTTTTCCACAGATCAGGAAAAGTTCCCGTGGTTAGGGATGCATTAAAAATTATAAAAAGCGGTAAACATAAAGAGTCTGCAAAGCAACTGACAAAGAAAGGAGGAATATTATCTGGGCCTGGACCCTTGTTGGAATCTATTTTACTCAAAACACATTTTATATCATCTGCACCAATATGTATTTTACCCAAATTGCTTTGATTGTGTTCAGTTATGTTTGGCATTGAACCATTAGTGGATGATTCCGAATTGGTATAAACAGATGAAAAATATTTAGAAAATATGTTTGCTATGTGTTCACTGTCATTTGCGGAAATATCGTCAAGATGCATTACTTTAGGAATACAATTGGTTTTTCGTAATGATTTTGAGTATGACCAGAACACCTTTATGTTACCTTGCAGACCACTTTCGACAGAGTTGATGTATGATTTATAACATTCGCTTTGTATTTTTTTGTAACTTTCCTTAAATAAGAAAATTCTCTATAATCTGACTCGTTACCGTGTTTTTTTTACCTTAAGTCTAATGTTGTTTTTTTTTCTTAAGAAGAGCAATCAATTGCTGATTAAACCAGACAGGATATTGATTTTTTGTTTTAGTAATATATTTTTTAAAGTGTTTGTCAATTATTTCCCATAATTTTTCATAGAACAAGATCACCATACTATTCACATTTTCATTTTTAAAAAGAGTTATCCAATGAACAGATAATAGATCCTGTCGACATTCATGAAAGTTTCCCTTCTTGAAGTTATATTTTGAGTCACTTCTATTGATTTCTAAAAATTGATCTTTATTTTGTTTCACCATTATTTCAAATGAAGGGTGATATTGATCCAATTTGGTTAAGCCTGGTGCTATATGTATATCTATGTTAACTTTATCAGAGAAAACAAGATCCAATAAATTTTCATTTGTATTTAGTACATTATTGAATTGATACAAGTTGCAAATTGATGAAAGGTTGACAAGACTGTGTGCTTTCATGCTTTTATAATTAGAAGGTGAAAGTACATTATTTTTAAATGAATTGTCAGGTAACCATTTTATTTCGGGCAAATTGAAATCACCAATAATAATAAACTGTGAATTGGAAATTGAATACTTTAAATACAGATCTTGTAATTTTTCAATCTGATTACAATAATTGTCTACAGTTACACTAGGAGGAATATAGAGGATGCAAATAAAGATGAGCGAGTTGGAACGAGACTTAATTACAAGCCACAAATCTTCATTGTCACTCTCCCATTCCGTTTTTCTGGACACAAGAAGTTTTTTAGAAACGGCGGCTAGAACTCCGCCACCTTCTTTAGACGCAGATTTGGTTGACTCACGATCTCTCCTAAATACTATATATCTGTCATCAAACAGTTCTTCACTAAACACTGTTGAGTTCAGCCATGTTTCAGAAAAACAAATAATGTCATAATTATTGATTAAAATTTCATTGCGCACACTTACGGTCTTTGTTCGAATTCCCCTTACGTTTTGATATAATATATTTAATGGATCAACAGCAACTGCCTCGCCATCTTTTTCGGTATGATTAAACGCCATAGTCGATGGTGGAGAGATCCTTCAATAAAGCCGCTTTGTACGCCGGGTAGTCCTTATCTCCAGTGGGGTGGGCCCGGGAAGCTGCAGGCTTTCCGAAACGTGCGCATGTAGCGCAACTGGGTGCTGCAGCAGCAGCGGGGCAGGCCTCGCGCGCGTGTCCTTCTACACCGCAGTGAGAGCATCTCTTTGTATCTTTGCAGTACTTGTGAGAATGTCCAACCATTTGACAGTTCAGACACACTGTAAGTTCTACAAAGTCACGCACACCGCAAACGGTCCAGTCCACGAATACACGACCTTGTTGCACCAATGCATGACGAATGTTAGCGGGCACCGAGTACACTCTGTGGCAAGACGGTCCGGTTCGAGCTCCAGCCATATGACTAAGTTTGCACTTGGATGCACACTCTTTAAAGTTGTCACCTTCAGAGATTCCAGAGAGGGCATTCTCTAAAAATTTCTCATCCGATAGTTTACGGGGCACGTTAAAAAATATTAACCTTGGCTGCCTCCTAACTGGAAGACGGGCACTCAGCAAGTCAGAGCTGGATATAACAGGATCATTTAAAAGCCTTTCTTTTTCCTGGCTGCTGGCAGTGTGGATAATGACGCCTTTGTTTTTTATGTTTTTTACTCCCGTTATCCTCACTCCTAATTGCGATGGCTTAACGATGTCCTTAATAATTTTTTTAGTCCCATCGCTATCATCGACCCCCGGTAGTTTGGGAAAAAAACATACAGATGGTCTTGGTTTCCCTATTTTGATACTGGTACGAGTGAGTGGTGGAGGCACTGGGAGTTTTTTCTTTGTAACTTCAGCAAATGAAAGGCTAGCCTCTGTTGCATCAGCCACACGGCGCATTACTGGACCCAGATCTGACTCAAGCTGTTGAATTTTATCCAGCAGCTGTTTTGTATAATTTTCGGCCATTGTTTTCTCGGCCTGCAAGACCTTGATATTAGCTAGGGCCGAATTAAGGTCTCCTTTAAGCTCTTCCTTCTCCAGCAAAAGTTGGGCAACGGAACCGAGAACATTTGTCACGTTTCTCGATACTTTGAGCTGCTGCTCTTTAGACACTTTGGATGGCTTTTCAGCCAATGCGTCCTGTAAAGCTTTTAGGGCAATTTGAGTCCCGGATAATATTTTATGTCCTGATACATGACTCAGGTCAGGGTTATTTTCGGCTTCAATCTCATCAGCGTCGGAGTCCGATTCTTCAGACTGGGAGGTATAAGGGGAAGCAATTATAGGGCTTTTAACAGAGTTCTTTTTTTTTCCCATTATTTTTAAACATATGCATCAACGGCAAAGGTAAAACGAAGGATTTTTTTAAATAAAATAATTATTTTCGATTGTTAGAATGCAGAAGTTATTTAAAGTTTCAAAACACTATGACAACCAATTGGAGTCCAGAAAAGTGAGCTCATAATCAAAGGCAGCCAATGAACGCACTTGTTGTTGTAAATATCACTTGGTAGGTACTACTGTTAGTGAAACAATTATTATGGATGATTAGTTTATAACTTTAAAAATGTGCTTAAAAGCAAATGATTTAAGAGATAACACTTCCACAAGTTGAACTTTCGTTGTTTTTCACGATAGATAGTTTTTTACTTTCGGCGGATTAGTTAAACATGTATTTTTCTTAGTATAAATAACAGCTTGACAGAACACGACAGGTACTTTACGTACGTGAATAATCTGTTCGTTAAGCAAATGCGTTATAATTTACAGACCTTACTCAATCTTAGCGTCGCTTCGCCAGGAAATTCGTTTAAAAACGAACATTCAGATCCACAAATGTCCTACAATAGACAGCACAGCAAACCTTCGCCTTACTTTGGTGAACTTTACTTTTCTGTGCATAGTATGTTTATTTCAATGTACGCTCTTTGGCGGGCAATGTAGACTGATGTCACAGTTTATCCAAAGCATTTTCGAACCCTCTTAGTGCCAAACATATGGTTGGCCTCGATGATACCCAGAATTTTGAATTAAATAAAAAAATTAAATCAAAAAATATCTTTGACTTTGTGGGTATTGGCAGATTATTTATTTTTATTTAACTGATTAATAATTTGTTATATTTTATGCTTACTCTATTTTGCTATAACTAGTTTCCAAGTAAAATAGTAAAAATATTATTAAATATAAAAATTGTTTTAAATTTTGCAAAAATGTTTTCCGAACTCAAAATTGAAAGAGAGATATTATTTTCAAACCTTTTAGATTGTAATACAACTTCCGCTGAAGAAATGTATAAGAGTACTTTATAATATCGAGTGTTCATATTTCCAATATTATGTATTATTGGAAACATAATAAAGCATGTACTTGTACGAAACTCCAGTTATTCAATAACGTTACATAGCTTAACTTTCCTCTGAAGTTATTTATGGAGATGGGAGATGAAAAGAGGGCTGAAGTATTCCATTTCATCGTCATATTGAATTCCACACTTTCACACAAAGGTTACATACTCTCATACCAACAACACATTATTGAATTATATTAAACTAGAGCAGACGTGTGAAAAATCACGGGATATTATAATTCTAGGATTTTTATAAAATATTAGCCTCAGAATCAATGCTTTTCAAAAGAAGACATTAATCTTTCGAGTACAGAAAAAAGTTTTTTTTTAACTAAATATGTATATCTATTTTCAATTTTCTACCTATTTGAGCCGTCTATTGGGCCGGCTGGTAGCCAATTTCAAAGAAATAAAAACGTTTTTTTTTCTTGACTGAAGATCGAAGCTTCCTCCCCGGTAATGGAGACAAACGCGCAAGCAACTGCGCCAAATCCCAGTTCGTTAGGACCAATATTTATCTTGCATATTAATTGTTGTAATGTCATCCAATTTCAGCAAAATGCGTTGTTACATATAAGATTTGTGTTTCTTGGTGTGTGGGACCTTTAAGTGTTGCCTGTTGCCCTGCATAGTTATCCTTATTTTTCAATATATTATATCTATTATACAAAAAAAAAATGTATATCTATATGGGACGTGTGGGATTGCACTAACCTCCCCACATTCTGGAATAAAATATTATCTATCTTCCTTTAAGTACTTACACATTGTCATTTTGCTATTGGTCAAATTGACAGTCCTGGAATTCTGACTTGGAGAGTTGCCAAACCTGAGGGTGCAAGAATCTGTGATTTGCATTGGAAGCAGTGGCCATTCTTTGATCACCAGCCCAGAGCAGCCGGCATTCCTCTTGGCTGAGGTTCGACGAATACATTCGCCAATTTTTGTGAGCATCAGCTTTGCATATGAAGCATTGACCATTGAATTGATGGAATTGGATGGCAAGAGGGACCCTTTTGGAGACCAGCGGCGTGAGGCCAATGGACTACAATATTATTTTTTGGATAAATTATAAACTGGGACAGTTGCTGTGAAGAACCGGAATCTACTACTTTGCATCAAGAACGAACTGGTATCAAACATTAATTTTACCGCCATTTTACATGCCAAACAGATTTAATAGTAGGATGCTAATTAAATTATTTTTTATGTCCTTTTTGTGGTAATACATTTTAGTATTCTTAAATATTAGTTTTTATTTCTAGATAATAAACCCATCCTTACTTTTATTTGTTGCCACTTAATCCCACGGTAACTGCGTATAATGTCCGCGTGAATTTGAGTTGATAAAATGCTTTGTCATCGGCATCGAGTCTATCTGCCGAGTTTCAGCTCTATCGGATATCGAGAAGTGAGTTAAATTCCACTTTCAAATTGTGCATTCATAAATTCACGAAATGACATTACAAAATACAAGACTGGTTATATTCATACTCTATCAAACAAAAAAATGTGACAACGATTATGAAAAGGATAATCAAATAATATGTGTGGATGAATGAAATAGCTATTTTATGAACGTTATGTCCACTGGACCTAGTTTAGTGAAACCACGCGCATTGTCTCAGTAACGTATCTTTACTCTATTAATTCATATCTAAGAATTATTTATTAATACAATTATTTTGTTGACAATCGATTGTCTGATATGATAAGTAATTCCAAAGGGTAGTAGTAATAATTTTTCGTATTGGGCAGGAATATAATAATTTTAGATCACACATGTACCCAATACCCATGCATCTACGACTGAAATCAGTATGATTAATTAGGTTTGCAAGCGTACCATTTATGGATTCGGTAATTTGGTAATTCTGGTGATCATCATAAACCAAAAAAACCTTGTACTGCTTTCGAAATATTTTTTACCAATGCAGATACAAACTATCCATATAATCAGCGGAATGCAATTCGCTTCACACATTCAATGTGTCTTATACCTGTCCCCGTGACACGAGCCAGTATTAATTACTTTTCGGATGATATACTGATGCTGTGCAGTGGATCACTGTTGTCATTGCAACTACAAACAGGCATACCACCGAAAGGTCCGCTTTAATTTCTCCCTCTTTCCATAAACCACGAGCGTTACAGAAATAGGGGTTGCGATAGAGCTATCGGTGGCAGTGGACTACTTCAAGGATATGGGTGAAAGAGCTTTTGAGTGATGCGTGATTTTACTTGCTTTAGATATTTTGATGACGAAGTTTTTAATAAATTGTATTTTTTAAATTTATCAATGTTTTCAACTATCGATACCTCGGTAAAATTATCAATTTAAAAGTCGTTTACCAGTAATAAATCGATTTTTTTTAAATTGGAAAACATGTTGAACTGTATTACTAGCAAATAAATATGGACTACTATAAGTTTTTATAATCTTGCTAGATTTAATAATATTATATAAAAGTTATTTAAAAAATAAGATGCACTAGATATCATTAAAGTTAAAACCGCCCCCGATTTTTGTGTGACACAATGTCTCGAACAATACACAAAAATGATTATTTGCAATTTATCTAATAATAATAATTAATGAAACGAAATATATCTCATTTTATTTTATAAAATTGTTAATTCATGATTTGACTGCCCTGACGCTATTAATTTTTTTCCTTAAATGTACCACCGAAGCATACTAGATGGAATATATTATTTCACAACGATAGCTTTGTGTTCAAAACTGTTATGGAGAGAATACACAGTCTGGGCGATGAACTAATAGATATCGCTTATTTTTTCGATTGAGATTTGACACATTCAAAGCAAATTATTTCAGCACGTTTAAGTTGATGTAAATTCACGAGTAATCATAATTTGTTGAGGTATTCAAAATGTCTCTTAAAAATATATTTTTTAAATTTTTTATTACTCGTATGTAAATTTGAAAGGTTCTTTGAAGTTACTGTGATATAACAATTATATTTATTTTCTGCTTTTAAAATTAAATTACTAAAAAGTATATTAAGTTATACTGTTGTTTAAAATTTGATTTATAATCGTAATCTAAAAGTACAATAGGGCGTTAATAAATAAATACATTAATCGCAATGAAATGAAAGTCCTTGATTTAAGGGTGACATTATAAAAATAATAAATAACAAATTTTAAAAATGAAAATTAAACACCTACCGAACGATTTTTTCAAATTCGACCTGAAAAATTTCAACTATGAACTCTATTTACACGAAGCTATAATGAAAAAAACTTATACCACAAAATCGACTTGAAATATGATGTTGATTGACCAGTTTCCCGCTTCTTACGAATTTTGGGACACCTTGTATATGAAGAAATGGGATTAATGATTTAATTATGTGAATAATGATAATGATGGTTTCATTTTTAAGTAGATACGTTACACCTGTCGGAGAAAGAACATACCAAAAATTCCTGTGCTTAAATAATAAAAAAATCAAAGTATTCATAGTACCCTGTAAGCGTATATTATTAAATTGTATCTTATTTTGTAATGTGTGCATCAGGAAAATATCCTTAGACGAATGCCGTGTACCTTTATCGCTTTTCCTAAGCATATTCCTGACAGGATTGCCTACAGATGTGATCTGGTATACGTTTTGCCGTATTCTGTGTTCGACGCTGTAAATCTAGTCCTTTGTGATCCTGAGCTATTGTGGACCGGCCTTTACGAACCCGATTCTGAGTAATGCAGCCAGAGGTTTGTCAATCTGTGGCCTGAAAACATGTTATTAATAATAACAGGGAAATGTTAGATTAGAATGGAAAAAAAAAAAACATTTTGCAAAACCTTATTTACGTGAAAGTTGTTTAACACATTTTTGACGCTGAGGGTTTTTGTATGAGTTGACATTCAAATAAAATATTATTATTTAATGAGCAGGCAGCATTTTGCTGATGCGCTCATATTTGATTTCAATATTATTGCGCTTATATAAATAATAAAAGTATTTCAGTAGTTTTAAATTAAAATTGAGTTATTTCTTTCTTCTCCTCAAATAAGCATCCAATCGAGCTATATATTGTTTTATATAAGTTGAATCGATGAAGCGTTGTAGAAGTCTGTTCCTTGCACTCTATTTTCAAATAAGTGTTTTCTAGTATTGGATGCAAAAGGTTTTTTATTAATTTTTTTTTAACGTCCACGAAGATTTATATTTTTGTTGGTGGTGAGTATTTCTTGGATGCCAGGGAAAATATAATGTATGGAATTTTAAAAGTATCATGTCTTGATAGTCACTCCTTTTTCTTCTTTCTTTTAACGTTGATAATCTTAATTCCTTAAGTCTATCTTCATATTGCCGATTCTTCCACCTGTAGGTATTTTGTAACAAATAGGTTGACAGTTTGTAATATTAGTGAATATATATTACGCCTGCGTTGTTGTTGTGACAATTTATGAATAATATTAGAACTACTTTAATTCTAAAACACACATAATTAGATTAAGGCGATGCCATACGTAGTAATGCAAAATCATGTGTTTTTGGTTTGAAAATTTGGTCGCCTAGAAATGTTTCAGATGCTTTAATTAAATACTGCGAGTAGAATACATTTTGGCCTTTGAAATAATCTAGTATTTTTTAGATAAGTCTTTTTATAAGCCCGGAAAAAAATAATGTATAAGGCCTATGAAAACTGCTTTAAAGTTTAAAATCTCCTACTTACAAATCCATTTTCGGTTACGATTTTATTGTATAATGTGGCAAATTAAGTTATTTATAAAATGATGGCAAAAAAAATTAAATATTTATGCCTGAACATCCACAAAATAAAATGATAAGCACTTTTTGGCCATGTTTTTTTCTTGCATAAATCAAAACAGGCGGATGGTGTTAAGCGGGAATTTAAACCTTATCGCCATCTACGTAAGGGGTGTTATTGATAGCGGCTCAATTTTAATTATTACACGACGTAGTGCATTGCCTTAAAGAAGATTTCAAATGACTCTGGTATTTTTAATGTGTAGTTTATTCCTCCATTACCCAACCGTAATATATTTGAATTTAAGTTTCAATTTTTTTGCTTGAGAAGCATCCATCCATATTTTAATAGCTAAAGTTCAAACCCGAACTGTAGATATTTTTCAGAAAACTCGAAGTTAGTTCGATTATTTTTATTTTTCAATTAAAACTAACCCAGTTCATTACGATATTACATAATTTTAATTATATAAGAATATTGTTCTAGAATTGATATTGTAATAGTGCGTTAAGCCTCAATTCCCGTTACTCTGGCTTCTCTAATTTTTATCTCGGTAAGCTTACACAGTGCACAGTTCTAGTATAAAATTTTAGTTATTCCTAAAAATCTTCGTAATACAGGTATCATCTTGGGATAGGTTAGAAAGATACTTAAAATTGTGTGATAGGAAGTAATTGATTTTCAGTTGCAATTTTCCTCAGTATTCCAAGGTTTGAAAACCATTGGTGCACGCGTAAGAACCCCAGAAATAACACACGTAACGAGAAACAATGGCTATGACCCCTCACCCTCTACCCTTCCCTGTCGCTCCACGTGAATGCGGCCGGAGATTAACAACTGTCCACCGTAACGTCACAATCGATGCTAATACGTCACCGCTGACGTGAAATACACAATTCTACCTTCCATTGTTGTTGGTCCTGACGATTCAATGCCCGTGAAAAGTAATGAATTGTACAAAAAATCCAGAGGGAAAAAAATCTTTATCATTTTTATGATGGATTACGTTCTCTTTATAGGAAGCACTGACTTGCTAGCCGTTGAAACCCGATTCATTTTCATTTGTATTTTAATGGTTTCATAAATATACATTGGTTATCACCCCAGTACAAATAAACCGAAAAAGTGTTGTTAGTGTTTCCATTGTCCATATGCCCGATGTAAGCTCAATTTTTCATTGACCAAACATTTTCATATAACTTTTTTTTTGCGGCTTGGGACTCGAAAAGCTCTCTGTAAGTTGACGACATTAGTTTTAAGTTTTATTGGTCTACCTTACATAATATCATTACTTATGTAAGGCCTTATCTGAAAACAAAATATCTAATGTACCGAAACTTACTAAATAGACTGATACGAAACTACAAAAAGAAATACTATTGTGAACAAATTGAAAATGCTAAAAGTAATACTAAAAAAAACTTGGAATATTATAAATGAAATTGCCAACAAAAAAATTATGTCTTCAAATATTGTAAATGAGTTTAAAATAAATAATGAAATAATAACTAACAAATCGACCATTGCAGAATGTTTTAATAACTTTTTTACAAATATAGTAGACGAGGTACTTGAATCTTCCGGCATTAATGTTAATCATGATTATATGGAGACATCTCCTCAATTAGATTCTAATAACGATTCAATTAACTCTATAGAATATTTTTCTCCCATTACATTTAATAAAAAATATATTGATAGCCTTAAGCCATCCAACTCTAAGGGAAATGATGGACTATCATGTGATACATTAAAAAAAATAAAACAAAATGTATTAACGCCATTACAAAATATTTTTAAGGGAAATGATGGAAGGGAACTCTAAGGGAAATTATGGACTATCATGTAATACATTAAAAAAATAAAACAACATGTATTAACGCCATTACAACATATTTTTAATATATGCCTCAAAGATGGTCATTTTCCAGAACAATTTAAAATCTCCACTATAATACCTATTCATAAATCTGGGGATACGCATAAATTAGACAGTTACAGACCAATATCCTTTGTTTCAAACCTATCAAAAATATTCGAAAAATACATCAAATTTAGAGTCATTGAACACTTAGAAAAATATAAAATTCTATCGAAAAACCAATACGGCTTTCGTAAAGATCTAAGCACTGAGGATGCCATATATGAATTGACAAAAAATATTTATACATCTATCGATAAAAAAAGGAAATGTCTTGCCATATTCCTAGATTTAAGAAAAGCTTTCGACACCGTTAATCATAATTTACTCACTAAAAAAATAACTCGACGGGGCTTCAAAAAAGACACACTAAAATTACTATCAAACTATCTTAAAGACAGAACACAAAAAACAAAAATTGGGAATAATTATAGTTCAGAGACACAGATAAAAAACGGAGTTCCGCAGGGAACTGTTCTTGGCCCGATTTTATTCTTAATTTAAATTAATGATTTATGTAATTTTGTAATCCCTGGTAAAATTGTTTCTTACGCCGACGACACGGCAATAATAGGGGATTGTAATAATTGGACAGAAACTTTTTCGAAAGCAACTGTATGTATTTCACTTGTTTCAAAATGGTTAAAATACAACAAACTTGTCTTAAACTACAGCAAAACATTTTACTTACCTTTTTATAAAAACATAAGAAACAAGCCAAAAGAAAACCTTAAAATAAGAATCCATAATACAACTTGCAATCAAGAAACGTGCTTCCTGTGCAACGAACTCGTTAATGTAAAAAATATAAAATATTTAGGAGTATCAATAGATATTAATCTTAATTGGAAATCACATATTAATCAAACCACTTTTAAACTAAGATTTCTTACCTACATATTTTATAGACTCAAAGAAATTTTAAACGCTGAAAAATTGAAAATGATCTACTTCTCCCTGGTACAATCTGCAATCACTTATGGCATAATAGGATGGGGTGGTACACCTGATACATTTATTAAGCCTCTACAAATAATTCAAAAACACATAATTAAAGTCATATATAACAAAAATAAAACCTTTTCGACCGACCTATTATACAAGGAATCTAAATTATTTAACATTCGTAAATTATTTATATTACAAACTATGAAATATTTAAATATTGAAGACAATATTAGTGATTTCTAAACGAAAATCTGAAACAGAAAAATCAGAAAAGGAAACGGTCACATCTGGGACATACATAAAGATAGTTGCCAATAAAAATGTGCGGGGAAAAAAATGAAGACAATGTTAGTAGTTCTTATTCGAAGTATGATACAGTTAAAAGTGACCGAGGAGAATAGGGTCCCATTAGCGCAGTTGGTAGAGCACTGTCCCGGAAAGACAGGGGTCCTGGGTTCGTGTCCCAGATGTGACCGTTTCCTTTTATGATTTTTCTGTTTCAGATTTTCGTTTAGAAATCACTAATATTGTCTTCAATATTTAAATATTACAATTTGAGGTTTTACTCAATAAAGTTATTCCGAAAAATAAATATGAAATATTTATTTAAAAACAAAAATAATTTCAAAATAAATGAAAACAGAATGAGCAAAAGAACAAATAATATATTTTACACCCCCCAAACCAATACTAAATTAATGCACACATAGCAGTTTCATTGGTCCTCGTACATTTAACCTTCTACCACTACAAACTCAAATGATAAATAAAAAGATAGAATATATTAAAGAGGTAAAATTATGGCTGAATGACGCAGATATTGAAACGCTTCTACTATAAATTTATTGATCCTTTCTACAACTCACTTGCTGAAACTTTATAAACTATTGTACATAATGTTTTGTCTTAACTTTTTATAATAACTATAAACAAAAAAAAACTTTTTCTCCTAATGTATATTATACTTTAGGTACTTGAAATATAGTAATCGTTTCATATTACCCACACTCAGGCAGTGCCTTAGTGGGTTTTCATTTCTTGTGTATACTATTTGGTATTATATATTATGTTATTATATACTATCTATTAATATGTATAATATATGCAAAGAAATGAAAATAAATAAAGTAAAACAAAATAAAAAAATAAAGCAATGAAAATGAGCAGTTTCCTAATAAGTATTGGCAAAGACTTGTATATAACTTTTTTTGTATACTTCATTAGTCTGGAGCCAAACTGAGTACAACTTATTATGTTATGGTTATCGTATTATAAGGTTCAATTAGATTCTTTTTAAAAAATGTTGTTACACAATTATTTATAGCACAATTTTTTAAGACATATTAAATACTACTTTAAAACTCCGATTGAAAATATAAAATATAACTGACCAGCAAAAAAATTAAAATTAATAAAGCTGTCTGACAGAGTGACCGGATAAATCATCAAAATCATAATTCATCACATCTTTAAAAAGTTATAGAAAGTCATGGAAAGTGATGAAACAAAAACTTTATTAACTGGGTTACGTAGGTTAGGTTAGGTTAAAAAAAATATTTTTTTTGTTTTTAATGACTTTATATCACTTTTTAAAAGTGTGTTGAATAGTCACTGTGTTGAGTTAGCATGGAACCATCAGACAGAAGGTTGGTTTTTGGTGTAATTTTTCCTTTGAAAATCATCAATTGCCTTATTGACAGCCCTGCATTTTTACAATTGTTTTCATTTCATGTTCCTAATAGAGTCACATGACATCTTTTACCAAATTTGCTCGAAAACACCCTTACACCAGTCATACACAGTTTGGTAACCAATATGCAGAAGTAGCACATATTTTAATAGCTTCAAAAGAACTTAGAAAAAAGCATTTCATATATTTTTTTAAAACGGTTATTAGTTTACGTTTTGTTTCGAATATCTTAAAATTTTTAACTAATTTAAATCATATTAGTATGTTTACATCGTACGATTGTTTTGTAAACCTTATAAAACATGTTTTAAAATATGTTTAATGGTTCTCATATCGTAAATAGATTAGACTTTTTCTTCTATATTTTTTTCGTGTTACGCGCTCTATGCTTTCATTTAGTGTTACCAAAATGAAAATTTGCTTACAGCATATAATATTAATATTTGAAAAATAAAAACAAGTTTATGAAGGGAAAAAATCTAATAACATCCTCTTATATATAGATTTCAGTAGAAGTCACTTTAATATGGAGGTACGTGATCGTATTTAGATAAAATTTATATTTGGTTTCATTTTTATATTTGTGTAAAATACATCGCATTTCATTTATACGATACTTTGCACATAAAAGTATGTCTTAAATATATCACTGTATATATCCAAAACCTCCTCACAAGGCCGGGACAATCATTCAAAGCAGCCTCCTATGTATGGGATTTTACAAAAAAATCATTTCAATTTATTTTTTAAATTTATTCTTGTTTATTAAAATATTTTAAAATGTTTTAGTTAATTAAAAATACATTTTTTTGAGGTTCTCATACAAGTTAGGAGGCTGATTTGATTTAATGTTCCGTCCTTGTGATCTAGGGGGTTTTGGTGTAGTACGGACTATTTACGTTGCTCCCAGTTTTTTGCTTTATTGGTAAAGTTGTCAAATTATTCATTTTCCAAAAATTTTTCTCGTAAAACGCCTTATGCTTTGATTCAAATTGTTGATATTTTTATGGGGAAATGTGACAAAAACTTCGTAAGTGTATTAGGTATTCGGAAAATAATGATATTATAAAAATATGGAATGAATGAAACACGATATTTTGTGGGTGATTTATCAAAACTTCAGACACTTAGTTCGACGGGTAAAAGTTTTTAATAGAAACTTTGCATGGAATAAAAAATCATTTTACTGTAACGAAAACAAAGACCTCGGAAAATAAAGTTACCTGAAATCTTTTTATGAGCAATCATTATACTCAAAACTTAGGTATCTACGTAAACCATTAAGTTGTACGAAAACCATCGTGAAATGTGCAATTAAATCACAAATTACACACAGTTAGTAGTAGCTAGACTGTGGCTGATGAAGTTGATAAATTGTTAATGTTGAACTATTTCCCAATTAACTTTCAACATCAATTGCTAGGCTTCGATTTGTTTGGTTATGTAGTTCTTTAAGCCCCCGCACACCCTATTTCTACTGATTTATAACAAGTTTCTCGTTAAATCTTTATGTTTTAACTTCCTAAAAAATAAATGTTATTTTTTAAGATAGTATCTATACATTTGTTATGCTGAAACGTCAATTATATGAAATTCCCACGATAGAAAAAAATCGCCAAGTATGCTCCGAAAATTATTTAAAACACGTTTTGTTCTCTTATTTAATATGTCATATATTAAATATGTCATGGTATGAAAAAATTTATATTGTATCTTTAAATTCAACTAAAGCATTTGTCTAAAGATTTTTTCTCTATTTCTAACAAGTCGTGTTTTATTAAATATTTTCACCATTTTCGCTTAATTATTTTTTAATATTAGCACGCTCTATTACATATAGTACATCTAATTGGGATATAATCCCTTTGTCCAAACGTATTTTGACATTGTTGGTTCACATGACCTCTCGGTCTTTAGACTCTTATCCTGGTTCTAACCAGGATGTCAATAAAGAGAGGTTGTCGAAAAGAACAAAAGTGTACGTTTCAGTTATTTAGTGTTTGAAGTCATTCATCTATGTATCGACATAATATGTTTGTGCAATAATCCATACTCGCCGTTATTTCCTTTGAACAATCTGAAAGATTTAATTGCTTAGTTTGTTGGCATTTCCTCATGAGGTGTGACAAGCGTCATTTAGGAAACATCAGCTGGATCCGATCGCTTACAGTGTAATTGAAACGTTTCCTCTGAAATTAAGACTCAAAGCTTCGTCAAACTGGGTTAGGCAAACACTCTTGAGCTTTTCCTTCCTGTTTCTGCTGTTCTTATTTACCCTTGTATTTAGTCTTGCTATGTAAGTATAGAAGACGGAAGCGCAAATATTTGAAGAGAAAAGATAGTGTTTACTTTGCCATTAAAGTTTTTCACCTTCTCCGTCGTCTGTCCGCCTGGAATTTAGCGGGGAGTTAAGTCTTTCGTATTATTAGATTGTTACTTGCTTTGAATATAATACTTCTTAAATAAAATTTAGCTTTATGGTCCAAGAAAAATTCGTGATGTATTTAATCGGTTCGTTGGTTGAACGTTTTAAAGCGTCGAAACGTTCGACCAAAGCGTCCATTTTCTACCCAGGCAAGTCACAACACAAAGAAAGATTTGAAAACAAGTTCATATATTTCCATAAATGTTAAAATTATAGAAAGTTTTTTATTATCAAAAGTATAAAGACTTGTTTACTTGTATTTTCACTTCCTACATTTTTATGTTTAACATCTACCAGGCGTCCCATGATGGCTATTTATAAAATCGACGCTTTGAAATGTTCAACCAATGAACCGACAAGTTATGAATTTGGTATAAATTGATTTTTTTAAATAGCTTTCATGGGATGCCTGGCAGATGTAAAAAAATCGAAAGTGATTTTTTTAGAATGAAGTCAAAAATAAAGTAAATAAGTCTTTATACAACAAAACAGTGTCTGTGGTGAACACCGGGCACTCATTTTATGAGAAGAGAAGAAGGGATTGAATGAATTTGAGTTAATAAAGTTTTCCAAATGAAAACCTTAAAAGGTACAAAAATGACATGTATAATGGTGTATTTTTGATTGCCTTTACTGCACTTCACTAAGAACAACTGATTGGTTATAAGAGTGCAGCCACATGGAAAATAAAACTAAAATGGTGAAAAGAAACAAAAACATTATAATTAAAAGTAAAATGATCTTGCTATGAAACTGAACATGTACTCGTACATCTTGTGATGATTTGAACAATCACATAAATAAACGAAATGAATGTACTCCAAAAAATTTTTTGTTTGGGCTAACAGATAAGATTTATTGACAGGCGGGCTTGAAGAAACACATTCCCACGGGAAGGGAGAGAATGGGGAGGCAGTCAGTTCTTGAACGTGGATACGTTGACAGCTCCGAGAAATCAATACAAATCAGAAGTGTTGTGTGAAATTACAGTTAATTAGTGAATTCAAATGGTGTTAGAAAGTACTGTGGAATATTGAATTAAAGTGAAATATTATTGAATCGGTGTTTGTGTGAAGTGAAAGTAGTTGGACTCAGTGAGAATACAATTAATAATAATGACAATAATAATAATTGGATAATTTGTAGAGCGCCGTTTTGTGAAAATCACCCCAGGGGCGCTAAGAGTTGGGCGATCGCGATTATAATATAAAATGTGTCAAATTAAACGTGACTTCGTAAATATGTAGTTCAAACTAAATTACTTGTTTTAAAAACATGAAAATAATAATAATAATGATTGCGTTGTAAAACAGAGATTAAGGAGGTACAATTGTATTTACAGAATTATTTAATTACCCTTTTATAAGCGTAGGAAGGGGACCAAAATTGAACAAGTTGCAAGGATTTCGCTGAAATGAGGAAAGAAGCCGATAGGAGAAGATCGAAAATTAAAGTGATTTAGCTATATAGTGTAACCAGGTAAGCTTCACGCTGAGAATGAGAGATGACTAACTGGGTGAGTTTTTTTATATTATTTATTAAATTCCAGAGGACCCGTTTAAAAGACGGATACAACCGAGGTATAGTGACTAAGTTTACGACACCTGCCGCCCAAATAATGTTGTCATTAAAAGGAACGTGCTAGTCGAATTGTCAAACAGCTGTGAGCGAGAGACGGGCCAATGACCTTTTCATATATAGGACAAGACGCAGGTACAGTCAGTCAAAGGGGGAGTTTTGCTAGCGTATGACCGCCCGAATTGAAAGCGATCGGATGCAACCAGACGGAACAAAATGAAAACTTTTCTTCTGTTTTTTTGACTTTCTAATTTAATACTTTTCATCTATTGTTTGACTTTCTAAGTTACGAATTGGGATGCACAAAAACAAATCTAGAGGCAAAAGAGGGAGATGGTAATCTCCGAAATAAAACTACCAACCGAACAACTTTTCTCAACAGGTACCTTTCGAGAGGTAGGCAGCCTCTTTAAATTAAATGCAAAAATCAAACCAATTATCCGTTTATGCCTACTTGAGAGGAAAGGTATTCAGTAGAAGTTACCCATACCTAATACACGAGGGTGCTAGTAACCTCATAAAATAAATACTGGAACCAAATATTAAAATACAGACAGTCCTCATCCTAAATTTGGCATTTCGAGTAGACCTTACATATATCTCACATGATAATTGGCTGAATGGGTAGGCACACAACCTATCGCTAAAGGCAGGCTAAATGTCGACAAGATCGTCGTGTGTTATCTATGTTATTGACCTAGAAAGGGATGTAAATCCCCGACGACGAGGGAGTTACAACGTTTTCTAGAGGTGGCACGTAACTTAGGACCTTACGTGTCACATTTTCGCGACTAGATTCGTGACAAGGGATGTCATGGCTTTCCCCTTCTACACTCAGTAAAGTAGATTATCCTGGAGGTGCATGAGATTGGGGCAATTCTGAAATTGGTGATGAGACCTGGTTTTCTTTATTCTGGCGTGACGGTTGCCGATTTGGAACAAGGGGAGACCCGGCCGGTTGTGATATCCAGACACACAGATATCGATCGCCTTGTTCAAATAATCATCCATCGGTTTTGTTTGGTAAAGAGGAGGAGCCAATCTTAACTTGAAAAAAATTTCATTTCCTTTCCTCTCCTTCCCCTCCCAAAATATATACATGGATGGCGCCGACAACTAACACCATAAATTTATCGTATGTATATCACATATATAAAATCTAACACTTTATTATATTCACATTACCCTACGATAGATAGAATCGCGTAGCTAGTTGGGGGAGCAGGCGACTTAGAAGATAAGGTTTATGAAATGGCTTTAAAACACAGCGGTAATGGGTTCAACTCACTCTATCTCAAAAGAACCAAGGGATATCACACATACATAGATAACTAGGTTTCTAAACCGAGAAACAAAAAACCAACACAACGTTCGGTGAAGCCTTTTTATACTGAACCGTCACGTGAAATGAGTACGTTCAAGGTCGTACGTCACGTAGACAAACTAGGATGTACACACTTGAAGGGGTGTGTAATAAAGAGAGAGGCAAGGGCTTGAAAGACGGCAGGGAGGACCTTCCTACCCCGGATAGATACATAACCAAAGCCTTATGGAAAAGTTACCTATGGGACTTAAAGAAAATTTATCGTAGAAAGACGAAGGAAATGTTTGAAGTAGAAAGGGCAAATCATTACAATCTTTCCACCCTTTTAATCGATTTAAACAAACTTTTGCATATTGTCATTCTTGATGAAAGTTGCTCTCTTAACTGGCCACTTTATACTACTGGAAATATCTAAATGTATTTATAAAAAAGTCCCAAATTTTTCCTTTAGAGAGAATTAAATATCTAATTTTAATATACCCGATTTTCAGGTTTTCGTTTTGCACACCAAGAAAAATAATTTAGATTACTTTCAAACATTCTGAATATCGCGCAACGTCGGGTACTTATCGGTAGTTCAATCAAATTTTGTAAAATATAACCAATTGTCCCATTACAAAATTGGGTGTTATTTCAGTCCACCCTAATGTGAATATTATGCAAAGAGCTTATTAAAGTGCTGACGCAAAAATAGTAAAATCCTGTTTCTATTTTAAAGTTTCAAAGTTAGAAACATGCACCGGCAACAACTCCGTTCCACGCTGATTGCCCATTCGCATGCATCGAGCTGCCCCGCGGCTGTTTTGGCACGGGGCCGTTATGACGTCTGCCAAAAGAACGTGAACCTCACACTTGCCACCATGGCTAGATATCTTCTGAAAAGAACCATCAGTGATGGTTTGTCAGGTTTTCTATGGTGAAGTATTTAGAGAGGACGAACTTCTTGGTGTTGAACTAAAAATAGAACTAACTGACCTTTTGACACAGGTGACATGATCTGAACCGCAACTTTCTGATCATCCATAACAACAACGCGAATTACGAGCCTACATTCATCCTTCAGACTTTCAGATATCTCATCATATATTTTTGAGTTCTATGTATACTATATATATTATCCGCGAATATGATCTAATTCTATTTATATTTCTGGTTTCATAATTATGTGTATTTTTACTAAAAACAATTTCGTCTATAAAAAGTGTTGGCATTATTTGGTTATTCGTAATGTTATGTTTATAAATTGATATAAAATACATATTTAGCAGTTTGTTTTTACGATTAGAATCCAATTTAGCTCTTCTCTCGTATGATTTTTGCCTTTCCTTACCATACATATCATAGCCTTGTTTTGAATTATTTCTAGGGTATTTATGTTTCTTTAATTGGCCAAGTATAATTTCAAAGATCAACTATAGTTCTAAACTCTCAACTATGGATAGTAAAAGAGCTCCGTAATATTTCTATTGAGTTGGTTTCTTACGTGTTTCAAGAAAATTTTCCTTTTTTGAAATCCATTTTTTTAGTTTTTTTAAAAGATTTTCTTTTTCCATCTGTTCCACTTGGTTTTTCTCTAAGCATTTTTCTGTATGCGCTAAAATGTGAATCCTATGCAGAAACTTCACTGATTCAAGCAACCATGTAAAATGAAAATATTTAAAACAAAAACAAACTGTTTGTTTTCCTCATAAACTAAAATATAAAAAAAATGAATGTTGCGTCGGATGCAAGATCGCAAGGTGTAAAGGTGCCTGGAGTGGGGGTTAAGATATTCAGCAATGAGGCAACAACGACCCTAGAAGAAGACCATCGACGCACACCAGGCCGAATTATTGATTTAGGGCGACAAAAATATTTTAATTTTATATTATGATCAGAAATGCTGAAAAATAGAGTACTTAAGAAAATCTTTCAGAAAAACTCCTAATTATGATTAGTTGGGGTCAGGTGCTTGTAGTAATAAAAAAATATTATATAAATGTAAAGAAAAATGTAATTTTCTTTAATTCAAGGCAATGCCGAGCTTGTCTCGTCATTGTGGCTGTGTGTGTCGTGGACTGTCACTGGCTGGATGTGCGCCACAGTACCTACACAGTCGACTCGATATTTCGTAATCTATGGTTTAAGACATAGTAAAAATAATCTATGGGTTGTGACAAGGCAGATTGATTGGAATAATTTAAATAATTTGTAATTGCTATTGTAAGGAATTGACATAACAATTAATAACATTAAATGTCGTTTCTTTCATTACAGGTAATGTTTTGTTACTGAATGCTTTTCTTTATGTAAATCTTGTGAGATTAACTAAATAAACCTCTTCTTTCATTACAGAGAAACTCAATTGTGTTTTAATTGACTGTCATTCAAATCACAAGGAAAATATCATTATAAAACGACATTTCTTGTCACAATATGGAAAAGTTGAAGTTTACATTTCAATCAAAACCAACAACAGACGGATTGATCAACAGATCAATTGTTACACAAGATGACAAAGTTTTCCTGATTCCTGAAGAATGTCAAGCAGCATCACTCCACAAACCTATCTACACCTCTAAGGCTTATGCTACAATAAAAAATACATTAAAAAAAAGACACCAAACCAGAAGTGTATGGATAAAAATGACAGAAGATATTTCACAAACATATGTGGATGAGGATAAAAACATGATTTTTCAGGACCAATTTCTAGAGGAAATTACCAAAGAACAAGTGTCTATTGCCAATAACAGGAGTTCAGAAGACCCTATAGTGAAAATTTTGGAAAAATTAGTTGAAAATCAGCAGAAAAACGAAAAACAAAGCATGAAAAAGTTAGCTGACAGGTTTGTACTTGAAAAATTTAATAGAAAAAATATAAGTGCATGTCACTGGATGGAAGTATTTGAAACAGAATGTGCAAGGTTTGACATTACTAAGGACGAAGAAAAAATTGAAATCTTAAGATTATTTTTGGACAAATCATGTACAGATTGGTATTCGTCCATGATGATAAAGCTTAGTTTACAATCAGAGTGGTTAGATTGGAAATCAAACTTTCTGCAAACCTATGGTGACAAAGGTTTGACTGCTAGCAGGCATGTTTTATCTTTCAAGTATCAATCAGGATCATTATTAGAATATGCGGTTAAAAAATAAAGACTTTTACTTGAAGTAAGAAAAACAATTGATCAGGGGACTTTAACCGATATAATTGCTGCCGGTTTACCAAATTATATAACAGATAGAATCAACAAGGATGAGATTATAGAAACAAAAGACTTGTTTAATGAACTTGGCAAATTAGAACATTTAGTTTCGAAGAAAAAGTATATGAGAAAGAAAGATGATACTAAGCCGTTGAAAGAAAAATGTAGCATTTGTGAAAAATTAAATAAAGGTGTGCGCTATCACTCAGAAGATTTATGTTGGTTCAGAACAAAGAATAATAATAATTAAAATGATAAGAGGAAAATAAAGCACATAAATAATTCAGAATTAGAATGCGAACTGCAATGTGAGAACCAAAAAAACTAATAGTGCCGCCATTAATTAAAGTAAAGTCAGTGTTAAATAAAAATGTTGAAGTATTTGGAATCTATGACTCGGGCTCTAATGTGTCATTGATAAACTCAAGGTTATTGAAGATAAACAATGAAAAAACAGGTTATTCCAACAATACTAACTTAAAAACAATTAATGGCGTTAAAAAGGCAATTGGTATGATATCACTAGATGTAACTATTTTTAACATTGAAAAAAATATGGATGTCTTTGTAATAGACAAAGAAAATTTTGATTACGATTTTTTAATTGGACTTGATTGCATACAAAAATTGAGCTTAATTCAACATGAAAACTTAGAAATCAGTCAGAAAGCTCCAACACAAATAAATGAAATAGTTTCTAATCAAACCCAATCCAATAATTTAATAAACTTCAATGAAAATTTTACAAAAAAAAACTTCATTACTTATATAAATCATCTAGACTTTTGTCAACAAAAAGTGATTGATGAATTAATAGTGAAGAATAAATCTGTATTTGCAAAGGACAAATATGACATTGGAAAGGTAAAAGATTATGAAGCACACATTGATTTGTTAGTGGAAAAATATTGCAATAAAAGACCGTATCGTTGCACAATCGAAGATAAAAAAGAGATTGAAAAACAGATTTCAATATTACTAGAAAAAAATAAAATAGAAGAATCATATAGTCCATTTGCAGCTCCAGTTACATTGGCTTATAAAAAAGATGAAAACAAAAAATTTAGATTGTGCATAGATTTCAGAGATTTAAATAAAATTGTTGTCCCTCAATCACAGCCGTTCCCGCTTATTGAAGACCTGATGGTAAAAACAAGAGATTGTAAGTTTTTCTCAACACTAGACTTGAACTCAGCATTTTGGTCAATTCCTCTGCGAGTCACAGACAGGCACAAAACTGCTTTCGTCACTCAAGAAGGACATTACCAATGGTCATGTTTGACATTCGGCTTAAAAACCGCACCAGCAATATTTCAGAGGATAATGTGTAACATAATACGGAAACACAAACTCGGAGATTTCACAGTAAATTACATAGATGACATCCTGGTTTTTTCAAAAACTTTCTCAGATCATGACAAACATCTAACATAGCTGTTTCAAGCGATTGAAAGTGAAGGCTTAAGACTGAAGTTTACAAAATGCACGTTCGCAGCTGACTCGGTTAAATATTTGGGTCACATAATACAAAATAATTCAGTTAGACCTCTGAAAGATAACTTGATATCAATAAGAAACTTTCCGACCCCAAAAACGCAGAAAAACGTGCGACAATTTTTGGGAAAAATAAACTTTTACCATAAATATGTGCCAAAAATAGCAATGAAATTGGATCCGTTGCATAATCTTTTGAGGAAAGGTCAAACCTTTGATTGGACTATGGCATGCCAAGAGTCATTTGATGAGATGAAACAAATTTTATGTTCTCAACCAATATTAACCATATTTGACCCGAACTTGCCTATACATGTATACACAGATGCTAGTATACTAGGAGTGGGAGCTATCCTAAAACAGCCACAAGAAAACATTGAGGAAAAACCAGTAGCTTACTTCTCAAAGAAATTGAATGAAGTTCAAAAAAGGAAGAAAGCTATATATCTGGAATGTTTAGCTATCAAAGAATGTATTAAATATTGGCAACATCTATTGATAGGTAAGAAATTTACTGTCTTTTCAGATCACAAGCCATTAGAGAATATGAATATAAAATCAAGAACTGATGAAGAATTAGGAGATCTAACATACTACCTATCACAATATGATTTTCAAATTAAATATTCTCCAGGTAAATACAATATTGAAGCTGATTGCCTAAGCAGAAACCCAGTCTTAGAACCAGATGAGAACCAAGATGAGCAATTAAAAGTTATCAACTTAATAAAATTAGAAGATATCTTAAAAGATCAGGTGAAAAATGAGAAGATACAGTGCAGAAGAGATAAATTGATATCGAAGAATAATGTTTATTACAAAAAAGTAAAAAAAAGAGAAAAAATAATTCTATCAGAAAAATTCAGCATAGTATTTATCAAAAATGTTCATACAGACCTAGGTCACATAGGAATTAAACAAATGCAAAAAATGATAAGCTCGTTGTACACAGCAGAAAATATGACAAACAATATAAAGAGAACCTGCGAAAGTTGTTCAGTATGTTTAAAGAACAAATCAAGAGGTCAAAACAAATATGGATTGATGTCCCACTTGGGTCCCGCAACAAAACCTTTTGAAATATGTTCCATTGATACAATAGGCGGTTTTGGGGGTTCACGGTCAACAAAGAGATACTTGCACTTGCTATCAGACCATTTTACGAGGTTTGCATATATTTTGACATCAAGAACTCAAAATACCAATGATTTCATCAAACTCGTAAATTCCACAGAAACTAATGACATCGGCATGATACTCTCAGACCAATACCCGGGTCTCAATTCTAGAGAATTCAAAAAATTTTTGGATGGAAAAAATATTCCAATAATTTTTACTGCAGTAAACTCACCTTTTTCAAATGGATTAAATGAAAGATTGAACCAAACACTGGTCAATAAAATTAGATGCAAAATTAACGAAAATGACTCAAAAGTAGCTTGGACAACTATAGCACATAATTGTGTAAAAATCTATAATGAAACGGAGCACACTGTCACAGGATATGCGCCACAATATCTACTTAACGGCACAGATGTTACGATTTTGCCAAATTAGTTAAAACATAAGAAGACTGACATCAGTTTGATGCAAGACAGAAAAAGAGCTCTGGAAAATACTATGAAGTCACATAATTACAACAAGATAATTTACGATAAAAGCAGGAGACACTTCAACTTCAACGTTGGTGATATTGTTTTTGTGGAGAATGGAAACAAACTTAATAGGAAGAAGCTAGACGAATTGAGAATCGGACCCTACAAAATTATAGAAAAATTATCAAACTCAATTTACAAGATAAACACTGGTCGACAAAAATCAGAATCAAATTTTTTCCACATCTCAAAGTTAACTCCAGTACCTGCATTAATAAACCAAAAAGAGGATACTTAATAGGTTGGGGTTTATTGTCTTCCCTAGGGGGGGAGATGTAAAGAAAAATATAATTTTCTTTAATTCAAGGCAATGCCGAGCTTGTCTCGTCATTGTGGCTGTGTGTGTCGTGGACTGTCACTGGCTGGATGTGCGCCACAGTACCTACACAGTCGACTCGATATTTCGTAATCTATGGTTTAAGACATAGTAAAAATAATCTATGGGTTGTGACAAGGCAGATTGATTGGAATAATTTAAATAATTTGTAATTGCTATTGTAAGGAATTGACATAACAATTAATAACATTAAATGTCGTTTCTTTCATTACAGGTAATGTTTTGTTACTGAATGCTTTTCTTTATGTAAATCTTGTGAGATTAACTAAATAAACCTCTTCTTTCATTACAGAGAAACTCAATTGTGTTTTAATTGACTGTCATTCAAATCACAAGGAAAATATCATTATATATATAATTTTTTTTCTCTATTTTGAATTGATGAAGTAGGTAAATATGACACATGATTGTGATTAAAATGTAAAATGACGATAACTTGTAAATATGTGGTTCTTTTGGAATATATTCGGTTTATGGGGGAAATTCCTAAAAATTAAAACTAGTTATTTTTATACTAACTTTGGGCCGGGGAATCCGAATCTGGAAGAATTAGGTGGCGGCAAGCAATATTAACTGAATTACACGACTTTAAAATTTCGACGCACAAACAATTTAACTGGCCATTTTGAACGCTTTCTGACAATAAAACTAGTTATCTTTATACTAACTTTGGGACGGGGAATCCGAATCCGAAAGAATTAGGTTGGGGCAAGCAATATAAACTGAAATATACGACTTAAAAATTTTAGATGCAAACAATATACAACGGCATTGCCGATGCGTTTTTTTGACAGTAAATCCATAGAAAAATTACCAAAGATATATTAAATTAAGTGTTGCTAGTAAGCAATAATATCAATAACGTAAAATAACATGTTTATAATTTCAGTAATATTTCATATTCAAACAGTTAGATTAAGGTTAATTATCACGAAAGGTGAGTTTTTATGTCGGGGGAGACGATAAAATATGCATTTTATATTTTACTCTCAAAAATATTTATCCCTAAAACTAAATTTAAAAACTAAAGAAACGAAAGTGCCCCCTTCGTAGCGCCTACTCGCGTCAAGGCAAGAAAACATCCCAGTTTTCAAGTAGTTTAGCGGCTACGCTAGGTTTGTGTAACATGGTTTGTGATAGAAAAGAAAGTGCCCCTGTCGTAGCGCCTACTCGCGTCAAGGCAAGAAAACATCCCAGTTTTCAAGTAGTTTAGCGGCTACGCTAGGTTTGTGTAACATGGTTTGTGATAGAAAAGAAAGTGCCCCCTTCGTAGCGCCTACTCGCGTCAAGGCAAGAAAACATCCCAGTTTTCAAATAGTTTAGCGGCTACGCTAGGTTTGTGTAACATGGTTTGTGATTGAAAAGAAAGTGCCCCCTTCGTAGCGCCTACTCGCGTCAAGGCAAGAAAACATCCCAGATTTCAAGTAGTTTAGCGGCTACGCTAGGTTTGTGTAACATGGTTTGTGATAGAAAAGAAAGTGCCCCCTTCGTAGCGCCTACTCGCGTCAAGGCAGGAAAACATCCCAGTTTTCAAGTAGTTTAGCGGCTACGCTAGGTTTGTGTAACATGGTTTGTGATAGAAAAGAAAGTGCCCCCTTCGTAGCGCCTACTCGCGTCAAGGCAAGAAAACATCCCAGTTTTCAAGTAGTTTAGCGGCTACGCTAGGTTTGTGTAACATGATTTGTGATACAAAAGTGAATAAAATGTATCTGAATACTTTACGTAAATGAAATAATGTTAGCAAAATTAAAATATAAAATGCATATTTTATCGTCTCCCCCGACATAAAAACTCACCTTTCGTGATAATAAACCTAAATCTAACTGTTTGAATATGAAATATTACTGAAATTATAAACATGTTATTTTACGTTATTGATATTATTGCTTACTAGCAACACTTAATTTTATATATCTTTGGTTATTTTTCTATGGATTTATTGCCAAAAAAAACACATCGACCATGGCATTGTATATTGTTTGCATCTAAAATTTTTAAGTCGTGTATTTCAGTTTATATTGCTTGCCCCAACCTAATTCTTTCGGATTCGGATTCCCCGGCCCAAAGTTAGTATAAAGATGTATAAAGATAACTAGTTTTATTGTCAGAAAGCGTTCAAAATGGCCAGTTAAATTGTTTGTGCGTCGAAATTTTAAAGTCGTGTAATTCAGTTAATATTGCTTGCCGCCACCTAATTCTTCCAGATTCGGATTCCCCGGCCCAAAGTTAGTATAAAAATAACTAGTTTTAATTTTTAGGAATTTCCCCCATAAACCGAAGGTTACCCGTTCTTTTTTCTTAATCATACATACATACGAGTATATATAAGTTTTTATATTAATTATTAGATGTGTTTTTGAGTCAGAAAATATCGCGGAATTTGGTGGAGCTTTGTTAAAACTCTAGCTAAAAAATGATTTTAATTTTTTTTTATCTAAAATAGTATTTCATAAAACATATATTATTTCCATCTCAATTTAAAACTATTATTTTCAAAATAATTGTAAATTGAAGCAAATACATGAGACTTCAATATTCATAATAATATTTATTTCGAAAACTATCTGATTTTAAAATAGGGAGAATTGGATGAGCGTAGTTACCCTATCAATGAATCAGGCGCAGCTAAGCAATATTAGCCTCTAAAATAAACTCAACTGAGCGCATGTGCAGACTATTCGGTTGCATTAATTTTGAAATGGTTTATAAAGATCGTTTCAAACGAATTTATAATATGTTTGAGACAGTGCTTTTACCTATTTTTGGTGCCGTAATTTCCTTTGGTCGTTCTTGTGTGCGACGGCAGGAAATATATATATATATATATATATATATATATATATATATATATATATATATATATTTAGATCAGAAATATACCTTTTCATCATGAAACTTCAAACTCTACGTAAACTAATCTAATCCGAGCCGTTAGAAGCAGAGATTGCCCCAGATTCTTTCTGCGTTCTGTTTTTGTTTACTGGCGTAAACTAATACAAACGTTTTAAAATTAATTTATACTGAAAGTGAAAGGCAGAGTCAGAAGAAGATAACCGATGTGTTGGACTTGTCATTTGCACTTAAATAAAAAGCTGGATGCAAGAAGTAGGGAGATCAGAAATAGGAAAAATACAGACTGAAACAGAAAATACCCAACCGCACTAAATAAACACTACATCATGATATATTTATAATTCTTTCAGTAACTTCATATAATTCATAAATGTAATTATTTTTTACGTGTAAATGGTATCCTCAGCAAGTGAGATCTCATTGATTAAATCATCATCTCTAGTAGTAACAAAAAATAAGATAATATAACATTTTTAGTATAACTGGTGTTCGAAATGTCTGTATTCGCGGTTAACCTCTGTAATAGGTCACACGAAGTGGTTCACTGCGTTTGGTGATTAAGCAGGGGTGCCCGGGTTCATCAGGCGAGGTGTGTTCATGATGCTACTTCCCATCAGTTGCATGGCGTGCCAGATTGGGAAAGGCTGGTTTGGCGAGACCCTTTGACCTCTCCAACTGGTCTCTCGACCCATCGCCTTGCGCCGCAGTGGGAGGGATATGTCCATATGTCATATGTAGATTCCTACCCAACCCTCGTACCCTTTAGCTTCCCAGACCTTCCTCTCCTTCCTTTCCTTAAAAAGACAACACACAAAATCCCAAAATATGTGGACTCATCCCATGACCTGTGTGGTGTTAATGTAAAAAAAATCCTTTCAGCGCAGAGCGCGAGGAGTAGAGGAGTCTGGTTCATCGGGGCGGTTTGTGTGGGAACGTCTCTTGAAGTAGTGATATTATATATTCCCTAAAAGTCATTCACCCAGACGTGTTTTCGTGAAACACGGGTAGTCAGAATCACCCATATATTTAAAATTTAATAAACTAATGATTTATTTTACACATAAAAAGTTGTATAAAAACAGTATTTAAACTTCCGTGTTGGAAAAGTGAGACCTTTTTCAGGATAACGATGTGGGTGGTAGAAAGAAAAGATAATTTGATTCCGCTATTAACTTAAAAATAGTCTAAAGTTTTGTTTATGAAAAATATACGCTTCGACGAACAAGTGTGATTAAATTTTGTTCCACATTTTTAAAGCCAGTCAATAACATAACGCTTTCACCTTCAAATAATAATGTCTGGTAGACAGAGGAGAAGTAATATTCTATTTTCTAACAAATTAATATATTTCGTTTGATTACATTTCAAAGTTGAAAAGTGCGTAATTAAGTTCTCGAGTTATCAAAATTGAAAGTTTAAATCAGAGTAGATTCACCGGTCAAATCTTAAACACTTTATCAGCGAAGGTACTTGAATAGTAATCTAAGTTTTGTTGTCTTTGGAGTTTGAGAAAACATTAAATCAACGAATTTCTATAGCCTGCAGTGATTTGACTAATATTAAATAGCCCGAAGGATATCAACAAGGAAAGAAGAAATGAGCGCAAGTGAATTTAAAGGAAGCGTTATTCGGTAGGTACCAATGGCAAAATATTGAAATAAGTCTCCTGATTAGTTATTATCTAAGAAAGGGTCAGCTTTTTCCGGATTAAAATATAGATATTAATAAATCATAAAAAATGTCACAAAAAGATGAAGCGTTTATGGAGTAACAGACTCTTCAGTTTTTATATCGAAAGTGAGTGGGGTAGAATTAGAACGATTTCCAACATAGTAAAAACATTGTTTTTAAAAAAGTTAAAATTAATTTTAATAAAAAATCTACTTTGGATATTAATGTTGTTCCTGGAAAACCTTGAATTCGAAATGGTGTAGTAATTAGTAAAAATATATTATATGTTTAAATAGGGGAATAAGCTTAAATAAAGTTTTAAAGTAAAATGGCTATACATATCAGCTTTATCAATTAATTATTACGATTTCATAGGAAATTAACGAAATTAAGTAATAATTTCTTACAAAGCAATGAAAATTCACCGGATTTACTAGTTTATTATTCCAATTAAGTCCGTTGTACCCTGGGCGTAATAATACCAATTAGTCCCCAACCATTTATCAGCTGGGGAACTCTGGCAAATGAAATAGAGAGGATGCAGTTCAGCGGTAAAAAATCATCAAAGTCTTTTCTGCCGGCCATAAATATCGTCATTTTGACAGCTTACATATTTGGCATTTTAATTTTTTTTTAAATTTTGTTCCCAACAAGCTCTAATTGATATGATAGAATTGTACAAAAATATGAAATTTCATTAAATGAGACGATTTAGTTTATGAGTTAAAACCCGACGACCATTATTGCACAAAAAAAATATTTCCACTTATTATGATGGTACCACGAGAATAACTTGATAATATTAGTAATAATTAACCATAATTAAACATATATTTTTTTATGACATACCATAATAAATATTTCAGTGTATTCCATTTCTCCTAAAGTTATTTCACCCCCCCTCCCACCCCGGTTGAAGTCTAGAACCAAGGCCGTTTAAAGTATCCCCGACCTTCTTGGTTAATTCGTTTTGAATTTAAATATTAAAAGTGGAGCTTTTATTCTTGGCCATTCCGCTGGATGGAACTGTACCCTAAAGAGTGGAGGGAGATTTCATTATACGTTGGGGATCACAATAGCGGTATTTTAATAAACCGGTGCAGCTTTAGCGGATTTTCGTGAGCTGACCTGAAATAAATTAAAGATATTTTTAATGTCGGGCATAAGCCATATGTATGTGAATACATGTTTGCGAAACCATACCGGGTTTTAAAAATGAAGCAATTAACACCAGGATGGCTGGCGTGACCGCCATAAATTTGTCAACATTATCGGTCGATAACGACCACCGTGGTCGAGAGGTAAGGCTCTCGACTAGCAAGCTACTGAAATTCATTCTAATACTAAGTTATATTTGTAAAATAATTTAATAAATAATACTGCTACGTCAGCGTTCTCAAAATAGAGTGTGTAGAATAAGCAATTCATCGTTGAAAATATAGCGAAACCGTTTGAATTCACCGCGCACGAGTTCCAATGCGTGAATGTCGTAGCCCTAATATTATACACTAGCATTGGATAACGCATGATCAGAGTCATGCGAAATTTACTCGCCGTCAAGGCGCTACGATAGTGCACGGGATAAGTAATATATCTGCACTACTCTACCACGTGATTTGACGTTAAAAGTGTAATCTATCTCGCTCATATAACCGTTTCAGCTAGGTCGGGCTGTCTCGATACTGCCCGATGCTATTTCAGTAGTATGGTAAAACATGATCTTGTCTATATCGGGGTATGCACGGCCCGCTTGCTCCTGTGAGGAAGTTTTGTACTAGAAGATAGCTCATATGACCTGGCGTGGATTACAACTGGATGACTGGAGCACATATGTCGTTGTAAGTAGTTATGTGAAGACTGAAGACAAGCAGTGAAATGCACAAATGCACGTACCAAGTAACTGCCTCTGTGTAAGACCACCATCCGTAATTGAAACATAATTTGAAATGGCTTTGGCCGTGTTTGATGACCAGATCCAAATAGCCAGGTAATTCCTCAGCTTCCTTGTCCCCATCTCCATCCCCTCCCCAATACCTTCAGCCTCAAAATATACTCCAATTGGGGTTGCCATAGTCTCACTAGCTCCAGATGGTTTGGAGCAGATGGGTTTCTTGTGCGGTTTCACATAAAAAAATCTTAGTCGACCTTTGCTAGCGCGGCCGGAATCGACAATAACGATTGACAGTTGAAGTCGAGTTCGTTCAGTAACTAGCTAAGCAAATACAATAACATAGTTTTGCAGAACACAGTCCTTGACGTTTGATTTGACGTCGATTGTGGTCAAGCAATTTAGATCCTTGGCTACAAGTTCAACCACCACCGAACCTTTCTCTCTCCATCTCCCTCCTTTCCACTTCTTTCGGTCAAGCCATAGTCCCACTGGCTCCGGACAGTTTTATGTGCGGTATGCACAAAACAAAAATTGTGCACTGTGCCACAAATTTCTAGAAATCAAAATTGTGGTGGCCTATATCGGGTGGTTGCAAAAGACTTATGCGATGATAGGACTAATAGATCATATCATGAAGAAAAATAATAAGCTAATAACGTTTTTTTTTAACAGTATTGAACCAAGTTTCATTCCATCCCTGCGAGGAGGGATGATTATACCTTACTTTTGTTAGGGGTAGTGAATGCAGTCAACGCTCTCCAATTTTCAAGTTACAATGCCCACTTCAGGACCTGAGCAGGGGAGGGAGAGAGGGGTTGCAAAATGAAGGCTGTAAGAGAAACTGCCAGGGTAGGAGGATGCCAGTGCAACAAATTTAATGAGAAGAGCCTCGCGCACTATAAGGCAAATTTCATAATGCATAATTTAAACTTTTATTTCTCAATGCGTTCCAGTTTCCCTTTAATGTATAATTGGAATGAATAAATTTTTTCATGTGGATTATGGTTGAATTCCCGCTTAACACAGGCCACTTGCGAAAAAAAATGTCGACAAAATGAATATTTTTAAATATTTTGTGAAGTTCAGGCACAAATATTACTAAAAAACATAATTTTCCATCACATACAAAAATTATATTCGAAAAGTAATTCATAACTGGGAGATTTTACATTTCTAAACTTTTTTATAGGCCTCATACTTTTTTCCTAGGATTATTAAAATACCGCGATACTTTTTATTTAATTTAATTTTTATATTAATAGCACACGTCCCAAATAAAAAAATACAAAAAATGCTCAATATCTCTATTTTTATGATTATTATCAGCATGTGAGCATTTTTTATATTGATTGTTTGGGATAAATGACATAGAGTCATAATGACTGGATTTCTGTGGTACTATGAATCAAAATAATATGTTATGTTAGTCCCAACAGCTCCCAACCGTCTGGAGCCAGTGACAATCTGGCATCCCCAATTGGGGTATGTTGCGAGACTGAAGATAGTGCGGAGGGGAAGTAGGTCACCAAACACGACTAAAGACATTTCAATTCTGATAGGAGGTATTACATAAGGGCAATACTATGAGTATCTTCCACTCTGGCCTTCCAAAGTACTCCTGGATGGACAGGGAAATACTTCGCCACCCTGTTGGGCATCGTCTTAAGTCCGGTTGAGACATTAGCTGTAAAGCGATAGGTAAAGATATGGATAAATTAAAGTTAAATTGTTATTTATTTATGTAGTACATTAGGAATTTTACATAAACACGTCTTAGTTACTAATAATATTTAATAAATCTAAACATAAAACAAGAACAAGACACAGGCAAATAAAAAAGGAACGGTCTCAACTGGGAATCGATCCCAGAATTTCTGTCTTACCGAGATATATATGAGATCGACAAAATTGACGTAAAATAATTAGGTCCCAATGGCCGAGTGGTTAGAGGCGTTGTACCGGAAAGACAGAGACCGTTACCTTTCAATTATTTGTATCTTGTTTCGTTTAGATTTATTAGGATTATCTTCTTCTTTAATGATACAAACTATTTTATTCAATCCCCAGCCCAAAGGCTTCAAAGTTAGTTCCTTTGATAGTTTGCTTTATTCCATTCCATTATAGTTTATCAAAAGTTTCCAACGTTTTGTTTCACCAATATAATGATTTATCTGTATATTACTTTTTATGTTGATTTTTACCCTACACCCTAATTTTCATGTTCACTTTGTCACATAAATATTATGTGACTAGTGCAGTTCTTGCCTATTTGGGTTATTTTGTCTATGGTGTTTTTTTTTAAGTTTGGCAATTTTTTTGGGGTAGACAAATAGTTTCTGTTTATGGTCACTTCCTCCCGAACAGCAATGGGCTGGCTGTACGCGAATTAGTCACTCACCATGGAGATGTTTTAATCTGAGTAAATCATGTGAATACAAGTTGTTTTTATCTTTAAAAAGGGCGCGGGGTGTTTTCCTAACACGAACAGTTCGTGTAGGTTTTTATTTTCAGTGGAGGTTATGTGATTCCCACTTTTTTCGGTGATGGCAGGTGGCCATTTTTGTGGACTTTGTTTTTGGACTTGAAATTGTAAAGAGATTGGTCCTGGTTGTGGCTAGAATATTATGCCAGTTTAACCCCGCGCACTATGGTCCCCTTTGAGGAAACTAGCTAGACAAAAAGATTTCAACGATGTTTTTATTTATGTACAAAAATATTCTCACGACATTGAAAAATGTTCATAGTATTATGTTCGAATCGATAAAAAAAATTAAAACAATACGCGCGATACGTGGCAACGTTGTAAACACGACACTTTGGATGTGCCAATCGTACGCCCAGCGGTCAGTCGCTATCGGGTGTGCACCCTGTTCGATCGTTAGTGTTGTTATTTGAAATCGGAGAGAAATAACGCAAATACAGAAATTGAAGTCTATAGTATGTTCTTTCAAATGAATTTAATTATTTTATAATTTGCCTATTCAACATTACTTTAATTATTAATTAAAAATCGTGAAAAAAGTATCAATATTTACAATTATTTGCCAAAGTTTAATTAGACTTTCAAAATCGTGTACCGATTTGTACCACCAAACGAAACTAGTTTCATATAAAACCATTCTTTATGTATAATATCTTATAAAATTTGTTTGCTCAAACTTGCTCTTTTGTCATTTACAGAGCCTGTACCTACAATCTATCGTTTGGATATTTTGGAGATTCTAGAAGTAAAGGGCACATCAAAGTTGAATTGTGCTGCAATAAGGCAGTGTGTTTATGAACTTATAAAATATTTATTGACGAAAAACAGTTTTAAAAGTCTCGAGGATAGTTTACTCAAGCAAAAAATCGCTTCATTTCTATTAATATTTCATAGAAAATGGTTTGAAGTCGGAAGAAGTACTTTAAAATTGATGTTTAAATACGCAAAATGGCTTAACACAGTTTTTATTTTTTCTGTAGTGACGCGTGATGAAGGACTACGTGGTAGACCAGAAAAAGAATTTGGTTTATGCTCGTCAAAAAGCAAAACAAGAAAAAATAAATGTCTTCAGAACTTTCGAAGTCCACAAGAACTATCTCATGCTACTTAAATCAGCTTGAGGTCACATGGAAAACGGGATGCTGCCAAAATATCAACAAAATATTCCGAATCGATAATAAACTTCAGTTCCAGCGAAGAAAATACAGAAGTCTGTTAACAAAGCCACTGTTGGAACATTAGCATTTAATAAGAGTCATGATAGCGACTCGGCCAGTAGATCATTAACAAAAAATGTCATTCGGTTTTGTTCTTATATTATGTTAAAAAAGTATTTTTAACTAATAACTTTAAACAAGTACTTCGTTATGACGTAACCGAACCATTATACCATACGCATTTTATTAGTAATTAAGTTTGTTTTAAAAATTCTGTAACAATGGCTAAAATTAATGTATATTTTTTTAAGTATTTTTTTTATTACATTGTGACCCTTTTGCGTCAAATGCCATGAAAAAATATTTTTGTCTAGCTAGATCGGGATTTGGGACCACTGTGCCGCGTCGCGAAGTCACGGATTGCTGTTGGTTCTTCTGAAGTCCGTAAGTCTTGGAGACTGGTTGGACCACGTGCTTCTCGGATGGAGATTTTTGAGACGCTCTTTGAAGGTGTAGCGCCCTTCCTCCCCAAAGTGCAGGATGACCTAGGTTCCCTGGATTCCACGCCGTCCCCGGTTGATCCGTGGTCCCGTCACGGGTCCGTTCCCCTCTACCAGAATCAAGTTTTCGTTCGTCGTCCGTTGTTTTCCTACGATATACAGGAGTCCATCTGGTATGTTTATGTTTTGTATTCTTAATGTTACTTTGGTATAACTTTGAACTCCCATGTTTTGTTCTTTTGATGGTTACATTATAGTTTTATAAAGTTCATTTTTTTTATTTACTGATTTCCTACCTACTTGACAGAAAACTAATCCCATAATCCTGAGTTGTGGTCTCTGCTCTGCCGTCTAAATTCCACTACTTTGATCCTGATTATCTCACCATCACAACTTTTATATTCACCGTATCTATACCCTTTTCTCTTGTTTTTATTTGCTATATCTACGAGTAATTACGTTGATTAAATTTGTTCCTAAATTATTTTCATATTCATTGTTAGCTGTTGTGCAAATATGGATAAATTGATATACATATACCATTCACCTAGCTGGCAAAGAACTATTGTTATTTTCATTATTTTTATGTAAACTGTAATGCACTGATGTAATTAAGACTTGTTTATGAAAAAGCCTTAATGTCATACATAAAAATTATACGATCTTCTTATTCAATGATGTTTTGAATTGATGGGTATATCTTTAAAAGACCTTAAAAGATAAGTTATTGAAATAAAATGAAATAGTTTAGTTTTGACGAATAAATTAAGAACAACTCTGGAAGTCTCGTGTTACGATTTGGTGATCTTAAAAAATATAATATATTATATATATACATTCCAACCACCTTCCACTGGACGACTCGTTCTCATAAAGAACGACAACAACCAACTAACTGTGAACGGGTATTTAGTAATAAATCCACAAGTGAGCCCTCCTCGTGTGTCTTATATCGATGAATCATACGGACAAAATGAGCTCTGGATATACAAGCCCCGGGGCTACGTCTTTTCAGTCAAAAAGGGATGCGCTCTTTCAATAGTCGTTTTAGTGCACTTTTTCACATTGTCCACCCTTTACTCAGATGCTTCAAATGAGGAATCCAACGTGCATTTTTTCCTAAGGAATTTTTAACCATCTTAACACTAAACATTATTTGAAAATACTATGATAAAGGTGCAATGTCTTCGGTCATAATGTAGCACTGTTTATTTGTGGGAGTAAAAATATTATTAGATTTACACCTGCAATTTTTGGAAAGGTAACTTTATAAATAGAGAGGTAGTATACATACCATAACACGGGCATGTGCCTAGCATGGTGGTCGAAAAATTCCTCAATGCATGTAACTAATAATTTTTTGAATAAAGAAACTTAAAAAAAGTATTTTTTGTAAAAAAGCCTAATACTTCGATGTTTTTTTACATGAAAAATAATTATCGTGTCTTTAACCCGTGTACTCCTGAACATTTAAAGTATCAGGTAACTGTCAGAACTCGTCTACAGTGGCTATTGTTTTACAGGTTTATCAATAATATGTCATGTGTTGTAGAGTTGTTAAAAAACATTTAAAGCTTCGTAGGACATAGGGGTTGTGTCATTTTTAACTGAAAATTATTGCTTTGATCTAGATATTACCCCAGATCTCATCGCTAAACAGTTTAAAAATCAAATCATGTAAAAAGACCGGTCATTTTCATCGCGCCTGGGGTCGTCTATCACAGTGAAAACGATAACTTTACAATATCGAATCGATAGGCGTAAATACCGATGATTAGACATGAAAGACAATGCAAATCGACATAACCTGGCAGTACTGGCGCATCTGTTCATGAACTGACATTCGTAAACGTTAGATGGCTACGTAAAAGTAAAAATACTAATTAATTGACAATGTCCAAATAAAATAATATATTTAAGATACATTGGCAGTCCGTATGTACTTTTTGACACTAAAATGGAGTTATTTTAGTTCATCAGATTTTTAGTTATGATTAACAATTTTTTTTTCTCAGAGTTGAAACGGAATCAATTGATCACGTCTTAGGTGAATTAATTAATTCTATGGTAAGTGTATGTGATTTCTTTCAATTCTAAGAGATTAGTTAGTTCACCTCCATTAATAAGCCAGATATTTTGCATAACGAACGATACTATACAAAAAGTTGTTTCATTTCGACAGCTTATCCGACACGCTAAAAGAGCGTGGAGGCCGCGCTAAAAGCAGCAGCTTTTGCCTACCGACTGCCGGATTCATATTCTGACCGTGCTCGCAAATATCGCTATCTGACCATAAATGACGGATTGCAAAATTTCCACTTATTGTGGTGGTAGTAGGAGATTATCAAATATTGTCAGATTATTGAAAAAATGCTGTTAATAATAACATCTCTGAATTCGCGTAGGTAGGTTATTGAAAACTTTGATTCAAATACTGTGGATGAATATTCAGCACAAATAAAGGTCGTAATATATATATTTATTGTCGGTAATTTTTTGAAAACTTTAACGTTTTCCTTAATAATTCAGGTAACACGGAAGCAGGAATAGTTTTTATCGAAGCCTTGAATATTTAATCATTAATGAAAAGATTTATCTCGAGTACCTAACATTATTCAATCTTTACAAAAGTATGGTGAATAGAGAAAATACTGTTCACAGAGAACTTTTCTTATTCCAAATAGACGGATTTATTATATACGGAAAGCAGATATTATTTCAAAGAAACGTAGTTGAGATTGAGAGCATTTCTCGCAACGGTTTTGGGTACCGCCGCCCTGAGCACTATTTATTGGATAAACAGCACCTCTTCTATAGGTCACCCCAAGTGATTTAGCAGGGGTACCCGGGTTCATGTGCATGTCATTGCATGTGTTCAGGATGCGTGGCATGCCAGATCGACAGAGGCTGGTCTGGGGAGACCCTTTGACGTTTCCAACTGGTATCTCGACCCAATGCCTAGCGCCGCAGTGGAAGGGATATATTCATATGTCCGTCACTCCTGGACACACTGATCCATAGATTCCTACCAAAATCTCATACCGTTTACCATCCCAAAACTTCTTCTCCTTCCTTTCATTTAAAAAAGCCCTCCACACAGCACCCAAAAGATGACATAGGCCCTGATGCAAGTTATCTTATTCAGGGCCCTCATGCTTTATGCCTAATTTTATTTTCAGAAGGTAAGTCACTAGCTTATTTATTTTTCAGCCAAAGTGACGGCTGTAATACAATAGTTTTTATCTGTACAAACCTAACCTAACCTAACCTATAGATTGCATTAGACTAAAGTCTATGGACTGAGTGCTATATTAGACTAAAAACAAAAGTTCATACAAACAAAAGCTACTCTATTTCAGTTTTCGCCGTAAAATTAATTAAACAAAAATATGTAAGGTAATTTAAAATAGAGTTCTTAGGAAAACGTTGCTTCATAACCTGAAATCCACACTGCATGATATTATATAACTTTTTAATCTAATAAGAACATCTCTCTAGTAATTTATAACGATTTCGCGGTTAGTAGAAGAGCGCTCAGTTCAACCCTTCTACAATATGATGAAAATTGAAAAATGGGTACAAGGTAGAAGATACGAGCAGGAATGGTTAGCCCTGTGCAGCGGAGGGGATTCCCGGGCTGCAGCAGACTTAGCGCCCCCGTTTCCACAGAAGGTTAATTGCAAAATAGAAGAAAATAACTGAACCTTTTGAGCATTTAACGGCGTTTTTAGGGTGACAACGCGATAACGTTCCGCGATACTCACCAAGTAACTTTTATACGTTTTGTATAAAAGTAAACTTCTTTAACTGCGTATAAATTGGAAAAGATGTTAGTGCGAATGTGAAACTGTACGTACTCTCCAAAAGTAAGCTTTTGTCAACTTTCTTTGTAAACGTTTTTTCCCCTTGTGTTTACTGGGATGAATTTCATACATTTTTTCTGGATGTGTCTGGACTCTCTATATAGGCTGCATCGTCATCAGAAGCAAAGAAGGGCACTGGTAATATCAATATTTTTCTCCAATGCGCATTAATTTATGATCTTCCGAAAAAAAACGTATGTTATAAATCTTAATTTCGGAACTACTACCATCTTTCTAGGAACAGTAACATTGGAAATATCATAGTCCCACTGTATCCAAATAGTTGGGACTCTAGTAGTATTTCAGTCTCAGTCTCTTTTGCTCTCAAGTAAAAGGTCTGCAAATCACTTCCACAAGATGAGTTCAATTTGTTATTATTATTTTTATTGGAGAGTATTTTTGATGCAACTAACTAACTAACCATCACTTCATTTCTCCACAGGGGTAGGCAGAGAGGATAGACTAGCAAATAACTCTGTTTTGGCACACATTCATTTCTTTATTCACATTCATACATCGTCTCACTACAGAAATGCGATGCGAGCGTGTTTCGTGAACCAAAAGGCAGACCGGTCGGATGTAAATTTTAAACGCCGAACTCTGTGTCATCATCATTACAATATTTTCAATTTCAACAAATAGGATGACTTCATATTAGGTCGGACTTTGGGGCGTTCACTCCCACTAATGTGGGATCCGATAAAACTATCGGCAACGACAAATTTATCGGAAGTTTTATCACGATTTTATTGGCACCATTGTATTGTGCATTGGCACGACATGGTGTGAACACAGCTAGAACCGACAACCGACAACGACAGTAGTGTCGGTCCGACCTAATATGAATCATGCCTAAGAGAGATAAGAAATGGACTAGAACCAAAATGTACCAAGTCAGTCTGTATTTTCTATTCAGTGGTATTACTAAATTGAGCTGTGGTCACCTCGCACAAGGAAGTTGGGAGCTTTACAAGGGATCCAGTCTTATTAACGAAAGAATTGATGCTACTGACAGACACTGCAGCGAATGTAATGAGAGGCAATTCCTTTTACGGACCCCCGGTACCTTGTCGTCACCGTTCCGCTGGCCATTTTGAATGGAAACGAGTTGCAGACTTTTTCCTCTTTGTTTTCAGATTAATTACATAAGATGATATCAATTTCTGTAAATGGGGGAGTATTTAAAAAGAGAATTGAAAAATGTAATTTTTTATGTGAAGGGGTGGAGCTTTTGTGATTGATAAAAAAAACCTCAGTATTACAATGTGGTCATCGTCATCACTTTTTATAATCTAGGTACATAGAATCTCTAGAAGTGTTTTTTGTATTAGTAAAAAAGTTCAACCCATAAATTAACTTTTCATAAACATTCCTACAGACTCTCTCTTAATCCGCCTCACAATCGTTACCCAAGTGGGTAGCAATATATTTCACCTGATTGACAAAACAGTTTCAAAAACTTTGAGGAGTCACAAAATATAAATAGTTGCGGTAGGGTTTGGCTATATAATGAGAATTTTTTCAGTAAAAAAGTATGTTTACATAATTTCTTTAAACGTAGACTCGTGAAAACCACGAGCATCATCTACGGTAACCGGATAAATCATCACATCTTTAAAAAGTTATATAAAGTTATGGAAAGTGATGAAACAAAAACTTTACTTGACCGGTCGGTGGCCGAGTTGACATCGCGTTTGGGTCCCACTTAGGCGTAGAGTGTTCAATTCCTCGGCTGGCTAAGTCCTCCATCACAACACAAGCAACATTTTCAGCTTACTGTGGTGGTAGTAGGAGATTTTCAAATATTCTCAGGTTATTCGTAACCCGGGAATGTTTGCCTTTCTTTTAAAAAAAAAAAATTATTAACTGGATTATGTAGGTTAGGTTAGGTTAAAACAATTTTTTTTTCATCGTTTCTAATGACTTTATATCACTTTTTAAAAGTGTGTTGAATTGTCACTGTGTTGAGTTATCATGGAACCTCATCTACATAGAGGCGCTATTGTGTACTAATATCACGTCTAAATGAGATCCACTATTATTGAGGCCGGATTCGACATTTTCCTGTCGTTCGGCATTGGAGCGTTGGAAGTCAAATTGGACGAGCTGGAGGTAAAAATTGGAAACATTTTTTCGCTTCGCGTCTTATCGAAATGGATTCTCAAAACTCTGGAAACTCTGATTCTGGACACTCAAATCAAATATTCTAGATTTCATTGAACCGGAATTAAAACTGACAGGTGGAATAACAATAGAAATGAGTATTTTTAATTTTAAACCTATTTTAGATTAAAACATGGTGTGTTTTAATAGATATTAGAATGGAATCGCTCGCCTTCCAGCACTGTATTTTGTTATTTCATCTTCCGTATCACAGTTTCTCCACATATGAGAAACAAACAAACAAAATGACTGCTCGGTGAATCTGTTTTCAATTTCAGATAGTAAGCTTGCTCGTCGGGGCGGCCACCGATACGTCTTTTTGAAATGGGTATCCGATACGATCAGCGTAGTTGCGGCATATATTGTATGCAGAAATGATATCAAGTATACCAAATAATATTCTCATGTAAAACAGTGAAATCAGATGAGAGTGATCGGTATTGATTAAAACTGAAAATATTTATAATTTTATTGTGAAAATTGAGATGTCCTGGTCAATCTTTCACAAGCTATATTTCTCCATCATTCCAGAAGCAAATTGTTAATTTGGGAAGTTGGTATGGGTACTGCTAACCATTTATTTGATAATGATCACCACCTTTGGTGACTTAGCAGGGATTGGAGGAATCTTTCCCAATGGCTGGATGAGAAAACTGATTGTTTAACCTCCTTACCTTTTTTTGGTTTTTTGTAAAATTAAGCTAGATTTTTTAAAAAAAGATTCTAGATCATGGATGCTCCATTTAATGGGGTGAGGTTTGACCAGGCTTGCCCACTAGCTGCGTGGCGGGCCGGATCGGGAGATTTTTGACCTCTCCAGCCGGAAATTCTTGGGAGGGATAGATTCACATGTTGGTCACTCCTAGATACATTGAACCCCATATTCCTAACCAATTAATCATGTCATTTATTTCCTAAAAAGACCCTCCACATAATATCCCCAAAGATGGCATAGGCCGTTATGGAATTCTAGGAATTGAATTCAGGACCTATTCTTTGCCGGGGAGGGACTCTGACCACTGAGCTAATTCGTCCATATAAACTTTAAATCACCGTTAACTTTATTTCAAAAACATATATATTTATTCAAGGTACTATCTAGACTGCCTTTCGGGAAGAATCTAACAATCACATACATAAAGATAGCAGCCAATAAAAATATGCTTTAAGAAAATTAAGATAATGTTGGTAGCTCTCAATCTAAGTATGAAAAAGCTAAAAATGACGTAAGTTGATATGGTCGTATTGTTCAGTGGTCAGAGCACTTCCCCGGTTAGAAAGAGGCCTTGGGTTTAATTCCGAGAAGCGACTGAATATTTTTCCATATTTTCTGTTTCACATCTTTCGTTTGAGAGTCGTTAATATTGTCCTCAATGATTGAATTATTATTGTTTAATAATGTACGTACAGTGTAACGTTTTTAGAACGAATGTTTGAACAAGTTCTAAAAACGAAATCGTTTGAAGAGTGTACCATATTGCTCTCATTTTGTTTATTTTGTATTGTGAATAAAATTTCAAGCACGTGTAAATTTTGTTCAAGAGTTCAAACTCTTGGTGTTGGCAGGGGATGACCATTGCTTCAAAATCTCCTAGATTAACCGTAAAGGTAATAAAGTCACCCACAGTAGCCAATTCATGTAAATAATTATTTAATATTTTTTAAAATAAAACAAACACTTTGTATTTAACCACGAATATTTATTATTTTACACATCGACCGGTTTCGCTTCAACCAAGCTTCATCAGGATATAATAATAACTAAATACTAAGACAGAGTTGTTGGTTATATATAGGTTGACAGACAGAGGGAGAAAGAATATAATTAGACAGAGACAACATTATTTGAAAGAGATACAATGGATAGTCAATAAGTGGAAGGGAGACAACAATATACATGTAATTACAAGTAAATTTACAATTAATGGTGATAATGATTATTAATGATTATTATATCCTGATCGATGTGTAAAATAATAAATATTCGTGGTTAAATACAAAATGTTTGTTTTATTTTAAAAAATATAATGTCTAACCACAGAGTAATTGCTTCTTATGAAAAAATTATTTAATAGTTTTTTCCTGTTAAAAATATTTGATTTTACCTAGGTGTGAGATGCTAATTTATTACACATTAAGTTATATAGTTTTTCAACCAGACTGTGGAAGATCTTTCTTAGTGAAATCAGGAATTACAATAATTAGTAACTACCAATTAAAAATAAAATATACGTGAACGTTGTTTAATTTATGATTACATTACGGTCAATAGATGATGTTAGGGTTTTTGAGATAAGATTAAAAATAATGTATTTTGGGAGAGCAAAGCAGGTCTGAAGGTTATTGCGATAGCTCAGTGGCTAGGAATGATCGTCCGGCTGACGGACGTATACTTTTTTATTCTCAGTTTGACCGTTTTGCATTTCGTGTGTTTGTGCATTTATTTGTACGTTCCGTTTTCGGTTATAATGGTTAAATGTTTTTTAATGGTAAAATAAATGGTTTTTCAAATCTGAGATCGTCTTGTTAAATCGGACTTTTTATTCTATTTTTTTTTTTATATTACGGTACCTACCTACCTAAAGAAGTTTTAATAAAAAAATAGTCGTTGAAATACTGAAATTTCTTTAGATGTAATATATAGTTCTTTATTTGAAATAATCGAAATATTACATTAAATGTACGGTTTATAATTAAATAGGTATGTATCTACTTACATCTTATGATTTCAGAGAAAATTTTATTTTGATTTGTTAAATAAGAGAAAATAATATTAAAAACATACTTTTTGGACATCTGTGCATCATGTGGGCACAGCAGCTATGGGAGCACCTTAACCTATTGATGGCGGACCAGGTTTTGCGAGGCAATGAGAACCCAGGCTGTCTCTCGGTGGGGTCCTGTATGAGATGGGCATTTCCCACGTTGGCCGTTTCCACCTATCCTCTGAGGTTAGGAGGTTCCCTTGGAGGTCCTCTTGGAGGTCTACTGTTCACAGAAATATAAGTATGATTTTACTTAGGGATACGCGGTTAACTAGGGTACGGAAAAAGCCAAAAGATAAGAAAGACGATAGTAAGGAAATTAAGAAAAGTGTCGGTGGGTTCAATTTCGTTTTATTTGAGGGCCAATCTAGAGAATTCTATATCGATCTACACATAAAAGGGCGAGGGTGTGATGTCGCCGAGTCATTAATTTAATTCAGTTTTTTGCTGACGTCACCCAGATAAAAGTGCAATTTTTTATGCGAATACCTTTTTAAGAGTTTGAAAGAAATCGAGCTGATCTTCTGATGTACTTTTCTTGTGAAATGTCGAAAAGGGAAAAAATATATTCGAGTCTGCAAGGAATGATTTTAAATGTATTGGTTTCGGAACTATTGGAGGTGGAAATAAACTAGGATATTGATTATCTTGCACCAGAGAGTTTAGAAATCACAAAAATTATCTAGTCACAGTCACAACGAGTTTCATAGCAACTGTAAAACGAATAGTGTAATTAAATTTTAAGGACTTTTTTTGATGTTCCATTATTTCAAACATAAGACATTATTTAAAATATTTATGTCAAAACTAGTAGTTCTGTGAACAGGTAAGTAGACGACGCGACGTATTAAAAAAAGCACGTTTGTATTTTTTTCATTTAATAAAATCAAATTATAATTTCCTCTGAATTCATAAGATTTCTAAATGGGTACTTAATTACAAACTATTATATTTCGCGTAATATTTTACTCTTCAAATAAGGAATCACACAATTTATTCAAAAAAACATTCTTCGGGCAGTGTTTTACTATCGTGGTACGTGAACACTTAATGAAAAGCAGGAAAACGTTTTTTTCGATTTTTCTTACATCAATTTACTATAACAAAATATGAATTCGAAGAGCACTAACTATCAGCCGTAGACGAAATGTACTGTGACCGCCATAAATACTGAGCTCGGCTAAGGGTCTAATTTCCCTTAGTCTGTGGATACGTCCATACCAGCTCGAATACACTACTCAAAAAGGGTCTCATTTCCCATACTCTGTAGGTACTTAAGTACCTATCAGTTGTTATAACATTGCTGAAAAAAGGGTTTCATTTTCCTTAGTTTGTAGGTACTCACCTTCCTATCAGTTGTTACCACGCTACTGAAGATACTGGGGATATTTCGTATTTTAAACAAATAATTTAATTATCACATATATTAAGAAAGTTGACCGTATTAGGAACATTTCATCCGCATTGCCGGGCGTGTGAATGACATATTTTTCTTAAAACTACGAACTGAAATTTAGAGACATGACATAAAAATTTTAATTCTGTTTGGAGTATAAAAATTTTATTTATTTTTTTATTTTATTAATTTGTTATGGGTCAATATTAGCGTTGAAAAAGCATCGTTGCAATAATTGCATTATTAGAAAGAAATAAATAAAGTTGTCAGTTGGGTAACCCCCTTAAAAGCATACCGCACACTTTCTTGTTGTAACAGAGCTGCAATAAATTTAGTGAGATTTAAAAATATACCATAAAAACTAAAGGCTTCGGGAAGAAGGTAGGCAATTAAGCTGGTCAGTGAAAATGAACACTTAAACATAAATTTACTATGGGAAATTATTTTTAACTAAACTTGGTAGCATCGTTTTTGAAAAGATTGAATATGTAAGCCGTCAAAATGTTGATATTTTCTTCCCGGCGAAAAGCTTGTGACATCGCGGCAAAAATTCGGTGGTACGCAGCACTGCCATTCGAATTATGAATTCAATTGGATTGTATCTCGAGTGACGTCACGTGACAACATTGTATATATTTAACCTATGTTCACATTGAAAGCTTATAACTTTTTCATTTTACTGTCGTCAATGTCTATTTAATATTAATACACGTTTGAAAAAAAATACGAAACGTTCTCACTTGACATCGAATAAGACACAGAAATATAATTTATTTAATATGGAGTTCAAAAATAGATCTAAAGTTACATTACAATAATAATTGTTTCTTGATATATTTCCAGATTATTCTATAATAAGGCTATCTTCATTTCATAATTTTAGAAAATTGTAAATTTACATCGAAGAAAAAAATGTATATATTTCAATGATATAAAAGTTTCGAACGTTATAAAGCATTAAAATAAAATTATTATGACAAACAACAATTTTCAGTTCATTGGGCGTGAAAAAGAAGCCGTAAATTAAAAATTTCGCAGTCTCTGTAGCACACATAATAGCTATCGCGACGTGCCTTTCATTAAATTTCCGTGAAGAAAAAGACGTAGGCCACCTACTCCTTTATGTTGTTGGGCTTAGTTCCATAAGCCAAGGATAAAAAGGCTTCTTCCTTCGCATACACCGCAAAGCACTTTCTTTAGTTTTTCCTAACTTTTCCATTTGAATCCGGGTCCCACGGCGCGCGGTGGGGAAAATGCATCTATTGAAATGGAAACGATATTATTATTTTTCTATTCATAAATGTTTTCGCCTTTAACGTCATGGCCGTTATCATAATTTATTTCTTACTGTAATTATGGTCGAAATTGTCACCATTGATACGATCGTCACAATAGTTAAAATCGTCTCAGACGTTAAAGTCGTCACATTTCAGAATTAATGGTCTCCAATATTGAAAAAAAAACTTTATAGGTATTTTTAATAAATGAAATAAAATAAAACTTTAAATTGTTTCATAATGCTGTCACACAAATGAGTATTGAATTCTTAGTACTTTTAAATTTAATCATAATTGTGATAATTAAGTACTTAATAATAAGGATTTATTTTTGCACATTTCTTGCTTTAAAAGCATTCATATATCTCATTATTTTAATTAAGGAATAGTACAGGTACTTCAGATTCAGATATATAATACATCTGGACCATTCTTGGGACGCACTACATTTCTTTTACCATTCACCTACAGATAAAAATTCTCACGTATGTTTTGGGTGAAATAATATTTTTCTTATATTCACTTCGTCACATTATAAATCAAGTTCATCAGTTCAAGTAGTAGATTTCTATCTTTTGCGCTTATTTCAACAGGTTTTTTTATGCGGTAAGTTTAACTATTAAAAAACTAAAAATATATTCAAACATTCACTCGTACACCATACGCCACTTATAACTTATACAATTATTATACATTCAAATATTTTTCACGAATACAAAAATAACGAAGGCCTCCTGAACTTCAAGCAGCAGCCTAACTTTCTACATAAATCATGAATAATTTCCTGTTTCGTTAACTTCTTAAATACGTCATAGAAGCGGGGTGGGTAATACCTCCTAATGGATATGTTTTAAACATTGTCCGCATTAAATTATAATAATTAAATCGCTGGGGTCTAGTTACACCACTCGGGGGGTACCTTTTGAGTTTGAGCAAAACTTTCCACACTTTTCAGACAATTTCACACAGCTGAAAATGGCTGGAAAACGGAGTTAAATGGGAGGCTTAGTTATATTTATATCATTCCATTATTCGACTGAATATAAACCTGCTAGAAATATTTTATTAGAAAAAATTGGCAACTCGCATTAAACCTTCAAGTTATGGGCTCCAGACAGGCTTAAAAATAATAAAAAATATTGTCAATTTTTTTTTTGGTTGATATATTTTGATCGTTTTCACCCGAGTAAACACAATGACAGTGAACTAACTAAAACTGAACTGAAAACTAGCTTATGAACCTAACCTAACGTAACCTATTTAAAATGGTTAAGCAAGTTTTTATTCACATCACGTTTCATGACTTTATATCACTTTTCAAAAGATTTGTCACTGTCCTGAGATGTCCGGATCCCCTTTTTAAAATACGTTATTTCTTATAAAGCAAAATAATTTTGTTTTGTATTCGTTTAGTTTGTTAATACTTAAATAATGTTCGTTTTCACGTCATGTATTGGTGATTTCGAATGGTGGTTCATTGCCAGGGTGATACTGATTAAATCTTTAATTCTATTTTAAAATATTAATTTAAATAAATAAAAATAAAAAAAACTTTAAATACACCACTATTTAATCAAAAATGATCGATATGTTTCAAAACCAACGGTTTCTTCGTCAGGATAATAAAAAAATTTAAGTTGAGTAAATATTGACAAATTCCAGAATAGATACATAAGTACCAATAGATAAAAATATTACAACGGGCGGTGATTTATTAGTTATTATTACTAAAAATTGAAGAACTGTTTATGAATATTAAATAAACACAAAATTGATAAATTTTAGTAAAGTTCTCCAAAAATTTCTCATACTTCTACCAACGGCATTAAAATCGGAAACCCTTGATATGGTCTTGTTTCCGAGAGCATCACATTGTAAACTCTATTTTTATTACATAATAGCTGACGTTTACCCGGCGTTGTTCGGGACTTATCAATGGTTTGGGGTAAAGTTTTGATATTGTGAATTTTATTGTACCTATCAACTGGGTGAATTTCAAAAGCGTAAATATTATTATTGTAATACAATAAGTATTTATTTCACTTGATCGTACCATGTCTTCCTCGGGTTTTCTAGTTTTCTTAAACCCTTATTTTCGTTCATCACGTACGCCTCATTTTACCACAAATAATTATTGATTCGTGGCTTTTATACCATTTATTTTATGTAATATCGTGAAATCCACATTTAAAAAACTAGATAATAACGACTATCATTCCATGCTGTTTCACATTCTGCTACAAAAATAAGAGTTAAGTCTTCATCGAGCGTCCTCAACTTTTTTTTCATTCACTGTTACTTTAGAAAATCTACATTATATCGACTTTAATTCGACTCCGTATCTCATTCCAGTGCAGAAAAACTGCGTAACGTATTCCTCTGGCCTCCCCGACTTCTTCTACCGTTCAAACTACTCTCTAAACACTTTTAGCACTAATAAGAACAAACTCAGAAATTTTCAGCGAAATCGGTCCAGTATTTTTTGTGTCACATTTTTTGGGCAAACAAAGAAACATTCCTTTTTATTTATTTATAAATGTCGTTTTCGAGAAAGAGGGAGGGTTAACAATAGTTCTTTCATTTCGATCACAAGGGTAATAAGGGTCTTTGTAACTACAGATGATGAGATTATGATTAAAACGGTTCTATTTTCAAAATAAAAATACAATCGTTGGTTGCTGTTTTCAACTTTTAGATAAGGCCCCCTCCTACATAGATCTAACCACAAAAATGCCACAAAACTGTCAAACTGCAAAACTGCAAAAATAATGTTTTTGTTTTTCAATAAGATAGACCTGTCGTGGGGACTTCTTACAGTGGCGTTGCACTTTTTTACCCTAGCATGTTTGCCCCATCTTGTGGTGATCAAATAAAAAAAACCCCCTTATTTTTTATTCCCATCAATATCTACACTTTACCGCAGATGCTGATTCTAAATTGCCAACCGGCGGGAGGTTGTTTTCTGAAATTGCAGTCGAGTCGGCAGGAAAGATGAGAGAAAGTTGTAAATAAAAGGGTCCTTCAAAAACTGAAAGAGTAAAGAAAAGTACATATTTCGGCAGTTCAAGATGATCACGGTACGTGGATTTGTAAGGTCATTGACCCAAGAAACAGAAGTCATGTTTTCAAAACTAGGTGAGTTAACAAAATTGATTTATTTGAGTATAATATTCTAAAATAATTACAGTGAAAAACACTTATAGATACATAAGTAAAATGTCGAAAAGATATCAAACTACTTACCTAATGAAGGTACTTCTGGCCAAATTACACTTGCCGAGTGCTCGGCCGAGTCACTCGCTTTGTTACTCGGCTGGGCAACTTTTTGCAGACTAGAGGTGATCACGTGTCGAAGAGAAAGTGTGCGAGTCAATTCATTGAGATTAGTTTAAAGTGCTGTTGCATGATTTTGCGATGGAAGAAAAAGAAACAAATTAAAAGAGGTTTACAACAGCAAACGTCACATACACCTAAAAAAATCTTAATAGAAAAAAAAGTAATTTTCTTTCTTTCAATGACTGACTCGGCTGATCGCAGTGAACGAGTGGAGAGCGAGTGAAGCGCCGAGTTGAGTATGCAGACGAGCCATTAGGCCTTGCTTCTATCCACTGTCTCGCCGAATCACTCGCCCACTACTAGACCGAGTACTCACTGTACTGATCACATCAGCCGAGCACTCAGCCGAATGCACTGTCACGGCCGGCAGGTGTAATTCAGGCATTATAAAAGAAAATTCAGGAAATATTAAAATAACATCCAAATGTTATTTTAATAATTTCGATTTGCTTTAAATATATGTTGGTAGGGAAGTACAATACTTTCCACCCTTGATTTGCAGGTTTTTAAATTCGACACCAGATGGCAGCCCACTATTATAACAAGCCGACTTGGAAAGATGATTTTCGTAAAGAAATACGAATGATATTATTTATTAAAATTATCACGTTTTTTACTTCTCCCTCGGTGAATTTCAATAAAGCCGAAATCAAAGCTTATTCTGATGACACACCTGTGCCAATGAAGGGGGGTTGAAAAGTAACAAAACTAAAAAGCGAAAGTAAAAATAAATATGTTGTGAAATATAACATTTTAGAGCTCAATTTTTCCCCCCTTTGTGACTGTTAAACCAAGAAAAATCCTGTTTTTTTGTTAATTATATATTGTCATGGATTCTGGATATTTGTCAGGACAATCTCTTCGGTTGCAAATCGCAGTGGTTGTTTGCAGTTTTTTTTTCATTAGCTCAGTGCCTATGTCATCTTTAGGGAAAGTTTTTTTTAAGGAGAAGAAGATCTGGGAAGGAATAAGGTATGAGGGGTGGGTAGGAATCTAGGGTTCAGTGTGTAAAAGGGTGACGGACGTTTGAATTTATCCATCTTATTACGGTGCAATGCGATGGGTTGAGAGAGTCCTGCTGGAGAAGTAAAAATAAGCAGACGCATCCGCCGCCAAGCCCTAGACCAGGGGTCTCCTAACTACGGCCCGCGGGCCGTGTCCGGCCCGCCAGTGTCATCCATCCGGCCCGCGACATCTTATGACCATTTTCGTCAATCAGGCCCGCGACAACTAATGGCTAAGACCTTACTCAGAAGGGGCGAATTCACCGCGAATTTTTTCGTGCGAATATATATGCTCATTGGCGAGGTACTGGGCACCAATACATTGCGTCCACAAGTATGGCGCGAAAAATACGGGCGCAAATCGTGTGTAGTTCGCCAGACTTACGCCCAGTTTACGCGGGAACTGCAGAGCGAGTACACGTATCAAGGGAAATGGAGCGGCAAAATTGTGACAAGGAATGGTTCCAAATGCTCGCGCGTTTCACGCTTCTTCTGGATGCAATATACGCGCGAAACGATACGTGGCAAAATCGCCCCCTGGTCTTATTGTTTTAATTGTGATTGTGATAAGGTGGATAAAAAACTCAGAATGATAGTATCTTGGTTTTATTTACATGCTAGGCAAAGCTTAGTGATAAGTATAATACGCAGAATACGCTTGTTCACTCTTGGCTTATCTACGGAATTTTAGGTTTCCTTGCAATCTCAAATTCAGTTCGTTCATATGTTTTGTCAAATCGACATAGAATGCTAACTTCCACAGCCATTCGCTATTTTGCAATTCGGTAAGAGGGCGATGCTTTTCATTCAAAAAAATTTCGATCACTGATCGAAGTTCAAAGAAGCGCTGAAGGACTTGTCCGCAACTTAGCCAGGGTACGGCAGTATGATATGGCAAATCATTTTCTCCGATCTCTTTAATAAATTCGCGGAATTCTCGGTGATTCAGCCCAGTGGATTTGATGAAATTAACAATTGATATGACTGGTTTTAGAACTTCGGACATATCCAAACTTTTCCGCATAGAGACTGTTGATGAATGACACAATGTAAGACTAATGGTTTTGAACCACCATCATTTTCTACAGCCTTTGACACAAGAGCCACTACTCCTTTATTTTTACCACACATGTTTTTTCCTCCGTCAGTTGTGATAGATTTCAAGTTTTTCCATCGAAGATTCTTTTTAATGATGGCATTTTCAACACCCTTAAAAATATCTTCACCAGTAGTTGTGCCGTGAATACTATCAATATCAAGAAGTTCTTCATACACTTCATAGCTTTTATCCACTCCATTGCCGCAGTTGTGACAATACAATACTACACAATTTAGTAATTGAACACTAGCGTAAGCGCAGTGTTGCCAATTTAACGGATTTTACGTAATATCTGGGGGATTGCAGTGAAATGATTTATGAAGAAATATGATCCCTGGAAATTTTATTCTCCACTTTTTACTTTTACTCCCCCCCCCCCGCGTGGACGAAAATATGGGTGTCTAGAAATTAAAACAGTTTTGGCCCTCCGAACTCACTGGAGTAGTGAATGTGGCCCTCCGGCTGAAAAGTTTGGAGACCCCTGCCCTAGACAATCCTCACCCCATGAACCCGGACACCCCTGCTAAGTCAATATAGCTTGAATAATAAGAATTCATCCTATTTTCGATAGGCCTGTAAGATTAAGATAAATAAATAATAGCGTGTAATAGTAAATATTTCGTAAAAGGTTGAAATTACACAGAGAAAAAATATACAAATAAGAAATTACACAGTGAAAATTTAACAAAGAAGAAATTACATAGTAAAATTACACAATTAATAAATTACACAGTGAAAATTTCTTTCTTTCTTCTTTTGTTATCCATATTGTAAATGTAGAAAAATGGAGAAAAATTGGCTATCGGAAAAAAATATTTACTTTAATATGTATGAAAAATTGTATGAAAAAATTGTTGATTCTGTAGATATAAGATGTAAATTATAACTTATAAAAATGTATATGTAACTAAACTTTAAGCACCTGTTGACAAGACAATTCAATTAGCTTAGCAGGACTTGTTTGTTGATATGTATTAACTAATTTTGATATCATCAAAATATTATTAGATACTTATTATTTAAGGACAAATGTGTAGATTCTTCCTACACAAAACAATTTCTTCGAAAACGAACAATGTTAGTTTAAACGATAATATTGGCGTAACACCGAAAAAATGTTACCTGATATCAGTGATATCTTTAAAGTGAAATCGACTTTTTGGCACGCCCATAAAATAACCATAAAAACAAAGCTGCGTTTTGTGAATCTGCCTCGGAACATTTTAAATGACGAGCTGCCGAAAAGAATTGTAAAAGAAAATCGATAGTATTTTAAACCAATCGTAGCGATTACATTTCGTGTTAACGGTTTATTGAAGATGTCTGTTCATTTTGTGATGAAAGAGTAAGTGAGGTTATGTTTATTGGAATAATTTGGAAAAAACTTTTACTAGCTAACTGTCCAATATGCCTCTTGATTAGGACATTCATTGTTTTAATGTATAACGAAAATTGTTCACTTATACCGGAATCGGTAGTTTTAGTTAGAGCATTGGGAGAGTTGGAGGTCTATAAGCGCAACCTAATTTTTCGCTTCATGTCACATTAAAATATAATACATCAATGATTATACGTACATAGTTAAAATAATTGTAGGTATGTTAGTCGAAATTCAAATTACCAGTAAGAAATCCTTGTATCTGTATTCGAAGGTCCTGGGCTCAAATCACGGAGAAAAAATATTAATTTAATTGTATTGTTGTACAATTAATTCATTTGGAATAATATATTGCATATTTGCGACACGTTCCCGAGTGATGGATATTCGCAGTATCGCCCTTGTAAAAGACCGCCATCCAGAATTGAAATGTTGCTGAAAATCGCTTTAGCCGTTTTAGGTGATCGCATAGACTAAAAAAGAAAACTAGAAGTGTTTTCCGTACGATTTTGAATTGAACAAAAAGTTCTATTCAGCCCATCTAGCACGCGCTCTGTCTCTCACTTACACTCGCCTGAATTCGTAGATCTCTATCCCATTTGAATTTCGTAATCATGGCGAAACACAGTTTTGTATTGGAAATTTAAGATCACAAAACAGGTTCACGATGCATTTCTTGTGTACTTCTTTATTATACGGGTGATCATATCTGAATAGCCAGGTATTTCCCAACCTTACTCTTCCCAATGTCCTTCAGCCTCACAACATACGCAAATTGGGGATGCCATTGTCTCACTGGCTCCAGACGGTCGAGAGCATGTGCGATTTGTGGTTTGTTATCTTATTTTTATTTATTTTTTATTATTTTTTTATTTATTTTTATTCGAGACACAAACAGGATATTTATAAAAAGATTAATTATGGAAAGCAAAAAAAAAAAAAAAAACAATTATAAATATCCCTAGATTAATGTGTCTGCAGCAATCACATTTGCACATTCACATAAGCAAACATGTAAAACAATGACAGTATTTATATACAAAACTTAAAACTTAATTACAAAGATTGAAGCACATAATAAGTAGAAAAATTTAAAGAATATATATTAAAAAAGATTCTAAACCACTAAACAACTTTTTATTTATTTATTTTTATTTTTATTATTATTTTTTTTTTAATACAGAAATCGTGGAGATATTTCTTGAAACAAGTTATATTATTTGCAACAATAATGTGATTGCTGCAGTGATGCAGTGATGCTTATGTTGTATTCACATAAAAAAGCGGCACGTGAAGGGGGTCTGGTCACAAATAAACTTCTTTACGATCAACACCTCGAGTATTTAGATCTCTCTATTAACTATCCCGCAGCCAAGTGGGGGAGTAGGTAGTACCCCAAATTACTATTCTCGTTATATTAGCTTAAAGACTTCACATTTCATTTTAGTATTTTACGTATTCCTGCGCAAAAACATTAGTTACCATTAATAATTGACTGAATAATTGGGATTTCTATAGTTTAAAAGCCCACGTGACAAAAAATCTTGGGGTCGTCGGAAGACCCACTTGGTTACAGACGTTTTGTTTGGCATCTTGGCCTGTTAAGTTAATAACCCGCACAGTTCTAATGCAGCTTCAAGCTGTTTACAAACCTCTTTTAAGGTATCACATTTAGTAATCTTGAGAATTGGTGATATTAACAAAGTTCATCTTCAAACTATCTCCTTTACTCTTAATAAACTAAATGGCAATATACGGTGACGACCTTATGATGTCGCAGGCAGGGCGCCATGTTCTGGTGTAATAGGCGGCTAATCGGTTTATTACATCTCTTCATTTTACATTTCTGAAAATCACGAAAAGCCTTCGAGGCGGCTTCCCCATTACAAGGAAAAGAAAAACCTACTTGACAAGGGGATAACACCAATGTTGTGATCTAAAAATGATACATTCTAAGATGTATTGTAATATATTAATTTGACATGAGGTTTCTTAATTTATCCAATAGATGGCGGGTATGAACAAATTAAATACAATTATATAAAGAAATTAATTCAAAAGATGTTAATCGTCTAAGGGAGTCTACTTACCGACGTTTTTAATGTTGATTAGAGACTCTTTTGGAGTGCAATTGACTGTAAACAGTAAGTTCTGTTTACAGTCAAAAATATGCGGATTTTTTTCCGAGGTGAATTTATGTCAGTTTAATTTCTAGATTCAGAGAGCAATTTAATTTGTATCGTAGTTAGTTAATTTTGAACTAACTAACTAACTAACTAACGCGCTATTTTCTAGCAGGGGTAGGCAGAGAGGACGGACCGCCAAACAACTCGGTATTGGCACACACTCCTTGGCTCATTCTTACTTCATACATCTCATATATACTTTTATTCTGACTCTTGACGTGCCCCGACTCTAAAGGATCTGAATAAGTTGATCGTGTCACGTCTTTCTCGGGCGTATATATTCTACATGCCCAAACTATCTAAGTGTCCCTTTCTTAATCTTATTAATTAATACAAAATATCAGGACTGAGTCATTTAGATCCTCGCTTATACCTAGATTGCATGTAGTTGGCAATGTTTTCTCAGAAATAGTAGATGTGTTCAACTGCAAGGAATATAGTTATAAGAAGGCTATAATAACATACCTCAATCACAATAATCAATGTCAGGAATGATAATATTCTTTTGCATGGCTCCTATATCATATTTTTTTTACATCTAAACTATTTACTTCAGATATCTCATAATGTTAGCCAACACGTGTATTATTTTATAAAAAATTATTATTTCTTATACATAAGTATCATTGTATCGCTGACAGCCCTGAATTGTTAATGCCTAGTTGCGATGCCTACTCAGCTATTCCAAGTACAATTAATTTTGTGGGTAACAATAAACTCAGTACTGACTATTATCATAGACACCTCATACTTCGACTTATGACAGGTCTTCCACAAGCCTAGTATAAATTAGTTCAACTATTGTTACACTGGCACGAGTATATATTTCTTTTTAATTAAGCATTGTCTTACTGCACTTATATTAATAACTGCATCACTTGCAATAGTGTTATTATGTGCACATTAATTGTTCTTTAATTTATTGCTATTATTATCTTGTTTACCACTGTACGCTTGTAATTCGATTAACACTGTATTGTAAAAGCCATTTTGAATAAATAAATAAATAATAACGTGTTAATAACTAGCCTTGCATTCTTTGCGGATCTCCACATTTCTCATACGATCATACATAGTTTTACCACACATATGCCTCAGGGTATCTCTTCAGCATTCAGTCTACTTTCATTCTTCCTCTGCCATTTCTGTGCCTCACTGCAATATTTCATAGTTGGCACTCATACATACAATATCAATACTCCATTGTGGACTGCTGGCATCCCTTCTTTGGACATTCTTTTGCTAGCGCCAACCACGTTCAGTCCTCAATCAATGGAGTTACCTGCATTTACCCCTCTTTCAATATCTTTGTCAGCCTTCCCATCTCTCTAGAACATACTTCCTAAATACACAAACTCATCCACTTGCTGCAAGTATTCATCATTCACAACAATTGTTTTCGTACTCTCTCTTTCAAACACCATGACTTTAGACTTAAGAGTTTTTATCAGTCAAATAATGAGCCCCGATGGGCTTTAACCATAGACATATGAATATTAGTAGACCTGCCCTAAGTGATTAAAAGCATATTATCCCCACTCCCCACACCGGTTCCATTGGAGCCGGCTGGGCTCGCGTATGGCCTCAAGTGAAATTTGAAAACGTGACGTCATCATTCTTGTGCGAACTATGGTCGAGGCATCATCGGTTCATTTTACGAAATAACACGGCAAAATGTTGACTTGTACTATGAAAACTTGTAAAAATAGATGCGAAAAAGAGAATAAACCCAATTGTCGTATTACATTCCATATATAAGCATTATTTTACTTTATTTTAAGCATATTCACATAGTATAATATAGATCAGTTTTAGAAACATATACCTACTATCACATCGAGAAACGTCTGGACGCGAAACACAAAGCTGGTTGGTTGCTGGGAAGTAAATTATGAACATTTATAAAAGTGTCTTAACTAAATACTTAAACGAAATATTCGACTCTGAAAATAGAACCGAATTTTTTGCCGAATTTGGACTTCGCAAATTTGTTCATAACGTGGCGAGTAATTTGCGCTCCCATGTAAAAATGTCTATTCATTCAAAAGCAGATTTTACTTTTAAGAAATAAATGGTGATATTATAATGCGAGATGCCTATTTACTGTCAGATTGATTTATTGACGAATCACAGTCAGCCTTACGCCCTTCGTTCTTCAACAGTTGATTTTACCCCTCGCCATTATCTTCTCGTCTATTAATTCCTATGTCTGTGGCTTTAATAATAAAATTAAATTTTACACAACTGATTAGAAGAAAACATTAATAGAAGGCAAATAGTTGTTTATCAGCCGTCTAAAATGGAAATACGTTTATTAGTAAGGTGGTCTATAAGAATACATTATTTCCATAATATTATTCGCAATACCTTTTAACTATTTTGTATACAAGAAAAACATTTCGTACAGTTTTGTAATTCGGGAAAAGTTAACGCTTATGTAGCTTCAAATGTCATTATAATTACTAGCAAAGTCTATCTGGACCAATAATTATATTAAATTTCTATTAAGATGATATACTTCTTATGTCAAATTAATATTATTTATAACATTATCTAAATAGCCGCCTTTCTTAATGCCATTATAATATTATGACAGCAGAATGGAGCCACACTTAGCTTATGAAGAAAATAAATTATTCAAGGAACTTTTGAAACTGAAACAATTTCGCTGTCAATTAGGAACAAGTTATTGTGAATGATTAATTACCGTTAAATCTTCATTTCTCCCTAGAATAGCGACAAGCAATTGGGTAAAGAATATAAAGGAAAATAACTTAGGGTTGCCAGAAGTTATAAATATTAAAAAACACACAAACAATTCAAAACGTTTTTCTTTTTTTCTTCTGTTACAGTTACGAAGATGTCATAACTAGCTGAAACTGGTAAGAGATTATAAATGAAATGTGGAAAATAACTTTGAATATATTTCAATATACCATTATGATGGAATTCCACCACGGATTTATTGTCAGTACCAAAAGTACAAATATTGACAAACAACGTTTTTTATCCGAAAATAGGACAAACACACACATTTTGAATTTTAGGTGGGAGGGGCCACAAACCAATGTTTTTGTCACGATAATGTTGAGATTGATTCGTCAAATCGAACCCTTGCCTTGTCTCGAATTACGCAAAAACATGTTGCATAAAACAAAGTTTTTATCGGTGTTTTGGTCTAATAATTTGCCAAATTCTATGATAAAATAGACAGTAAAAAGAAACACATTTTTTGACAGGTCATATCGTGAGTGTGTGAATGAAAATATTTAGTGATGGGTGTATGCCAGAAAGAGTTATGTGACCTTCCTTCCTTATTGACCACAGGAAAACTTAATGATTTAAAATAGCGCTTTTTTTTTAAATCGCTTCAAATGATTCGTATTCCTGTTACAAACGGGACTGCGGGACTTTTACGAATAAATTAAAAGATTTCCATAAAAAGTATCAGTAAAACTCGAATGTGTTATTCCGATGTCAGAACACGTTTAATAAAAAATCTAATATTATCGCATTCTGTCATAATAAACGCAGCTGCATGAACAAGTGTTCCGATAGATAATGAAATTACTAATAGTTTATTGGGGAGTAGCCTGCTTTTACCTATTTAACAGGATTTTAATAGATCTGCAATACTGGTTTTTCTCCGTGCACCCACGAAACGAGTTAGGTATTAAATATTTCTTTATTTAAACACAGAGAAAATTACTAAAGCAAAAAGTCAGAAAAATGAGGAAATAGAACATTTTCTCTTCGAAAAATGTTTTGGAAACCCTAAACAAAATACGAAGTTCTCGTCTAAACTGATATGACAGCTGGCCGCTTAAAAAGTTACCCGGGGTTGGGAAAATAGCTTATTAGGGGAAACATATTGATTAACAACATTTCATTTTATTTTACCTCGGCTAAAATTGCGAAATTTATTATTGAAATAAACGTCGCTTATTTTTCAAAGCCGAAAATCCTTCCAGCGGTACTTTTTGTAATTATTTAATGAAATAATGTTTAATAAATTGCAAAGTAATATATTAACGGATATCTGGGTATTTACCAAGACCGAAATTTATTTGTGTATTCATTATTGATTTTGATTTCTTAATAATAATGCCTTTATAATTTTTTTTGGTCTTTTGGATTTTTAAGATGAATGGCTATTTTTTATTGATAGGTTTTTCTATATTTACAGATTTTTAATTTCTAATAAATTTGTGGCTTGGATAGACTTTTCTATACCCAAGAATTTTTAATTATAGATTCTTCTTTTTGGCTTCGATGTTCAACCAAAAAACCAATTCTTCAAAACATTCACGGAATTTACTGTCCTAAATAATGCAATTATAATTCTTAAATGTGAATAACTTCTATAGGTTTAATAGGTTCTATATTTTATATCCACTCTGGTGTGGCTTTTATAAGAAAACGCGCTCATAAGTAAGTAGTTGTCATCAGAAAAACTTCTTGTGAACTTTGCTTCTTGATCATTGCGTTTCAGCCGAGAAAATAGAATCCAAAAAAAAAACAAAAATTCAGCTTCATAAAGAAATCCCTTGGGATTAATAACCCCACAGAATCCAACACCCTACACAGCCTCCACACCTTCCAATATTCAATATCTCGCCTCTTTTCTCCTTTAACCTTTTCTTAATTCACCCCCAAATATAAATCTAATTACAATAAATGTCAGTCATTAAAACTGAAATTCAGAAAAATGGTAAAATAATCATTTTGTTTTCAGATGATCTCAATTTTTCGGTAGATAATCGAATTTTTTCTTGTATTTATTGATAAATCATAAGCTCATACAAAAAAAAAACATTGAGATTCATTTCTGCTTTATGATTAGTTTTTGATGTGTTTTAGTTAGAAATATTGGCCTTCGATGTTTGATAAAACAACATCAATCATAATTATTCCCTTATGTCGAGGTCGGCGGTAGACTGCGAACCGCAGTACCTAGTATCTTAATAAAAGACATAATAATAATCATTATAACATTATGTATTAAGTCTGCGTTTGGTCCCTGAGTTTGAGGTCTGCGGTCTGCCGCTGGCCTCGGAATCGTACCTTTATTGTAAACTTAGTCGAGTAAAGTAAAAAAAAATCTTTCTTCGGATGGTAAAGATAAATAAATACACATTCATTCTTCAAATTCATGTACTTCCAAAACATAAGAACAACCCTCTACTAATAAACCAGTTAAACAAGCGAACAAAAAAAAACTCCGGCGATAAACACAAGCTTTGGACAAAGACATCACAAAAAAGGTAATATTGCAAAAAAATAAAAATAAAACGTACGTAAAAAATACAAATTTCTTTTATAATTGTTCTAAAAACAACGATTATCGTTTAAAAATAGTGACAAGTAATCTATAATCTATCTATCTGATAACTACGCTAGGAGTTCGAATAGCTAGATTTTTGAGTTTGAGTATAAGATGCCCAAAAATACATGAAGGGTGTCAGAAGCGTGCATGTGTATACTATATAGGCACACAAACACTGCATACCGTACCGTAATCTCTTAAAAATACAAATAATTATAAAATCATTGAAGGAAATAAATCTACACTTCTAAAAATACTCGCACAGAAATCCTCGTGCTGCGCGCGCACTACCGACCGCCCTACTAACGTGTCAAAAGCAAGGACTAAGTATGAAAAATGACACACATGTCCATATTCAAATGTTTTCTAGAAGTAGAAGTAAAAGTACTTGTGTGCTTCATGCACATTCAAGCGAAGACTCATTGTGTTATTTACTATAAATAAAAAAAAATGTTTTGTTGACTTCTTTCATGCAATTGTGCGTTCATTTTTTTTACTATTTCCATAAATAATATTTGATATGGTTGTAATCCCAACCAAAATCGGATAAAGAGAGCGACTTGGTAACACTTGGCGAAAACTTACCATGTTAGTGTGAAACGTTTTTTAAAATGATTAATTAATTGTATTTTTTCCTATTGCCTACTCAGATTCAAAATTCTGTGAACGCCACTGGAGGGTTTTAAGGGACATATTTGTCTTACTGATTCCTGACATTGACCTTGAGTAAAAAATATAATTGCAATTTTGGTCTCCGGTGACATTTTAAAACCATTAAAATTCTGTAGTTATTGTACAGTTAGGGTCGGGGTATGGGGTAACTCGTGTTAGTAACCAGTGACCATTGACGGCATGTGAAATTTTTGGTTTTTGAAAAAAAAATCATCATCAAGTCACCGGAAACCAAAATTTCATTTATATTTTTCACTCCAAATAATGTCAGAAATAACAGGTAACAGAAAGTCAAGCACGTCCCTTAAGACCATCTATATGAATATAAAAAAATAACAACGACTAAATATAGTATATTACAACTTCGATTATTAATTTTTTTAATGTTGATTTACTATTTGACTATTTTTAAACAACGAAATCCTATAAAAACCCATAAATATAATGGTACCTACGTTAATATTTTACGTGTGTTTTTTCGTCGAAAAAAAAAACAGTAGACCTTTAGCGAATTAATCTTGGGAAAGACCCATCAGATGGTACGCCTCGGTGCCGATCATTTATTTGATTTTACGTTTTTTCCACCGAAAACATTTTTTATTCGGCTTTAGGTCAAAAACTACCCGAGGTCAGATTTATCATGGCCGGGCGGTCTTAACCCCCTTTCACTCCCACCCATCCACCCTCCCACCACCCACTCACATACGGCAAAGGGTTGATTTTTAAATTGTATTTACATGAAACACATTATGTTATACAAAAGGAACATAAAAATCTGAATTTCGAACTAAGTTTGATATTGTAATATGATATGTGGGTAACATTTTACATGTTGTCCGGAAACTCGTAGTACAAGCGAGAAGTTGGTGAATTACATGACATCTTGATTTTGTGGTATTAATTTTATTTTATTTGAGCTTTCGTTTTCGAATAAATCGAGGCCGATATTGCTATTTTTTAAATCAAATTTAAAAAAAAGTTAACAGTTAATGTCAGTTATTAAAATGCGTCGAATAGACCTGGCTCCAAAAGTCTTTGACACAAAAAAATTGCAAAAAAATCTCATACCTCTTTTATTTTATAGATTCACCATTTAGCCGCTTGTACTTCGAGTTTCCGGACACCGCGTATGAGATTTTGGTATCTACAGTTGAAGTATATTAGGAGTCTGAAGGGAGTGGAGATGGGTAATGGAGGAGGAAGAGTAACATGTAAAATATTACATACGTCATCTGAACTTCAATCTTTGGAGAGCATTGACCACCTTGAGGAAACGCTTCTACAACCTGCCGGTTTCTAACTGTTAAGGTTAAACGCAACGTACGTTATAAAACGTTAATTTAATTATTTTATTAAAATACATTTTTCGAGTTATGCTTTAAAACGAATTATTATGTATCAATACATAGTTTCTCCGTATAAAAACTCAATTATTTCAAATAACCAATAAAAAATTAAAATAACTTATCAAAGCAAATCTGAGTTATAGTATAACAGACGCAAAACTGAAACCGGTATTTTTTTAAATCATAGTATTATAATAAAGTGCTAAGACTCTAGAAATGTTGTTTTGTTCATTGGTCAGAAGTCCACTGGAGTATGCTTCCACAATATGGAATCCTCAATATAAGGTATACATAGATTTAGTAGAAAGTATACAGAATAAATTTTCGAAACATTTACTCAAGAAATACAACAAAACTACAAATAATATGTTAGCACATTGTCAGATTTGTTGTTTCTATATAATCTGCTAAATAATAAAATAGATAGTCTAGAATTGCTGCTATCCGTCATGGGCTTAAATTTTCCAACGAGGCGTACCAGGCACACTACACTTTTTCATATTGAAGCCAACAATACCAATGCAGCAAACAACTCAGTAATTACTCGCGCAATCATAACTTACACCCACTACAAAAAAAACTACATTTAGACATCTTTCAGGATTCCTTTCTAACATACAAAATTTCTATGTATTAACAGTCAATTACAATTCGTGAGTATATTATAATCCTTGATTTCAATTTTTTTTTCCTTTCACACACTTTCTTCCTTTTAAAACAATCTCAGGCGAAATTACGTAATGATATTTTATGTACATACGTAATAGGTACTACAACTATGTAATAACGAAAAATATCCTTAAATGTATCTTATTGTACTGTGTATGTCTTAATAAAAAAATAATTAAAGGTAAAAACTGAGCTCTCAGTGGTAAGATAATAAGTAACTATTTTCAATGGGTAGTTTTCCGTACTCCACTTGGGGAGCAGCAACCTAGAATTGCAGAGAATATTAAAGGAATAAATTGTATCTGTGCTCTGAACTGTCTCTATTAATCTCTGTGAGCCGTTTGTTATCGGGTAGCATTGCACGCATGCTTTATTTCCTTCGTACGACTGAAAATAGTGGAATAAAAATTGGATAGATGTGTTGCACGATCAGCTATTTGTTGTTCGTATAATGTTATTAGTTTGGTTTATTACTTGATCATTATGGCAATGGGTCTATCGACGACTCAGCTTTACAAAAGTGTCCCATTTCATAGTTTATAAATGATTTTGTGTTGCAGTAGAAGTATATGCATACATTTTTTACACCAGCTCTGTACAGAAGACCATGTGGAGAATAATTTCTCTCAATTTTTATTTGAGAGAGTCATGCTGTGAAGTGTCTTTTTATGGAAAGGTAGGAGAGAATCTGAGTGTCAGTGTGTCAAGGATTGACGAATGTATAAATCCATCCATCTCACTGCGGTGCAAGGCGGTGGGTCCGAGAGTCCTGCTGGAAAGGTCAAATGGTCTTCCTCAACAGTCTCTCCCGATCAACAAGTAGGTGTGCAGACGCATCTTCCGCAAAGACCTAGAAAAATCTCACCCATTAACGCGGGCACCCCTGCTAAGTCACCAAACGTAGCGAACTACTTGGAGCGACTGAAAGGTGTATCACGAACGGCGATAAAAGCATTTTTCACTCGATTTAAAAAATGAAGAAAACAAAAAAAACATTTCACAAAAAAATAAAGAAATTATGGTAAAGAATAAAAAAAGCGATTTTACCAAAGAATTTTATTTAAAAAAAATAAAAACTATACATAGTATAAATATAATACACAGCTCTACCAAAAATATACATAGTGTAAATATAATACACAGCCCTACCAAAAATATACATAGTATAAATATAATACACAGCCCTACCAAAATATACATAGCATAAATATAATACAAAGCCCTACCAAAATACACATAGCATAAATATAATACACAGCCCTACCAAAATATACATAGTATAAATATAATACACAGCCCTACCAAAATATACATAGCATAAATATAATACACAGCCCTACCACAAATTACACACATATTATCTAACTACCTTCGGTATTTCATTTTTATTACTTCATTTTATTAAATTTCTTAATATTACGTTTGGTGATGTACAGGGGTGCCCGGGTTCATCGGGTGAGGTTTTTCTAGGTCTTGACGGCGGATGCGTCTGTCCACCTACTGCGTGGCGGGCCGGATCGGGAGAGACTGGTTGAGTGAGACCATTTGACCTCTCCAGCAAGACTCTTTCGACCCACCGCCTTGCACCACAGTGAGATGGATGGATACGTCCGTCAATCCTGGACACACTGCCCCCCAGATTCCCTCATCTCTTTTTCCTTTTACTTCTAATTTTTTATTGCTGATTTATTTGCTGAATCATTATCTCTATCTACCTCGGCAGTAAAACGGTGTAATGTTTTGTCAGTTAGTTTTACGATGCCGTTTCGTGTTGGCGTGTCAATGTAATTTTTGCAAATTGATTAGCGTAACATAACCACTGAATTTCTACACGAGTTACAATACTTATTTATTCCGCTATGTTTTGTTTACTTACGTTTTAAAGTAGAAATAAGTTGCTTAATTGCGCCACTAGAGTGTGCTTTGTTCCAATATCAATATGGCCGTCGCCGGCGGCAACAGCTGATTTTGACAGGGAGACGTTACCCACTTAAATTAGTTTAAACTTTACAAGGCGTATAATATAAAGGAACAGCCCGAACCGTTTTCATACAACTTGTGTATGAGATCATCGTAAATAGATTTGTTATACAATATTGAATAAGTTTTTGTCACGCATGCGTAACGTTACAGCTTTATGACAGGTATTCATAACGCAATTCGTAATATTTCAGTAAAACCCATGTTTGACAGACAGGGCTAGACAAGGGAACTCCGATTTATAGACGTACTAGAGTTCCCCCACTGTATTTTCATATAGCTACTGAAGAGACCAAACACATTCAAATTTAATTAAATAAATTGCATATTATTTATTGTTGCTCCGTCTGACTAATTAGATTCTTATTCACCGGTCTAACGTTGGTATGGTGAAGCCATCGGCCTTAGCCTGGCTTAAGGGCGTTATCAACATACAAAGTAAGACTGTACGGCCGCGCCGTACAGTGTTACTTTTCATACAAGGTAAAAACACATTAATTAAGTACTTTTAACCTACCTTCCTTTAATTACCTTTTGTACCAATGTTTTACAAAATTATTCATATATGCGCATTTTTGGTTATCTACCTAAAATATTTACAAGTTATCAGTAAAATATATACATTTTAAGATTAAAGTAAGCCCAGCTCAGTTTTTCATATGTTTTTCACCATACTTAGCTTTTCCATTTTAAATTTATTTTCCTTGACTTTCTTTCTTCGGAAAACTGGGCATAATCCATGTCACGAACTTTCTGCTTGTAAAAAATGTAAATAACAAAATAAGCTTGATGTAGAATCTCGCGGGAAAACATCGGAACTAATTTGAACAAAAAATAATTGCTTTAATTTAAAAAATAAATTAACGTGCGATTTTGATATACGAAATAAATTGTCAATAAGTTAGAAGTAACATATTTTTATAGCGTATAAAAACATACTATTTAATTGTTATTAAAAGAATCTGAAATGGTTAACATTAAAATTTAAAATAAGCCTTATAACATAATATATCTTCAAAATCAAGATCCACTTTTAGCAAAGTTTAAAAAAAAATTGTTTTAAAAAAACGGCAGCCAGAAACACATGAAAAATTAGTTGAAACTAATATTGTTATTTCAGAATTTGAAATATGAGATCGAAAAAAAATTACGTAAAATAATTAGGTTCCAAATATCCTCCATAAACGGCTGTTTACACATATTTTTGTGTTTATCTTTTTTTAATTTTTTTTTTTTTACTTAAATTCCGCATTTTTTGTGTCGGTCGATGTATTATTATTCTAATTTTTTTCCGATTTTAATATTCCCCACAAATGAACGAAATAAACCCTTCCACATAATTTTCCACAAATGATCATCTAGTCAATCCACATTATGTAAATGCATTATATACGCATAATAAATACAAAACAGTAGAAGAACAACACGTCAAATCACCAGAGGTTAAATGAGAAAATAATTCACGGACTCATATATTTTCATATCAGAGGGTTCGGCTCGGTAGAACTTCTAATTGGACCTATAAATCCTATTGATCCCACAGTATAAATATTTAAGAAATCTTTCGTAATCCTAAATGTATTTAAAATGACTGGTTTTCTCATTTTTATATATAAATTCTTTGACAGATCTAATACGCCTAAATTTTGAATAAGAGATCTAGGTATAATTCCGGTAGCCGAAATAACAAATGATAATATTTGTATGGTCTGAGAATGCCAAATTCTTTTAATTTAATTTTCTAAAACTGTGTATTTTCTTACTTTTTCAGAAACAGTTTTTTTAATATTAAAGGTATTGGAATAGCAACATCAATGAAGTTATTTTATAAATTTTGTCATGTAAAACAATATCGGGTCTATTATGACTAATCGTTTGGTCTGTTAGTATAGTTTTATCATAATATATTTTATAAAATTGATTTTATAAAAATGAATTTGCTTTGTATTCATAATATGGTTCTATATTACGGCAGTCAATCAAGTTATGTTTAATTACCAAACTTTGGTGAATTATTTTTAAAAATTGTTTATGCCTAAATGTATCCTCGGACGGCGCTAATATAGAACATCCCGATATAATATGTTCTATAGTTTCCGGAAAAGCCAAAAATTTTCTACATAAATCATCAATTTGATTTGTATCTTTGATTATACTTATCCTACAATTTTTAGTATCAATGACTCTATCCTGAATGGTAAGCATAAATCCTTCTATTTCTGAGCTTAACTCTCCAATACTCAACCATTTTTTTGACGGAAATTTGTCAACATACGTTTGGTTGAGATAATTAAAGTTTTTTGTGTGTAGAATTTTATTTGACCAGGAATCTAATAATTCCTGGTTGGGATTTATAAGAAGGTTGGCATTCTCGTCGTATAAATTTGAAGGTGTAATGTTTCTACCTGCCTTGCAAATTATATTATGCATTTCTGAGCTATTAGCTTTCCTATGGAAGAAAGTTCTTAGAATTTCTACCTGATTTTGTTTCAAAGAAGTTATTTTGACTATACCTCTACCTCCTAAATTTCTAGGTAAATTAATTCGTTCTATAGCTGAATTTGGATGATGGCAATTAAACTTTGTTGGCGTAGTTCTAATTAATCGTTCTAAGTTGTCTAAATCTTATTATTATTATTAATGGCCGAGTGGTTTGAGACGTTGTACCCGTAAGACAATGATTCTGGGTTCGATTTCCATTTGATACTGTTACCTTTTTATTTTTCTGTATTTTAATCGTCTTCTTCAATTAATAATATTTAATTAATAAAAAATATTTTTCTTTAATAATTGCATAATATTAATTGAGAGACCATTTTGTGTGCACGTTAACGGTTCAGTTACGAATGCTTTCCTGAAAACCATCGCTCCAAGACCGGAAATACAAGTTCAATTTTTGATGTGATTTGAGTTTTTTACGGCCCAATGGCTACCCCCTTCTTTAGCTAAAGTTTTGGACAGTATAATAACACTGAATAATATCCCAAAGATAAATCACTACAAGTAGAATTTCCTTTACTTTTGGTTGAAATCCTTTTATAATCTGGATAAATAATTTGTTAGTAAATTAATACCAGAATATCCATCAAAGCAATACCTTTAATCTAACGCTATCTTCGAAATGGTATAAGGGCTAGTAATCGACACCTACAACAGTATCTACAGGGGTAGAATCCCAGTCTAGCGAAAGGATTGACTGTTCCGTCATCCGTTGCAACATAACCACCGTAGCCTTGCGCCCGGCTTCCTGTGAACGATTCTCATGTTTTATGGTGACATTTTCGACATTGACGGAAATGATGCGGGTGAATAGAGCCTTACAAAATACGACTGGTGGAAAAAAATCTAAATAACGTGATAAGTAACAAAAAAAGTAGTACTTTATATCCCTTTAAACACGAGTTTTAGACTCTTGTAAAGGTAAACATGTTAATTTTTATTTGAAATATTTTCTTACTATCTAAGTTTAAATAATTATACTGTACTTTATAAAAAAAATAAAAATATTAAATAAAATATATATGTATTCTAGTAATATGAAAATTTCCATTAGAAAAGCAAAATTGTCTTTTACTAGGTGTCGCGTAAAATATTCATAATTGTGTTCATGACAAGATGATCTGAGATTGCAATTATTGCAAGAACCTGACTTTTTAGTTTTCAGTTTATGTTATTTTTACAAATAAAACGCTGTTACAGACATTGGTTGTAATCTGACACATATCGTTAAGTTGATATTAACGGAACCTAATATTCGCTACGGTTTTCGTGTAAAATTGGTTTACGTAAAATGAAGTATAAATTTGAAGTATTCATTATGAAGTATGAATTTGATATGTGGACATGAAGTATGAATGAAAAGTATGAATATAAAATGTTAACATGAAATATGAATATGATGTACCCATGTCAAGTATGAATGTAACGAATGAATATGAAAAGTGAATATAAAGTATGCATATGAAGAATGAAAATGATGTGTGAATATAAAGTATGAATACAAATTATGAATATGAAGTATAAATGTAAAGAATCAACGTAAATTATGAATAAGAAATGTAAACATTAAGTAGGAATATGAAATATCCATATGAAGTGTGAATATAAAGCATGAATACGAAGTACGATTATGAAGTATGAATGTGATGTGTGAACATGATATTTGAATATGAAATATTCATATGAAGTACGATATGTGAATATGACGTACGAATATGAAATATTCAAATGAAGTACGAATATGATGTTTGAATATGACGTATGAATATGAAGTTTGAATATAAAGTGTGAATAAGAAAGGTGAATTTGAAGTATAAATATGAAGTATGAATATAAAGTGTGAGTATTTTAAAGCAAAATATTTCAATTCAGCGTGGGTAACTTAGAATCATCCGACTACGAAGGGAATACCCGCATTATTACGTAAAATTAATTAAGGTATCATCATTTTGAAACAATTTTTTGTTGCAAATAAATATGTTACGCATTTGCTTTGTTATTAAATCTACTATTTTTTCTTTGTAATAACGTCGTTATAATCCGCTATCATCCCGAAATAGAAGCATTTCCAATGCCAGACTAAAAAAATACCCCGCGAGTACGATACAAAATCCGCTAAAACAACATGGCAAAATGCACTCAAATCTGCATACCGAAATCAACCAAAATGAATCGCATTTTTAAATTCCCAGAGGCGTGGCTCGGGCCCAGTTGAGCGAATGCCGATGACAACTTTTCACGGGGCGCCGAGTAAATTGAGATGCAGCAAAATATGTAATAAGCGTAAAGCATACCGCGGATCGGTTGTGCCCGGCGCGACCGTTGCCCGTCGTTACCCGATTTGGTTGGTTCTACATAGCGGTATAGGTATGAACGCGGACTGTGCTGCCCCCGCCGAGTTCGGCAAATCGGGGAGATATGGGGGAGTTGCACTCATTGAAAAACCAGCATCATTTTTGGAACAGTTAAATTTAATCAGAATACAGAGCGATCATACTGATTATCATTAAATTCATTTGACTGTTGTTACTCATGAAGTTCGTTTTTATGGGTTCGTAACCATATTTTCACTACTGGATACAAATAATTAAAATATCGCATGATATTGATTGCTCTAAAATCTGTCAGATTTAATTTTGTATCAAGTTTTTTTAACTAATTAAACGTCTCAGTAGGGCTATTTTCAAGTGAGAAAATCATCCATGAAATGATCTTCATCCAAAGGAAATGTTTATTAAGGATGAAAATTGTTTAATATTTATTCAGGAAATTTTTGAAAATGTTAGATTTTGAAAAAAATAATGCATTGAAAAATTTTTTGTAAGAGGAGAGGTCATGCGTAGTTAAAAAATGCTGTAAATAACGGAATAGTACCAAATTTACCTGAAAACTTATAACGTTCTAAAAATAATAGGTTTCTTAGTAATAATAATTTTTCCGATCTCTCTAGCCATAAAATTGCAAATAGTACATCATCAAATAATCATAGTTTTGGAAAAATTACATGGGTAAATGTTTTTCATTTTACTAATAAAGGAAAACGATAAGATAACTTAGAAGCCTTAGAAATAAATAAATCTCTTAATAATAATGAGTACATTATCAATAAAAAAAAATTCATCTTAGAAATGCTCCCTTTCACCGTTCGTTCCATCCCCACCCCCACTCTTCACTAATCCCCAGTCAAGCCTCCACCCCCACTTCAATACTTAGATAAATATTATGTACACTCACTGTATTTCACTCATCGGTTTAGGAACGGTTGTTCCTAAACCGGTCGGCGTATGTAAGTATAGTGTTTTAAACAAAGTAATATTGTTCAATTTATTTATAATGGAAAAGTTAAAATTTACAAAGTTATAGCTACATTCGAAAGTATATAATTAATAATATATTTATTAATTTGAAAAAAATATTTACTCAAGGCGAATCTATATTCAAAAGCCCTTTAAACATATAAGCAATCATTTGTTTCTTTAAGATGATATTAAAAGGAAAATCCTTCGAATCTGTAAAAATTTTAGACCACCTCCGTGGTCGAGGGGTAAGACTCTCGACTACCAATCCGAATGTCGCGAGTTCAAGTCCCGGCGAGCGCAAGTAAATTAGATTAATTTGTGTTATTTCACAATTTATTCATTTTTTAAAATAATATATAGTTTATTATTTTTTGGTAAACTAATGTTTAAGACAAGATTTTTTTTATGCATAGCACAAAGGGTAACAATTATTTTACAAGCAATAATTATTCGCCTGAAACATTCATCCACATTAAAAAATCTCCTGATAAAAGATACATGACGCCAACGGGACTCGAACCCGTATCCCTTCGATTTCCGGTCGACAGCTCTGACCACTGAGCTATGGCGGCTTATCTCTTATCCGCGAAATAATTCAATATATACTAGTGTTTCATTCAACAATTACTGCTTGTTACATTTTTTCACCTGAAAACATCCAACTTTATTAACCATAAAATAATAATTAATATTTGACAAGTTCAAGTATTTCATCTTAAAATGTAGACAATTTGTCTCGACGCCATCTAGTGAGAGAGTTAGTACTTACAATGCCTGACAGCTTTGACCACTGAGCTATGGCGGCTTATCTCTTATCCGCGAAATAATTCAATATATACTAGTGTTTCATTCAACAATTACTGCTTGTTACATTTTTTCACCTGAAAACAACCAACTTTATTTTATATGAGAAAGGCAATGTGGATGAGTGTTTCAGGCGAATGATTATTGCTTGTAAAATAATATATAGTTTACTTGCAGTACGTTCCAGAGTGGAAGATACTCTCGGTATTGCCTTGGTGTAAGACCACCATCAGAATTGAAACTTTGCTTGAAATTTCAGGAAATCATGATGTAACACCAATACTGTTGTATTGGTCCGGCAGTCCGCCTAGCAACAGGAATATCTAGTAGGACTGTGAATAATTTGTATTTATTAAAAAAGTTAATAATAAAAAAATGATTTTAGCTGTGTTTGGTGACCAGATCTGAATAGCCAGGTACTCTCCCACCTTCCTCCTCCTCATATCCTTCTTATCCCAACTACCTTCAGCTTCATAACATACCCCATTTGGGGCTGCCTAAGTCTCACTGGCTCCAAACGGTTGAGAGCAGTTGGGACTCTTGTGCGGTATTCACGATTCAATTACTAAAAGTGCTTAGACATTTACCAACTTCTACTAAATTGTGGAAGGTTTTGAAATTCAGCTTTGCGGATAGCGTAGCCTCCCCCAAATATTGCATACCTTTTCCCAAAATTCACAGACCCTGTTTTTATAAACGACCTTTGGACAAATGCTTACGGTAAAATTCGTTTTTGTTCCCTCTGCTAAGGTATATGGTTTTTTTAATTAATTTGTGGAATGTTGGAATGAGTTTCAGTGAATTTGGATTCAGATGGACATGCTTTATTTTGGGGATGCCTGAAAAATCCTGCCGATTTATTCTGTTACGTCGGTAAAGGTACACTAAAAATAAGGACAGGCATATTGAAAAACGTTTTAAAATATGTTTTCCTTGTCATGGAAATAAGTAAAATGTAAAATGACACTATCTATGAATCGTGTTACATTACCTTGTTTGTACCTCGAGTCAAAAATGATATTATTCATATCTTCCTAACCTAACCTAACCTAACCAAACTGTTGAAAATATTAATAAATCTAAACGAATCATGAAACAGAACAAGATACAGAAAAAATAAAAAAATATAACTGTCACAACTAGGAATCCAAGCCAGGATGTCTTGTAATACCGGGACAAGCGTCTTAAACCACTCGACCATTAGGACGTATTAATTGAACGTCATATTTGTATTATTTTTTAATGATAAACTAATGTTTATAAGACAAGGTTTTATGCATACCACAAAGGGTAAAACATTATTATAAGCAATAATTAGTCGCCTGAAATAATAATACAAATTGAAAATATCTCCCGAGTAAAAATAAATGCCGCCGACGGGAATTGAACTCGCACCTTCAGATGCTCTGGACCAGTGAGCCACGTCGGCTTATTTCCAACCCGCCAAATAATTCAACATGTACTAGTACTTCAATCAACAATTACTGCTTATTATACTAGAAGAAATATAATAAGCAGTAGTTGTTATTGTTATAACATCTATTGTTTCACCAACTCAATATGAAATGTGGCAAGTAAGAAACACTTTTATGTTTCCAGCAAATTCTTAATTCAAATGTTTATGTGTGACAAAGACAGACATTCAAAGAATATGCGCGTATGGAAGAAATGCTACATTCTACATCACGGGTGTGACTGAGATAACAAGATACGCTTACTCGCTTACTTAAAATCTTTGGGAAACATTCGAAATAATTGATTTTATTATAATAATAAAATATTTCTTATGAATTTACTAATGTAATCTTATTGTTTGGCTTTCACTAGTGTTTTATCACACACGAGGGCATTTTGGCACTTTTTTAATGCAGTTTACTTAAAGGTAGCACACGACGCGTGGAAATTTAGTACTAAAATTTTGAATTCGAAAGCAATACAATTTAAAAAAAAAATAAATGCTTAAATCATTTTTCTGGTTATTCTTTAGGTTATTTGTGTTTTTTTTTTACACAATTTTTTTCGTTTTTTTTTGTCTTCGAAGGAAGTGATAACTTGGGGTGTATATATATGTATAACACGTTCACGTTACTGAATTTAATAAATAGACAGCTTGACACTCTTGACAGTTCGTCTATGTATTAAATTTACGTGTTTTTGATTTATTTATAAATAGATGGTTTAATTTATAAGATGTTTATTGTGGACTTGTCATAAGGGCCAGCGTCAAGTGTCGCGCCAGACGTGCCAACCTTATCATCATCTGACAGCTGGCGTTGGGAGAACTACCAACATAACGCATCCATAACATCTACAAAGCGTGTATATAATTTTATGTAATATCTCTTTTTTAATTTCTAGAAAGATCCACTGGTTTTTGTTTATTATCATTATTATTACCTTTGAGCAAAATATGTGTCGGTGGTCAAAGCCATTTTCAAGCTTTGACCAGGCATCGTACACGGAGGTTAACGATCCTGTTACAGCATGCCAATTTTGTGAAAAAGTATGATATATCTAAAATCATGTGTATATCATAAATGATATTTATTTTCCTAATAAATATGATAGGAAAACGAATAATTAGACCAGATTATTAATAAATTATGAGTATTTAGTGTTTTTGAGTTTTCTGTGTAGCCCTGCCCCTTTGTAAAGAATATTTTTTAGTGGTGTTGGAAAAACAAGTGAATTAAATGGACATAATGTTTGATTAAAGCTTAATATATATTTTTTCGTATGATGGGGTGTCACTCCATGCAAATTTGGTTGTATTAATTTTGTACTGCTCCATAGGCCCGTCTTTCTAGTTACGGGTGAGTCAGCCCCCGGCTGTGCGATGGAGCCGAGCCGGTCATTTGGTAATCAATTCCGCACACACGGCCGGCAATTGATGGTCTCTCGTCGATGATTTTGATTGGGAGACCCCTTCCGTCATGCATGCGGAACGATATGCTGATATGCGCGCTGTATGCACAAGATGGATCATTCGCTGACGTATCGATTACTGCGCAGTGAACGAGGGCTTTTAGGAATCAAATACATAAATAAAATAGACGGAATTCTATCACAATTTAATCAAAATACCAGTATTAAACATATTAAAATACACACTGTTTTAGGGGTTTTCAAGAAAAACAGAACATTTGATAAATGAAGAAAAAAAAAACCTAACCTAACCGAAGTTAACCTAATCCAACCTAACCTAACCTAACCCAACTTATTGTTTTATCACTTTCTGTTTTGTCACTGTTCTGTTTTATATTATATTAGGTAGGGTTTCAGGCTGGTACCGCGAAACTTCACTGAGTGATTATTCTTGAAAACTTTAGGAAAAATGTCAATATTTTTTTGCTTGAGGCACAAATGTAAAAAAACATTTATGATACTAATAATATCTTTTCTGTAAATTATATCTATCGTTCTAGGTATAAAGAGTATAAGTAAAAAAAATGAAATTTTATATATTTTAATTTTTTCAACTTCTGGGATATTATATTTATCTTCAATAAAAAAATTCAAAAATATATTTCAATTAAAAATAGGAATTTGTTCATCAATTACCCAACAAAAGTACTCACAGTTTATAAATTCGAAATTGTTTTCCTGAAAAGTTGTTTTTGACTTAGGTGTACTCTTACGCTTAGTGTGTACTCTTTATGCTTAGCAATCTTAGAAATTTTGGTTTGACTGATTATATCGTTGACTATTCAAATACGAATATATATACGTAAAAAAACATAAAAAGCAAGGTAGAAAAAATAACTAGAACAATACAACTTTGTAATATTTTCATGATTTCGGTCCTGCTTTTTATCATATTGTTACAATATAAAATTTTCTTCTCTCTTGGCTATGACCGATACATCTTTTTTTTTCCAAGGCTTTGCATATGTGTTCGCAGGGATGGAAAATTCCTCCCCTACAACACATAAGCCTCCATGAAAATTGGACCCTTAATTTCTTTGATAACTTCAGAAAGCTACTTAAAGCCCTCTTGTACTGTATATCTTTATAGACATATGTACTTAACTAATTAATACGTTATTTACGAAATTGAACGCAAATATTTTCGTATTTATATTGTAATTAAATTCCATCAAACGTTGTGTAATTTTTTGATTTATGATATAGGATTTTAATTACTTTCATTTTTGTGGTAACCCTCTTGGTTCTGATCGAGGCGTTGAGTTTCAAAATTTACTTGGTCTTTCCATTGCAAACCTAGACTTAAATGATTTCTCTGAATGAGCTAGCTTTCCTATTGTAACTATTCTGATTCCCTGCACCCTAACAAAGTCGTAGTTAAACGCTGATAAAAGATATTATACATGTTTATTTGGACAGGTAATTTAATATAACTCAAATGGTTAATTGTTAGTAAGTTTGATTTTGATTAACTCTTGTCTGTTTGGCGCCACTCCTTTATGATTCTGCTGCTATAAGGTACATGTAAAGATTGATTTAGTAGGTTAATGTAATTAGTTAATTGTATATTTGACGAACTCGGAATAGCCCTTTGCCTGCAAAATTTGGCTCCTATCCTCCAGCAAGTAAACGAGATGATCATGAGTCAACGAGAAATTCGCACAATCTTTTGACACGGTTCATTGATTGATACCTAAGTTATCGCGTCCCAATGAACTTTCCACGTCATCATGCACTGCCTTCAAGTCTTCCCTCGGGTCCCGATACCTCCAAATTCCAACTCCTCCAAGGTCTACTATTTACTTAGGGCGAACCGGTTTCGTCCTATATACAATCATATACTCACGGTTGGTGTGGACTTACGGGTCGTGAATCCTCATTCCACGTTTAAAAGAGAATGCGAGAGTGGTCTACCGACCTAAATGCAAGCTGTATGCAGGTCCGCATTCTCCAGTAAACAGTACATAAGAAGATATATATGTATACATACGTTTTTGGGAAGGGTTTATAACTTGCAATACAAGGCTATTTACCTCGCATCCCAAGCTCGGATCTCGCACAAAGAGTTCTGCGAAACTCTAGGCTTGGTATCCGAATATATACGTAAGAATAAGGTTATACTAAAAAATACTAGTAGAATAAGATCTTATTTGATAGTTTGTTTTGGAGAGCTATCGAACTCCAGGCTTTTGTTTGTTTGGTTTTGACGTTTTTATTTAAGAGAATCGTCATCTCTATTTGGTTTGGTTAATGGTCTTGTTATAGGAGCGACAACTGCCTCCTATTGGATGAACTGTATTTGTTTTAAATTTTACCTCCAGGGTTCAACATTAATTTTTGTTCATCCTATCCCGTGATTTCTCAATTGTTTCAAGTAGTTGATTGCCGCATTAGAGATTACTCGACTCTCAAATGTCTCAGGCAACTGATGGGGTTTTGTATGAGCACCCAATCAATAACATTCAAATGTTTTGTATAATTATTCGATATAAATCTTACTAACCCGTGATTTTTCAATTGTAGATTGTGAATGGTAGGTAATTGTAAACACGCGGCTCCCAGCTGTTTCAAGTAACTAATAAAAATCTATGCGACTATCTAATCAATGGTATTCAAATGTTTCATGTAATATTTTGATATAAATCTGGCTAACCCGTGATTTTTCAATTGTCGTTTGTGATTGATAGGCATTTGAGAGCACGCAGCTTCTAGCTGGTTCAGGTAACTAATAAAAATCTATGTGACTATCTAATCAATGGTATTCAAATGTTTCATGTAATATTTTGATATAAATCTGGCTAACCCGTGATTTTTCAATTGTCGTTTGCGAACGATAGGCATTTGTGAATGACCCAAATCGCTGCACATTGCACAATGACATCCTGATGATTATCCTTATAACTCTTATAAATTATCTAGTTACGGCCAAGGTCGTTTTCAAACTATGCGGTTGGCCCAGATCTTCAGCGTCTCTATTTGTAAACAAATCGAATAATATAAACACCTTCTTTGACACACTAACCTAGATGCGAGATTGTTCATTTAAGAAATATTTCTACCTCTCCTTGTAATTCAGTTATGTTACCTTTTATTGTGCATAGTTAATTAAAATATTTTTTATTCCTTTTGAAGTTAAACTATTTATTTCATTACCCGAATTTAGTAAATTTACTAGAAGTTAGGTGAAAAATAAATATAAATATATATATAAGTACACATATCTCGATTGTCAAAATACGTTAAATAAGATTACATATATTAATAAATAAATATAAAATATATGATTCTACATAGTCTTGAATATTAATAAATACATATTTTCTTTTTCAATAAAGTAGATATGTCCATAGGTAGGTATTTAAAATCGCTACCATTTCGATGCTTTGATTAATAAATAAAATACATATATATAAATACATTACATATATATTTATTCTTTATATACAATAAATTACTTTATTTTATATAAATAAATACATATTATACATATATTAATGTGTAATGCTTTGTTTTGTTGTTTTTTAATAATTTAATTGATATACCATAATCAGCTGTATCTCCTCACTCCTAGGTCCTGAAAATTATTTATAAAAGGAAAACTTACCCCCCACCAAGATTTTTCCAGTTGGGTGCCACACAACAAATCTTGTCAAAGAAATCCTACCTAATTAACTGTATTTTTCAAATAATTTCAAAATTAATCTTTTCGACTATTTATTCCTATTTAATATTTTATTCTTGCTCGATTCATATAAATTAGCTGATATTTAAAATTCGTGATATAGATGTGCCGGAAAATTATAAATTATTTAGGTCGAACTATTTTTGTTGCTTTCACTCTTTTTAATTTTTTTTTTATTTATATAAATTTATAAGAAAATTCATCCCGAATTGCGCAAACTTTTAAATATTTCGATTCTGAATAAATTAAATATCTGTTTAAAACTTTCTTCTAAATTTCACTGTTTTCACCAATATTTTAAAGTATCTACAATTATTTTTTTTTTCGAATTGTTACTTTTAGAACAAAGGTTTGAGCGTTTATTATTATTGAATCCCTTTTTTGTTTTTGTTTTTGTGTTTGATTGATGCAAAATTATAATCTATTTTTAAATATCAATCCGCGAACCCGTTCACTCTAGATTAACGATAAAAACTCTCCATTAAATTCTAATGTTTTCACTTTGAATGAAATAATTATTTTTAAATTTTAATAATTCACTTTTAACACTTTTTGCACTATTCACTTTTAACACTTTTAAGCACTTCACACTTTACTTTTAAAGCACTGAGTTTAAACTGTATTTATTTTCACTGTTTGATTTAATTTAACTGACTTATTAAATTTCACTGACTCTAGCACTTGTACTTTTCACAAAATTTTCCTAAGTCCCAGGGACTTATTCAAAATTTAACACTTAAAGATTTTTCACTGTTAATCCTACCAAAGACGTAGTACTGCCACGTAACAACTTTTCGAATCCTCGGCGCGACTGTCTCCTGACTGATGTGTACCCTCTTTTATACCCCTCTCAGGTTCCAAAAGACGTATCTGAATTTCTCTTGATGCTTAATTCTATCTCCTATCAACTCGTAACCTTGAACATCCCTCTCACTAATATTGATTGTACATCCATACGATCTTTTGTCGTTCAGCTCTGGGCGGCGGCCAGTTTTTATCTCATGACTCCAACTCGATAGGGTCCGAATCGGGTAAGCCTGCGTTCATCGCCCAAGCTTCCTTTGTTCTATGGTTCATACAAAATGTAGTTAAAATATCATGATTTTGCGTTCCTTTTTTTTTCTCAATTCGCAATAGGTCCGTCCTCAGTAACATATATATAGATCTCAATTTTATGCATCTCATGCGAAAAATGATTAAATCCATGGCGAAATCTTTACTATGCATTTTTGAATTTCGATTTGTCTAAAATCTACTTAATTTTATTGTCACCTATATGAGCTTTTTCCATTTTCACCCGTACCTTCTCTCTTTATGTCGCAGATTTGAGTTTTTCCTTATTTTTGGATTTTCTTTTATTCGCGACGTTTTCCTGCACAATTTTCTTCTTTATCCTTATGTTATTGCTCATAACTCTATAAATAATTATTTCCAAGCCGTATTTATTAATTTTACGGATAAATTGGAATTGTATCGCTTTTCTCCACTTGGATCATTCTTTATCACCGTTCTTTACCCTTTCTTTATTTTTTCCTCGCTTTTCCCGATGTGTGTGGTCTCCAGGAAAATTTCATACTTCATTTATTATTAATTAATATATATTTTTCCACACTTCCATGGGAGATATACCTTATTTGACTCTGGGATATCTGTCACTTTTATTGCCTTACTCGATCTCCGCCCTATCTCCTATCTTTGTCATACAAAATATCACATAAAATATCCGCTTTGACATCTGTTTACGTTTAAAATTTTGGTACTAGACTCGTAAATTTAATTTAATTTCAAACCTATTAATTTTAATATCTTTTGCTTTAAATAAATATCTCATAAGCTCCACGTTAAACTTAATCGCTTTTCTAATGGGTTATTACCTTAACGTAAACAAAAATCATGTTCGAATTTCGATTGTTTATCTTTTAAACTACACATGAGACCGTCAACCTTTTATCTTGTTTCGATCCCTCTGTAATCTTGTGTAACTCTAATATCTATCTACCCTGATAATTATGTAAAATGTCAACTTTTCCTGAATCTAATCTATCGCTATATATTTAGTTTTATGGCCTTCCTTTGGTACTCTATTTTCATGTGCCTAGGACCTTTGTAGCAGCTCAAAATCTCTGTATTTTCCTTCGTCCAGTCTCTCCACTGTTTCTAAAATGTCTATTTTAATGCGAGATTTTCATTCCCAAATTGATTTTCCAATATGTCCGCTTCATCTTAAATTGATAACGATTAGTTTCTAATGTTCCTAACACTTTCGTTTTCCTTTAGTACGATTTTTATCGAACTTGACACCCTATCTCTATCATAAATAATTGCACTACAGTTGAAAATTCCGCCAGCAACTTTCTTTCGTTTTACCCGTCCTTTTTTATACTATCACGTTTATAGTTTTTTTTCATTGCATTTTCGTGTGTGTGTTTTTCCAACATGAAAGGCCAAAAGCCCTCGATGTCAACGGTTCGCTATCACCTAAATGTCTCAGTTATTGTAAACATTTCCTAGAGTTTGTCGCCTTGAACGTCAGTGTTTATACCATAGTGCGTTCAACTCTAATTTCTGTGGGAATCGAAATGTCGTTAATTATCTATTTTATCGCCCGGTCCAAAGTTCAATCCTTTGTCTGTAGTTGATGCACGCCTCTCCGTTCACTTATTGGTTATTCAAAATTTTTATAGCTCTCGTCCAGATCTAATTGGTCGACAACCTTCAATATTTGTTTTTAAGCCTAGACAGGGGAAGTCCCAGTCGTTCCTAGACGATTTTAATGACCTTTGTGTTTATGCTATAGAATCTCGACATAATTCCAACTATTACAGGTGTCTACTGCAAGCAAGCTGGATCAATTCTTTCTCCGCCAGATGTCGTTAGCATGTCCGTTTTCATAAATAATTTGCATATTTTTAGCAGCTATTGTTTATCTGTCTTTCACTGTGATTTAAGCCTTTCATCACAACTTTCAAATAAAATATATATATTTTTTTAAAGTGGACTGTATGAAATACCGCAGTAGGTATTTTTAGAACAACATGTCATGAATAATTACCTTCCGAAGATACGGGTGTATTTTGCATCGGAAGCTATTTTCAAATACACCTATTTGAATTTCGTTTTTGTTTTCTTGATTGTATAAATAAGTTGATGAATTAATATCCGAAATAGCTAAAACTCGGCAGATAAACTCGTTATCGATGACAATGCCCTATTTCATCATTTGGTGGTACTAATGAACACACACGCATTTGTGCATTTCATGCATCACACCAAGTCCTAATTGGATGATACCGAGATTTATTTCATATATTAAATGCTGTTTATTTATTTTTTATGTCATCCAATTTCGTGTGTGTGCTAGAATACCACCAAAAGTTGATTGAATGCATTCTCATCGGCAACGAGTATATCTGCCGAGTTTCAGTAACATTCTTGTCACTTAGTGAGGTAATTGTGAATCCTAGCCGACGAATTACTCGTATTTATTCTTTTTGATAATAATGACATTTAGGTACTTTTACGTTATTTTATTCTGCAAGGTGTACATGTAAAGTTGTTGTTCCGTTGAAATGTAAGACAAGAGAAACACAATCGACAACGTACGTACTATTTATACTCCCATTGTCTCACACCTGTCTCCCTCGGGCACGCGGTCTCTTTCATATCCGCAAACATACGATCACCACATTCCCCCACACTTAAACCAACAGACAATAACACAACAAAATTATCTTATTACTAATTATAATACATTCATAAATATTTCATTATTTACAATCTTCCCTGATCATGTTGTTTTGTGAGTTGCCTGCTGCTTGTTTGGTTCATCTGTGTAGTCTCTATCGTAGGCAATCTTCCCAGGTCCCTGACGTCGATGCTATTGGTTCCCTAGAGCTTGAAGAAAAGAAAGAGTTACCCATTAGTTTGTCATCCTGCACAAAGATAGAGAAAACATAATCATTATACGATGGTCTCTTCGTCTCAGACGCGATATAATTATCAGGGTGGTGGGTATTAACGGGATGGGAATGCAGTGGGTCACCTCAACTGCTATAATAGCACCGCCCTTTCTCCTAGTGTGGTGCTCAATACATATAATTTATCAACTTTAGCAAGTAAGTAGGTACAGAGGCGACGGAAACACGGTGTGATCAAACTGAAGAAGTATTATTTAGCTGGTCACATCAAAAGCTTAGCGCACTTCCCGCTAACGAACTGATACGATGGTCTCATTAGCTACTTCCTCTCTGAACTCAGCATCCCCTCATGAAACGGCGGGCGATGTTAGTAGAGGTACTGCCGTACTCAGCACAAATGGGGTATTATTTACGGTGGTTGGTTTTCTATTTTTAATAACTGTAAATTTTTGCCTGTTGCATTTGCAATATTATGTAATGGAGACAAAACGATATTTTTATTTGAGTACGTACATATTTTTGGAAAGGAGCATTACTAAGGCAATTCAGCAGTAACTAATGCAGTTAACGACAATATCACAGAGCCCCTGAGGTGTTTTTCACAAAAAATGGCACTATACCAATCATCCAAATATTATTATAATTAGCTTTTTTTGTACATTTTTTTTATTCCGATTGTTTACATGACTTGACTCAACATTTATATTAATTTATTCATAATGCAGTCTGACTCTTATTTCTCGGAATAATACATAATGATAATAACATGTAACTTCGCAAACATAAACAAAGTTAATTATAAGCAATAATTAGTAGCCTGAAATATCAGTACAAAATGAAAATATCTCCCGAGTAAAAATAAATGCCGCCAACAAATGTCCGGTCAGGTGCTCTGAAACCACTGAGCTACATATTGAATCATTTGGCGGGATAGAAATATGCCGACATAGCTCAGTGGTTTCAGAGCACCTGACCGGACATCAGAAGGTACGGGTTCAATTCCCGTTGACAGCATTTATTTTTACTCTGGAGATATTTTCAATTTGTATTGATATTTCAGGCGACTAATTATTGCTTATAATTATTTGTTATCCATTATGCTATGCGTAAAACCTTGTCTTATAAACATTAGTTTATCATTAAAAAAATAATAAAAAAAGTATGCCAAAATCACGCATGTATCTCTAAAATGTTTCAAATTGTGTCCCAGAGTACCTATTCGAAGTTTGATTAGAGACATATAAGAACAAGACGCCGAATCATATGTTTTAGAGACAGTCACCAGCCTAGAACTAGTGCAGTTCCGCTGACTCGCTTCGGACTGCAGTCTGCAGGGCAATATCCAATACGAGGGGGCAACATATTTACTGGGTACAGCAGATGAAGAAAATCATGACCTTCATTTCACCTGAAGAGCTGTTTGGTGAAGTCTGTAGAGTGACAAATTCCCTCATGATTATATACCTCGATTAACAAAGGCCTAGATCTTCAGTAAATTTAACGAAAACGCATTTCCCAACTGATAACAACCCGGGCTCACTATACTAACAACTTATATCCGCTCTCCCAACTCCCAGCACTGATAAGAGCTTGAACCTAAAGAAGAATATGCTCCAGACCTTCATTTAATACAAATTGAAGATACCATACTTGCGCTTATACCAACAGTTCAACAGACAAGGAAGTCGGAACAAGGCGAGCCCAGCCTGAGATCGGTGTTATCGGTGCACTCGAGCGTGATAAAAATTCGGGCTCGCTCTGTAAACAACTTCTTTCTGCAGTCGCAACTCTCAGAATAAGAATAATCAAGAACTTTCATAAGATAGAGAACCTGAAGAATAATGTTCTCTAGATCTTCATTTAATATAATTTAAAAATACCACACTTACACTTATGCCGACAGTACAAGAAACAAGAAAGTCGGAACAAGCCACGCCCAGCGAGTCAAGTTACCACTAGTCTTCTGAGATGACCTTTGGACTGGATCGAGATCGGCGCTATCGGTGCAACCGAGCGGGATAACAACCCGAGCCCGCTAACAACTTCGTTCCACAGTCACACAGTCCTACATGCTCCCACCTCCCAGCCCGGTCGCGGGCCCATGTGGGTAAGGCTCGTTCATGCCCGCTCATATCCGCCCAACTTGGACTGTTTTAAAGAAGTTTCAAGAACAGGGTCCGACAACTGGGACTGACGATTCGAAAAAAAAATCTGGTTGGGGGCATTGGTTGTTTATGTTGAAATTGTTTCAATGGGTCACCATAATATCATATCATTTATTGTAATGCGCAATTTAGATAGCTTCACAAAAAGGTTCAAATTGAGATTATTATTACTAAGTTAAAATTATTTATAATATACACCACTTTAATTTAACACATTTTTCTACAGGTTGTACGTTAAGACCGATTGTAGACATGACAAAATCAACTATTTTCGACACACACGAACTCTGTTGTTCATTTCCAAAACAATATTTTTTCTAACTAGAATTTATTTTAAAAACGTTTGCCTGAAAACAGTAAGATGGCGGTAATGTAAATCTTCGTTATAAAAGTTATGAATTTCAGTTACCAGATGGCACTATTTTTTTTGTATTATTTATTTAATTAGTTTATACTACGTTAGAATTTAAACGAATATATAGGTACAAGGTAACATTTAATTTAATTGTATGTATTTTAATATTTTTACAGAAAGCCTGACATTTCATTTTATATTATTATTATTTCTTCATATATCTTTAGTCCTGATTTTCCATATTATGACAAGTATGATGATGTATGTGCCAATTTCTTAATTATGTATATCTCTATTAAAAACATTTTGGCATTTGGTTTTACATAGTATTTTTATAGTGAATAGCTCACAAGAGTCCCAACTGCTCCGGTCTGGAGCCAGTGAGACTATGGCATCCCCAATTGGGGTATGTTGTTTGGCTGAAGGTAAGTGGGTAAGGGAAGGAGATGGGGAAGAGGAAGGTGGGGAAGTACCTGGCCATTTAGATCTAGTCACTAAACACGGCTAAAGCCATTTGGAGAAACGTTTCAATTCTGAATGGTGGTCTTACACCAAGGCGATACTGGGAGTATCTTCTACTCTGGAACGTGCCGCATATATAGTATTTATTATTTTAATTAATCAATTGTGAAATAACACAAATCAATCAAATAAAATTTATTTGCGTACACAGGGTTCGAACCCGCGACCTTCGGAATGGGAGTCCAAAGCCTTACCACCCGGACTACGCCGGCCGGCATTGTAAAAAATATACCTACATCTGGTCAAAAAACAGAGAACCTGTGTTCGTTCTACCTCGGTCAACAAAACCGTTATAAATAACATTATTGTTTTCTAAGGCCCACAGAAATAAAAAAAACATTGCGGCTCCGACCGAATGTTTCAGTTTGTAGTATGTAGACCTCAGAACAGGTATAAAACTTATTGAGGACTATGGAAATGGAACAAAAAAAATACAAATATACTTTTTCAAAGTAATATATTTTAAAAAAAGAATCGGAATGTGGCCTGAAACGGCTTTAGCCGTATTAGGTGACCGAATCTGTATAGCCAGGTATTTTCCCATATTCCTCTTAGATAGTGCTATGTATTTGTCTTTGAGAAAGGAATGAAGGAACCGCAAACAACGCATAACGCTGCTTGCGGTTGCTTCGTTCCTTTCGTTTCAATGTGTTTATAAATTACACTACTACAGCTACACTACTCGCGAAGTTGATCGAAGTTGACCGAATACGATAGTGTGGGCACGAACTTCGCTTCGCTTCGGGCAACTTCGCTTCGCTTCGCCCGACTTCCGATTGTTGTCGGTAAATGCGCCCGAGTCAAAGGACTCGAAGCGTCACGGCATAAATAAACCAATCACTGACTGGTTGGACTGAGTTACTCGCGAAGTTGCACGAGTGTGTGGGCACGCACTTCGAACTTCGGCTAACTTCGTCGAGGACTTCGTCGAAGCGAGTAGTGTAGCGGCCGCTTTATTAGTCTACTATAATAATATTGCTATTGTTACAATAATATTGCAATTTTGCCATTTTGCCGTGCTAAAAACACTTTATTCAACTTCTCGAAATTAGATGTATATTTGTAGGAAATATAATTGGCATCTGATTATAATATTTACAATATTGTTTTCATTTTAAAAAAAAAATTTGAATACCACACCAGAGTCCCAACTGCTCCCGTCTGGAGCCAGTGAGACTATGGCATCCCCAATTGGGGTTGTTGTGAGACTGAAGGTATTGTGGACCTCGAAGGAGATGACGGGTGTATGATGATGTATATATATATATTTATATTTTATTTTTATTTTTTTAGAACATTTAAACATTAAATTATATGTTAAAATATATAATGTTACATTACATATTATAATATATAATACTTTATCTTGTCTTCAAATCTTGAACCACTATTATTTATTTTTATTTTATAATATTTTCATAAAATGAGAATTTGTACCCGCTAATCCGATGTCAGCGAGAGATTAGTTCAACAATATTTTATGTATTCAACTATACTGCTACAACTAAGTAAAATGCATAAAAAGTGCCAAAATGCCGTCGTGTGTAATGACTAATGAGAAATGGTTTGCTTTAACAATTTAATAATAAGGTAATATTTGTATATCGCAGTTTTGTGTTATTTCATTTCAAGTGCGCTTAAAACTATGACAAAATTAAAAATAATCCTACAGTGCTCCTTACAAAATATTGATAAAATAATGTTTAATAAAGAATATGCAGTATACGAGTATACAAGGTAATGAAAAGATAACAAAAATTAACAATAATAGTGCTGTTATAGCATAGAACAATATTAGTAGAAAGTAACGGTGCTATTATAGCACAAATAAGAATGTCGAAAAATCCTGGGATAAATTTAATACAATGTTATGGATAACATAGGGAAACGAGACAAAATTCATAAACAAATTAAACATACACCGTACGACATGGAACCAGTGCCGTATCCATAATAATATCCATAGATGTATAGTTCAAGTACTTCATCTTACAATTATAGGCATACCTTCGTAATGTAGTATAAAAAACAAATTAAATATGAATATAATTACGTTGTGGAAGAAAATTTTTTTTTTTGAAGTTAAAAAAGGATGAAGGGGCCCCGAGACGTGCATTGCCTAGAGGCTCCGACATGCTTAATCCGGCCCTGCATGGAACAACTTAATTACTATAAAAGATATAGAAACATCTTCACTATTAGAATAGCTAAAGAATTGTACTATAAAGAAAAACTTGAAAAAAAATAACCCAAAGTAAATATGGAAAATATTAAAAGAAGTTACATACACACAAAAATACAAACAGAAAAATACTATTGAACATCTAAATATTAAATTAATAAATTAGATACCAATACAAGTACAGAAACTGTAGCAAATCATGTGAATAACTTGTTCGCAAGTATAGGAGAAGTTTTAGCGAACCGTAAAAATACAAAATACAAACACACTAACACAAACAAATAGATCAAACATCAATACACAACCGACGCAACACAGATTTATACGCCAATTATACTGTAAAACACTACTAAACTACATTTTTAGCTTTTAAAACTTTGGCTTGTAGAGCATTGACAACATGGTCCGGTTCTCTAATTTTCATACCGCGTTGAATTCGGCTATCCGCTAACTCTGGCAAAAGTGATTCGTTGAAAAACTTTGTCAGGCGTGGTAACACTTTTAGCTCAAATTCATTGTCAGGATATATTCTTATTACTTCTACTCCACTTTCAGAATAAATTATAATGTCACAGAAGTCCTTTCTTGTAATGAATAATTGTCCTTGAACTTGAAATGAATAATTATGTGACTTCTTCAACACAAGTATTCCATTCTGCACGGCAACGAAGATATTATCTTCCAGAGCTGCGTCAAAAATAGTTTTGTTTCCGATTGAGGGCAGACATTTTACTTCCACTATACCATTTTCTCCAACCAATCCATCTGGACTTGCCCCCAAGTATGGCCATTCCTTTCTCACAAAAATACCACATGGCGACACTTTTACCTTGTATCTTTCCTCGTACAAGTCAATCGCAGTCTTTTCTTTGATTCTGCCATAGATTATGGCTTTGGTCATGAGGTCTCTCCTCAGAAGCAAATTCTTGACAGTATTGTGTCGGGGTGTAGAATTTCTTAATTTATATATAACGCCAAACTTCGAAGCTGTGAGCCGTTTATGCCTCGCCTCCATCCAGAGAGGATTGTCTGCTTGACCGATTGTCAATATTTGCAGTTTGGTGGTATCTGCTTCAGAGGAAATTTGATGACTCAGCATATCCATGATGCAAGTCATCTTTTCATTTAACTCCTCAGAGGAAAGGTCAGGTTCTGCCGCTTCGGGTCCATATTCACAGTCCGGTCCTCTACTGACGAGTGATTTTCTAGTTTTATACGGGTTAGTGAATACCAAGCGTCTAGCCAAACAACGACGTTTGAGTCGCCTCGCTACCACACGCTTGGTCGTTTGACCAGGTGACTTCCCCGTGATCGTCTTGTGCAAGTCAGTGATGTGAGCTGATCCCAAGGTGTGACTCAAGCCTGCACCGTAACATCGACCCTCGTAACTTGTACCTTTAGAAAAATCTATTCTTTTGCCACCTACAAACTTACTGACAAGTGACATAAAATTCTCAGCTAAGTTCGTTGTGACATTTTTCGTAAGTCTATCCGCTTTACGGACAACAGCATCCAGTTGGATGCGTAAATCTGACAGCAAATGCGATTTCTCTAAAAAGGGTACATAATTGATTGCATCACCACCAATGTGTTTGCAGTATTGAGCACGACATTTTGTGTGACTTCCAAAAACATGGTCAGGACCATTTTTGAGGTCATTTCGCAACTGATCCAAATTGCCATTAGCCTGCATTATAGCACCACGTGCAGCACTTTTCAGTCTTTTAATTTCCCTTCTTAATATCGTACGACTGCTGGCATCATACTTCGTGTCCATTGTCATTTTATACAATTTGCTCGTATAGCACTTGACAACGTGATTTGCACATTCGAGTTTTTGTATCTTGTATCCAAATGGGGCCATTTCTCGCACCCTTGCATAAACACTGGAGTCACCATCCCCAATTAAAAATTTGGTCCAAACATTGAATTTCTGAAAAATAAATTTAAGGCCCTCAACTATTATAGTTTGTTCCATTCCTGTTGATGGACCGGAATAGTTAATACTGCACTCATGTGGGCGCGTATTTTCACGTGCTATCGCACATTTGTGGCAGTACTTATTTTTAATACCGAGATATAGAAGCTTCCCCGTCCGTCTCCCGATAATACAGGCCACTCCTGACTTTGCAGAGAAACTATGTCCGTAACTTCTCTTGGACCAACCTCCGTCAACAATTGCTGTTATAAATGGATGTCCTTCATCGAAGTCTCCATTGTCACGAGCTAGCTGCGCCTCTTGTCGTATGTTGCTTGACATTTGTTCAGCTAAATGGGTCTTCCATGACATAGCAACCAACCTCTCGTGTCTTCTAAATGTTGCAGGGCACATGAACGGAATATCCATTGTACACAAAAGCTCCTCTGCTTGCTCATGTCCGACACCAATGTTTAAAGCCCCCCAAACAAGAGAGGTGTTGATTGTCGTTTTCGGAGGTTCTGAATACACAATGGATACCTTTTCACAAAACATACATTCGTATCTCAATTTCGATAAAAGTCCATCCCGCGTTTCTCTCACCAGAACGAACTTTCCTCCTGTACATGTCATCGGGTGCAAACATATTTCCTCCATTTGACGACAAAAGAAATTGATGTCCACAACCCGTCTACCGCAAGGAATGTGACCGCAAACTTCTTCAGTGCTCTTCTCAATGAGTAGTGGTGGTAGGTTTTCAGGAGCAAAGTTGCCATCAGGAGTAATGTTGTCACCAATCTGCTGTAAAACATGTTAAATATTAATAATATTCTTTTGTGGAGTAACCAGCTAAATAATTTGTCAGTGTGAAAACATTCTGAAATAATGCATGTTTATGAAGCGTCATGAAAATGAGTAATTATTTACCACAGGGGTGCTTGCCACGCTTATTGATGATTGATGGCCTGCCAGTTTTGAAGTTTTCGCATACGTTTTTGACAAACCAACTTTCCACTGAGGTTCGATTTCGTACGACTTAGGTGAATCTACGTCAAAATTCACATCGAACACAGGGATATCCAAATTCACATCTTCAGTAATATTCAGTTCTTCAATTCGTCGTTTCTTCGAATACGCATTATTCCTGAAAAAAATATTTATTGTGAATATGTACGAAAATTCTATTACCAACGCATAAGTACAAAAGTTTCGGGGGGCCAAAGATCTCCCTCAACCAGTGTCTCCAAATCCGACCCCGACATACAGTGGGTGAAAAGACGCATCCGCCGCCAAGTTCCAGACAATTGAACCCGGGCACCTCTGCTAAGTCATCAAAAGTAGCTGTCATAGGTAACCTCTTAGGCTTACCTATGACAGAGGTGTCGGTTATCCAATGAATGGTTCCCGGGGCAGCGGTCCACATATCCGCCTCTCAAATTAACAGGACTGGACTAAGACATAAAAACATACCTTGCTGCTTGCAAAGATTTACTCCTCTTTGATTTTTTTCCCGTAATTTTCCGTTTCGTCATTATATATAAAGAAAGTAAAGGCGCTGCACTGCACTGCACTGAATCACTTTTATAATAAAATATTTAAAAAAACTAATGTGTACCAAATAAGCAAAGCACAAGTCTAGTCACAACGTAATATTATGAAGATGAAAAGCAACAACCCCTGTTGTCTCACCTCAATGTAATCCGTCACTGAGCATTATTTTTTTTACAAAACATATTTATGTTGAAACTTGAAAACCAATACCCATATACCCAGATGAGGTTTGTTTGAGTTGCCTTTATGAGCGTTGACTCACACGTGCACCATAATTACGTGGCACTAGTAATTACGCTTGCTCGCTTCAAAATACTCTAACCACAACATATGGCAGTCAGGTTATTTGTGTTTGGTCTTTTCATTCATGTTTTTTGAGAATAATTTACAAAAACAATAATAAATCGATATAGGACCGCTGACCTTCTGTCTCTTGAAACGAACATGCACATAAGTATTATATTTGCGGCATTTTTCAGAGCATTAGATACTGTCAGTATCGCCCTGATGAAAGACCAAAAATCATTATTTAAATTTAGACCGCAGAACGGGTATTATTTATTGAATAAGTGAATCTACCTGGCTATTCAGATTTGGTCACCAAACACGGCTAAAGCCATTTCAAGCAACGTTTCAATTCTGAATGGTGGTCTTACACCAGGCGATACTGAGAGTATCTTTCACTATGGAACGTACCGCGAATATACCATACGTATATTAATTCATTAATTGTGAATAACACAAATTAACCAAATAAAATTTACTTGCCCACTTCGGGATTCGATCCCGCAAACTTCGAGTCGAGAGTTTTACAGTATAATATACAGAATAGCATAACTCATGCTAACACAAACTCGATACTCAAGTCGGGCCATGTCAAGAGTCAGAATAATAGAAGAGTATGTATGAGACGATGTATGAATGTGAATGAGGCAAGGAGTGTGTGCCAAGACCGAGTTGTTTGGCGGTCCGTCCTCTCTGCCTACCCCTGCGGGGAAACGGCGTGATGGTTAGTTAGTTAGTAGTAACACAAACTCACACACCTAATAGGTTAGATTTTTTTTCTCTTTTTCTTTTTGTACTTATTTAGTACTTTGATATAAAAAAAACAAATTCCTGTAATATCGAAAAATCTGTTTTTGAAAAAATAATAAAATACACAGATTTAGGAAATGAGTTCAAAAGAATTTGACATTCTCAGACTATAAAAATATTACCATTTGTAATTTCGGCTACTGGCATTATACCTAGCTCTCTTATAAAAAATTTAGGCGTATTAGATCTATCAAAAAATTTATATATATAAATGTAAAAGTCAGTCATTTTAAATACATGTAGGATTACAAAATATTATCATATTATTAATATTTAATTTTTAAAAATATGGTATAATTTCATATAATTTAATAATAATAATATTTTAATATATTTTAATTATAATATATATTTATATAATTGTTAAAATATATATTTTAACAATTATCATATAATTTAATAGATAATTGTTAAAATATATATTTTAACAATTATTTAATAACTTAATAATATAATCGGTTTGAAAAATAAACAATAACCAAGACTCCGACCATGATAGCGCCATCTGTTGGGATATTTAAAAGAAGCTTTTAGTTCGATGTTCTACCGTATTAAAATTTTCAAATAGGCGCCACTAGACGGCCTACTTTAAAAGTAATTTAAAAATCTAAGTTTTCTTTCTTAAATTATAGTATAAAAAATATTAAATTAACTTTAAAAAATGGAAAAATATAATACCAATAATTTATCGTTTAGTTTTGTTAAATAAACGTATCCAAAGTTTAATAATCTGCATTTTAAAAACAAGAACAATTAGTGTTTATGAAAAAATTAAACTACGAACCTATTTTATTTATTTTTTAGTTTTTTTTTTCGTACGTTTAAAGAAAACCCCTTCAGGTATTTTTTGACGATATTAAGCCTTTAATAGTATTTTTTAAAACGCACGTATTACGGTCTGAAAAAGGTCATATTTTCGATTTGATTTTGATAATTACTAAGCCTATGTTAATTTAAAAAATGTATAAAAAAATGTTTACTTGTTGAAAACACTATCATTATCGATTTGCTTAATAATATTATCATTATTTTAAATTAATAAACAACTACACTCGGCCTTAACATAATCAGGAGAACATACATTTTACGGAATTCTACTAATTCCCCCACCAAACACAAGAGCCTTGTCTCCTTATGACGAGGAAATACTTTTATACATTTTTCTTTATCACTGCTTCTCTTAGGAGAACACCCAGAATTCAGATTCCGTGAAAAATATTTTCGCATATTATTTAATTCCAGATAAATTCGTTGTTTTTGAATTATTTGTTTGTATTTCAAAATAAAGTATTGTTCTTGAAAGCAAATAAGTGTCAGATTTTAGTATATAGTAAAAACCAACATATGCAATTGAAAATATTAAAATTTTGAACGCAAGCAAAGATAATGTTACCAATGGTTTTTATCGTGTTAACTATGATTACAACTTTACATAAAACTAAAAAACATATTTAATTAGACAAAGGTATTAAAAAAAGTAACTGTCACTTCACTTTTTTCGTTTAATATAAAAAAATATTTAAAATAAATGAAACCAAAATACTTGGTTCGTTTAGTTTATTTAAAATGTCAAGTCACAAAAAATTTATAAATATTTATTTGTGCATTTGCTAACCATGACAAATATTTTTCGAGTGCTGAATTTCATAGAATTATTTCAAAATTTTCAGGAGCGTTTATGGTATTTTTTTTAATGTAAACGACTTTTAAATTTTAAACCCGTTTAATCATATTTTCCCCGAACTTAAAATGATATAGCATAGTTTTTATTAGATCATGTCAGGCTGGGAGATATATCTCCCATAAAAAGTCTACGGTTGTGTATTTTATGTGAAGTGCATCTCCCAAAATTACCTAAATAATATAATATTAATAACAACGTAAATAATATTACTTAAAACGTAATTTGCATGGTTTTTAAAATGTTGAGTGTAATATATAATTGCTAAAAGCATTGAACTCATGGATTTGGAGTATAGTCTAATTAAATCGTTTTATTAGTATATTCTCCCCAAATAAATGCCGATTCATGTTTAGTGTTTCTACAAGTTACGTTAGAAAACAAAACCTCAAACGGTACAAATACAATTACTGGGTAATAGTTTTTTACTATTTATTAACTAAGTTTAGCACGCTCTTCCGATGGCGTGCCCTAAACTCCCTCACCTGTCAGACCTGTCACAGAGTTGAAAGTTTCGTACGAGTTAGGTTGTAAAAGTCGCGAAGCTTTCATCATAATATAAGATTTCAAAAGCTGAGATGTTTGCGTTATATCTGCAGATACGTTGTTAAAGTGAAGGATCTAATTTGATAGTGTAGCTTTCCCACAACTTTGTGTTTATTCTACGCGATGAAGTGCCCAGATCTCGGAATCAAAGTTCAATCAGTCAACAGTTCAGAAGTTATTTAGTCAACCGTCCACTAGTTATAATTTAGAATACATAGAACAATATCTTTGAAGAAGGCAGTCACTTCCATAAACTTGAATTAATATGGCAACAAATCTTTTGTTGATATCTTTGAACAATTTTCGATTTGAAGAAACTACCATAACACGGGCATTAGCCTAGTATGGTAGTAGAAAATTGTAATATTTAAAAAATCTGTAAAATAAAAGAAAAGAAAAAAAAAAATTTTGGATATTGCGAGTACAAAAAAATCATGGGCATTTTTTAACATTCGAATTTTTTAATGCAATATACAAACATAATTGATAACTGATTAATTTCTCATATCACGTATAATATACAGTATCATTTCAATTTCTCCATTATATTCCTTTTTATTATTAAAAGATGTACTCCCATAAAAAGCCATATTTATGTGTATGGAAGTAAAGTGTTATTTATTTAGTCAATAAGAATATTTTTATTACTGTTTTTATGTAATCCTTTTAATAAAAGATTTAAATTTTTTTTCTTATTAGTTTGCCGTATATTTTTTCTTATTAGCCTTCAGTATATTACTTCTTACTAGTCTTCAGAATATTTTTGTTATTAGTCTTCAGTATATATTTTAAATTGTGTTTTGAATTCTTCAAATATATTTTAAATTTTCCGACTTTATGTCCGGGTTAAATCTTCCCCACAGGAAAAACTAAACCCCTCCACACACTTTTCCATAAATGATCATGTAGTCAATCCACATTATGCAAGTTAATTATATAAGCATAATAAATACAAAAAAAATACAAGAGAAACACGTCAAATCACCAGAGATCAAATGGGAAAATAATTCACCGAATCCAGATATTTTCATATCAGAGGGTTCGGCTCGGTAGAACTTTTAATTGGACCTATAAATCCTACTCAATAAACTTGATCTATTATTTTCTGCTAATTTATTGAAGAATTTTGTAGGTATTTGTAGTTCTGTTGATACAAAGTTTTTTTTACATTTCGAAATCGCAAACATGTATTTTTGCCTGAAATTTTCTGTGTTTCCGAATATTACGGCTCTGCTTGAAATATCTTCCTTATCCATTTGCAAATAGGTTATAGGTTAGGTATGGGTATTCGTCCAAGAATTTAGAACTTACGTAAAACTTTATACTTATAATATCATATTTATGAAAAAACTGCGAGAAAAATACTTCGTTGGCTATTAATTATTGTATCAATGAATTTTGAACACACCATGATTATATTTACAACCTTTTTACCGCGTTCCCACCGAGTTCGGACTCCCGTTCTTTTTCCTTAGCTAAAGATAAAGAACTAATATGCGTGGCGCCTTATGACATTATTGCAGTAGACTTTTCTATGAAATGAGAACATAAATTATAATATATCAGTATGCGAGTAGCGCTGAGGATACAGTTTATTCATACATGCATTTGTATGACATCGTATTTCACGCTCACACCAATACATTACAGGAAATAATTATTACTAAAAAGATTTCCAAAGAGAGAAAACCCCACCGTTTTTTGCCAAACCTGGTAGGCATTAGGTATTAAAATAAAAGTGAATTGTTTGTTATTTTAAAACAAATAATTAATTTTGTAAATCATTTATATTCAATTAATTTTGTGATTCATTTCTATCCAATTCATTTTTATAATTATTTTATAATGAATATATAATTGATTTATAATTTTAATATAATAATTAAAGATAAATTTATAACTTATATAAAATAATTAAATATTAATTTATAATTAATATAAAATAATTAAAGATTAATTTATAATTAAAGATTAATTTATAAATAATAATTACAAAAAAAATGACAATCATATATTATGATAAAAAACCACTAATATTTTCAAGAAGTTTCTCAATAGAAGAATTTTTCTTAAAGTGTTATGTTGAAAAATAAACATCGTACAAGTTGCTGTCGATGGTAGAGTCAAATACGGACTAAAGTTTCTAAGTCTATCTAAAAAGTGATACTTGCCTTATGCATTTCAATTGCTAGAGAGAATTCAGCTATTCGGTATAAAATTTAGCATAGGAGTAGTATAACGGCTAAGTGCATCACGTAGCATCCGGCGAGCGTGTTGGTGCGGTCAAAGCTATCTCCTCCTCTACCAGGACTCGAGTGATATAAGTTAGGGAGTTGCTCTTAAACTTGTTCTAATGGCAAAGTGGCGAGTTAGGACTGCTTGAAAGGGCTAAGATCCGTCCCCATCCCATCCAAAAACACAATCAGAAAACTTGACTTTGATCAAAAAGCCATCACCAAAACTAATGCGTTAAAAATTTGTAGTGAAATATTTTAATACTTTTATGCTTGGTGCAGTAATTTTACAAGCAAAAAATAAAGATTTTTGTGATGAATTGAGCTTAATCTTCACTTGAGAGATATTTCACTTCGATTTAAAAAGCACTCCCTTCACGATAAAGATTATATATGTGTTAAACCAGGCGATTACACATAATACTATGAATTTTAAGAAACTTGGGCAATGCAGGAAAGATTTGATCGTCCTTATCAAATTTTTAGTATGCGTTATCGAGTGCACTATTCTTTGTTGTATTCCTGTAGACTAACGAATTGCTTTCCCTCAACGCATACCATTCCCCATCTTACAGTTTAAATTAGTAAACTCAAGGTCAATTTGAGTTTTTTAGTGCAAGTCTTAGGTTTCGGATTATTTGAACAATTAATCAAATTTCATCGTTCATTTTCGGGTTCTGTGTCAAGTTCTGTTAAGATATCATTATAGGCTAGTTGCTTGACAGAACTGAAATAAAAACACGTTGAAATTAGATTAATTGTTAAAATTCTCCAAAACAACCCGTCCTTAAAGACTTTCTCTTTACGCAAATAAACTTTTGATAATATTTTTTATTGAAAAAAACCTTCTTCAGTCTTTGACATCATCTTCATAACACAAATATTTATTAGATAATAACGTGTGTGTACAAACTACCACTTTTCTCTCATTTTTTATGTGAAATTTGACAAAATCGTTAACAATAATAATTTAAGCTAGTGAATCCTTTTCTACTTGCTGCCTTTAGTTTACGAGTGAATTGATGATAGTGTTTGTTCTGTGAGTCCCGATCTTGGTGAAGTTTTTTGGTCGGGAGCGGTGGTGGGAAAACCAAATTCAAATTCACAACGCAAACACTCTTATGGAGGGACGCATTTTTATGCCGGGGTTAACACACCGCGGGTAGTTCGCCGGCGGTGGTTACCGCGGTGAGGTCTGCAAACTACTCGACTGCTTGCACTTGACGCATTGCAGGCTTCTAGAATAAAGTACGATAAAATAGTAGTAAACATATGAAAAAACGTTTAGATTTTATTTATAAGATTTTGTTTATAAGATATTGTTTATAAGATTTTGTTTATAAGATTTTGTTTATAAAATTTTGTTTATAAGATTTGCAAAACACTTTTATTTTAGTAGTTCTGTGAACAGGAGACCTCGCTTTAAAAAAAGGATGTTTCTAATATTTTCTAATCCTTTAAACCAAATCCAAAATTTCCTCTGAAATCATAAGATTAAGATAAGCTAATTAAATACATTAATTATAAACCATATATTTTATGTAGAATTGTTTTATTTTTTTTCCAAGCAAAGAATTACCCAATTTGTCCAAAGAAACGTTGCTACCTCAATGCTAATTCGTTTAGCAAACTTTATTCTGGCAGGTATATTAAAAAAGTCTTTACTGAACCATTATACCAGCCACCATCTAGAAATTGAAACGGATTGTAAAAAAAGTTTACAAACAGATAAAATGCAAAAAGTCGAGTTAGATTTAGTTTAACTCGATTATTACAAATTTTTTGAAAGAATTTTGGTAACATAGGCAGGATACTAACGGTGACCGGATAAATCATAACATATTTAAAAAGTTATATAAAGTTATGGAAAGGGAAGAAACAAAAACTTTATTAAGTGGGTTAAGGTTAGGTTTAGGTTAGGCGAGGTTAGGTTTAATTTTTTTTTCATGGTTTCTAATGACATTATATCACTTTTTGAAAGTGTGTTGAATTGTCACTGTGTTGAGTTATCATGGAACCGATACTAACATAGGTAACCGATTTCAGTGGCAGAGTGGTAAGATTCTCTTATCTGTACTCAGATGATGAGGGTTCAAAACCCAGCTTTGGAAAATTAAATACATCGTTATGATCGCATTTAATATGGCAAAATATATGTAGCTTATAAAATCTACTGCTTGTTTCAGAGTAGATGTGGGATTTTGTGATATGGTGGAGGATTAGATAGTAGATTTGATCAGCATTTAATTCATTATCCAACACCATCTTTTCCACACTTTCTACTGCCTAATAACATTCCCCTATTTCACGGTCTTTTGGTAGATACCACTGCAGTTGGGACTCTTAAGCAGTCTCACCTGTCAAAATGCCACCTTTTTATATGTGTCTATAATTGAATTCAGAAAATGTATTATTGTCCAAATCAGTTCAGATATATTTAAGAGACGGGGCTTAATGCCGTACTCCTGACCTTTTCAAAGCTTCGGATAGATCCGGCATCGTAAAATTTTAATCGCTGAAATTTCTATATCAGCTCATGACGGCTATTTCATTGCGAGCTTTAAAGCGTTGTTATATCCACTTAAATGACCTTAAAAAATAAAACATCTTTTCGATTTTTTTTGGTTTGTTTATCTCTTTCTTCTCTATTATGCTAAAATAAAGTCGCTATCCGCGTCTGTCTGTTTGTGCGCTTAGTTCTTCTTAATGGATTTTGATAGGGTTTTCGCTATCATTTAGAGAACTTCTTCCGGAAGGTGTATATATAATATATATACATGTATATATAATACATGCATATTATACTTGTAAAAAGTAGAGAAAGGTCGAGCAACGCTGGCTATACATTAGCTAGTCGTTCACTAAGAAATGAAATATTTCGTAATACGAGTATCGAAAATGGAACAAAGTAATCAACACGCATTAGAGTTCACCTAAAATCATTGATAGTCAGTTTTGTCAGGTAACAGTAACAGTAACAGTAACAGGTAACAGGTAACCGATAGAATAGATGAAAGCGTCGCTAACGAACATCGACGTTAGCCGTTAGCTTCCGAGGTGGCGCAAGGCGTCCGCCCGGGCTGCCTTCTATCGACGTTATTATTTCTCCGTCGCGACGCTTAACTTGTTTCCCAACTTTCCACCATAAACCTGTGACGTGTCTTTTGCAGTTTGCCGACAAAGTAAACTGGGGACTCGGCACGGACGTGGATGGAATGCTAGCCTTCAGGTGTGTGGGAGGGTCGCGGGGAGGGGGTTGGGGTTGGGTGGGTGCTAAAGGTCTCGGGGGCGCGTTTAACCCCCTGTAATTGGATTGTTTGGTTCTGAATGTGCAGTGAAGACGTTGAATATTTTATTGCTGAAATATTATAATGTCTACCTCTGTGAGAATGTATTTTCACCAGACAAGAAAGGAGAGTATTCACACAAAACACCAACCAGTTTTGGCATAATCAGTTATAGTCAGGGTATTTAATTGGTTTATTACACTATTACTTACTTTGTATTACACTATTGTAATACTTTAACCGTCCGGTTTTCCTAACCTTTCCTAATCGGAGTATAACAAGAAAATAGCGTGATAATGCATATTTGGTAATTGTTTTTTCGTTTTTGTTTTATTTCACGTATAAATTAAAATCACCAATAGCAACTATTTTATACTATACTAGTTCTAAATAGAACCCAACCAATTTTGATAATAATAATAAAGGTTTTCAATATTTCTCTTGATTGCTCGGTAATTAAGATAAATATTGATTACTGTTATGTCAGTTGTTATATCTGCCTTTACTTATGCAGAGTTCGGGTGTTGGGAACTCTTTAAAACAGTTAAAGTTTCTAAATATAATTGCGTTTATTTACGTTACAATAACCTGCCTGTTCAACTACACTGTTCGTTACCCGAGGGTAGGTAAATCTCTGAGCCTCCAGACGCTCGCACTGTCCGATAATATCTCTCGCAAGTACCTACTATACTAGCGACATCTGCCTGGGCCCTGGCGTAAGTTTTATGTCTACCGCCATCTATCGATTAACTACTCAAACTAATTACCATACATCACAATTACTAAGTCATGAAGAAAATAATTGGTTAAATGGTGCTAAAATTCATAAATTAACGACAACTTTTCACACTTTACATTATGCAAAATCTAAGTTATTCCAAGTGAAAGATTTACGTATAGTGCACTCGTGTTAACCGACGTACTTGATTTACTCCTGACACATGTCTTCAATGGTCACTCAGCAGATTAAACGCTCAACCTCTTATCCCAACCCAAACTGTCTAATAACTACTGATTTAAAAAATGTTTTTGTTAAAAAAAATCAGGAAAATATTACGGGATACCATTTTTTTACTACAAATAATGTCTGTAATCACTGGTTAAAAAGTTAAGCCAAGTTCGTCCTTTACCACCCTGTATAATAATTATTGTTATTTCTTAGTCAAAAGGACTGCATTAACACATTTAATTAATGTAAAAAAAGTATCTACTAAAGTTTTCACCAGTTTTCTTGGATTTCCATAAGCCAATTATATTTTTTACTTTTACTTCGGCAAATTTTGTGAATGAAGATTTGGTTGAGACTCCGTCATTATTGCAACTGTTCAATGTTAAGTGAATAGTTCGTTAAGACTACGTCATTATTGGAACAGTTCAATGTCAAGTGAAGATTTTGTTAAGACTCCGTCATTATTGCAACAGTTCAATTTTAAGTGAAGATTTGGTTAAGGCTCCGTCATTATTGCAACAGTTCAATGATAAGTGAAAATTTGGTTAAGACTCCGTCTTTATTGCAACAGTTCAATGTTAAATGAAGATTTGGTCAAGATTCCGTCATTATTACTACAGTTCAATGTTAAGCGAGGCTTAAACCGTTCAATGAAAATATTTCGCTATGCTGTCATATATTGCTGCCATTAAAAATAATAAACCGACGAATTTACAACAAAATAGTTAAAATATTACAAAAAGCAGAATAATTATGTCCTTGAAATTTTAGTAAATTGCTTTTTATTCGATTTTACCCAAAAATGTTAGAAAAATATAATTGTTTTTAAATGGTTGGAAGAGAAGACAGCAAAGGTTTACATAGCTGAAACAATTTTATGCTATAACTTATACAAAATTTACTGGTAATAATAATGTTAAAATTTGGATGATTTGTGCAGCGCCGTTTTTGTGCAAAATCACCTCGAGGGCGCTGCACAAATATATAATATGTTTCTACAATTATCTATCACCAGAGCGTCACTGAAAGCATCTTTAGATTAATTTATAGAAATCACAAACAATTGTTTCATTTTACACCACAACAAAACAGATTTTAGTGACGGCTCGTGACCTTCATTAAGTGATTTAGATTGATTTATAGAAATCACAAACAATTGTTTCACGTTACACTACAAACAAAACAGATTTTAGTGACGGCTCGTGACCTTCATTAAGTGATTTAGATTGATTTATAGAAATCACAAACAATTGTTTCATTTTACACCACAACAAAACAGATTTTAGTGACGGCTCGTGACCTTCATTAAGTGATTTAGATTGATTTATAGAAATCACAAACAATTGTTTCACGTTACACTACAAACAAAACAGATTTTAGTGACGGCTCGTGACCTTCATTAAGTGATTTAGATTGATTTATAGAAATCACAAACAATTGTTTCATTTTACACCACAACAAAACAGATTTTAGTGACGGCTCGTGAACTTCATTAAGTGATTTAGATTGATTTATAGAAATCACAAACAATTGTTTCACGTTACACTACAAACAAAACAGATTTTAATGACGGCTCGTGACCTTCATTAAGTGATTTAGATTGATTTATAGAAATCACAAACAATTGTTTCATTTTACACCACAAAAAAACAGATTTTAGTGACGGCTCGTGACCTTCATTAAGTGATTTAGATTGATTTATAGAAATCACAAACAATTGTTTCACGTTACACTACAAACAAAACAGATTTTAGTGACGGCTCGTGACCTTCATTAAGTGATTTAGATTGATTTATAGAAATCACAAACAATTGTTTCATTTTACACCACAACAAAACAGATTTTAGTGACGGCTCGTGACCTTCATTAAGTGATTTAGATTGATTTATAGAAATCAAAAACAATTGTTTAACGTTACACTACAAACAAAACAGATTTTAGTGACGGCTCGTGACTTTAATTAAGTGATTTAGTTGGATTTATAGAAATCACAAAAAATTGTTTCACCTTACACTAGAACATAACAGATTCATAGAATTTTATTATGTGAGCTGGAGTGCCATGATTGAAAAAAATGATTTTATTGATGCTTTCAGCTATAGAAACATAAAAAGACGTATTTTTAAATCTCAGCACTCTGGCTCATTTAAAAGTCACAAGCCTTCACAACAGATTTTTACTCGTATGAACATAAAAAAAACAGAATACAAATAGTAATAATTTAAAAAATATATTAAATATTATATCTTCTTCACTACATTCTTTTTTACTAGGTTTCATCAATCACAAACAACCAACTCCGCGTCAATTATCGTATTAAAAATGTGGTTTATTTTAGCTACACGTGAAAAGTATTTTGCAGAACACAGGCACGCTATCATGTAACTAAACGTCGAAGGTATTGTATTATGGAATTTCAACTAAGAACCTCCAATTATTTATCCGATAATGAAGTTGGAGCACCTTTATTCTCCAGTCTCTTAAAATCACAGAAAGATTTTAGAAAAAAGCACCCTTCTCATTAGCGAAATAAAGAAACGATAATTAAATTTTTCACGTACTGATTCATTAGCTGAATTTGTATTCAGGACTTTGTTTAGTATTTTGATTCAAACTTTTACGTGATCGTTTTAATAAATTCTCGTTCGACTTTGAGGTTGAAATACTCTGTCATCAAATGCACTAGATAGGTCCTTCATTAGGTCACGTTCAATTATTAAGTTGAAATGATCTTACATCGAACACACTAGAGAGGTCCTTTATCAGTATTAATTCAAACATGATGTCGAAATGCACGGTCACCTGATCCTCTCCAGATCATGTTGCATCGATTGCACTAGACTGATTCTTTATAATTTAATTTTAATAATAATTTTATTTAAATGCCAGTGGACGGGTGTAATACTCTCCTGTAAAATTTATATATGTTCGAATTGGTATATTTCAAAAGTAGATTCCTACAATGCAAACATGAATGAATGTAACGTGTTCCTTTTCATTTTAATTTCATGATCTAGCATCGATTGCATTAGACTGTTTCTACAGCTGGGTCATGTTTCATTTAATGATGTAGAATCGATTACACCAGACTGATTCTACAGCTGGGTTATGTTTAATTTCATGATCTAGCATCGATTGCGCCAGACTGATTCTACAGCTGGGTCATTTTTAATTTAATGATTGCACTTCACTGATTCTTCAGCTGGGTTATGTATAATTTTGATGACAAAATTTTAATTCCGAGATTAATTAATGAATGTATTAAAAATCATTGCCTTTATTGATAGCCCCAGCCATTGTTTCAATTTCATGCCAAATTCCATATCTGGTAAAAAATATTTATGGATGAATACGGATAAATTGTATGGAAATAGATACTCGTATTATGGATTTTTAAGGATATTTATGGATATTTAATGGAAATTTTTGTTCTTATATAATTTGGACATTTATGGAAATACTAGTATTTATATTTTATTCTTGAATATTTTTGGATATTTATTGAAATCCATGGGTATTTATATATATATATATAAATGTATTTTTTTTGGATATTAAATTAATATTAAAGGTCGAATATTTATGGACATGTATGGATATTTATGGGTATTTAGATATACACGTATGTATTATTTATTAAACGCCCGTAGGGCTTTTACATAGGTACATAATAGATTACGAAAATTTACAAACATCATACAGAAATAACACATATATATATATATGATAACATACATATAATACATGTCAGTTCAATAAATTCTTTTAATTTCACAAACATAATACAGAAACACATCAGCTATATTCACAACTAATTATTTTTGCTTTGGCGTGGGACGGAGAGGTATTGAATATATCGAAATCCGTATATGTATTGGCAGCTTAGTGAAATCGAGCTAATGGGGAGTGATATGAATAGTTAGTGCCACGGTTGTCACACAGATTGTGGAGTCGAGTAGATTTAGCAGGGTCACACTTAATAACACTTAACAGTCTATAAATTTATTCAGTAAATTAAAAGTGTAAGAATATCATTAATATTTAATTATTGAAGATAATATTAGCGATTTCTAAACGAAAATCTGAAACAGAAGTATCAGAAAAGGATACGGTCACATCTAAGACTCGAACCCAGGACCCTTGCCTTGCCGGGGCACTGCTCTACCACTGATCTAACGGGACTCTATCTCCTTCGGTCATATTTAACTTTTATTCAATTTTATTATAATTTTAATAAATTATAAAAAAGATAGGTTTATCTAAAAGACGTTGTCTATATTACATGTAGTTCGGGTTGAATGTTACGATCATACATAATGATAGTTGCCAATAAAAATGAGCGGTGAGGAAAAATGAAGACAATGTTGGTAGTTCTTATTGTTTAGTATGATACAGTTAAATATGACCGAAGGAGATAGGATCCCATTAGCTCAGTGGTAGAGCTGTGCCCCGGCAAGGCAAGGGTCCTGGGTTCGAGTCCTAGATGTTACCGTAGCCTTTTCTGATTTTACTGTTTCAGATTTTCGTTTGGAAATCTCTAATATTGTCTTCAATAATTAAATATTACAATTTGAGGTTTTACTCACTAAGTTATTCCAAAACATAAATATCATTAATAGTTCTCCGGGTAGAAAGTATCGGTAGTTTTAGATTACATATTACTGTTTAGTAGCAGATATCAATCACTGGTTGTCGCAACTTGTATCGAACCTATCTAAAAAAACTGATTTAGTAATTTCTCAAAGCGGTGTACGTTACAGGTATAAATGGGAGACATATTCTAGCTGCGATCTCACAAGGGTAACATCAGCAGTTTTGATAAAATGCTAAAACCTATACGATAAATGTTTTTATTTATTTTTTATTTTCTAGGTTTACATTTAAACATGGAGTTGGTATTGATAATGACAATGAAAAAAATAGATTTTTTTCAATTTAAACTGCTGTTATTGATTTGTGCTGTTATTCTGCTATTCAAACATGAAAGAAAAACAAGAAAAAAAAGAGTTGTGTTAAAATTTTTTTTAACAAAATTCAAATCATTTTCTGACATATTTGATCGAATGTTATTTAGTGATGTTCATGTTACAAGTGGATGCTTATTTATGGGTAATGGATTCTTTATATGTTTGTGGTTATTTATGGATATTTTAGGATCTCTTTTAGAAAATTTTGGATTGTTTTAGATATTTTAGCTTAATTGTTTACGCCGATGACGGCGTAATTGATCCCCGTCCTCTCTTCCATTCCCCGTTCCCGGGCGTTCAGTCGAAAATTACCGCCCGCGACGCGACCATTAAAAGTATAATTGGACATCATAACTAGTTGCATAACATGTTATTACAAACACAATTTAAACCCGCATCACAATATTATGATAATAAGATAATTTATGCAGTGCTATATAAAAAAACAATGTGAATATCCATACGAACCAGCATCCCAATTTCACCCACTGTAAGTACCTTTCACCTTATAAAATTCTTTGCCAGCACAACAAATAGAATTAATTTTGTCGTTTGAATTGAGCCTAGAAAATAATAATGGATATTTATGACCATGGCCAAGAGTTAAACGACGTTTCAATATCAATAAGAAGGTAAATAACGCAATGATAAAACAAATATATATATATGGGGAACAGCAGCTCGACCGCGGTAAAGCCAAATTTTTCCAGTGAATGTTTTAAAACAGCGTAATTTTCATGCGTAAGTTGAATAAAATTCATCGATGCTCTAAATTTTCAGCAGTACCTACGGGAACCTTATAAAGACCTACATAAAGGAATAAGCCACATGCATGCATTTTATAATAACTTTGAGAAAATTGTGTGGATAGCATCTTTCTACTGAGATTGCGAAAATGTTAATGTGATTGCTGCAGACACATTAGTCTAGGGATATTTATAATTGTATTTTCTTTATTTTGTAATCCATAATTAATGTTTTTATAAATATCCTGTTTGTGTCTCGAATAAATAGATTATTTAGATTATTTAGATTGTTACTAAAAAATGGAAATGAGTATTAAAAAAAAAAAAAAAAACTGTTATTTTAGCTTGTGTCATCGCTGTATAAAAATGTTTGGATTTAGTAAAACAATTAAGTCTAAAAATTACTTTGAACATTATAATGACTAAAAAGATAAATAAAGAAAAATATAATTTTATTACATGTAATATTTTTTGGTAAGTCTCGTTATTCCCGTCTGCAATTTTTGTATTTGTATTTTTTTTCGCATCCTAAAAATAATATGTTCGGTATGTCTTTTTTTAAAAATACATCCAAATTAATTTGGATTTTGTTTTCGCGAGTTTACGAATGCTAAACATGGAAGTGGAAATTAACCCACTGTCCAACATCTGATCGAGCAACTCGACATAATAGATTCATTGTCGATGACATTGCACTCTATCATTTGGTGGTAATCGCGCATTCACACGCCAACATGCATTTCTCTGAAATTGGAGGAAATTATAGCAGTTAATATACGAAATAAATGTTGGTCCTACCTTATCCGGATTTGACTCAGTTTTCAGCGCAGTTGAATCAAGTCCTCGTGGAGGAAGGTTCAATCCCCAATTATTATTTTTTGTTTTTGTAAGTCATGCAAGTGGCCTGTTGAGATGCTTACTTGCACGATATAGTAAAGAGAATGTTTAATTTGATATTTTCATGTTTTGAGTTCAAAGTAAACACGAGATGAAAGCACCGCTGTTTTTGTAAAAAAAATTCTCTTCAGGGAAAAGATTTTCTTGGTAGAACGCATTTTTGTCACAAAGTATATTCAATACGCGAGGATTACTTTATTCTCACTCAAATAGTTTTCTGCAAGCACGCTTGACTACCAACTTTATGAAAGTTATGGTGCTATTGAAATTCATGAAACAACAAACGTGATCTAAATAATGATTCCAAAAACTTTTGAAACAGAATTTACAAATAATTTTTTTTCCATGGAATAGAATGCGTGTTTTTCATTAGTGCTGGATTTATGGTGTATTTTAACGGACTATGAATACATTATTTAAAGTTTTATTTTTCTGATTGTGATTATTGTATTAAAAAATGTAATTTAAAAACATTCTAAAACTGTTGATTCTAAAACGGTTCCAACTGGCTACACCGTTATTACCACCTATAAACACCAATGGCGGGTAAGATGACCGTAAACAAATATGCCACCATCTTAGTACCTTTTGGTTCTAGGCTATTTTGTATGCGATATATCTCTCTTACACTTGCCCGAAATTATACATCGAAATCCAATCCAATGGAATTTCGTAATCATGATGAATTTTTGTTTGAAGTTTTGTATGGAAAGATAGGCTCAAATTGTTTGGTGACAAAACCTAAATAGCCATGTTCTTCCCCGCCTTCCTCTCCCTATATCCTTCCCCTCCCCTGACAACACGTCCCAATCGGGAATGCCATAGTCTCACTAGCTCTCGCCATTGTTACCCTTTTGCGTCATTCACATAAAAAAAATCGTAAATCGACGCTCATGTCTATTAGCCAAGATATATGTTATTTTCTTCAAAACCAAAAAATAACTTATTTTTCAATTTAAATAATGATGAAATTAAATTCAATTTAAATAATGGAGTAACGCTATACCTCCTCTACTTAAATATATATAATCACTCAAAAACTACGATAATTGATAAAGTTATTCCCGGAATTAGAAGCCATTTATCACTTAAATTACAACACACGCCTGACATTTCAGGATTTAAATTTGATATTAATGCTAATGATTTCGGGAAACATTATAATAATTTTAGTTTCTGAACATTCGGTCCCAAAATATTTTGGAAAATAAAATACTACGGTATTTTCGAAAAACCTTCCAGTTAATGTTGTTTTTCGCAAATGATGCAAATGTGGTATTCACATATGAATTTAGAATTCAGAAAACGTAACGGATTACTTGAGCCTGACACCAAACAGTGGAAAGCCTTTTTCAAATACGTGAAACAATAGAATAAAACCCTCTTTCGTCGACTCAAATTTAAAATTAATATGTTCCAAAAATATTGTATGGCGCCTCAAAATATTCTACTAACATCGGTCGGTATGGTAGAGATACACAGAGAGGCACAGACGACATTATTTTAAGGAACTGTCAGTCAAGAGTTTATCCGTGGTAGAGATATTATTGTTTCTTTTTAGATCCCTCGTACTGAGAGATGTGTTAACATTCAAAAAATTAAATTATACAATCCCTTGCATCTAATTTTGTGTGCGTAATTTCCTGAAATTCTAGAAGCGGACATTATTGGCAAAAAGATGGTAAAGTATTTGAGTTGGTAGGTATGCTAGACGTATTTAAAACTAACTATCGTTTGTAGAAAAATAGAGTGTCGCTACTCACGGCGAAGAATATAACGTTCATAACTTAACCTAATTTTGACGCTTCAATTAATTTATCAAAATGTTTAAGGTATTTCGATAATTTTCATAACCTATACCTATAAATACCTATCTTATAACTCCAAAAGTTCTTCACTGACTGCCTTGAAATTTGAACAATGTTGCATTCGAATACGTATCTGTTATACGTATTACATATGTAGATGTTACCTGTGACAGGTAAAAGTATGCTTTTTTAAAACAGCGCCATTTGATGATAGGGAATCATGATGTGACATGCACATTATGATTCCCTATCATCAAATTAATACGACCTCCGTGGTCGAAGGGTAAGAATCTCGACTAGATATCCGGTGGTCGAGGGATTCGTATCCCAGCATGGACAACATTTTATTTGATTAATTTGTGTTATTTCACAATTTACTAATAAAATAATAAGTAATATATTTGCTGACACTCTCAGTATTGCCCTGGTGTGAGATTTTAATTTTAGAACTGAAACGTTGCTTGAGATGGTTTAAGCCTTTTGGTGACCAGATCAGAAAGTTGGGTACTTTTCCACCTTCCTCTTCCCCATCTCTTTCTCCTTCCCACTACCTCCAACCTCTTAACATACCCCAATGGAGGATGTCATAGCCTCACTGCTTTAATGCGGTTGGGAGCAGTTGGGACTCCAGTGCCGTATTCAAATAAAAAAAACCTTTTCACCAAAAAATGAGACTCAAAATTGATTCTCATTCTTGATTTACTCGAGATATATCGTTCTTGGAAAATGTTCTTTTTTTTTTTTTTTTTTTTATAGTGAATACCTCACAAGAGTCCCAACTGCTCCCGTCTGGAGCCAGTGAGACTATGGCATCCCCAATTGGGGGATGTTGTGAGGCTGAAGGTAAGTGGGGAAGGGAAAGAGGAAGGTGGGGAAGTACCTGGCTATTCAGATCTAGTCACTAAACACGGCTAAAGCCATTTGGAGCAACGTTTCAATTCTGAATGGTGGTCTTACACCAGGGCGATACTGGTAGTATCTTCCACTCTGGAACGTGCCGCAAATATACTATATTAATTGAGAAATAACACAAATTAATTAAATAAAATTTATTTGCGCACGCCGGGTTCGAACCCGCGACCTTCGGAATGGCAGTCCAATGCGTTACCACTGGACTATGCCGGCCGTCAAATTACGTCTTATTACTTATTTATGATCTTTGGCACAGGTGGGCTGTGGCGAGGGTCGTATTGTTTTTCGCCAAATAAAGCTCGCCCAGCCTACTTAAAGCAACTCATTCTTACCCCAACGTCCAACCTGCTCAACATCAGACTTGCCCCATCGTATCGCCTAAGTTGCCCACTGGCCCGACCTGCCCCCAGCGGAACAACTTTCCCGGTGGTCTAACTCACCCCTGGGAGAAGTACCCCCAACCGTCCCTGACTCTGACAGGCGTCAGGTGTATTATTCTGGAATGCTGTGCAATCGATAATATTGGGAAAGCTAATAATAATATTGGGCATTTTGTTCCGAAGACCTTATATTGGATAACTTGTACTTGAATGGGCTGATTTTTGATATTGGTACGGCTGGTTGATTGGGGAAAGATCGAAGTACAAGTATCTTTATTACGAAGTATTTATCTGAACGTAAAGGTGGTTAGTTTGTATGATAATATATTATTAAGTTGTGATTGTTGGTTAAGCAACTGTTATTATTTCTTTGTTGACTGAGCTTAGAGAAATTCTGTTTAAAGTCGACCATTTGGCATTTCATCTATGTAAATTTGTTTGTTATGTTCTTGTTCCGATTCAAAAAAAGTTTGAAAAGAGAATTGTAATTGATGTAGTGACATTTGTTTACACAAATTGTGTAATTCTTTTTTGAAATAACAAACAAAACGTAACCTGAAATATTTATGTGTAAAAATGTTATTTAAATATTATTTAGTAGGTAGATATTTAAGTACCTATTTACAAATTGGTTAAAAGGAAATTTTTGTTGTGATTTAAAATAAGGTTAAAATAAGAAATACATACTTTTTTGGATACCAGATCCTACAACATAGCTGATGCAACAAAAAAACATTTCTTTAGAATCTCTTACAGCAAAAACTACAAATTCTCTTCTGAAATTTGATATTGGTTTCTCCTGAAATGAGTACGAGTAACAAGAAAAAATAAATGTAAAAACAATAAATTCACAAATATATATTTCGGCTATAACTCATCGTCGACTATTTGTGCAGAGTCGGCGGCAGTGGAGCGGGCGTATTATTATGTATTTCGTCTCGGGAGAAATCTTGCGAAAAGCGGGGCCCAACTGCCAATCAAAGGGCCCGGGAGTCATGAATGATGCATGGCCAACTTCTCTGTACACGGGCATCAGGAAAAAACTGTACAAACTCTGCCAACAATAGAAAATACCAGATGTATTTTTAGTTAACGTTACCAAAATACGTAAGCACACAATACAACAAAAATAAGCAATAATTTAAAACACAAAAATTTAAGAAAATGTGCTTTTTATGAGCAGGTTTTTTTTTTCATAGGATAAATGGAGTCATATCATTTTGAAAGTCTGCAGATCTAGAAGATCGTTTCGAAAAGAAATAACACAATTATTTGTAAAAAAAATAGAAGTCAAAAACAAATTGTAAAAAAATATCAATAAGTGCTTACCACACTAGCGACTTGAGATAAAACGTCCTTTGACTGATACATTTATGGGTCGGGATTAAGTACAATAAGTGACATTGAATTAATTTTGTAAACGAAAATAACAATTTTTCTACATCAAATCGGAGTATCAAATAATTGTTGAAATTCAGTGAATAAAATGGGAAATCATTTATTTGGTAAAAATAAAGTATATATTGAGATGAGAATTTAATATTACGAGTATAAAGGGGAATATATCTCCTATGTTCGAAGCTCATAGACATAGAGCAGATATTATGTCACCCTATGCGTTTGGTAATTTTCGGTTCCGATTCCAAAAAAGCCATTGCGGCGCACACGGATAACTAATTTTGACCCTTAGATACCTACTAGCACCGTTCAAAACAGACTTTATATTGTATGAAGTACACGATAAGTTTTTTTTAGTTTCTTTGTGCGTTCAGTGAATAATTTCGTAATGGCGATTTTTTTTTAAATATGCAGTAGTGGAAGCTGGTTAAACTGTAGCAACATTATTATCCAAGTGAGTCTGGGGGTTCTTTGGGGGTTTAACTGCACACCCGCACATAAGAGAAAACTGCCACAGGTTTAAAATAAACAATTCTTTTTAAATGGAGTTAAGAAAGTACGTCCACCCCAAATATTGATGTTTTGTATGAGATTTTATATTCATATGTATAAATTAAAAACGTTTAAAGATATATTATGTTTGCCAAATATCGTTAATTTTTACTGATTATATTGATAAATTATTAGCACACCCGAGGATGTGAGCTAACTTAAGATAAATAAAAAAATAATTTTTATGTTTCAGAATAATAATTGTTTTTTTTTTAATATCCAGTAGATTGATAAGAAGAACCCTGCTATTTAGCAGTTTACCATGACTTCAATGTAATTATGCAAAAAAAACAAACCATTAGTGTTTTTGGCTTTCTTTGCTTTGAATGCCTCTAAGTTATCTAAACTTATCCCAGTCCGAAATATATCAAGGGGATATACGTATTTGCCTTCAAATAATTTTATACTTTACTGTTAAATCAAAACATGTTAAAAATGTTGATATCTTTTTAAGACAAATAATTACTGGTGCATACATAATACGAGCTTTGAGTTTACCTTCCTAATTCCATTAATTTAAGTTGGTAGATAAGACGAAGTTTTTTATAAAATAAATAAACTTTGTGTTTACCTATTCAAGTTTTACAGTCCTTTATTTTTACATTCAATCTAAAATGACTTGCAAGTGAAGTAATTTCAACACAATTATTGCACAATATTTTAAGAAAGTTTTTTTACGGTAATCCTATACTTCCCGTAGAATATCTACACTACTTGGTTAATTGAATAAATAGAAAAATGGAATCCTTTTCCAAGCGATGGCGGATTTATGATATTTGTATCTATCAAAGGAAAATAGGTGACATCGAGATAGATAAAGCAAAAGACGATATTTTGATAGTAAGAAACTGTTTTCTTTTTGGTTTTATTTTTTTTAATGTATATTACGGTTTCCACTCTGGGTACATTGGGACTCAGGTACTATGCAGTTAAATAAAATTTCGTGGGATAGAAAACTGGGGAAATTATGAAAAGAGTGAATAAAATGTTGGTAAGAAGTTGGCTATTCTTAATTGTGATTTAGATAGTGTCGTAAGATAGGAATACTAAAATAATACCAAGGTATACCGTGTATATATTACTATAAGTAACACGCTATTAAATTCGCTCCAGTTTAAAGCTAAAAAAGTGAACATCCTTGATAAGTTTGCATAAAAATAATACTATTTTATGAATGGAATTACAGCAAAGTGTAATAAAGGTTTTATAATTATTCCAATTTAAAATTAAATTACAATTTAAATCTAACTTAAAATCCTGAATTTTCGTAATAATAATCGTGTGCCATATGTGTCGTAAGTGTCGTGTGCGTTGTGTGTATCGTGTGTTTCGTGTGTGTTGTATGTGTCGTGTGTGTCTTGTGTGTCGTGTGCGTCGTGTGTGTCGTGTGTGTCTTGTGTGTGTTGTGTGTGTCGTGTGTGTCGTATATGTCGTGTGTGTTGTGTGTGTCGTGTGTGATGTGTTTCTTGTGTGTGTCATGTGTGTCGTGTGTGTCTTGTGTGTCGTGTGTGTCGTGTGTGTGTTGTGTGTCGTGTGTGAAGTGTGTGTCGTGTGTGTCGTGTGTGTAGTGTGTGTCGTGTGTATCATGTATGTGTCGTGTGTGTCATGTGTGTGTGTTTGAACCGATTCTACAGATACCACATCTCGCAGCAGTAACATGTATATATTAGATAAATGTTCTGTTATATTATTTTACTGTGGAAAATAATATTATAAATTCTTTGAATACTAGAGAAATGGATTCCAGCAGCAAATTCACCAAAGAACAAATGGTATAATTGACGACGAATCTTTAAAAACTACAGAAAAAATATTAGCCTCGTTGCAGCTAAAGTGGACTTTTTAGAAGGTTAAGACTTAAGGCATCTCAGAGAACCAGGTCCTCCAGCCTCCGCCCAAGTTCCTGCCAAATGGGGCGCAAATAGCGGAAATGTGCGACGCAGCTGGCAAATTAAGACTAAGAAAGGTGAGAGCCAAAATTTTAATCATTACAAAATTATTTTATTTTTCTGGGGAATTATTTTTCTGATGTAGAACTAATGTAAAAAAAAACCTAACACAATTTACATTACACGGGAATCATGTATAAATAAAATCCTAGATATCAGTTAGAAATCAACTTTTAAATCTCCCTGATTTTCTAGAAAGGACAAAAACAAACTAACGTCCTGAATGCATACAATCAGCACATATTTGAATCTATTTTTCTCGATTTAATTTATCCATTAATACTGATATATAAAAACCAATACGAATTCGTTACTGAAAGCTAACTGCTACTAACCCATTACTTTACCATAACTATATACGGAATCATTTTCCAATAAAAAAACAAGTAGACAGTGTCTATCATCTATACAGGCTTTTCAAGAGCTTTCCACAAAGTATCCCATAAGTTATTACTCAGTAAACTGTATGCATTAGGACAGGAGAGGCAAGTTGTCGGATTGGTTCTTGAGTTACTTGTCTAACAGTCTCTTATTTGTCAAAAATTAAGTCTTAAATTAAAGTTATTTAACGACTTTAATGTTGTAATGCTTCCATCCTTCTACATTTATACCTATATTGAAATAATGGTTATTTCTCCTGTCTGATCTGCAAAATGTTGTAACATCCTGGTCATTGCCCTTCGATTTTCCTAAGCTGTTGGTGGCGCCCTTAAAGGACTACCTTAAGAAGAAACCCTAGCTAAGTCTTTCGACCCCCGTATGGAACATACGGCAGAAGATCTTAAGATTTAATTCGCAATAATGCCCCTTTTTCAGCGTTGTGTATTTTTTGGTTTTGAAATTCATATGAGATATGAACGGGCTATTAATGCATATATTTGTGGTAATCCTGGTTCGTTTAAATTAGAGTGAATGATCCCCTTACCACTGAAATATTTAAAACTTTCTTACAAGACCGCGCGTTTAGCCTACTCCTGTCACCTGCAGTACGCCTAACTCTTATACAGTGGTAATCGCTTGTAAACCTTTCCTTTTAAGCTCTTTCCTACCTTTAATAAATCCGAGGACATGAAATAGTTTCGTTATTGCATAAATTAGTATAGTATGGTGTTGACATGTATAGTGCGACGGTTCTCGTCATCTCAGCTCCGGGGTCGCCTCCATTCTGTTTTACATATATTAATTTTGTTATCCGACACTTAATCTTTTATAGGGAAGGGACGAGAGGGGGGGGGGGGGGAGAGGAAGGGTAAACTATGTGATCGAAATGTTTTTTTTGCAAATTACGTTGGCTCCTCCGCTGACCAAATACGAGAACGGTGGATGGTGATCAGAAATCAAACGCTGACTCCGACGTGGCTAGACTATACCCCACAGCTGGCGATCCATTTCATAAAGATACCCTGACCTGTCGGATCCATTCACGCCCAAGAGAAAGCGAATTAAGTCATCACGCCATTTCCGAAATCGCTCCAACGCCCATTCCTCCTGACGAACTACTTAACTGAGTCTAGATGGGGAAGGTAATTGCATCCCATATCATGATACTATCGCGGAAAGTGTGTCGTGTAGGTTTTGCCTGATGAAGCTCAATCTCCCACGTGCCGTCAGACCTACAGTTCACCTCAAAGAAGCTGCTGTAATTCCGCCAAGGGAGCGTTCCAGTTGGCTTACATCAGCCTCTCGGTCGACACCATTGGATAATGTGATAGCGCTGCGGACTTATTCCCACGTATCTCACGCCGTCGCCCTCCACGTGGATTTTCACAGACGTCCAAAGTGCCTTCGTCCTACACGCCCCAACTGCAGGCCATGTTCCCGTTCATTACCAATTGGCATCACTATTTCCATTCCACTTTCGTGCCCAATAACTCCACACGGCTCCGTCAGAGGGTGTAGTCCATCCAGCGCTTCGTTGGCCCGATCCGTCCACGCTGACAACCCCTCTCACGTGATAGCGTGAGAAAAAAAATCCTTCTGTCTAGTCCGTATTTGTGAGAAACGGATTTGCAGCGACACTATCAGACATTACCCAACTATGAAGTTTATTCGAGGGGTAAATTTGGGAATGGGGTAAGGCTTGAGGGTAATTATATTGATATTGTCGGGGAATCCTGAAAATTGACATGTTGGTTTTATGTACATATTAAAGTGGATTAGTAGTAACTGTCAGTCGGCAAATATCAGCATCACGCGTTCCAAGTCCATCTGGGAATTTGGTTGAATTGAATTGGAAAATAAAAACACTTACCCAGCCCCTATATCCGCTAAATAACAACATCCAGGTTGGGTTTTACACAACCGTTGCCATTTTGGCGGGGTGTTCGCGAATACCACTAGATTTACCCTAAGTTTATACCTAATATTCTTTTTCTTCACCTGAGATATCCCCCCCCCCCTTTCTTATTTCCCTAATTTTGATTGTGTTAGTCTCTCTACCGGCCGTAATGAATGTGCTTCGATATCCCCTCCCTAACCTAGTAGTTATTGAAAAATTTCGTTGTAACGCGGCTTCGATCGAGCCCAAAGCGCGGTAGCAAGATACTTAGGTATATAGATTTCAGTTATAATTTGACTTTAAACCGAGGCTCCATTGAAGCCCCCAATTAAAGTTTTATCACTTTCGTTTAATTTTTTTTCGAGAAGAATATTTTTGGTTTATTATCTTTTGACTACAATCTTTTGTTTATGATCCGTGACTTTATTTGAATCCATAACAATCGCGCTCAACTTTATTCGAGAAGAAATTTTAACGTTTATTAATTTTAATACAATTCGTTTATAATCCGTTACTTTATTTGAATCCATAACAATCGCGTTCAACTTTATTCGAGAAGGAATTTAAACGTTTATTAATTTTAATTACAATTCATTTATAATCCGTGACTTTATTTGAATCCATAACAATCGCGCTCAACTTTATTCGAGAAGAAATTTTAACGTTTATTAATTTTAATACAATTCATTTATAATCCGTGACTTTATTTAAAACATAAAATCGCGTTCAACTTTATTCGAGAAGGAATTTTTTTAGCGTTTATTTATTTTAATTGCAGCCCGTTTATAATCCGTGACTTTATTTAAAACATAAAATCGCGTTCAACTTTATTCGAGAAGGAATTTTTTAGCGCTTATTAATTTTAATTAAAACTCGTTTATAATCCGTGACTTTATTTAAAACATAAAATTGCGTTCAACTTTATTCGAGAAGGAATTTTTAGCGTTTATTAATTTTAATTTCGATTCTTTTAGACCAATTAAGCTTTTCAACCTGAATTTTATTATTACGTCAAGGACACTGAGTCTAATTTCTTCAACCACTGAATTGAACTGTATGTCTTTGACCAGAAAATCTCGAAGTCCAGAATAATCACCAAAGTGATAATTCCTCGTAGCGCGGCGCGTAAACTTCCTTAAAGGTCCTCGGCGACTTGTGACGAACTCCCCGATTTGTGCCCGCGCATGATGTTTTATAACAGTAATTAACTACGCTTGTCATTGCGATCCAACCTTTATTGAAGCGTTACGGTCTTATCTTCCTTGCCCAATATCCCCTGTGTGACTTAAAACTTATCAGACCTACCCTTCTGCGTTTCTCAGAAAAAATGGGCATTTGCTGTCTCACAACACAGGCCCGTACTGGTGAAATTCTGAAGTTTGCCCCATCCTGCAGGTGCCTTATAATCCTTCAAAATTGACCTGTTTTTCTAATTTAAATTTTTCGCGTTCCTATTTGGTCCGTGATGTGTGTTCTGATGACCTTTCCTTTAGTGCGCTAAGACGTCCTCTTACGCGTAACTAGTCAAAATTTTCCTCTTAACTTTCCGTTTTCGTGGATATATCCTACAGCCTACCTTCAATCTTCTTTCTTCCGTGTGAAAATAGAACCCGCAATTCGCCTTTTGTCGAATTAAATGGTGTACACGTCCGTCCCTCCCTTTACCTTCCCAATCGATCACTTCTGACAAACATTCCCATTCCTCCGTATGATAAATCCCTTTCGTAAGGTCGTCTCTTACATTGCACCTTCCTTTTCCGTAGTTTAGTATAACAATCACACTCTTCACTGATTATTCCAACCTCCTAAGGTCTTTTCGGTACTTGTTCTAGTTGAAATGTCCCAGTACACATCATGTCGCTTACCCCTTGCCTTCTATCCGAGATCGCATCGGTTTGATAACCTGTTTATTTCTTTGGCCAGTTTCATTTTAAGAACTATTACTGAATTTTCACGATTCCTCTCTGCAATTATGGGTGTTGGCCCTAATGATTCTGTCACACGCCTATCTTCTCTCTTCGTCCCTCAACTCGTTTCACATCAATCTGAGGTCTCAAGTTCCCTTCACAACAAACCCGTATGTACTCGGTCATAATTCCTCTGCCAAACGTTTATACATTAATTTTAATGTATTTTCGTCTTCCATAAGCCACGTATAAAATTAAGTACTTTCGATAACGGTTATTACCGACTAAATGACGCAGAACCATGTTCGAATTTCTCCCAAAATCAACACTCTCAAGTGTCTGAAATCGGCAACCCCTTTAGTTCTTTTAACCTCGAGTAACAGACCTGTTTCCACCAAATCTCGCTTCGTCCGAGTGATGTTATGCCAAAAAAAAAGGTTTGAACCCCTAGATGTCAAGTGATTTAACCTTGATCCTAGCCCCGTTCGTTCACCTATTCATTTTGTGGGAATATTTCCAAGGTCGATGCTATATAAATCAAAGCCTAAACACGCCTCCTATCTGTAATTTCCTTTGTCCTGTCAGAAAGTCACGCCTACCCCTTTCGTCGCAACCCTAAAGGAAACTCCCCCACCTTTGTATGCAGTTCCCTGTAATTCATATGCGACTGTGCCGATTAGATGGCGCTATTATGATGGTTTATATCATTTACCTCGGGAGAGACCTTGATTCATCACAGCCTCCCTTTAGGTCTAAATCCAGCGGGTAAGACTACAGGTGTTAGTCGGTGGGATTAGACCTAAACATAGGTAACTTTTCTTCATCTGTTTTTTTTTTTCAATCTTCCGTTAATTTTTGCTTATTTTCTTCTCACGAAGTCCGCCCCTGTATGTGTCTTGACTCAAATGCTTTTAAACAAACGTAAGGTACAATGCCACTCACACATCTGTCGTTTCCTACCACTCGTGATTTCATTAAGGTGAAACACGGTCTCATTTGTCACAAAACCCGTAACTTTGCGTTTATTTCTAGGCGCTCCGTTAATAAACGAGTTTCCTCTTAAATACACATGGGACCCTGTCATTCCTTATCTCTCCGGGAGATTTATGACTAGTTTTTGTTGCACCCCCAAAGGTCTAAGCAAAGTTCTATGGGTACCTGACCGAAGTTTTGGTTGTATGTGTTTTTTCATAATGATATGCACGCAACTTGAATCTATTTAAAACGCGTAGCTATTTTGCATGTGGTTTTTTCTCTGTTTTTTTTTTTCAAGCGTTCCTCCCTAAAACCTGAAACAACTGTTCTTTACCTTTACCTGTTAATTGTTCCTACCGAAAAGTACGCAATCTTTGATTTGTTCTCCATTTTTTTTTTTTTGAAATTTTTTTTTTTGAATTTTCGCGTGACTTTAATTTTTTTCATTTTCTTCAATAAATAATAATCCTTATGTGTGGCTGGTTATCAATAAAGCCTTAATAAAATCTGAATTGGATTAAATCTGGTTTATTGTATTGGACACGCAACCTCCCTAAAACTGCACTTACGTGTCCTAGATGTTCATCGAAATTTTCGCACGAATATATGACTAAGTCATCCAAGTAGTAGCTTTGTGAGACTACCTATCTTTTGTCTTAATATTCGTATTGTGCCGAACGTGTTTTGTTTACTTGTTGAACTAATTGAAATGGATTTATTTATTCTTATTCACAGAATTTAGTCACTATTTCACGCTGTAGTTTTCTCATAATATCACTGTTTTCACTTTATTCAAATATTAAGTTAGATTATATCCAATGGTTGTAACTATTCACTTCACAAGAACACTGCATTTATTTCACCGAAAAACATCCGTTACGTAACGAACTTAAGTATTTTAATGGTAATCACCGGTAATTTTCACTGTATTTGTGTTAAACTCTTTGAGATTATATTTATTTTTAAACCACTGTTTCCTTCTCCCTTCAAAATCTAATTTCCAAATAGCTCTTATCTCATGTGGTATTTTTGTTTTCCTCCCTCTAAGCTTTATCTGTTCGTCCAGTACTTATCGGAGGTTGGACATCAGCTCCTAGAATGAACTGATATTGTGTCTACTACTGAATGAGTAAATTTTTTTTTTTTTTTTTTTCCCCCTCCTTTTTCTGAAATAAGGTTGATCCACGCTATTTGTCTTTAGAAGGTTAAATGGTTACGCTCCCATTGGTCCCGCGTTCGACAACATCTTCTTTACACGATCGTCGGTTCCGAAGTACATTCACTACTTTGTCTTATCGGAGGTTAGGCAACACAATAAAATTTCTCATTTATCTATTTAATTAACTCACTTATTTTTTTTTCTCGCAGCTTTGCATTTACAAAAATAATAATAGTTATGCGTACTTGAAGTGAAACGACACCTAACTGTGCAATACAAAAGAAACGCTATTACTATTTCTAACGGGAACTAGGGTAGCTGTTATACCTGATTTTTTTGTCCCTTTTTTTTCAAGTGTTAACTATTCATCGGCCTTGCTATGACCTAGTTTTGAGGTACAATGAACTACAATGTCATAAATCACGATACTAATGGTTTGTTTATCTTTCAGCCTACCCTTTTTTTTTGAACTTGGGTTATTGACCTAGTTTTTTTTTCCCTGTTTCGTTGTCGTATTATACTCGTTAGTATTGGAATGTCTAATCTGTCTATTTTATCTCGTTTTAATAACTATTTTCGCGAGTCTTAATGTTTTTTTTTTCAATAGATAAGAAATCATTCATCTTGTAGTTCTAATTCTCCTGATCACATGGCGCCAATTGTAATGCTTCCATCCTTCTACATTTATACCTATATTGAAATAATGGTTATTTCTCCTGTCTGATCTGCAAAATGTTGTAACATCCTGGTCATTGCCCTTCGATTTTCCTAAGCTGTTGGTGGCGCCCTTAAAGGACTACCTTAAGAAGAAACCCTAGCTAAGTCTTTCGACCCCCGTATGGAACATACGGCAGAAGATCTTAAGATTTAATTCGCAATAATGCCCCTTTTTCAGCGTTGTGTATTTTTTGGTTTTGAAATTCATATGAGATATGAACGGGCTATTAATGCATATATTTGTGGTAATCCTGGTTCGTTTAAATTAGGGTGAATGATCCCCTTACCACTGAAATATTTAAAACTTTCTTAGAAGACCGCGCGTTTAGCCTACTCCTGTCACCTGCAGTACGCCTAACTCTTATACAGTGGTAATCGCTTGTAAACCTTTCCTTTTAAGCTCTTTCCTACCTTTAATAAATCCGAGGACATGAAATAGTTTCGTTATTGCATAAATTAGTATAGTATGGTGTTGACATGTATAGTGCGACGGTTCTCGTCATCTCAGCTCCGGGGTCGCCTCCATTCTGTTTTACATATATTAATTTTGTTATCCGACACTTAATCTTTTATAGGGAAGGGACGAGAGGGGGGGGGGGGGGGGGAGAGGAAGGGTAAACTATGTGATCGTAATGTTTTTTTTTGCAAATTACGTTGGCTCCTCCGCTGACCAAATACGAGAACGGTGGATGGTGATCAGAAATCAAACGCTGACTCCGACGTGGCTAGACTATACCCCACAGCTGGCGATCCATTTCATAAAGATACCCTGACCTGTCGGATCCATTCACGCCCAAGAGAAAGCGAATTAAGTCATCACGCCATTTCCGAAATCGCTCCAACGCCCATTCCTCCGGACGAACTACTTTACTGAGTCTAGATGGGGAAGGTAATTGCATCCCATATCATGATACTATCGCGGAAAGTGTGTCGTGTAGGTTTTGCCTGATGAAGCTCAATCTCCCACGTGCCGTCAGACCTACAGTTCACCTCAAAGAAGCTGCTGTAATTCCGCCAAGGGAGCGTTCCAGTTGGCTTACATCAGCCTCTCGGTCGACACCATTGGATAATGTGATAGCGCTGCGGACTTATTCCCACGTATCTCACGCCGTCGCCCTCCACGTGGATTTTCACAGACGTCCAAAGTGCCTTCGTCCTACACGCCCCAACTGCAGGCCATGTTCCCGTTCATTACCAATTGGCATCACTATTTCCATTCCACTTTCGTGCCCAATAACTCCACACGGCTCCGTCAGAGGGTGTAGTCCATCCAGCGCTTCGTTGGCCCGATCCGTCCACGCTGACAACCCCTCTCACGTGATAGCGTGAGAAAAAAAATCCTTCTGTCTAGTCCGTGTTTGTGAGAAACGGATTTGCAGCGACACTATCAGACATTACCCAACTATGAAGTTTATTCGAGGGGTAAATTTGGGAATGGGGTAAGGCTTGAGGGTAATTATATTGATATTGTCGGGGAATCCTGAAAATTGACATGTTGGTTTTATGTACATATTAAAGTGGATTAGTAGTAACTGTCAGTCGGCAAATATCAGCATCACGCGTTCCAAGTCCATCTGGGAATTTGGTTGAATTGAATTGGAAAATAAAAACACTTACCCAGCCCCTATATCCGCTAAATAACAACATCCAGGTTGGGTTTTACACAACCGTTGCCATTTTGGCGGGGTTGTTCGCGAATACCACTAGATTTACCCTAAGTTTTTTTTTTTTTTATTTTATTTTTTTTTTTATTTGGTACATTATTTTGTTACAATTTATTTTTTCCAGTAATGTAGGCCTCACTGGGTGGCTTGCCCGTGCTGAGGCCTTCATTTTATAATATGAAAATCTAAGATAGTAAATTTGGAAAGAAAATAATAAATTTAAAATTAAAAATAAAAATACATAATAATACATTTAAAATTAAAAAATAATACAATGAAAATAATCTTGTGTGTTTGTGAGTGATGTGTGTTTATGTTGGTTTTGTGTGTTACGTGTAGGTTTTATTTTTATTTTATGCTATGACATTTTGGTAATATTGTCTTTTTTGTTGTTTAATCCATTTTGTAATTTTGTGTGTGAATTTATTTTTATTTTCATCAATTTTAATTTCAATTTTTAGACTGTTGAAAGCTTTTATTGCATGGTATTGGTAGTGTCTTTGTCCAAAGGTTGAATTTACTGTTGAGTTTTAATGTTTTCTTTGTACGCTTGTCTAACTGGTCTGTTAGTGTTATTTTGTGTGTGTTTGAAATTTATTTTTTTTTGTTAAAAATGTAGTTTAGTAGTGTTTTAATGTATAATTGGCGTATATCTAGTACGTCACAGCTGTTGAATATTTGGTCTGTATCGGTCAGTCTATGTTTTTTTAGTATTACCTTTAAGATCGTTTTCTGTGCGGTTTCTATGTAATTGATAGCCGAGTTTGTTGCTCCTCCCCAAGCAATAATTCCATATTCTATTATTGATTGGCAGAGTGCAAAATATATTGTTTTCAATTGTTTTATTTTATATATGTTTCTTATGTTAAGGAAAATGTGTATTGTTTTGAGAAGTTTATTTGTGATTTGTTTGATGTGAGGTATCCATTTATAATATTTATTTATTTTTTTTTCCAGTTTATACCTAATATTCTTTTTCTTCACCTGAGATATCCCCCCCCCCTTTCTTATTTCCCTAATTTTGATTGTGTTAGTCTCTCTACCGGCCGTAATGAATGTGCTTCGATATCCCCTCCCTAACCTAGTAGTTATTGAAAAATTTCGTTGTAACGCGGCTTCGATCGAGCCCAAAGCGCGGTAGCAAGATACTTAGGTATATAGATTTCAGTTATAATTTGACTTTAAACCGAGGCTCCATTGAAGCCCCCAATTAAAGTTTTATCACTTTCGTTTAATTTTTTTTCGAGAAGAATATTTTTGGTTTATTATCTTTTGACTACAATCTTTTGTTTATGATCCGTGACTTTATTTGAATCCATAACAATCGCGCTCAACTTTATTCGAGAAGAAATTTTAACGTTTATTAATTTTAATACAATTCGTTTATAATCCGTTACTTTATTTGAATCCATAACAATCGCGTTCAACTTTATTCGAGAAGGAATTTAAACGTTTATTAATTTTAATTACAATTCATTTATAATCCGTGACTTTATTTGAATCCATAACAATCGCGCTCAACTTTATTCGAGAAGAAATTTTAACGTTTATTAATTTTAATACAATTCATTTATAATCCGTGACTTTATTTAAAACATAAAATCGCGTTCAACTTTATTCGAGAAGGAATTTTTTTAGCGTTTATTTATTTTAATTGCAGCCCGTTTATAATCCGTGACTTTATTTAAAACATAAAATCGCGTTCAACTTTATTCGAGAAGGAATTTTTTAGCGCTTATTAATTTTAATTAAAACTCGTTTATAATCCGTGACTTTATTTAAAACATAAAATTGCGTTCAACTTTATTCGAGAAGGAATTTTTAGCGTTTATTAATTTTAATTTCGATTCTTTTAGACCAATTAAGCTTTTCAACCTGAATTTTATTATTACGTCAAGGACACTGAGTCTAATTTCTTCAACCACTGAATTGAACTGTATGTCTTTGACCAGAACATCTCGAAGTCCAGAATAATCACCAAAGTGATAATTCCTCGTAGCGCGGCGCGTAAACTTCCTTAAAGGTCCTCGGCGACTTGTGACGAACTCCCCGATTTGTGCCCGCGCATGATGTTTTATAACAGTAATTAACTACGCTTGTCATTGCGATCCAACCTTTATTGAAGCGTTACGGTCTTATCTTCCTTGCCCAATATCCCCTGTGTGACTTAAAACTTATCAGACCTACCCTTCTGCGTTTCTCAGAAAAAATGGGCATTTGCTGTCTCACAACACAGGCCCGTGCTGAATTCTGAAGTTTGCCCCATCCTGCAGGTGCCTTATAATCCTTCAAAATTGACCTGTTTTTCTAATTTAAATTTTTCGCGTTCCTATTTGGTCCGTGATGTGTGTTCTGATGACCTTTCCTTTAGTGTGCTAAGACGTCCTCTTACGCGCAACTAGTCAAAATTTTCCTCTTAACTTTCCGTTTTCGTGGATATATCCTACAGCCTACCTTCAATCTTCTTTCTTCCGTGTGAAAATAGAACCCGCAATTCGCCTTTTGTCGAATTAAATGGTGTACACGTCCGTCCCTCCCTTTACCTTCCCAATCGATCACTTCTGACAAACATTCCCATTCCTCCGTATGATAAATCCCTTTCGTAAGGTCGTCTCTTACATTGCACCTTCCTTTTCCGTAGTTTAGTATAACAATCACACTCTTCACTGATTATTCCAACCTCCTAAGGTCTTTTCGGTACTTGTTCTAGTTGAAATGTCCCAGTACACATCATGTCGCTTACCCCTTGCCTTCTATCCGAGATCGCATCGGTTTGATAACCTGTTTATTTCTTTGGCCAGTTTCATTTTAAGAACTATTACTGAATTTTCACGATTCCTCTCTGCAATTATGGGTGTTGGCCCTAATGATTCTGTCACACGCCTATCTTCTCTCTTCGTCCCTCAACTCGTTTCACATCAATCTGAGGTCTCAAGTTCCCTTCACAACAAACCCGTATGTACTCGGTCATAATTCCTCTGCCAAACGTTTATACATTAATTTTAATGTATTTTCGTCTTCCATAAGCCACGTATAAAATTAAGTACTTTCGATAACGGTTATTACCGACTAAATGACGCAGAACCATGTTCGAATTTCTCCCAAAATCAACACTCTCAAGTGTCTGAAATCGGCAACCCCTTTAGTTCTTTTAACCTCGAGTAACAGACCTGTTTCCACCAAATCTCGCTTCGTCCGAGTGATGTTATGCCAAAAAAAAAGGTTTTGAACCCCTAGAATGTCAAGTGATTTAACCTTGATCCTAGCCCCGTTCGTTCACCTATTCATTTTGTGGGAATATTTCCAAGGTCGATGCTATATAAATCAAAGCCTAAACACGCCTCCTATCTGTAATTTCCTTTGTCCTGTCAGAAAGTCACGCCTACCCCTTTCGTCGCAACCCTAAAGGAAACTCCCCCACCTTTGTATGCAGTTCCCTGTAATTCATATGCGACTGTGCCGATAGATGGCGCTACTATGATGGTTTATATCATTTACCTCGGGAGAGACCTTGATTCATCACAATTTACCTACCAAATCGTGCATTTAGGCAAAATATATTATTCTGCAACAATAATACCGAGTCTAACCTAATTGTAACCTCTGTACCTATTTCTCGCTTTCCTCAAATGTCGATATGTTTAAGAGGAACGGCTGCGCGGTCTTTTTCACAATAAACTATATTTGGACCTGAGGTCAAAAACTTCCGATATTTTTTATTCTTATTTTTTATCGTAGAACAGATTATTTATCCAATTACAGGTAAGATTATTTATTAAACACTCCTAACATTTGGGAAGACAAAAATACAAACAAAGTTACACAATAAAGTTTTAATGCTATTGAAAGAGTAATTAAATATGTCCACTTTGACGGCCGGCGTGGTCTAGTGGTATACGATTTTGACTACAGATCCGAAGGTCGCGGGTTCGAACCCGGCGTGCGCAAATAAATTTTATTTGATTAATTTGTGTTATTTCACAATTAATTAATTTAAAATTAATTTAAATAATATATAGTATATTTGCGGCACGTTCCAGAGTGGAAGATACTACCAGTATCGCCCTGGTGTAAGACCACCATTCAGAATTCAAACGTTGCTTGAAATGGCTTTAGCCGTGTTTGGTGACCAGATTTGAATAGCCAGGTACTTCCCCACCTTCCTCTTCCCCATCTCCCTCCCCTCCCCAATACCCTCAGCCTCACAACATACCCCAATTGGGGATGCCATAGTCTCACTGGCTCCAGATGGGAGCAGTTGGGACTCTTGTGCGGTATTACTGTAAAAAAAAAAAAAAAAAACTGATTTAGAAATTGCTTTAATTTGTCACCATTCCTTTTCACATGCTGTGCTGTGTTCAAACATCTATTCTGTCTTGTGATATCTTTAAGAAATCGTGGCGATGGCTGAAATTTTCAGCCATTTACTGCATGATCAGACAAATATATTTTTTAATAAAGCTCCACAAATCCTACAATCGTATACCTATTCTTTGATTTTTTACGGCTTCGCGCTAGTACATTTATAATTACCTAGTTATACTTTAAAAGCAAATCCAAGCAATGTCATGCGTAGCATCCTACATAGAAAGGAATATTTGTTCGAAATCGACGTTTTTTGAAAGTAATATATTTGTGCCAGCGCGCGGCCCTATTCAACATTTCCTCCTGCCGAAGATTCCTTCTAGCCCGCTTCATCAAAGGGCCAAATGATTTATTCGATGTTTTTTTCGGAAATGAAATAAAATTAGAGAGTGAAAAGCCGATGTGAGCGATAAATAAGAAGTAAACAAGAATTACCTACGTGACTCACCTTTTTATATAAAAATCTCATTGAAGAGTATTGGTTGAACGACTTACGAGGCTTAAGACTAATAAATTCACTTCACGTAGTGTATTAAATCGCAGTACATAATGTCTATCCTGCGGAAAATCCTATTGGTTCGTCCGCATGTTTTAGATTTCGTTAAATCGGATTAATATTTAGTGGTGTAATTAATTTCCTAGGAATCACATTTTTTTTTTACAAATTATTATTAAAATTCACCATGTGAGAAAATTCTCGAGGCGTGCTACACGCGTGAATACGTGCCGAAGTGTAGTGTTTTTATAAGGTTGTAGTTTCGATACCGCACACCGGATGTCGTTAGAGTGTGTAGATTTAACTTGTTACTATTCAGTGAATGTAGTTTTAAGATATTTTCATAGATGGTGGTACTTACGCCACACGACAGAGACAGCACATCGGCTACACCCGAACGGTTACGAGTACAGCCGATGCTAGCCGATCCATAGGTAGCCAGCTCACTTCAGCCAGTTGCTTCCCTCGTCAGAATAACTGAAAGTCTTTGATAAAACGGATGTATGTTCTGCAAAACATTAATTGTAATTATTTTACGATAATAAAGTACTCGAAATCTTTGACGAACCAAAGCATGTATTGAATACTCCCGATAAAATAATTAAACAGTACACCAGTACATTACGATAGTATAAAATAGGCCATTTTTATTATACGTCCACAAGTAGAGCTTTCAATCCCCGAATCTCGTCGGATTAGTCTTAATCCCGGGATTTTTTGTTGTCTTCACGACCTTGGTTTAACAGTAGGAATATATTTTCTTTATCAACAGCATTTGCAGTGTTGGCAGTTTAATGCACAATATTCTAGAGATCTTGGGATACAGGATACAGGTCATAAATTTTGGGGTAGGTTGTATTTATTGCACTGTTTATTAAAAGTAAGAAAAGTTGAATAAGCCTGAATAACATTCGGTATTTAGTCTCGTAACATCACTACACCGAGATTGTTCAGACAGACTAGTTTTCACTTCTCAATTTTAGCTAGCATTTTCTAATCATGATGCAACGCTTCTGTCAGCTGATACAATGATTTGTTTCATGATAAACATTTTGGACAACAGTGGTTTGGTACTCCAATTCAAAGAGAAACTAGTTTATCGAATAATTGAACGTTAATCTCGTGGATCTTCTTTGTTCCAGTTTTTGCACACAGACATTTAAGATGTTGCAAAAATTAATTTATAACCACACAACTGACTGTTCTTATAAAAATTAACGTATAAAAATAAGAACAGTCAGAGATATATAAAATATTGTTAAATGAGCTGACCAATTTCCAATTCAAAACGAAGCGTGGGGTAAATCACTACCAGCATAGAATCAATACTACCTACCAGAATATAATCTGTAGCGTCGATATTAATCCATTGAATAATTAATAATAAACCGTTCGACCTACTTAGGTACGTACTTGCTAATTGCTACTTAGGTACGTATTTGCAGCCGAAATCAAAACAAAGCAACCTACCTGTTTCAAGACCTACTTGCATACTCGCGACAATACTAACGCGCACTCAGTCCGGGATACTACGAGAACTCGCCAGAAGGTTCGAGTCTACGGCCTATGCTTAATCGCCGCAATGTCGAAGGTTCCCGAAACACACAGTCTGTGCGAGTGCCTAGAATTTAGTTGCCATCCATCTACCTACTGCTACCGTCGGCCGTCTAGTATAAATAAGCCCGACGCAGCGAGCCAGTCAGTCAGTCATAATTTTGCCGCCAGTCTACAAGGTTCAACGAGTGATCACCCGCGTTCTTCTTACTAGCGCGAGGGACACGTACCCGGTTTCGCCCCTATCATCATGGACTCTATCGGGACATCATCATAGCGCCTCGGCCACGTCCGCGGCCAGCGCTACTCGGATTACAAGCGCCCTGGTTCCAGCGTCTCTGACCAGCGCTTCTTCCACGCAACCATGACCACCACGAGGACACGCAGCATCCTCACTGGTCACGCCGTTCCCGTTCAACTGCCCACAAGGCCCGCCGTACCTTCGGCCGTCTCGTCAGCACTGGAGTGCCTGAAGACCTGCGTTCTTCGCCAGTGCCTGACCTCCATCGAGTCCCGGTCACCAGCGCCCGGCGTCGACTCACTGACCCGCGCTTGACCTGCCAACACATCACAGCAGCAACCGGAGTATTCTACATCTGTCCTTCATCATCTCCTTGTCACGGCTACTGACTCACCAGTAAACACATGTGACCTACAACACCTTCTTTCATTTCGTGCCTCACCATTGATCCCCAAAAATCAATACCACCTACCAGCATAGAATCAATACTACCTACCGGCATATAATCAATACCACCTATCAGCTTATAATCAATACCACCTACCAGCAATAATCCGAGCTACTTTTTTTGGAATGTGGGAAAATAAAATATAAAATAAGATCATGACCAAAAGAAAAAACCTCAGACATTTTTTATGTTACAAAAAATTGTGCTTTTTCCTTTTGGTTTTTGTACTGTCGTGCAGCTACTTTTATATTATTGTAATTTATTTATAATTTAATCTATGTATAATACCTGAAAAAAAAAGAAAAACATTTGTTACTTCTCTAATCACCGGAATCCCGGGATTAAAAAATGCTAGCACCGTATCCCGGTTCTGAAAAATTTCTCGAGATTGTAAGCCCCAATCAGAAGAAATTGATCCAAGATTTTCAAATAATATCGATTTTTTTCTTCTATAGAAACCTTCCTAATCATTATTGATTTGTCAATAGCCTGTGAGTCAAAATGTCTGATATAAATTGGTAACATCAGTTTTTGTTCAATTTGGTGAAGATCACACTACTAAGCAGTTTCCATTCAGTGTTCAAATTTAAATGATGCTTTTATTTACATTTAAAACCCCTTTTCTAACCACGCAACAGCCGCCTTCACAAAAAACAATGGAACATGTTTAGCTAAGACGCATTGTCTTGGTATCATTAAGGCGAATGGGTGAGCAATTTTGCTTAGCGGTCATTCAAAGTTAAACTGCCAAAGTTGCAGAGATTGTTTTTCAGAAAAACCCTCGTCGTTTTTAAAAAAAACGTCGATCTGTCAAAGTAAAGCAGCTACACACATACGCGTAAATTTTGTCGGCCGCACTGACAACGGAGTCAAAATTAAATACCTTTGTTTGTAAGTACACACGTTAAAGCGTTCGCAAAATATATTCACAATTTTTGCATAATATGATAAATATTTTTTAGATACATTTGCATTGCTGTTGTAAGTACAGATAGCTCACCAAACTCCACTAACAAACTTATACTAAATTCGGAAAGTAAAAAAAAAACAGCCGCGCGCTGTTTCAATTATAACATCACTGCCCTGATAAGAACTTCCGTGGGGTGACCGCGTTTTAGGAACCTTGGTTTACTTCTGCGTCTTTTATATTCAAACTAAGGTAACACACGACATCCAACCGCACGCAATTCATATAACCAAACGTTATTCAACTAATGAGATGGCTTAGTAATATAATCATATTAAATTTTGTCATAAAAATAATGATGGATTAGAAAACCATCACCCGGAATTTTTTTTAATCCCGATTTTCTTATGGCTAGAAAACTAAGTGACTGCCATCTAAAACTAAGTCAGTCATATAAATTTTAACTGAATGCCAATATAACGACATTTTACATGTTTCTAATTAGAAAATTTTTGGCAAGGAACATTACTGGGAATATTTTGACGGGGAACATTTTACCTGTTGACATTTTTATTGTTAGCAGCTAAGAAAATTCTTCAAGGGTGAAACCAACACAAAAAACGTATATACGAGAAAATAATGTTTTTTTTCCTTAATTTTGTCCTAGAAATTGCATCTGAAAGTTAAAACTAAATTCAGATAGAAATGACAAATCATAATAATTTTATCTAAAAACGTAAATCGTAACATTACACATGTTCTCATAATAACACACAGCAAAAAATAGAGGTTTGCGTAAAGTACGTTTTCGAACCACTCCCAATAAAGTCCTGGTAGGGTATATTCCGTGTTAGCCCGGCTAAGTAATGTAAGGTCCTGTTTTAATTAAAACTTTTCGGATACATAATATTTAAATTGGTCAAAGCTGGTTGGCCAAAAATAATATGCGGGTGAAAGATTTGGAAATGGGGCTGGGCCGCCCAGCAGCACTTCTGTCGAGTTTCGCAAAATCGTGTGAGGTCAAATAATGTGAAACATGGACACGATAACCAAATATACCACACATTGATATTTTGTATCAAGTATTTAGGTTATCTTTTGACTACCTCGGGCAATTTATTTTGTTAAAACAAACGGATTGAAATCTTTAGAGATAACATACTGTTCTACCAATCTTTAGAGCTCATGCGACAGGCAAAACAGGTATAACATACTGTTCTACCAATCTTTAGAGCTCATGCGACAGGCAAAACAGGTATAACATACTGTTCTACCAATCTTTAGAGCTCATGCGACAGGCAAAACAGGTATAACATACTGTTCTACCAATCTTTAGAGCTCATGCGACAGGTATAACACACTGTTTATTTATTTATTTTTATTTATTTTTTATTTTTTTTATAATATAATATTGATTACATTTTATGATTTTGACTGTCCAACTAGGAAGGATTCCCGTTTCAGGACAGTCAAATTTACAAGTTTCAAGTTATCCTAGATATATATACATTATTTATCCTCTTGTTCTACCGATATTTTATGATGCTCCGAGGAATTAGTATGATTGATCCCCTCGGCACCGGTGCGTGGTCTGGAAACACGACAAACATTTGTACGCCGTTGACATTGTTGTCACATGAGAACGAGTCGTTTCTACGATTCGTTCTTGTGTTTAATAGCTTATCGGTGGAACAATTCACTACTTCCTGTCATCAAAAAGACCCTCCACATAGTATCACCAAAGATAACATAGGCTCAAAGGATATTTTTTTCCTCAGGGTCTCCTGAGTGGAGTTAATGTTCAAGAATACATTATTCTGTGCATAGAAGCAGAATATTCAAATACCTGGATGGGCACAATTAAACAAATCAAAATTTTGTTTATTTAAACTTGTTGAACACCTCAAAATAATAACCATTCGTGTGACTGTTAAGTCGCCCTAAAAAACAGAAATAATCTAACCCTTTGGTATAATGTATTATATTTGGTATAATTGGCTATCAATGTATAGTTTTGTAAATTTTTCGGTGTATATAATTTTTGTTTTGTATAAATTTTTGAATTCATATTCCTTTCTTACAAATTTAATTTACTTATTCCATATTATGCTGTCTAAGTAGAGGTATAGTCACTAGGAGGAAATCCATAATTGGTTTTATTTTGGCTATATAATACTTATGTACAAACTGTCGATTTCCCGAAAATTAATAAATAATTTAGTTAAATATTTTATTAAGTTTCCCCGTAGGCATTAGGTACCTATTTGTTGTAAAATGGGTGTTTAGTAGTGTACACGCTCAAATACAGCATGAATATCTCAATTGTTCATGGCAATCGTAAGTTAACTGTAAAACAAAACACATTTCAAAAAGAAAATTATGATGTGGAAAGAATAATAAGTGGAAAATTCCGGGATCGCTGGCCACGCTTAGTACGAATATAAAAAAAAAACTTTTGATTAACCTTAATTACTATAAAAGGCAACATTTGCATTTGGGAAAATGGCAAATACTGCATTCTAATTTCCAAGTAAAATGATATTTAACTTTTGTTGTATGCGATGACAGCCATTTAAAATAATTTCTGTCCATGGCATATTTACATTTTGGTATTCCTTATACTATACGAGGGGCTAGAGATCCTTTTCGCAATACACAACCGGATCATTAATTACATAAATATTGCTTAGTTTTTACGACTGCCTTAATTATTTGTTTTTATTACATTGCATTACTATTTTTTATTTTATTCCTTAATATTTCACTCAAATTCGTTAAATTGAACATAATTTCAATTCAGTCCATTTTATTGAGATACATAATTTGTCACATAAAATTGTAAAATGTTAACCGATTTGTCAATTTATGGCAGCAGGAAGTTGTTGATCATGGTCCTGTAGCGCTCACCAACCACAATAAAAGTATTGCCGATGCTATCCTCGAAAAAATATGGACCAAGCACCTTTCCTCCGAAACGCCGCACCAAACGGTGAATTTGAGAGGATGGCATGACTCTTCGTACACAACACGCTGATTGTCAATTCCCCAAAATTGCTTTTTCACAAATCCATCCACACAGGAGAAAATGTGCGTCCTGATGATTTTGTATAGTAGTTAAAGCACCCAGTGAGGTTTACATCACCAAATAATATTTTATTACAAAAAATTCTTCTAATATATCAATATACATATATTTATTTATATATATAAATATTTAGGACTATATTAAAAGATAGTGGGCCGTGATGTTCAAATTTCTTCAAATTAGAAGATGTAAGTTACTTAAAATTGCTGCAATAGTTTTAACTTTACGTGTTGTTCTGCGATCATTTAAATATTTAAAAATGATCGCGGTAGGCTCTATAAATAATAATCCTAGAATATAAATATGAAACATGTGAATAGTAAATAACATCATGAGCAGGTGATGCGATTTAAATTAACATCTTTTAATGGCTTCTTGATTAACAGAATATAAAAATTGTAATATTAAAAAAACGTCAAAAGAACAATAAGATGTTGTAAAATACATTAACAAAAGATACACAAGAATAAAATGTTGTAAAACACATTTACAATAAGATACATGACAGTAAGTTATTTTATATAAAAATACGTCAAAAGAACAATACGATATTGTAAAATACATTTACAATAAAATACAAAACAATAAGATGTTGTAAAAGGCAGTTTTTTTTATCTTCATGTGTTCATAAAATTACATACCAGAACTTTAATGTTCTGGGAAATAACTAATATTAGAAAAATTCACCATGCAATCCTGCATGTAAGAGCTATTTTCTACAAAACACAAAAACTTCCCATACGTAGCAGCACAATATTTTACGGGCTTCCATATAAAAAAACAAGTTGAGAGTAAAGTGGTAAAAATCGCACGGAACTGAAAGGAATTTTATGTTTAGAAAACCGTTCACCTTGGCCGGCGCTAATACTTGGCAGACCAAAAACATCATAAAACTCTTTATTACTCAATTCTTTTATTGGCCTGCAAATGTCACTGGTTAATGCCTGGAAACCTGCAAAATAATATTACAAGGGGTTCGGAAATGTAATGTTCTTCTCAATAATTACTCTCTTGTGTAGAAGAGAGGATAATTAAATATTTTGGAATCTTATCGTCTCCATTATTAAGAGAAGAACAATTCAGACCGTAGTTGATGGCTCTTCTTCCTTTTCACACCCAATAAATACGGGGGTGCCAAAAGGATGTGTTCTGTCACTTGGTTCTATGCACCAATTCATTCCATCCATTTTCAATTTGATTTGGGTATTGCCGCCCCGGGAACCATTGATTGGATAGCCAACACCTCTGCCATAGATCACCCCAAGACTTAACAGGGGTGCTTGAGTTCATCGGGTGAGGTGTGTTCAGGATACACCTGCCCATCAGCGGCGTGGCGTGCCACATCGAGAGATGCTGGATTGGGGGACCCTTTGACCTTTCCAAATGGTCCCTCCGTCACTCCTGGACACACTGATCTCGAGATTCCAACCCCCTTCATACTTTTTTTCGTCCCAGATCTTTCTCTCCTTACTTTCCTTAAAAAAACCCACCACACAGCATCCCTAAAGATGACATTGGCTTTGAAGGAAATTATTTTCCTCAGGGTCTGCTGACGTATGGTGTCAACAGCACTGTTCACGAGGATTAACTTTTTGGCAAGCCCCTTCCACTTTTGTCCTAACATCTTGGGAAGTTTTGAGACAAAAAGTTGAACACCACCTTGAGAAGGTTCGTGCCTGGGGTCATTGAGGTATAAACGTAGAGCTTTGGTGTTCGAAGGATGGGCCACGCATATCGATCGGACCATTGTCCACTGTGAGATATCACGGGCATCAGTTGGCTACAAGCGTTCGCTGGGCGAACTAGTCTCCGGCGACAACTTCAAAATGCCTACATGCACACTGCGATACAAATCGTACTGGAAAATATAGGGAATGCAATGGTATAACCTTTCATCGGTAAGTAGGGTTTTACCATGGTCAGTAGTCGTGTAAATTGAGATCAATGTTAAAAACTCCGGGAGCATTTGTGTGGCGTCGCGCGGCCGCTGGTCGCCTTCGACTGCCTTCGACTGCCTCCGACTCATTCGTTGAGTTTGTTGGCGGCTGGAAGGATTCGGGCGACACCGACAGCCGCCACCCCCCCTTCCTACTTCCTGCACGGGAAAAATATTTCACACTGATATTGCAAGGAATGAAGACTCTATTTATATATAATTCAATGCCTAGGGAAAGGCCAACCTTGTCAGTTTCAATGTCTCAAAAACCTAAGTCTGATTTCGGCAAAGAGGGAAATCAGCGACTGTCTGGGGTAATTCTATAGTAGCACCTTCCCCAATAAAGAATCTGTTGAAATTCTAGGAGTGAGAATATTAAACCGGCTCAAGTATCGGGCTCTAGAGAAGCCCGAGTAACTCTGGCTGCCAAGAAATTGGAAATCTTGATTAGAGCTAGATTCTTCAATATTGATTGAAGAATCCGCCAGCCCTAACAATTGAATTTGGAAGCCACCTCTGGGCTATAGCGTCAGAATATTTGATAAACTTACTCTATTCTTTGAAAAGGAGTTATTTGTAAAATAGTTCCCCAATCTTAACACAGTGCAGACAAGTGCACTCTTGTGAGGTGTCACATAAAAAAAAAACTTCAAATGAATCTTAGCATTCGTACAAGGATTTAGTCGTTAGCATGGAAGGCCATGAGCCATTATGTGGAGATCTTTTATTTTCACTGACGTGTGGTAAATAATCGATTTGACCTAATACCCACCAGAAGATGGTACTTTCACGTTTTATACTTTCTATCCGAAGATGTCACCAATATATTTCAATTTTGGGAAACACCCCTCAGCAATAAACATGTTTTGGTTTTTCCGACAAACTGGAATAACGTAATTTATTTGCTTGTTTTGCAGTACCTAATAGAAGTAAATCAACTTATTGTAAAAAAAAATCACAATTAGAAAAAATTATAAAATATTGATATGGTTTATTTTTAAAACATTTATAATCGAAAATGTTGAGTTCCCAGCTTACTTCAAAGTTTTCCGGGTACCGTGTACAGAATTTTCTTTTGTCTTGAATGTCATACATTCGTGTTTATTGTTGTTAGAACGAAAAATGTCATAAAGCAGAAATGCACGGAGTACCTAATTCCATGAATGAAAAATGTGAAATCAGAAATAAAATTTAACCATATAATTTTCTTTATTTATCTTTAAATGATTTCGTTCTTTATCTTTTACTTCTTATTCTGTAAGGGTCGGGAATGCAGAGATTTCTGTGGATTTTTATATGATTTTCTTACGTCACCGATGGTGAACTCGTTCGTGGGAGATCTCACCATAGAAGTTTTTAATTTAGGTTTTAACATTTTCTTTCCATAAAGTTGTTCCAAATAAATATGTTACACAATTTAAAGTCAAACTGAAAAAACAAAAAAGTTTGTAACCCCAATATAACATCAAAGGAAACTTAGCACATTTACTACAAACCTTACGTGACGTTGTCTCTTTGTGATTTTTGGCTTCTCTAAGGTTGAGAGTAGCGATCTATAGAACTACTGATAGGTAGGTTTCCCATGATCAAAGCTTGCCATGGAATTCGCTCTTCCGAAAAGTTTACGACCAGATCGTATGCAGGATTGTTTTGGGTACTTTCATCACCAAGTCAAGATTTTGTGATGTGGCAAAGTAATTTTATGATTCTCAACTTACATACGAGTACGATAGATATTTGTACTTAATAAGAATGCTCTAATTCAATATCTCTGGAACTAAACACAATCCACTTATATTGAAAGAGGTTAACTAATATGTGCCTAACAAGTTTATTCGTGGGAGATCCTACACACAATTTTATATGCCGAAAGCAAGAACTCCTGCCTATCAGAACAAGGCAATCAACAGAGCGACTCCACTGCTTAACGATTCTGCATTGACCATCGACATTATTATCGTCGCTTACAGACAGTTCAGCAAATATGTTTTAACGTATGTCATAAAATACTAAAACGGCCCCATGACCCTTTTTACTAACATGTACCTCAAATTTGTAATCTTCCCCTTAATAAATTGGTGCATAACCGTTTTATGAAAAAAAGAATAAATAAATTTTTCTCAAGTACTGTCCAAATGATTTGCAGAACTTACTTTCTAAAATATATCTGCAGAATACTTGCTTTTTGTAAATACTTCACAACATATTAGAATATGAAGACAATCATCTTATCATGATCGTGCAGTGATTGCACGAACACTCGAAAAACACAATTTATATCGCTGAGCTATGGGGATCTTACAATCCTCAGTTAAATCGTAAATTTAGTAATGTCCACATCATTCTATTTTTAATTGAATTGATTGGATTTCAAAATGAATCCCCCAGTACAGAAACCTCGTAATAATCACATATGAATATCCTACCTACGCAACAAAAGACAATAAATGTCTCGAATTCATTCAAAAATATTGTATTTATTCTTTCTGTGTAAGCACAGACATGACGCACTCACGTTAAAAATAACCTTGCCGCAAACCCAACACATTCCAAAGTCATAACGGGTCAAGTAAAAAACTCAATTTACCTTTAAAACCGTTAATTTACAAAACGAGATAAAAGACAAATAAGGTTGTATTGTTTAAAAACTTATTTCATTACCCACAATCTTCTATTCAATTAAAATATACCATAAAACCCTTCAAGAAATAGATGAAGCAGATTAAAGCCGTAAACAAATTCTGAAGAATATACGCTTGAAACGCCTGTCTAATTATCAAAGATTGAAATCATTCAAAAACTTTCTGGAACAACAAATTAATTTTCGATTTACGAGAATCAAAGACTCGTTATCGATCGAATACTCAACACATTTATCAAAAGCCCCGTTTTAATAATCATCGAAGTTGCTCAATTTTCGGTGAAATATTCATTACCTTGATAATGGCTCCTGATAAAGAAATGAAACTCGACGTAAATTGAGCGTTTTGTTTTTCGGGCCATTCAAATTATTCTGTTTCTGAGTTCTCAAAAGGTAGATGTGATCTCTGATGAAATCTACGGTTTACGAATATAATTCGGGTTTCATGTCTTTCCGTGCCTTGTTAATAAAGAAGTTGAGCAGTTAAAGACGCGAAAAGTTTGAATTTGAGAAAGATTTTAAAATAAAACGTTAATGGGGTCTTATTTGGACTTTGTGTATTTCGGTTGATGGTCCAATAAAAACAATTTGGGAATGCTTGATGTATTTAATAAGACAATAAAGACAAACAAGGTACTTACTTCAAAATTACTTTGTGAAAGTTTCCTTTTTTATATTCAGGAGTTCACAATATATTTAGTAGATATTAAAACACTCTTTTATTCCACAATTTTCTGTCAAAGTTAATGTAAGGGTTAACACTCCTTTAAAAGTCAAAGTAATGATTTTTTAATCATTTTGAGCAAGTGGTTATCAAAAAAAGTTCTATATTCTGTGACTACTGTTCAATTACCCTTATCACTACAGTAGTGGCGTCCTGTTACTTGCTGACTAGCTAAAAACAATATTTGGATGATTTGTATAGCGCAGTTTACTTGAAAAATCACCTTCGCCGTACAAATATTTGCCTTTTCCAATGATCTTAAAATTAAACAATTCAGTTTGTTACAATCTAATCAAAACCTATCAATCTAATTAATTCAGACTTGTGTCTAAGAAAATATAAAAATATATATATGCGATTAGAAAGCTAATTTTCAAACCTTTTAATATATTTGAGAAGGTTATGACCTTTGAAGCAAATTTTAATGTCTGCTAAAATAAGTATTTTGTCATGTTTATTGTAACAAAGCTAAACAATGTCCACCTTCCTTTATGAAGGCATTATTTCCCGTCAATAATATGAGATCACACAAGTCTCACAAAAGCAGGAACGATTAATAACAGTTATTGCGCCACTTGTAGATATAATATTATTTGACACAATACACGGAACAGCCGGAGGAGGTGACGTTGCAACAGATGCAACTGACGTCTGGATACGTGATTGTGTTCTGGTATCAATATTAATATTTCAAATGTGATATATTACAACAGCTCATACAAGTGCTCAGAGTTTAGTTTGCTTCTGAAAATATAATTTAACATTTCACAAAATGGAATACATTTTACTAGACACCGTGGAAGATTCACGCACGATAATGATTTCGTGTGAGTGATATTCAATTGTATGTAAATTTTTAAAAGGAATTTTCGTAATATTCGACCTGTAAACAACTTCCGGATTCAAGTGATTTGTTCAATGAATCAATCACATCTCGTACATATGTTTTATGTTATGGTCATAAAATAATGCACGTTGGTTTCGTCGATGTCGATGGGTTGAGATTCTTGGTCAGTAAAGTTGTAATCGGTTGAAAGGAGATTACTAATTAATTAAGGTCACCTCGCACAAAGAGACAGCAGGTAAATATCAATTGAAATGTCTTCATTGTTATCTGATTAAAAATTCTAGATTAACCGATACCTGATTGCATTATTTCAAGTCGGCTGTAAATTTATTTGGTAAAAGAATTGAAGCAATTTTTTTGAGAATGTTACTTTTCAGTGGTTTCGTATAAAATATTTTTCAAAGAACAAAACGGAAGAGGATTATTTTTGATGAACTCATTTTTAATTCTAAAAACTTAATTTATGATATATTTAGGATACATTTTTAGATTATTTCGAAATTACTCAACTCTCAAATCTCTCATAATTATAAAAAGAATTGCAACACTTTACATCCAAATTTTGATAAACAAATATCTCTATCGTATGACCATAATAATAATAGCGGTCTAACACAGGGAATTGGTGAATATATATAAAAATATATAAAATATTTCAAAAAACGCACGTCGCAAGTACATTTGAGTATGTTTTGAGAAACCAGAGTATGAAACACTTCAGTCTACATTATTAAATTCGTAATGCAAGAATTGGCGCAAATATAAATGCAACCAAATAAGCTATACAATTTCCATGTGGTTAGACCGCAACATTAAATCTACTCTGAGCTACACAATCAAGGGTTCTGGGGCTTATAATGTTTTACAACCTCAGACAGGAGCAAGACTTTAACAATAATACATGAGTATAATATTACATACAATAGTATAATACTATATAGAATACATTCAAATGCACAAGTAAATTCTTATTAAATAATCCGTATTGATTTATCACTATTCATACAAATATATTAGATTAACTTTTAAATAACATTTTTGTGGACGTTATAATAAATTGACGAAATTAATTAGATTATATGCCATTTAATTATTCATTTATGCATGATTTTAGAGGCAACTTTGTCATTTTTTGTGAGTTGATTGTAATAATTGAAAAAATTATCTTACCGTATATACCAGTCATTCCCAAAGTGGTCTGTATTGACCCCTAGGGGTCGCTCTCGACGTGCAGAAGGTCTGCGTCGGTGAAAAAAAATAGATACGAGATGTATATAGGGGTCCATGAGAGCCTTTTGAGTCACAGTATACAGAAATATATTCAAAATATCAAGCGAAAATAATTTTGTGACTGAGCAATTGAGAAAGCAGGGGTCTACCCAAAACAGAAAAGGGACTACGGGACAAAACAGTTTGGGGACCTCTGGTATATACTGTGTATAGTTTATATATAAAAAAATTAAATCTCTCTGTGGTGTTCCAATAAAATTGATCATTTCTAATTTAAATTTACGGCCGTCCAAATGTTTTTTAATCACTTTATTTATTTTACATTTCATCATTTTTTATAGTAAATAGATCAAAACAATTATCATCATTATATCAACTCGCAAATAATTTACTCTAAAATCAGGTTAATTAAATTTCTTAATCGCCTTTATTTTATAATTTAAAAAAGAAATAAGTAAAATAGAACATATAAGTACGATATTTGCTATTTTCACACAAAAATGTTATTCAGTTTGGTAGTATTTTGACCTCAAATCCAAAATTAAGTTTTGCATGAAAAAAGCCTGCTATTTATATTTATTTATTTATCAACGCCCTACTGGGCTTTTACATAAAGATCACGACATAAATTTAAAAACACAGTATAACACAAATAATAAAGCATAAAATACAGTAAACTTAAGTTAAGTTATTATCACAATTAACTTCAAAAGATACTATTTAAATTTATATACGTGTAATACAAAATAAAAATAAATTATAAAAGATATTATTTATATTTAAATAAGCATATTATGCTTAAATTATGATACGTATTAAGCTTATTTACCAATATATTATGCAAATTACATGTTATTTTACAAAAATTGCTGAACTGATTTGGATTTGTACGGGTAATGTAATTAGAAGAAAAATATCAGCGAAATCCATAAACTCATTGCCCAGCCTGGGTACATAGGCTCGATAACTGAATTGAAATTATTTAGCCGATTGTGTGTTAAATGCAAACTGTTAAAAATAAAGACACTTTTTAATTAATCATTCTGTAGACAAAATTTAATTATTTATCAAAACCCGATTTGGTTTGTACAGATTGGGAAGAAAAAAAATTAAATGTAACAAAAATTGCGCACTTAAAAGGTAACATTACCTTTTATTGTCATGCATAAAAAAGTCTGGCCATTCGCTAAAATTAGGTTTTAACATTTCTGGTAAGAACCGCGAGAGCGGAAAGGTTTTGATTTATGCTCGTAATTACAATACGCCCGTAAAGATTTCTAATTTCTTTTTGAGATAGACGTAATGTTCCTTTTTATTTCCTACGATTTATCGTCTCTTATATAATATAAAAGTCTGAAATGCTCACAGGGCCAAAGTAAAACGGAAAGGGTGACTACCCCGTGCTTGTCAATGAAGGATGTAGTAATTCTCCTTCTATCGAACTGAAAAAACTGAGTGGAATAGGAGCTGAAAGGTTCATAAATATATATATTATTTCCATATGTTGACTGCGTAGCGAAGTCCTGTGTTAACAAGACTATTTGGCGTTTCATCCTGTAAATTTGTTTGTTACGTTCCGGTTCCGTTTCAAGATGGCGGTAAAATAATTAATACTGTGTAGGTAACCTAACCTAACCCAACCTAAGAAAGTTTAAAAAAAGAATTGTTACTGAGATGGTGACTTTCTGGTGACCTCTCCACCATCCTCTTCCCCATCTCCTTCCCCTCCAACCTCCAGCATCACAAAATACCCAAATTGGAGTTCCATAGTTTTACTGCATAGTTGGGACTCTAGTGCGGTATTCATATTAAAAAATAACTTGATGAAACGGACACATGAATAATTATAAAAAATAATAATAAAATTTGAATAACAACTTTCGTTACAACTTAACAGTAGACCTCGCTTCCAAAAAAATAATTTTTTAATTTATATGGTACCTACCTACCACTTTATTATACAAATTTATTTTTAATAAAATAAAATAATTTTTGTTTTAAAACCACGAGCTTTTAATAATTTTTAGAACCGACTTTGTTTTGATCAAGCATCTTCAGGGTACAATTATTTAAATTATTAATTATAAAATTGTCCATATAAACATGACGATATCACATATGAAATATAATCTTTACTGCACCATTGAAACGGTCACCATTTTGAAACGGAAACCGAATGAAAACTAAATTTTCAGACAGAAACAAAACGGTTGAGTTAAAACAGGAATTTGGAACGCTCAGTCAATAAGAGCAAAAGATTTGAAGACAAATTTTCTCATAAAATGATGAAATTTACGGCGTTAGTCATGTACGATACCAATTTAAACGATGTACCTACACCGATGTACTTCACATGAAAGTAAAGAATTGTTGATTCGTAGCGTTTTTTCAAAAAATCGTTAAAAAATTTAGACATGAAATATTATCATGTAAGAAATTCTTACCGGGTTGAACTTTTATTCCCTCAACTAAATGTAATCCCACATTAAGTTAATGAATATTTTTAATAATTTGTTGCGACAATACTGTTGTTGAGTGAAGACGACTGCTCTGTGATATTCCACTATTTACTACTTTTAGTATTCGCAACAATACATTTGTACCTACTATATTACACTCTGTTTACCAGTGAGCATAAAGTCTGTGTGCCAGTTGTGAGTCACATTATTATTATTATATACAATGCCTAGCAATCAGAATCTAGTGCAAACTAGATCAAAAGCATTGGATTCTCCATCTAATGAGGATCAATTTGGAAAAATTGTTAAATACATGGATAAAAAAATGGACGATTTTAAGCAACAAGTTTTTTCCAAAATTGAACTCGAATCGACTGCTTTGAAAAAAAATCTTGAATCGGAGATATGAGAAAAAGTATTGAATTTATCAGTCGACAATATGATGAAATCACTATGAATATTGGAAACATGATGCAATTAAAAAAAATGTTGATTACTTAGAAAACGCAAATTCTATCAAAGATTTAAAAATTAAAAATTTAGAAATTCGTGTGGCGGAAATAGAACAAAAAAACATAAGCTATAATTGTGCTGAATTGTCTGGGGTAGAAACTTTGATGGGTGAACATTCTGTGGAAACCGTTGAAAGATTTATAAAACAACTTGACATTCCGATTGAACCAGGCAGAATCAATAAAGTTTCTCAATATCCTGATAAATCTACCAATAAACCTGGAGCTCAGAGGATGATCGTTATTTTCAAAGATGAAAAGTCCTAATCTGAATTTCTTAACGCACGCAAAAAAATAAAGCAATTGAAGGACTGTAACGTATTAATTGGTGAAGTTTTATCCTCTTATTCAAAAAACCTTCTTTGGAAAACCAAACAAAAAGCTAAAGAAGCTAAGTTTCAATTTGTATGGTTTCGTAATAATAAAATTTGTGTGAAAAAGAACCCGGAACAATCCTCAAGAGTTCTAATCATTTAACACGCGGATGACTTGAATCAATTGTCTTAATCATCACTCAGAGACTGTCACTATTATTTAAAAAAAATAATTAAATGGATGATATTTACAACATAATTGATTTGGCTGACAATAATGAATCTAACATAACATTAGAAGATTCACATTCTTGCAAAATTTTTTTGAGGGATTCAAAATTTTCTTTATTGTGCATGAATATTAGAAGTTTAAGCAAAAACTTTGATGAAACTGTTTCTATGCTTGATTGCATTAATCATCGTCTAGAAGTACTAGTCTTCACAGAAGCTTGGCTGGGCAGTTTGATTAATATGCCTATCATTCCCGAGTATGTAGTCTACAAAACAAAGATGAACTATTTGCAAAATGATGGAGTAGCTATCTATATAAAGCAAAACATTCAGGTAACTGTTGAGGAAATTTCTCTCCCCAATGCCAACTGCTTAAAAATACAATTTTCCAATACAATATGTTTAATAGCTATATATCGATCTCCATCTCAGATTAATATAGATAACTTTCTCGATTCACTGGATGAATTGCTTGACTCTGTATCCTTGCAATATAAGGAGATTATATTATGTGGGGACTTAAATATTGATACTCTACATTTGAAGAACATAAAAACACAAAAATATCTATCACTTCTAGCATTTCATGGTATCAAGCCCATAATAAATTCACCAACAAGAGTAACTCCTAACAAATCAAGCTGCATTGATCATATTATGGCGAAATCAAAATTAAAACCACAGGGAGCAGCTTTTACTACTGATATAACGGACCATTTTGCAATTTTGATGAAGTTTATGAGCTTAACTCTTAAAAATATTTCAAATAGTAATGGAAAACCAAAACTTATTGTTGACAACAACCTTTTGAAGACCAAATTAAAGAAGGAATCCTGGGATACAGTACTATCAACGAACGACGTCAATCTGGCAACAGATAATTTCATTAAATGTTTGAAAACTCATGTGCAAAGTTGTACGTCAGTACAAATTGAGAAACATTACAGAAAATATCTAAAACCATGGATAAATGTTGGAATAATCAAATGCCTCAGAACACGTGATAAATTGCACAATAAATGTAGAAGAGAAATCTATAACAAAGAACTGTTGGAATACTATAAAAGATATCGGAATTGGTGTACAAAGATAATACGAACAACAGAACAAGCATACTACAGAAGAAAATTGGATGAAGTCAATGGTAACATTAAACAACAGTGGAAGATTATAAAGGAGGCTATCAACCTACAAAAGGAACAAACTACCATAAAAAAATTGAAAATTAATAATATTATTACTTCAATGGAAGAGAGTCCAAATATAGTTATTAATCATGTAAATAATTTCTTCAGTGACATTGGTCCAAGCTTCGCTAATAATTTGTGTAGTGCTAATAAAACTAGTGAGATGTGTCTTGTGAATGATTTTAAATCTGAACTTCACGTTACAGGGGACAATTTTTATTTTAAACCAACTAGCATTTCTGAAGTCACAAATGTGATAAATGATTTAAAAATGTCTTTCTCGTGCGGTATTGATTCTTTAAGTGTTATGGTGTATAAAATGCATGTATCCGAATTAGCTGGTCCCACATCTCACCTTGTAAATATTAGCTTCGAGAGCGGGATGTTCCCTTCTCATTGTAAGAAAGCTAAAGTAATTCCCCTTTTTAAAGGTGGAGATCGTCTAGATGTCAATAATTACAGACCTATATCCTTACTCAATACTCTTTCAAAAGTAATAGAGAGATTGGCTAAGTCGAGATTGGTATCATTCTTAGAAACATATAATATACTCTCTAGCAATCAGTTTGGTTTCAGAGAGAATATAGGAACAAGTGATGCAGTGTTGAGGGTATTTTCCAAAGTCACTAGTGCGTTAGACTATGGAAACAAAGCTTTGGCTGTGTTCTTAGATCTATCAAAGGCATTTGATACGGTGTCCCATGGATTACTCCTCAAAAAATTATCTTCTCTTGGCATTCATAGTACAGCACTAGGCTGGTTCACATCCTGAGTGATAGAACGCAACAAGTAGAGATAAATAATCATTTAAGCAATAGCAAACAAATCTCTTTTGGGGTTCCGCAAGGTAGTGTGCTTGGACCAATATTGTTTTTAATCTACATTAATGATTTGTGTAATTTATATATTCCAGGTAACATTGTTAGTTTCGCAGACGATACTGCTTTAATATTTGAGGGTAAAACCTGGAGAGATGCTTTTAACAAATGTGACTTAGGATTAAGAGCAGTAAAGAGTTGGCTGAATAATAACATCTTAACTTTGAATACAATAAAAACTAAATATGTGACATTTAGTATATCATCAAGAAGTCAGCCTTCTGACACTCATAATCTAATTATACATAATTGTCTGCTAAATTGTAATTGCCACCCTTTGGAAAGTGTAGATTGTATCATGTATCTAGGTGTAAAGATTGATAAATTTTTAAGATGGAATGATCATATCGATATGTTAACAAAGAATATCAGGAGACTTACATTTATTTTTAAAGAACTTCGACACATATTGGACAAAGAGAAATTAAAAACTGTCTATTTTGCCTTAGTCCAATCTCGACTTTCTTATAACATAGTATGCTGGGGATCATGTCTAAAGTCCAATGTTGAACCACTAAATATTACTCAAAAATTGATCCTTAAAGTGATGTACAAAAAAAAATTCTGTTATCCATCCAACCTACTTTATAAGGAATATAATGTTATGTGCATAAAACAGCTATATATCACTCAAATACTTTGTCGATTTTTTATCAATATTAAATTTGCTGAAAGAACACAACAAATGCGTATAACTAGAATTAGCTCTACATTGAACTTTGTGGTGGTACATACTAAAACTTCTTTTGGTCAAAGAAATTATTTATATCAGGCACCACTTATGTTTAATATTCTTCCAAATCATATTAAGTCTACCAATTCCTTAGTTAAATTTAAAAAGTTACTTAAGGTTTATGTATTGACAGACGATTGTCTTAATATTTTTTCATCCTTGTCCTTTCTTAAATAATAAGATTTTATATAAGTCCCATTTACTAAAAACCGAATGTCACCCTATCTGTCTTTATTATCTACTTTGCTTCTTATTTTGAATAATGATTAGTTATGGTTCAAATATTGTTACAATATACTGTCAAATTACCCATCTGGTAACACATCTAATACTCATCTTTTCTTTAATTTTGAAATATTTTGTGTATTTATGTAAAATTACTTCATGTTTGTGATACTCTTATGTTTGCTTCACTAAAATGTAAATTGTTAACCTCGATACAGGCTTAGTCCTAGTGAGGTTGATTTTTATGTGAAAAAAAAGTGTTTTATGTATAGTGAGATGCAATAAATAAATAAATAAATAATGGTGTCAAAAAAAGTAATTCATTGTAACGACAATAAATTATTCATTCGACAACCTTATCATTTAGTCTACATGAATTATTAAGAAATTTCAATTGAATAATAATTTGGCAATAATTCATCAACGTTATTTTTGACAACTGAAACGTCACTTCTCTAAAGTCAATTAATTAACTTATCACAACACCCTGATAGACATTGTCGTGTATAAAATTTAAATGCCTTCCAGTGGGTTGAATGTTACAAGGTTTTGTTAGTTGTAACGTTAAATGTAAATCATATTTTGTTAATAAAAAACCCCAATTTTGGTTGTGTGTCTATCTATAACGCTAGCTCAACGAAATTTAGAACTCAGATTTGCTTTCAATTTTCAAAATTGGAAATGATTGTAATAAAGCGATAAAGGTTATGTTCTTACATTAATATATAATGCTTTTTTTACCAGATATCTCTTGAATAATTTATCTTTCTTTTCCAGTACTTTTTTAGTACCTATGAATGAAAAAAATAATTCAAATAATAAATATTTGAAATATTAATTTTTTTTAATTTCAAATAGTTTATTTTGACAAGTAAAGTCGGATTTCATATTTTTTTTCGTTTTTTAACCATCATGCAATTATCAATTCCATAATTATTGAAAATCTTGTTATTTTTCATTGGGTTCATTCTGCACTAGTTTTATATAAAACCGTGGGGAAAATTGGGTACAAGTAAAAAACACGCAGAGACGATAGCTACAAAGGATAGTGTATCGTGTAGGTATTATTAACACTCCTCGAAGTTTTGGCTTTCAATTTTAAAATTTAAGCGTTACAATACCTTAAACTTTAAACAAAAACCATTTAATTTGCATACTTACCTCGATACAAAAAGATTAGATCGAAAGTAATAACGGTTTCGCAGGAGGGCGGAATAACAAAGAAGACGAAATAAGGCAAGAGCCAAACAGCGCTCGTGAAATAAACGCTCGGACGAGTCGTGCCGTACCCGAAACACTTGTTCCGGACGCCACCGGACGCAGTTGGAATACCGGACACATTCCGGACATACTCCGGACATATTCCGGTCGAGTCAGCGCCAGGGCGGGCGGACATTCCTCAGACGGGTCGGGGGAACATCGACACGCTCAGGTAATTGAGTTGCGGTGTGCTCGCACCTTTATCGGGTTGCAGACTGTTCCGACTCGAAGCCGACGCGGGGGCAGCCACCCTGACGCGACGCATTGGTAAAACGGTGCACTTTTTGTCAGCGATTGAAATCAGCATGGAGAAGTTGAAGTGGGAGGGTTAAGGACCCGATTTTCCGAAAAATACGTTTTTGTATGCACGTCAACAAGCGAGCAACCAATACAAATATGTTGGAAAGGTATACTGAAGTTGGGCGAGTCTAGGAAGGGTTGAAGACCCGGTTTCAAGAAAAAATATCTTGAGTATGTAAGTGAGCAATGAAGAGTTTTTGGTCAAAATAACCAAAATGACAACATTTAAAATTTTTGTTTTCATTTTCGTGGAAAGATATCACTTTGTGGCTTAACATTATTCAAAATATAAGAAAACCACCTTACGTCAAGTTCAAATTTTACTTTGGCCTGTGGAAACTTTGGTATGAGGATAAAAACCCAACGGCTATTATTATTAACGTAAATAGTTATTTAAACAAATTATATTGTAACATCAACTTAATTTTCTCTTTTTGTTACATTTCATATTATTATAATTTATTTTTAATTCCAAAAGAAAAATTATCTACATTTACACGTAATTTTACGGTGGAGCTAAAGAAGTAAATGACTAATCCTTTGGTAATAAACCGAGAAAAACCTGCTACTTTCAAATCATCGCAGTTCTGAAAATGTGTCATAATTACTGAAATAAAATCAGGTATTCGTGTATTAGTTGGTCGTTGAAGAATAGAAACATTTATTTATTTAATTGAATCATTAACGTCTTTCTGCTATTATAAAGTGTAAGACAAATTATAAAACGAGACATGACAATTGCGCAAGTAATAAATAACCCCTATGAGAATGTAAAAAGTTAAGGCGATGCACTACGTAGTAATGCAAAATCATGTGTTTTTGGTTTGAAAATTTGATCGCCTGGAAATGTTTCAGATGCTTTAATTAAATACTGCGAGTAGAATACATCTTGACCTTTGAAATAATCGAGAATTTTTTATATAAGTCTTTTTATAAGCCTAGAAAAAAATAATCTGTAGGCCTATGAAAACTGCTTTAAAGTTCAAAATCTCCTACTTGCGAACCCATTTTCGGTTATGATTTCATTGTGTAATGTGGCAAATTAAGTTATTTATAAAATGATGGGAAAAAATTAAATATTTATGCTTGAAAATCCACAAAATAAAATAAAAGGCACTATTTGGCCATGTTTTTTTCTTGCATAAAAACAAAACAGGCGGATTAAGCGAAAATTTAAACCTTATCGCCATCTACGTAAGGAGTGTTATTGATAACGGCTCGATTTAAAATATTACACGACGTAATGCATCGCCTTAAGGACAGAAAATATAAGTCAAGAACATGTGTCAATAGCAAAGCAAAGAATTACCTATTAAAATGAAATGATAAAAAATTGTAAAAAAATACATACATGTAATATAACTATCTAACTTAGTTTAAATAAAGAAGAGGGAAATAGTAAATGCTTGTGGGTACGTATATAATAATAAGTAAAATATATTTCGTGTTGAGAAGATGTCTACACATAACAAGAAATATTAAGCGTCATGTTTTTTTATTCGGAATTCCAATAAAATTTAGGGTCATGTCAAATTTCTTACTGAACATGATAAGATTGTTGGGTTTTTTATCAAATATTTGGCGTGTCCCGTATGCATAACCGTAATCCGATACAGTATTTTTATTTATAAGAATTGAAATCTTGCGGCGGACCTTGCCGAATTCCTACAGGGTTTTATAGCGTCGTAAAGTGAAATCTCCGAACCCGCTTATGACGTTACAAATCGTTCTAATAAACGCGTTTAGCGAAGTTACTGCTTCCAGTAGAACAACGTCAAAATATTTTCACCAAATCGCTTTCCATGGCCGGTTTTATTGGTTTCCCCGCGATGAAATGGCTACCAACTCAGGAAAGTTGGTAGTTTTATTCGGCGGTGGTGTAAAAAAGAGAATGTGTTGTGCTCAGAACAAACACTTTTCACAATTTAAGTCATAAAAAACATATAAAAAATATGCACTTAGAAATGATGAGCGTTTTCACAAAGATAAATATTCTCTATGTATGTGTAGGTGTCTACGAGATGGCTATTTCAGATTTTTAAAAATCTATACATTTTTCTGCGCCATGTATAATAAATAGAAAACGATTAACTTTCACAAAGTGAAACATATAAATACCTATCTTTATGGAATAACTAGGTAGGTATATATATTTTATTGACGAGTACCGCCATCTTTGCGTTGAGGTCGGAAACTTTTCAGACCACCCTCGTAATGTAAAAGAGCCATTTTACATTATTTTGAAGTATTTTTCAATGGCAAAAAAAACACATTTGCCCTGATGATGGACACTGCAATGCAGTCCGAAACGTTGGCTAAAGAAGGAGTTAGCGCAACACGGCATAACACCCCAAAACAAATAACAAAAATAACAAAAAAGGCAAAAATATAGTTTAAAAAAATTTGAAAGTTACTTAAGCCTTTTTTCTGCAGGGGTTTTTATAATACTTTTTTTGTGGAAGGAATTTGAAAAACAAAAAAAAGATTTTACTATAAACACAAACAATTTATTGTTTAACTAAAGTGCATTTATATTTATGTACTTTTTGACATCCATTACGAGAAATATGGTTTTTCACAAATTAATTGAATTTTCACATTTTTCACAGTTAATGGAATTTGCATTTAAATATTATCATTACATATTAACCCCGAATGATTATTCACCCAAAACTTTAACAAAACTTTTTGTAGATATTTCTCTTTGTGAAAACACCCCTTAAAAATGTAAATGTCATATTTCTCTCATTTGTAAGTGATGATGAAGAATACTCTTGGAAGGGAAAAAGCATATTAAAAGTCGTTCATACGCACTTTATAAAACGTAAATTTTATCTACCCATAGTACTTTATTCTCTAGGTCTGATAAATGATTTATAAATGAATTATTGCAAATTTAGGTTGGCAAAGTCTTAGACATGGGTTATTTGTTTATTTGTACAGATTTTTATTTTAATTTTACTCCAACATATATTGAAAAAAAAAATCCCATTTCAATGTTTTTTCCAATAACCCCATAAGGCCTTGAGGAAAATAATAACCCTCAGGGCCTATGTCATCTTTTGGAATGCTGTGTGGAGGGTATTTTTAATGGAAAGGAAAGAGAATAAGTTATGGGAATGTAAAATGTATGAGGGTTATTTGAGGCTCCCACCACTTTCCCACCCCGGTATAAGTAACAGATGGTTACTCCTTCAGGGTTCACAACAGGACTCTAATTTTTTTTTATATTAAAAGACTCTAGGTATACAACGATTCTAGACCTCAAATGTCCCTGCATGAGGGGTTAGTTAGCACTATGCAAGATGCCCAGATTAGTATAAGTGTTAATAGTGTATAAGGAACATTGTTAGTTTTTACACATCAGTTAATGCAAAACAAGTATGTACAAGTGGAATGAGATTCTCCGAGTCGGCAGTCCCTCACAGGTGCAATCAGATGTCCGTTGGTCCACAGGTGAGGTTCGACAACCGCTCACGATCGCGGTGACCGTCTGATTTTGCCCCAAAGAAAGAGATAAGCTGATATATAGGCTGTGAGCAGCCGAAGACCCTAAAGAAGAAATCGAGCGTCAGACGGGAGAGGATCGCAAGGAAGGTGGTCTAGCTCTTGCAGACCTCACGACAACCAAGAGCACCTCGTAAGGGGGAGGCGCGACTCGTGATCCATACACCATGTACAGAGGATAAAGGAGAAGCCAGTTTTTCTGCAGGGACGACGGTCTGTGATCCACGCCCTCGAAGGGCTGGGACAAAACATTACATAAAAAGTTCAGTTTCAACAATCTAAAACTGCGTCGACCGTGATTGCTTGTAACCTGTAAGAATCTACATTAAAAACTACGAAATGGTAAACAGATAGGCAAGAAGGAAATAAAATAAAATAAATAAATAGCAAGCCATTTCCCTCTTCCGACCGCTTAGTCGCAGTCAGAGCATACGAATGGCTTTGCCAACAAGTAAAGATCGTTATATAAAAACAGGTAGAAATATTTACAATATATACAAAGTTCATGGAAATAAGGTCATATCGTTATCCGAGGAGAACAAGAGCAGTATACATGGTACATAACTTTTGAATGTGATTTTATGCTATTCTCCGACTCTCAATTCAGGCCATCGTTCAACCCAAGTCCTTACAAATTTTCTCAGACATTCGAAATTCTCTCTATTCGATACGAGATCCACATTAGAAATCGGTCTCGTTATAACATTCAAACCATTTAGCATTTCCTCTCTGGCATCCTTCATTATCTCGCAATGCCACAGAATGTGCTCGGCTGACTGATCGTTATCTCCACACGCGCAGTTTGAATGAGGGGACAGGGCGAGGCTGTAAAGTCTCCCCCTGAATTCACCGTGTCCGGACAGGAGTTGGGTGATGTGGTGATCCAGTATTATATGCGCCCCTTCCATTCTGGCTTTAACTGACGGGAAGAAAGAGTAGGTCCATCTTCCCGTGTTCGACCTATTCCATCTTATTTGCCATTCACTCAATGTTCTTTCTCGCATCTCTCTTAGAAGTCCTTGGAGAGACACAGCTCCACCAGGAGTGAGTACCACTCCTAGGTGAGTAGCAGGTCTGCCTCTGGTAAGCTTCTTTTTCGTGATCACTTCCCTAATTTCAAGATCGATTGGCAGAATGCCAGCCAATATTGGCAAAGCGTCCGAGGCTACAGTGCGATAGGCTCCTGATAATGCCAGTAGAGGGATTCGCTGGCCCTTTTTAAGTGCGGCGTGGATCAGTACGTTATCCAGGCGGTGCTCCCAAACAGAGGCGGCATATGTTATTTGAGAAACATAAACCCCTCTGTACAGAATACGCAGTGCCGGAGATCGCAATCCCCACTCCGCAGTTGAGAGTCTTCTCAGTTTCATAAAAAGAGCCTGGGCCCTACTGGACACATTTTTCACATGTGCCAGAAAAGAGGACGATCGATCTAATGTGACGCCAAGATATTTAGTATTTTCTGCAAATTTGATATTTGAGTTGCCCATTCTTATAGTAGGGTTCCTTCCTCTGTCGAGGAAACCCTTCATGAGCAAACCCACGGTCTTATGGGGAGCGAAGTTCAGTTTGTTATTCTTTCCCCATTCTAAAATCATTTTCAAACCTTCTTCAGCCTTAGATTCCACTTCTCTTCTACTGTTCCCCGAGACCAAGTACAACTTATCATCAGCATAGTCTACCGAGATACATCCCTCAGGCAAGGGCAGCCTTGAGGAATCGTCGAAAAGGATGTTCCAGAGTTCCGGTGCGAGGACCGAACCCTGCGGGCAACCCTTGTCGACGTGCCTAACAATAGTGATTCCGCCATATGTGATAATGATGAATCTGTTGGATAGATAGTCCACCAGAATGTTAAAGAGTCTTTTGGGACAATTTCGCGCTTTTAGTTTAGACAGTATCATCGGCCACCACGCATGATCGAAGGCACCAGTGATATCTAAGAAGATCCCGATGACATACCTCTTTTTACAGACCTTCACCCAATCAAGCGCATTTTTAATGGCGTGCTCCGTTGACATCCCAGGGACAAAGCCGAATTGCCTTTCGTAGGCCGGGGACAGGGTTTGACGCAAACGTTGGCGTATTAGTTTTTCTAGAATTTTACTAAATACTGGCAGCAGAGTAATCGGGCGATACGCTTTGACGTCTGTTTTAGGCTTATCTCCACCCTTAGGGATGACCCGAAGCACGCCCTTCTTCCATTCAGAGGGGAAAATTCCCCTCCTCATACACGTTTCTAGCACCTGGAATAATTCATTCTTGGCGTAGACCCATACTTTCTTCACTATTATACCGTTAAGCTTGTCGAAGCCTGGTGCCTTCTTCGCTCCCAAGCCCTTAATTATTGTATCGACCTCAGATATTGATATTCGCATTATGTCCTCCTGAGCGAGGCTGGGTGGGAGCCGTGAGAGATTTCTGTTTGTGGTGGTCGTTTTCCCCAATTACTGAATCTAATGGGACAAGCTTGCTCAGCAGTGTGCTAAGAGTGGTGGCCACATCAACACTCTCAGTGTCCATTCCCTCTTTTTCAAAAATGATGCTACTTAGATACCGTTCAGAGCCTTTCCCGGTTTTATCAATGGCGCTGTGGAGAGTCCACGGGTCGGCGTTACCCACTTCTTTAACCCAGTTATGCCAAGCAGTTCGTTTTGCTTTTAAGATTGCCGATCTGAAGGCTCCACGAGCATGCCTAAGGTTTAACTCAGCAGTTTTCCGCTGATCAGGCAACCACCCGTCCCTTCTGGCACGACCTAAGGTTCTGGTAGCCTTCTTAAAGGCGCTCTTACGCAAAGTCAGCTCACTCGACCACCACGGCGTCCTGATGGTCCTCTTCGGGTTTGATCTTCCCAAAGAGGATTCGGCAGCTGATACCACGGCTGCGTTGAAAAAGTTCCCCAAATTGTTCGGATCTTTGCACGCTACATCATAAAAGCCCCTTAAAGTATCGCGTAGTGCCTCCCCAAAGTTATCCCAATTCGCCTTAGTGGTTTTGAAGTTCCAGGAGGATTTCGGAGCTTCGGTCTTCTTGACACCCACTGTATAGGTTATGAGCCTATGATCAGAATTTATCGCGGATTCGTGAACTTGTCACTTCGATATTAAGCCTGCAACAGATCTAGAGCATAGAGTTAGATCGATGTTACTCTCGCCATGTATATTTGAAAAGGTGAAGCTATGGTTAGGTTTATTGAGAATTACTAGACCTTGCGCCGCAATGAGGTCAACAACGGCGTCTGCACGTTCCGTTCTTATTTCGTAATAATCGAACCACAATGGCGAGCGAGCATTAAAGTCTCCTCCAATAACTATGTTACGTCCTTTAAGCGCGTTTAGAGCGCGCGTCAAGCTCAATATGTGTGGCCCAACAAGATTCCCATATTTAAAGTAAATTGAGATCAGAACAATCTCAATTTTATTGTAGAAAGCAATCACTTTGTGGTTTGACATATTTAATAAAATAAAATACTTTTTTGTTTTAAAACCACGATATTTATTAATTTAAGAACCGACCGGTTTCGCTTTACTTAAGCATCATCAGGGTACAAATTAATACTAAACAAGAAGTACATAATGTGTGCATATATATAACAAAATATAGAGGGAGACAACATGATACAAATATAAGCAACACAAAGACGGTCATAAAATACATTAAAATAAGTGCACAGGTAATGGAAAAAACGGAAAAAACCGCCAGATAATTATGTAGCCTAATGGGTTATACCAATAAATCGGGAGAAACAAAGCATCAACTGGCATGGTGGTAAGGAGGTAAGGAGAACTGGGAATTTTTTATGGGTTTATTGGAAACAGACTTAATATTGGACTACTTGATATGTCTAATTGATTATTAAGTATCTGACTTTTGGTTTTTACAGCTTTTTTAATTTCTAGTGCCTCTAAGTTGTTTAGTCTGTTACCATGCCCGTTTTTATGTAAGATGTTAGCACCGGTGCTATGACAGAATGTATGATCTTTATCGATCAAATGATTTGCGAATTCAGAAAAACCGTTATTATTGAGGCAACGAAGATGCTCCTTTATCCTAATATTAACATTACGTGATGTCTTACCGATATAAAAAGCCGAACAATTATTGCAATTTAATTTATAAATCCCCGAATGACTTAATTTATCGTCCTTATCTTTAGAATTAATTAGAAATTTACCTATATTGTTATTGGTATAAAAGGCCGGTTTGACTTCAGAAGGAAGGTTTTTTACACATAAGGTAGAAAAGTGATTGATGAATAAAATTCGCCGCCATTGATAATTAATATTATTGTCATTGATTTGAGGAGAAGGACTAGCGAAGAGGAAGCGATTAATGGCTATTTGTTTTAGCTTTTTATTTAAAATTAAATCTATAAAATTTGATTCATAGCCATTATTTACTGCTATGTTTTTAATTAGTTTTAGTTCACTATCAAAATTACTATCGGACATTGGAATTGTGACTAAACGATGGACCATAGAATGGAATGCGGAGTGCTTATGTGAAATAGGGTGATTTGAGGTGCTGTGTATGACAACGTCAGTATAGGAGGGTTTACGAAAAATGTTAAAATTAATTCTGTTATTAACGATCGATAAAGTAAGGTCTAAAAAATTTAAGGTTGAATTTATGCCTACTTCTAATGTGAATTTAATCTTATTATGAAAAGAATTTATAAGATTGAGGAAGGAATTCAGTTGACGCCTAGTCCCTGTCTATATACATAAAACATCATCAACGTATCTTCTCCAGTACAAGACATTTTTAATAAGATGTGAGCTACTAGATAAAATTTTATTTTCTAAGTTATCCATGAATATATCAGCAATCAGAGGACTGGTAGGGCTCCCCATAGCTAGGCCGTCACGTTGCTGATATATGACATTATTAAATTGAAAATAATTTTGATTCAGGCATATATTAAACAAGGAAGTTAAATCTTTTATAAAATCTATAGAGAGATCGGAACTATTTAATAAATCAGAAATTAAAAGTTTACTCTCTTCTATGGGAACATTGGGGAACAAATTTACAACGTCAAAAGAAATTAGTGTAGAATTACTTAATAAGTTAATTACTTAAGTCAGATACTTAATAATCAATTAGACATATCAAGTAGTCCAATATTAAGTCTGTTTCCAATAAACCCATAAAAAATTCCCAGTTCTCCTTACCTCCTTACCACCATGCCAGTTGATGCTTTGTTTCTCCCGATTTATTGGTATAACCCATTAGGCTACATAATTATCTGGCGGTTTTTTCCGTTTTTTCCATTACCTGTGCACTTATGTTAATGTATTTTATGACCGTCTTTGTGTTGCTTATATTTGTATCATGTTGTCTCCCTCTATAATATATTTGTATCATGTTGTCTCCCTCTATATTTTGTTATATATATGCACACATTATGTACTTCTTGTTTAGTATTAATTTGTACCCTGATGATGCTTAAGTAAAGCGAAACCGGTCGGTTCTTAAATTAATAAATATCGTGGTTTTAAAACAAAAAAGTATTTTATTTTATTAAATCTCAATTTTACCGAAATTAATAACCACGCAGGTTTGGTACTCGTTTGACAGCCCAACCAGAAGGAGGGGACTGACCATCGAAACGTTGACCAGGACACCCGCCATCGGTGCACTGCCGACTTCGAGCACCTCCCCTGGATAACTAATGGGCGTTCTTCCTAACCGTGTATACTGCTCCTGAATAAGCATAATGTCAATTTTAAGGTCAGACATGACCTGCAGCACCTCAGTTGTGGCAGCCCTAGATCTCTGCAGGTTGATCTGACCTATTGAAAGGAAGGAATTACTGGCCATAGTCAGTCATACGTACTTGCGCCTCTATGGCAGCTCTGTGCGCCGGGCAGGTCCTGTCACCAGTGGCGTGGTCCGCTTTTTTATTAAATTTTGTACAGGTTGCACACACTGCTGGTTGGTCCTTTTTGGGGCAATCCTCAAAATCGTGCCCGGTGGCCGAGCAATGACGACAAGTGGTCACAGACTGTGTGCACGCCTTGCTAATGTGCCCGTAAAGGTGGCACTTGAAGCACCTAGTTGCACCAAGGTAGTCCCTCACCCTGCATGCATTCCACCCTAAAAAGCACAAGCCGCTGTCGATGAGAATCCTCCTAGCCTCAGGATGGCAGGTAATAATCATGTTCATAGTAGAACCCTCTCTTTTGCCGAAGAGAGCAACGCGGCGCATTGTGCGCAGGAAGTCCTCCTTTAGCAGACCGCATTTTCCTGTAATGTTATTAATGAAGATTTCCTCAAAAAGTGCCGGATCGCCTGAAATTTCTCCCTTCGGAACGTCATATATTACTATTTTAGGTAAGCGACCTTGTGGGCTGACAAGTTTGATTCCTTGTTCGACCAGTTTAGCTTCCACTTTTTTTATGTTATTAAGACCCTCCTGAGTGTTTGTCTGAAGGGCGAATCCAGCACCTTTAATCTTCCGTGTTCTTACCACTTTAAAACCGTCTTTGTTCGGGTTTAGCAGCGTTGTCAACTTCTTCTGCGTTTCTTCTGAGGTTTTACCCTCGGGAATGGTAGGATAGAACAGGACCGTGTGCTGGGTGGGTGGGATCTGTCTTGGGATTCCGTCAATCTTGATCGATTTGGATAGGGGACTAGAGGAAGTAGCACTCGCGTAAGATTTAGTGAGGACAGGGTTTGACTGGGTGGGAAGGGAAGCTTTTTTTATGAGTAATTCTACCTTGTCTGATAGTCCCTTTTGGGGTTCGAGGATTTCACTCAGTGACGATGCTCGAGCTACCGCGGACGCGTGCGATATTGCCATGCTAGTGACTACTTTTTTAATTTCATCCATTGCATTGGTTATGATAGCCTTTTCCTCGCGTTTCATTTTGTTTTTACCCGCGTTCACCGTGATGGAGATAGTCTCCATATAAGATCAGATTGTTGCTATTGAAACTTGGGTATCTACGCTAGTCGGGTCAACAATGATGGATTCTGCACCCCTGTGTCTCTTCCTGTTTGCCTGGTTAGGCGAGACTGTTGGGTGAGCAAGAGGTTCCTTATCAGTTGTATTTTCAGGAGCCGTTGTTTCCATTAGGGGAGCCGAAGTTGATGGCATTTGCTCGGATAAGCGACTTCCGTGAATGCTACTAAAAGGCGAATTAGATATTTCACCAGTACCGAGAGTCGGTGTGGGGTCGCGAACAGTGAGCGACGCTAGTAGGGCGGCAGAGCGGGGAGAGAGTTCCTTTTGTTCTGCGAGAGCCTTCCTCAGCATCTCATTTTCCCTTTTCGTAACAATGAAATCTATAATGGCACTATCCTGGGGGGAATCCTCTCCTCCCGAGTCGTCTGAATCTGTCATTTTTTGTCTTACAAATTGTCTTCCTGAAATTGCGCAAATATTGTGCAAAAATTTTGAGTTTGTTAGTTTTGTCTGTGGTCGGGTATGATGGAGTCAGTCGTCTACGGGATAGGTTTTTCTATGGTTTGGAAACCATAGAAATTTGAAAAATTGTCTATGACTTTACCTTAAAAATTTGAAAAATCGTCTATGACTCTACCTTAAAAATTTGAAAAATTGTCTATGACTTTTTCTATGCTTTCAAGCTGTCAAAATTTGAAATGTCATGCAATTGTTTTTTTAAAGTGGGTTAAAACCCCAAATGGGGGTGTATACTCACTTGGATAACGGTTGCACGTTGTTCCCAGGTCGCTATTTATTGATTAAGAGTAAATACCTTATGAAAAAAAAACGTTGTTCCGTGGTTTTTCGTAGAAAAATTGCGGAGCAAAAGTTGCGCAGTTTAACCATAGAAGGCTGAAACTGAACTGAACTGAACTGTATGAGGGTTAGATAGGAATCTAGGGATCAGATATGAATATATCCCTCCCACTGAGATCAAAGGGTCTCCCCAATCAAGCTTCCCTCGATATGGCAAGCCACGCAGTTGGTGGGCAGGTGCATCCTGAGCACACCTCACTCGATGAACCCGGGCACCCCTGCTAAATCACCAAATGTAGCGAACCACTTGTGGTGACCGATAGCCGAGGTGTTGGTTAACCAATAAATGGTTCCCGGGGCGGCGGTACCTATACTCGCCTCCCAAATTGGGCAAAGTGCTTTAAATTAGTTTAACAATATGAAACTGATAGTTCTTTAAATAATAGTTAATATAAAAAGGGTGTTTAAATATATATATATACATTTAGAACTCGAAAAGTAGTTTTAAGGTTCAAAATCATGAACATTATATATGTTTATATATTTATATATATAAAATTGAATGTCACTTATGCCTTTTTTCTTCAGGTGTTTTTATAATACTTTTTTTGTAGAAGGAATTTTAAAAACAAAAAAAAGATTTTACTATAAACACAAACAATTTGTTGTTTAACTAAAGTGCATTTATATTTATTCACTTTCTTTTGTCAAAATTCCATTTTTGACTTCCATTAAAAGAAAGATGGATATGTATATACATACATTTAGAACTCGAAAAGTAGTTTTAAAAGTAGTTTTCGTGTCTTAGCTGGTCGAATACGAACGGTAAATATATTCAATAAAAAAAAAACTTTATACTACCTAACAAAATTATTATTACAGTTTCGAAAATGGTAATGTTCACCCATCTCGTGCAAAATTTAATTTACATCATCTCATCATTTAAGTATATTCTCCACTGTTCTTTAAGCCTACATATTATTCGGCAGCCTTTAGAAGGTTCGGTAGAAATACAGCAAGCAAATGGGGAAAAGGTCAAACAGACGATTCATTAGAAACAAAAGTTATCATACTAACAACTGTGGTCATTCGCCGGAACGTATGAGGAACACGTTATTTATTACCAAAAAAATTACGAAAAGTTTATGACTTTGGGAAAACGAACGGTCTGGTCGTTTTGGAATTACGAAACTAAAATATGTAGTTTCTTTGTAAAAATTAAGTAATTGTAAAAATCCTAAAATTTTTGTATTACAACGAAAACGCCGATTAACGTTTTTGCCACGTTTATCAGGAAACCTGTTAATTCATTCGTAAGATTTGCAACCCCAAAGGTGATTACGCTAAGTAAATCAGAACTCTCTATAATTCTATTAAAATTTTAAAAAATAACAATAAAATCGGAAAAAGCCTTCTATCTGAGAGTTTTAATAATTTTAATTCTTTCGTCAACAGGCTTTCAGAGGAAGACCGAGTTTATAGTTAATATATCTTATAAATTTTTAGGAGGGCTTATTGCCTGGCGGTAATTTATACCAACCAACCGCACATGTAACCGGTCAAGTAAGAACAAACTTCCGCAGTGTGCAAATCTATTAAATTACTTCATATTGATAACAACCACCAAGAAAGGGGAAAACCGACTTTTTTTCTTGTATGGTTGCACTCATGGCATAGCGCCCCCTTTACGCCACTGGTGTGAAGTGAACATTTTGAATTCTTCACCCGTATTTTACCACCATCATTGATTCAGGATACTTGCTACTAGAAAAGCCTTTCAAATAAAGAACACAAAAACAGAAAGCCTTATTTCCACTCATGTTCGCTCACCTCGGTCTTTTTTCCAAGTCCGAAAGCCGCTTGAAAAATATTTTTATTTTATTTATAGCGTCATGGGCGAAAACATGTGGCCAAGTTACTCGACCAGTGGCCAAGGGTTCAGAGCCGAGTTTGTTCACATCGGTGCACACCAAACATGAAAACAGCCAAAAAAATTATTTATTATCTATACTGTAAAACTATACAACTATAAAAACTCAGTTAATATACAGATAGTTTCCACAACAATTCCAAAAATCTACTCAGACCCAAGATACATTAATTTTCATACATCTAAATAAAGATTAAACAATGAAAATTATAAAATTACCTGAAAACTCACTCAAATAACAAATAGTCCCAAAAATGTAAAAGACACAAATAGAAATGAAAGTAACACATAATATAATCAGCACAACATAGTTTGTTTGACAGTAGGACATTTTTTCTGAATCCGTAAGAATTATTGTATATTATAGTCGACACATTTCAGACACGGTCAGAGTGCAAAAATTGGAGTTACTATTTTTGAATGTATTAAAGTGAAACATTTCAATATAACTAAGACATAATGCAGTATCAAGATGGCAATGAATTAGTTTGTTATTATTTTTTTGGTAAACTAATGTTTAAGAAAAGATTTTTTATGCATAGCACAAAGGGTAACAATTATTGCTTGTAAAATAATTGTTACCCTTTGTGCTATGCATAAAAAATCTTGTCTTAAACAAGAGTTTACCAAAAAAATAATAATTAATATTTGACAAGTTCAAGTATTTCACCTAAAAATGTAGACAATTTGTCTCGACGCCATCTAGTGAGAGAGTTAGCACTTACAATGCCTTTCTCATATAAAATAAAGTTTGTTGTTTTCAGGTGAAAAAATGTAACAAGCAGTAATTGTTGAATGAAACACTAGTATATATTGAATTATTTCACGGATAAGAGATAAGCGGCCATAGCTCAGTGGTCAGAGCTGTCGACCGGAAATCGAAGGGACACGGGTTCGAGTCCCGTTGGCGTCATGTATCTTTTATCAGGAGATTTTTCAATGTGGATGAGTGTTTCAGGCGAATAATTATTGCTTGTAAAAGAATTAGTTTATACAAACATATTAGATCAGTCATTTGCCTTCTATTTTTAGAAGATGAATATTGAAGTATTTAAGACGTACGTCGTATGATTTAAGATGTTTATGTAGTCTAAATTTTAAAGATTAATACTGCCACCATCATTATAAGCGGATAATGTTTGTTGTGCAATGATGGAGAACTTAGCTAACACATGATTTAAACACACGACACCAAAGTGGTAACCTAACGCATACAGTGTACCTACTCGCCTACTGGGAAAATATTTTTTTCGTGTCTTACATACGTCTGTCCGTCGAAATAAAATTTGATGTAGTTTTGAAGACGGTTCACTGTTCAATAAATCATACCTTTTAAATACTTTCAACTAACTACAGAATTCATTATAAGTGTTATTGGTCTTCACATTGCAAATGGTAGGGAAATTCCACTTTTTTACAAGATTTTCTGAATATTTTCCAAAAAAGATGCTATACACGAAAAAAATGTTGTTCAATTTCAGTTCATAAATATTTTGCTGCCACCAAATATGTTTTGACTCAGATACACGTACGTAAGAAATATGGTTTATTATTAAATTCATAAGTATGTCATATATATATATATATATATATATATATATATATATATATGTTAATCATTGCCACAGGAGAAAAATATAGCAACAGTTACAAAATAATTTCTGCATCTAAGTCAAAAAATATTATATAAATTATTAAAGACTAGCTGACTTGTACCCGGCGTTGCTCGACTTTTTTCTACTTTCTATAAATATAAGATGCATTGTTACGTATATAATCGTAACAAAGTAAGAACTTCTCCTTCCCCACATAAAAGGAACTGTGTGGGATGCGCCTGGCAACACTTTTCTTCAAGGTGGCAAGATTGGAATCGGAAGGAAGCAAGCCGTCATTCTTTATTTTTTGGTTCAACGGCTTGGAGCACCGTGGAATCATAAAAACGACGGATCACAGCCTGATCGCCATTTTCAACTTACAAAAGGCAGATGGATTAAAATGGCAATCTAAATATCCCGGCGAGGATAACTCTAATAAGACCAATGGATTGGCAATACAAAGCCACACTTCAAATCCTCAAGTAAGATGTAAATTTGCCTACCCTCCGCTAATTCTGGAACCTCAGATAATATTCATAATTGCTACCTGCTTACCGATGAAATGGATTCACAAGGAGAATCCATTTGAAGCCATCGCTCGCCCGAGCGGTATAATTATTTTGACAAGATGACATCGTACCTGGAAGGCGCAGTTCGCAATAATTTCAAGACTTGAAATGCCCGAGTAACGTATTAACTTCTTGCCCAAAGCTAGATTAGGATGTATAACACTTCTCTGTACTTTGTGCGACTCATCTATAAATTATATCTATCTAATTTACACTCATAAATTTATCTTCTTATTACAATAACCTAACCTATGAATGCCAGCACTCGTTGTCCACTTAAACCCTGAAATTCCATCAATGGTTTCCTGTTTCCCTTACTCGAACAAAAAAAACAGGTGGCGCTCAAATTCACGCCAAATGTTAACTTCGGCGTTAACAATGGCGACCAACGTGTTCTGGTTTGGATCGGCATTCATGGATTGGGTTTATTTTGTCTTGTTGTGTTTGGCGATCTGCGATTTGTAGCAATCCATCGATCCATCAAATATTTATTAACATGTAATTTTGTTTGCGATAATTGCGGTAATTCTAAAATGTGCGAATAACATTCCTCATATGCTAAGTGTTAATTTTGCGATTATTGTGACATTCGTATTCGAAGGTAGAAGTTTGCTTTTATGTTGGTAACAATGTGATATGAAATCTTGAATCATACTGGTCTGTTGAAACGGATTATTAAGTTGACACTTTGGAACTTGCGAATAATATTTTGCAGTTTCTGTTCGATAGAGTGGCAACATTAGGAAGTGAAAGTGCAGTTTTCTATGGTGATTTAGTTTGACAGATGTAAAAGAACTAGTTTTGCTTGCGTAATTTGTTAAAGTAGAAAAAAAATGGAGTTTAAAACGATTAAAAAGATTAATACGCATACGAAAGTGCAATTAGCTGGAAAATTAACGGACCGAAACATTGTGCCTTTACTGACTTTAGCTGGAATGCGTGAACAGGCAATAATGTTCAATAAATCAGTGAGAGAAAAACGTGATGCTAAAAAATGTTACGATCAATCTTCAGAAGACCCTGCGTTGTCTGATAAATGTAGTGATCCAGGTACTTCTGCGACTAAAGTATTTCGTGTAAATTGTAACGCTTCACGTGAATTCTCAAAATGTAAAGGCCTGATTAATTGGGATCTAAAATTTGACGGGAAAACTGATGTGAAAGTGTTTATTGACAGAGTCGAAGAACTTAGTAGAATACGTTTGATATCAAATGAGGATCTGATACGATGTTTTCCGGATATTCTAGACGGAACAGCTTTGTTATGGTTTCGTACAATTCACACGGAAACTCTTTCGTGGCCAAAATTGAAGTGTGCATTAATTAGTAGATATCAACCTCGCGATGCACAGTTACAAACGCGTAAATTTATTTACTCCGTGAAGCAAAAAAATAATCAATTGGTCTCCGACTTCTTTTTAGATCTCAAAATAGCAAATTTGAAGTTATATAATCCTATACCGCAGGATGAATTGTTAGAGATTGCAAAGGAAGCTATTTTAACGGAATATGCTAAACTTTTAGTGACAGTTCAGGTGGGTGATATTGATGAACTGGAACGTTTTTGTACTGACTTTGAGAGACTGTCAGTCAAGGATGAAAGTAACACACATAAATCGATCAAATCACGGGATATCAATGATTCAAGTTCAATATGTAAATCGACATTTGTACCGAAATGTAATAATTGTAACAAACCTGGTCATTATTATAAATTTTGTCCGGAAAGAGTTGTGCGTAGTAATGAGAAAAACTTATGTAACAAGAATTTTAATTCAAATAATAATAATAATCAAAACACCACAACCACAGTATCTTGTTCTGTTTGTAACAAACCAGGGCACAGTTCTGAGAGCTGCTGGAAACGTAAATTTAATGAAAGAAATTCTTCTGCTTCATCGAATGAAGGTAATAAAAATAATTCCAATAATAAAAATAAAATTTTTATAAACTCGAACAAGTCAAAAAACTAAGAAGCAGTCGAGCTGCGCAGCGTCTTCCGTCTGATCAGCGGAATGATGTCTGTTCTGGTTGGCTGCCCTTGGTGAATTCTCCTGAAGTTGTTCCTGACTTCGAAGGTAATGGCCTGCCTCGAAAGTTGGAACAACCAAAGGATAATCGTCCTTATGCCAGTTTTACTGTATTAAATAAGGAGTTTTGCGGTTTGTTAGACTCGGGTGCTTCCTTAAGTTGTATAGGTGATACTATGTATAAAAACTTTGTTAAGTTAGGTATTAAATTTAAAGAATCCAAAACATTTGTTACGACGGCTGACGGTAAGCGTCAGACGGTCCTGGGTACCATGTTGCTTCCCGTTGTGTATCAGGGAACATCAAAATTAGTTTTATTTTATATAATTCCAGCGTTTACGCAAAAGTTTATACTGGGAATTAATTTCTGGAAACAATTCAAAATTGCTCCAGAATTGTTTACATCAATTAATTCCGATACTTTGTCTAATACAGTAGTTTATAGTGAAATAGGTGATGTACGTTCTATAACGCCTGCTTCTAAGTTATCGTCAAAAGAAAATTCTAGATTAATTCATATTATTGATAAATTTCGTAGTATTTCGTTTGAAGAAAAAGGTTTAGGCCTAACGCATCTGGTCCAACATAAGATTGAGACCAATTGTAATCCAATTAAACAAAGATATTATCCTCTTTCTCCGGCACGGCAAAGACAGCTTGAAGCTGAGTTGGATGAAATGTTAAAATTAGGAGTTGTCAGACCGTCCCGGTCGCCGTGGTCAAACCCTGTTGTAATTGTTACTAAAAAGGATGGTTCGGGGAGATTATGTTTAGACAGTCGCGCTTTAAATAAGAATACATTACCTTTCGCTTATCCCTTACCTTATATATCACGCATTCTGGATAAATTAAGGGGAGCAAGGTTCATCTCTTCAATTGACCTCTCACGCGCGTTTTGGCAGATACCTTTAGATAAGGATTCTTGTGAAAAAACGGCCTTCGTAGTCCCGGGTCGTGGTCTATTTGAGTTTGTACGTATGCCTTTTGGTATAAAAAACGCAGCTAGTGAAATGCAGCGCCTGGCGGATATTTTATTCGGTCCGGAATTTGACGAGAATGTGTTCTGTTACCTAGACGATCTAATCTTAATTTCTGAAGATTTAAACTCTCACTTTAACCTGTTAGAAAAGGTATTTCTTAGATTAAAAGAAGCTGGTTTAACAGTAAATCTAAAGAAATGCGAGTTTTGTAAGCATGAACTTAAGTACTTAGGTTATATTGTGGACTCGAAAGGCTTGAGAACTGACCCTTCAAAAATCGAGTGTATTAAGAATTATCCGGTGCCAAAAAATTCTAAACAACTCAAATCTTTTCTGGGTCTGAGTGGATACTACAGAAGATTTATAAAAGATTTTTCTACTATAGCAGCTCCGCTTACAAAACTTTCTGGATCAAAGAACGGTATAAGTAAATTTATTTGGTCGCCGGAAGCAGAGAATGCGTTTAACTTGCTAAAAAATGCGTTGATATCTGCTCCTGTTTTATCTTGTCCAGATTTTAAATTGCCATTTGCAATACATTGTGATGCCTCTGGGGTGGCAATTGGAAGTGTTTTAACGCAGGTGTTCGGCGAAGAGGAACATTCTATAGCATATTTTTCACGTAGTCTTAATGTACATGAACGTAATTATGGAATCACAGAAAGAGAACTGTTAGCGGTTTTAGATTCAGTTACGCATTTTCGTTCATATATTGAAGGTTCACATTTTAAAATAGTCACAGATCATTCAAGTCTACAATGGTTAACTACTCTGAGTAATCCGAGTGGGAGACTTGCGAGATGGTCGACACGGTTATCCCAATATTCATTTGACGTTGTCCATAAGAAGGGATCTTTAAATACGGTTCCCGATGTTCTATCACGTGTAGAGGTGGCTTTAGTTAATGATACGTTAGTACCCATTAGTAAAGATAAATGGTACATAGACTTATGGTCCGGTTGTAAAAAATTCCCTCAGCGCTATTTAAATTTTCAAATACGTGACAATGAGTTGTACAGACATAGTAAAACACGCTATAGCTTATGTGAGGACACGGCGTGGAAACTTGTTGTTCCAGAGGAGAAACGTAAGGAAATTTTAGTAAATCAACATGAATCTGATTTAGCCTGTCATCCTGGTGTATTTAGAACGTACAAAAAAGTACAACTGCGTTATTATTGGCCAAATTTATATCAAAACGTTAAGTCCTTCGTAAATAACTGCTCCGTTTGCAAGGCACATAAAATTAGTACGTCTCCCCCATTAGGTTTATCAACTAATCATAAAGTGGTTACAAAACCAATGCAGATGCTATCGGTTGACTTGGTAGGTCCGTTACCTCGTTCATATTCTGGTCATAATTATATTTTGAGTTGCGTTGATGTGTTTTCTAAATACTGTTGGCTGTTTCCACTGAGGAACGGTACCGCTCCTAGTATTGTTAAAAATATTGAAGAAAACATTTTCTTGGTGCACGGAGTTCCGCATTCTTTAGTGTGCGATAACGGAAAAGTATTTGTTAGCAAAAACTTTAAAAACTTACTTGCTGAATACAATGTACCAGCTCCTTTTTATAACACTTTGTATACGCCACAAAATAATGTCGTGGAGCGTTACAACCAGACAATAGGTACCGCTCTCTCAATTCTAGTAGAAGATGATCATCGTAAATGGGCGAAAGTTTTACCGCGGGTACAAACAGCTTTAAATAATTGCGTAAATTTTTCTACAAACTTTACGCCATATTTTCTCATGCATGGTAGAGAACAAATCATAGATGGTAACTTACACAAACTTATAGAGTCTTCTAATACTGCGGCGCAGGATACAAGACAAACGTATGGGAAAAAATTAGAAGAACTAATCCCAATATATGAACAAGTTACTGATTCTCTATTTAAAGCATATAAAAAAGGTGCCAATCACTACAATCTGCGTAGGAAGTCTGTAGTTTATGCAGAGGGCGATATAGTTTGGAGACGAAATTTCGTACAGTCTAGCGCGATTAATTATTTTGCGCAGAAGCTCGCGCCTCGATTCGTATGTAACGTTGTTGTAAAGAAAATTTCTGATTTAGTATATAAACTAGCAGATTTGAACGGGAAAATCGTTGGTGATTTCCATGTAAAAGACATAGTTAAGTCAAATTAAATGGAAGACATCTAACCTAGCACGTAGAGAAGTAGCTATCCTCTATATGTGGGGTATAGATGACTCTCGGTTTATTTATTGTTTTGGTCGTGGGTTCTTTTATATCAATAAATAAAACATGGATGATTGGATTGATGGATTGCTAAAACTAATAAATTTTAGGATATTTCTATGTGTTAGGTTAACAAAGACATTTGCTTCAGTGCAACGCAAAATTGATGTAAAGAGAATTGTCTTTTCTTTAATTTTATGTAAAAAGTAAATTCCTGCCTCTATGTATTTATCGAGACAAGTTACAAATTAGTATAAGAAGTAATATAAAGTAAACTTAAATATAAGGTAAATATATAATAAAATAAAAAATAAAAAAAATTAAAAAAACAATTCTCCGTGATTGCATCGAGAAAAAGTGTCTTTAAAAAAAAAAATACATAAATAAATTGTGTCTACGCGATTGTTTTTTTATGTTTATATAGCGTATTCACATGTGTAGCATAATTTTATATGATAATTTTACTAAATTAAAATAGAGTTGTATAATTTTAATGATAATTGCTTAGCTTTAGTGCTATATTGATTCAACACTCTGATTTCCGAGTGATGGGCAGATTACTGCTTAAATAAATATAGGTTAATTTATATCATTATCGTTTACTATTAAACTCCTAAACGAGTTTTCTGTTCCTTATAGTTGTTAAATATCACGAAGTATTATTGAATTAAGACTGTATAATATTAAACTCATTATTACTTTAACATCAGAAGCATTAATGTATAACATTTCTAGCTGCAGCATTAGATTTACTTCAATGGGCATTAGGGAGGAATTCTTTATGTGGGCAATATTCTCCGAACATTTACAATTTGAGTATAAGTGAAGTGACTGGTGCAGTGATTTATATCATGAACTGATTAGGTCTTAAAGTGTACCTATGTCCACGAAAAATGTTGAACTTTTCTATTTCCATTAAAAAAGGAAACAATTTTTTAAACTATTAAAGCCATGATATATATGTTGTGTACTTGGTAATTCTGATGTAATATAAGTATGTTAATTTGTTTATAAAAAAAAAAAAAAAAAAAAATTTTTTTTCAAGGTGGTTTGCTGCAATACCATTTCGGGTATGTTTTGGGACTTCCGGAATCCTAGAGGATATCGAGATGGTGTTGGACAAATCTATCTTTCGCTCTGCGAGAAAATTTGTAAATATTACGGTTTGTTATATAAATTCTTTTCTAAATTTTCCTTAATCAAATAATTGCATGAATATTTTTTTGTCAATTAAGATGCAATACCAATTGTTAGCATAGTAATTATGATGTAAAAAAAAATAAAATAAAATAAAAAACAGAGTTTTGGTTAAAAATTTGGTTTGAGTCTTGGCTAATTTTGAGTAAATATTAGCATGAGTAGTTGCCTTTGAGACTATAAAAAGTTAATTAACAGTAGGATTTGTATGGTTAATAAAAATAAAATAAAATGGTAATAATTTATACTGTTACTACAAGATTTATTGATATTTAAGAAATATTTGTTAGAAATAAAACAAGAAAATACATTGTAATAAATTATGTTTCTATATCAGCTTAGATTAGTTTTTTTTCTCTGGGCAGAGTTTTCAAGTTGTCAAGAAAATTTGTGGGCAAATTTTCTTCAGCGGCGACCGGGGAAATGTTACGTATATAATCGTAACAAAGTAAGAACTTCTCCTTCCCCACATAAAAGGAACTGTGTGGGATGCGCCTGGCAACACTTTTCTTCAAGGTGGCAAGATTGGAATCGGAAGGAAGCAAGCCGTCATTCTTTATTTTTTGGTTCAACGGCTTGGAGCACCGTGGAATCATAAAAACGACGGATCACAGCCTGATCGCCATTTTCAACTTACAAAAGGCAGATGGATTAAAATGGCAATCTAAATATCCCGGCGAGGATAACTCTAATAAGACCAATGGATTGGCAATACAAAGCCACACTTCAAATCCTCAAGTAAGATGTAAATTTGCCTACCCTCCGCTAATTCTGGAACCTCAGATAATATTCATAATTGCTACCTGCTTACCGATGAAATGGATTCACAAGGAGAATCCATTTGAAGCCATCGCTCGCCCGAGCGGTATAATTATTTTGACAAGATGACATCGTACCTGGAAGGCGCAGTTCGCAATAATTTCAAGACTTGAAATGCCCGAGTAACGTATTAACTTCTTGCCCAAAGCTAGATTAGGATGTATAACACTTCTCTGTACTTTGTGCGACTCATCTATAAATTATATCTATCTAATTTACACTCATAAATTTATCTTCTTATTACAATAACCTAACCTATGAATGCCAGCACTCGTTGTCCACTTAAACCCTGAAATTCCATCAATGGTTTCCTGTTTCCCTTACTCGAACAAAAAAAACAGGTGGCGCTCAAATTCACGCCAAATGTTAACTTCGGCGTTAACAGCATGTATTATATTAAACCTTCCACGAGCAGACAGACGCTGAACTATGCAACGGATTTTGATCAAGTTTTCACTATCATTTAGAGAATTTATTCCGGAAGATTTATCTATAATACATGCGTATTATATTTATAAAAAGTAGAGAAAATTCGATGTTATCATAGAATTCAAAACCACAAAACTTTACTCCAAATCATTAACAACCACGAGCAACGCCGGGTATACGTCAGCTTGTTTAAGGCGATGTCATACGTAGTAATGCAAAATCATGTGTTTTTGGTTTGAAAATTTGGTCGCCTAGAAATGTTTCAGATGCTTTAATTAAATACTGCGAGTAGAATACATCTTGGCCTTTGAAATACTCGAGTATTTTTTAGATAAGTCTTTTTATAAGCCCAGAAAAAAATAATGTAAAGGCCTATGAAAACTGCTTTAAAGTTCAAAATCTCCTACTTACGAACCCATTTTCGGTTATGATTTTATTGTATAATGTGGAAAATTAAGTTATTTATAAAATGATCGAAAAAAATTTTAATATTTATGCCTGAACATCCACAAAATAAAATAAAAGGCACTTTTTGGCCATGTTTTTTTCTTGCATAAATCAAAACAGGCGGATAGTGTTTAGCGGGAATGTAAACCTTATCGCCATCTACGTAAGGGTTGTTATCGATAGCGGCTCAATTTAAAATATTACACGACGTAGTGCATCGCCTTAAAATAAATAAACACAGAACTCTTATCCAGATATTTAATGAAAAGTGGTGAAGAAAGACAATTAAATTAGAATTCCTTCAATAACTAAACATTGATAGTTTTGTTTTATTCGACATTATTCCGGGAAAGGCCCGTAATTATTATTGTGAAATTTAACCTGCTGACAAACTGCTTTGGCAGTTTAGCGGGTGTTTATAATGAACAATTATAACTAAAACATATTCTTCTCACTCGTGGGTTCAACATAATAATTCTTGCACTAACTTAATTCACCACGGGATTAATATTCACAGTATAATTATGCATATCAAATGTATGCCCTTATAAATATTTCCATGTTTAAAAGAAAACATCATCGATTTAGCTTTCATTTGTCGCTATTGATCCATCGGATCAAAATAATAATAAATAAGATTAAGGTTAATGTTTATTCGCAAACATTTATCAACAGAGATTGAACATATTTACAGAAAACATTTATCTCCTGTTAAAAAGAAATGAAAATTATACGCTATAAATATATCCGTTTGAAAGCTCCATTTATTTTAACGTTTGTAAATAACATCGTACTTGCAATTGTTATTCTTTGAAAAATGAAAACAGGACACGATGTGTTTATTTTCAATGACTAAAGAGCTATGGAGAATGTAAAGTAGTGGTTATTCGTTTTCTTTTTCAATAAATAAATTTGTACAGATACATTTTAAGTATTCCCATTGTGAGATCGTGTAAAAATGAATAAAATAGGATTAGTGTTAATTTTTATCACAGTTTCCACAATATATGTCGCTTTATTTTGTAATGTGCAACAGGACAATCGCACAGTAAAATGAATGATTTATTTGTGTGGTCATAGAATGATGCTTTCTATAAATATTAATTTCTACAAATACCATAGACATATGAATATTTGTAGACCTGCCCTAAGTGATTAAAAGCGTATTATCCCCACTCCCCATACCGGTTCCATTGGAGCCGGCTGTGCTCGCGTATGGCCTCGAGTGAAATTTGAAAACGTGACGTCATCATTCTTGTGCGAACTATGGTCGAGGCATCTTCGGTTCATTTTACGAAATAACACGGCAAAATGTTGACTGGTACTATGAAAACTTGTAAAAATAGATGTGAAAAAGAGAATAAACCCAATTGTCGTATTACATTCCATATATAAGCATTAATTTACTTTATTTTAAGCATATTCACATCGTATAATATAGATCAGTTTTAGAAACATATACTATCACATCGAGAAACGTCTGGACGCGAAACACAAAGCTGGTTGGTTGCTGGGAAGTAAATTATGAACATTTATAAAAGTGTCTTAACTAAATACTTAAACGAAATATTCGACTCTGAAAAGAAAATCGAATTTTTTTGCCGAATTTGGACTTCGCAAATTTGTTCATAACGTGGCGAAAAATTTGCGCTCCCATGTAAAAATGTCTATTCATTCAAAAGCAGGTTTTACTTTTAAGAAGTAAATGGTGATATTATAATGCGAGATGCCTATTTACTGTCAGATTGATTTATTGACGAATCACAGTCAGCCTTACTCCCTTCGTTCTTCAACAGTTGATTTTACCCCTCGCCATTATCTTCTCGTCTATTAATTCCTATGTCTGTGACAAATACCAAATTTTCCGTGGATTCACCAACTTTTTTGGGTAAGAAGACCACATCTGTTATTTATTTATTTTCGCCGTTATTGTTATAATGTTTCTTTGTAATTATTAATATATTTTCAATTTAAAAATATTTATTTTCAATAAAAAGAAACGCTTAAAAACTGATTACAGAAAAAAATCATCTGTATATTGCTGTGTTGTTTAATTATTGAAAAAGATTACTAAAATTCGTCAAACAATCTTCAAACGACGTTTTCTCAAAAAATGAACAATGCAAATACGTTTATTTTGAATTACTCGATAAATTATTATAATTTACCAATCTTCCTGAACATTTTTAAAATAACTTCTCTCTTTTTGCAACGAAACATTACTATAAAACAATATATCTTTATAAGTAACTGAAACAGTTATCTCGAGAATTGTGAAAATTGTACGGATTACCTTTTCGAATTATTCAATGCTTTGCCAAGAGTGTAAGATTATATTTTCTTCATCTTTACGGGGTGTCACCGCCCAAGTGTTGAAGCTCTTACCTTCTGGCTACGGTGGTCATCTTAATGCATTATCAACGATACACACGCTAAACTTACCTCATAAAACAAATTGCAAGGCTAAGTACTAAAAGAAAACAATTCAGTTATATTTCTGTAAAAAAAATTTTGCAGTGTCATTTAAGAACAATCATTTTGGTCAAGTGCTTTCCACATATTTTATTTCATGGAATCATTTTTGTTTTTTTGTTTTTGTTTCCTGAATAACGAATTGAAAATGTTGAACATCGATAAAGTTTAACAAAGTATAAATACACATGTACAGGGTGTGTTATATTCACTCCGGGAGGTTTCTAAGCACGTTCTCTTTTGCCTTCTCACGTTCCGAGCAGTGGTATATACCACATCACCGCATACAACAAAATTATTCTCATTTTTCTAAATAAGAAACTAACCCGTCTTAAGACGTTAACAAAACCAAATGTAAAAACGAATTAGTTACACTGATACCATAAATGTTTTTAAATCCTTACATTGAAATAAAACAAAATAAATCAAATAAGTCATTTTGCGTCGTTAGTATTTTGGAAGGTAGTAAGTAACTTTATTAAAAATCATTTTTATATATTTATTTAAATTTACTAATTTTTTATGTGACACCTCACAAGAGAGCCCCTGACTGTACAATATAAAGGCAGGGGAGCTATGTAGCCACTCGGTTAAGGTAGGGGCTGTTAGTCAACATCAACTGTGAACGGGTGCTCCGCTCGTGTATGTCGGGTTTCACGCACGTGCACCAGTGCATCGGCATCAATGATGCTAGCCACTTAGAACAGATTCCATTGAAATTCCGGTAGAACAGACTCAGCAAGCCCACATTTCGTCTGTTCATTAGAGATGGCAATCGGTCTGTTAACAATGGATTTTTAATCAGACGGACTGTCCTCCTTTACAACGAATCAAATAGGTTTATCAAGTATTGTGGGGCTCCAGCCCAGAGGTGGCTCCTAAATTCAATTGCTGGGCATACTTGAGATTTATATAGGGTTAGCAGCTAGTCACTATTGAAAAATTTGATAGCCCTATACAAGACGCCCAATTTCTTGGAAGTCACTACAACGACTAGGCGAATATAATAAAAAAAAAATTAAATCTGTAACACAAACGAGGTAATGATGTTATTTTTATTTACTTATTTATTTGCTAACTTTAAGCCCGACAAAGCTGGGCTTAAACCCAATAAGCGATAATAATTAAACAAAATATATTGCTTTCTGGAAAAAGTTTTGATGATAACAATATACAAGCAATAATTGTGTAAATAAAAATAAATGTGTATTCGTATTTGTTTTCCTGCGCCGTGGGCGTGGAATTCCTGAAAACGTCTGGCAATTTCATTATGTTTATATTTGCCACACCCCGAGCTGTTTTGGCCATTTTTAGCTTTTACTGGTGGAATATATTTCCACAAGTGGCAGGACGCCTCTTCCACTCTAACGGTGGAATTACACCACACACATGTACAGGATACGTTACTGCTAGAACTGAATACCACCTTGCTTTCCAATATGAAACTCATTTCTCGCGAACATTAGGTCAGGCCACCGTATTATTTATTTAAAAATCACGGAATATTATAATGGTACTGTATATTATCTCCGTATATAGTTAGTAGATCATTATAGAAGTGTATTTTATATTTGTATTCCCTTTCAAAAGAAGAAATTTATCTATGTTATCCACCCGGACAAACAAACTTATATAAATACCGTAGCTTTAGTAAATTATGTTAGTATAAGTCTGAACATGTCCGTAGCAGGTTGAAACTGGTTCGATCTGCAAAATAATATTGAAATTATGCAAAAAATATTTGATAATTTTTTTGTTTTATATTCGGATATATTAACAATCATGCCTGAGAGTATAGAAAGCCTTACGGATACGTGAATACAGACAAGATATATTATTATTCCGTAAATGGACCGCATCAAGGCTATCGCTGAACGTTTTTCAATTCCTAAACTTACCCTTTACAAAACTGGCAATTTTATTAAAGCGACAAATGGAACATTAATTCGATTTCCAAGCAACCACGGAAGCGGTTTGATAAATAAGCAATTAGTTTAATGACCTGAAATCTAACACCGTTGTAAGTATAAGTGAGCTCGAAAGCTCCCTGAACGCTTTTTGTTATGTGCTTAAGATGCGTAGGTACTAGGTAGTACGTAAGCTTCTCGTTTTATTACGGGGTGAACCTTTTTACTCGTATATGAAACAAACTGAATGAGAGCCCTCGAAGGGTAACGATAAAGAAAAAAATGTACCTGTAAAATGGTTATTATCAGTAAGGTTTGTTATTATGTGAAATTGATTGTAGAAAACATACCATTAAAAAAATATACTCGTGTAGATCAACAAACGTTAATTCTGGAAATATAAGTTTTATTTTATGGAATTATCTGCAGAATTAATGTGACAATATACACTGCAAAGCAAATAATATAATTTTATAAGAAACAAAAAATTATCGTATACGGGTGATTCTAGACCTAAGTAAAGCCTTCGACAGGGTCTGTCATAATATTTTATGGGAAAAATTGAAAACTAAGAATATACCTACCATATATAAAAACACACTATTTCAATGGCACTCCCAGCAGGAAAATATTGTACGGTAAGCAAGTGCATACTCCTAGCTGATACACTTGCGGTCAAGAGTAAGGCAAGGAAGGTGTATGTCCCCCATCCTGTTTCGCAATCGCCTGAAAATCACAGCGAGCTGTCGAATTAACAAAGTATGCATAAAACATATAAGCTACGCGAGCGACATAATCTTCCTAGCTCCGTATTAATCGATGGACTGAGATTACTGATAAATATTTGTGAAGAACCATAAGAAGACAGAATTGATTGCATTCAACTACGGAATAAAATCCAGATACGAGTAAAATTAAGATGCTCCCCGTACACCTTAACAAAGCAAGAATAAATACATGTTTAAACGTAAAATACTTGAAGCACATTCTTTATCGAGATCTATTGAACGATGGCGATATCGAACTAAAAAGGAGAAGCCCCTAATATGATTTCCCGCAGATTTTGCAAATGCAGCAATGCTGTTAAAAAAAACACTGTTCAACGCATTCTGTACCGGCCTGTATACGTGTGAGAATATACATAGAATAGAATATACATAGAGTATACACTACCGAACTTGCTTCATGGAACAACTCCGAATCCGATTTAATGACGCCTGCAGAATCATATTTGGATTCAGAAGATATAGCAGCGCATCAACAACTTTTACGGAAATGGTCTGATGAGACACTGGATCATTGGAGCCAGGATGCGGTTAATGGCCTCCTGCAACACGGTGGTAACCACAACCTACTAGCACCAAGCGCCACTCCTGAGTAAGCGCTGGGCCCAAGCTCACTCAAGACCACTCCCTACATATATATATTTGTCTTAAAAACAAAAAGGAAATCTTGATAAATATTTAAATTGGGATTTATCGTTATCATACCGACCCGAGTTGGATTGAATGTTTACCAACAAAACCGAGATACATATGACGTCGTGCGTAATCCACCAGATTTCAATCGTTTTGGCGGGCTTTTAAATGAAAAATTTTATAATTATTTTAATAATGAAATCGATATTTCGTCGCTGTTAAATCAAACCGGCATATGTGCAAAAATGGAGCTTTTGAGTTAGTGGTGTCGAAAAATTTCTTTTTTTCCCTTCTATTCTTATGTCGAACCGGCATGTCGTATAGTTGAATAAAAATCTGTCAGATGGCGTTGGGCCGGTATGCATTTACGCGGGAATCGCCATTTTATTAGCAGAAGACAGACCTATTCCGCAATACGCCAGTTGCTTCAAAACTTTCAAGGGGGAAATGCGTCCATCGTGTAAGTAAAACAGAATTACCTTACAATAGTACATTTTTATTATTACCCAGATATGACTTATTAGCAGATAATCGGGTTTGCACTTAAAAAAGTGTTTATAGCAGCCTCAACTAAAACAAACCGGCATATATGCCAAATGTCTGACCCAAGTAAAATTTCTTCCGGTTAAAAAATAAATTAAAATAGGCAAATTTAATAAAAAAACTTTAGCAAACTGAAAGATGCGAAACTGCGGTGAGGAATACGAGTCTAAAATCAGTGGAAGAGTGAACCAACGAAGCATGAAGCCTCCTTGCCACAACTGTAAACTCAAATGTTCCTAGTAATTACTACAGATCTCAAAGTTCTTGGGAGTATATCGATGGTGGAAAATCTATCGCCGATCACTGAGATTATCTAAAAGAAAGAAAAGAGTCAAACCTTGCAGGAATCAGCTACTACCAGTACAGAGGTTTTTTCAAGTCATACAAACTTTCTCCCTAGACGTCTGCAAAGCATTCGATAAAGTCTGGCACAGAGGTCTCATTTATAAAATGTACCTCCTTGGTATCCCCCTTTCAATGCTTCAACTCATAGCTAATTTTATTAAAGACCGTAAATTTAGAATCAAATTAGATGGAATTTTTTCCACAGTGAGATCGCTAAGAGCAGGTGTCCCTCAAGGCTCTATTCTCTCGCCAGCTCTTTTCAATATATACCTAAGCGATATCCCCCGCCCCAGCATCCATAACTTTCGCACCAAAAAAACCAAAATAGGCAAATTTGCAGACGACACTGAAGTCATGTCGACTTCAGTAAGCGAAATGACCGCTACACGACGCGTCCAAGACCACGCGTCGAAACTAGAATCATTTTTTAAACAATGGCGAATTAGCATCAATCCCTCAAAAAGCGCCGCTTGTGTTTTCTCCCGTAGACGCCCTAAACGACCCCCTAACATCCACTTGTTCGGCGAAAACGTACCTTGGAAAAAAAGCATTAAATACCTCGGAATAACTCTAGACAGCAGATTAACTTGGAAAAAGCATATAACAGAAACTCTAAATTCAGCCAATAGAACTCTTGCAGCCCTTTATCCCATGATATCTAAAAATAACAAAAAATTATCTCCAAGGAACAAACTACTAATATATAAATCCACTATAAGACCTAAACTCACTTACGCTAGCCCTATCTGGGCCCACGCTTCAGAGCCTCAGTTAAAAAGACTACAAACATTTCAAAACAAAGCCATACGCATTGCCCTGGGAGCTCCTAGATGGATGAGGGTTGCTCAACTACACCGAGACTCTGAAGTTCCCCTCCTTAAAGATCACATCTTAAGTCTCGCGGAATCTTTTTATGCGGGCCTTCCCACCCATGAAAACGCGTCCATCAACTGCCTCACACAGTACGATGTAAATGAAATAACTACCTTTAAAAAACCCAAACAAATCCTCCGTAAACCTTAAATCCCCCATATTGCAGCCATGTTTCCTTGCAAAAATATTTTAAAAACACAACCAAAATTAAATTAAAATTTATCCTACAACCAATTTTAAAATCATGATGAAAGAGAAAGGGGCCTTTTTGGCCCGGAGCTCTATATGCCAATATTTCAAAAGTCAAAAAAAAGTCATACAAACTTTCACACCGAAGAAAGATCAGTGTGATGTTTGTCTCATTTACCAAAATACGAAACAAAATACGACAGAATTTGAGAATCATATTCTAGAAAAGGACTTGTCCAGACTGCAAAAGGAGAATGACAATAAAAGCACAGATTCAACCGTCATAGCAATATAGGACTTACAGGCAGTGCTGTCATATTCGCTGGGGGAGGCGTCTTCCTACTACTACATTTCAAAGCTAGCCGTTTACAATTTAACAATTTCTGAACTGAAAGGCGACAAAACAGTAAATTGTTACACTTAGGATGAGACACAGGGAAAAAGAAGCGTCATTGAGATTGGGAGCTGTGTGCTGAAATGACTGCAACATCTAAATGACAAAGCTGACTGTCCAATAGGCGTTGTCTTTTATAACGATTCTTGTTGTGGACAACAAAAAAATTATTTTATGATGGCAATGTACAAATATGCTGTTACAACATTAAAAAACATAAAATATATCACACACAAATTTTTAGTAAAGGGCCACACCCAAAACAAGGTGGATTCGGCTCACTCAACCATTAAAAAATAAGTTAAAAGAGCACTCCGAAGCGGACCGATATACTTACCTTCCAAATACGCCATGGCCATGAAAACGGCAAAGAAAAGTGGCAAGCCTTACCTGGTTCATGAGTTGAGTCATGAGGACTTTTTGATATAAAAGCTATGAAGGACCCCCAGGTAATTTTACCCATTTTGGACATCGAATGTTTAAAGTAATTAAAGACGACGGCAACTTTTACTTCAAAACATTCTACGGATGACATGCCTGGGAGGAGGAGAAGAAAAGGAATAAACGGGGCAACGGGAACGTGAATCCTGTTTTGATGCAAGCTTATTCCAAGAGACCATTGGTGAGAAGAAGAAAAATGGTATCCTAATGTTAGTTACCGCCGGGATAATACCGTCAATTTATTCAGATTTCTATAAACGAATGGGAAACTTTGAAGTTACCAGCAAAGGGAAGAGAAGTATTATGTTAAATGTTTATAAAAAAATTGTGAAGCAATAAATTATTTTTTCAATGACAACATTATCTTTTTTTTATACCTAAAACTGGTTCCAAAAGAAGAAGCCACTATGACACAAAAGCAAATATTACACTGATTTTAAAGCTATACTGGCATATCTGCATGTTACTCTTAATTTTAGCAATTTTTGATTTATTTGCAATTACTACTTCAACAAGCAGTATTCGTCTAAATTTTATTCATTCATAAGGTGGCTTTGCGGTGAACCAAACGGACGTCAAAAGGAAAATATCATATGCGAAATCTTTAAAGCGCTCTGGTGAAAAACAAGCATTTTGCAGATATGCCGGTTTGTTTTCACAGTGACGATTTGTAAAAAACTGGTAGTTAATTTAAAAGGTGAACATTACAATTTTTTTAACTTAAATTAATTATTCCATAAAAAGCAAAGTGTACGGGACGTGTTTGCCTGCACAAGAAAATACTGTAAATAATAAGCACCGGCACACATTAGTCCTCAACCTGGATAATGATTTAAGTAAAACACCGTGAGGTGTTCTATCCGAACCATCATAAAAGAAAGAAAATTTGAATAAAAATTAACATTTTAATTACAAGTATTGTACTGGTATACAGAACGTACAAAAGGGTGTAGCTTATAGGTACTTCCTATTTTTTATAGCCAACCCAAATCTCAAGAAATAGTTATATGTATTTCAATACAACTGGGATTTAAAACACAGATAGAAAACTGAGACAATCGGAATTCTTTCAGCGATAATTTCAGATTGGAGCACATTGTGCATCATCGCGCCATATGATACAGCAAATAGCGTAGGCGACTGCTGGATCAGTGACCAGTTCAATTGGTAGCCAGCAGGAATCGGCCAGCTTCTAGGCTTCAGCATCAATGGCTAATTCAGTCGGTAGCCTGGAAGAATTGGCCGGCTTCTAGGTTTTCAACATCAATGGCTAATTCTGTCGGTATAAAAAAAGAATTGGCCAGCCTCTAAATTTTCAGCATCAATGGCTAATTCAGTTGGCAGCCAGGAAGAATTGGCCGGCTTCTAGGTTTTCAGCATCAATGGCTAATTCAGTTGGTAGCCAGGGAGAATTGGCCGGCTTCTAGGTTTTCAGCATCAATGGCTAATTCAGTCGGTAGCCAGGAAGAATTCATCAGCCTCTAGGTTGTCAGC